>CM042410.1:12699993-13299993 GCA_023634145.1 Thymallus thymallus | reverse complement strand
AAACTTGGAGAGAAATAAGCTTCTTGTGCATGTGAAAAACTTATGGGATCTTATATTTCAGCTCATGAAACATGGGACCAACACTTTATATGTTGTGTTTATATTTTTGTTCAGTATAATAATATCATTTTGAAATTAGGTATAAGTATTGGAATGAACAAATACTAACAATAACGATTCTTACACAATAAAACTACATTGAGATTCATAGGATTATTTAACATTTTATTCCATCTGGATTTGCATCATGGAGACAGAAGGTATTGGATTTAACGATTAACAATATTGTTTATAATACCGATTCGGACACAATGTATCAAAAAAAAAAAAACAGTAACATTTATTTAACTAAGCAAGTTGGTTAAGAACAAATTCTTATTTACAATGACGGCCTACACCAGCCAAACTCGGACAACACTGGGCCAATTGTGCGCTGCCCTATGGGACTCCCAATTGTGATACAGCCTGGATTCAAACCAGGGTGTCTGTAGTGACGCCTCTAGCACTGAGATGCAGTGCCTTAGACCGCTGCGTCACTTGGGAGATATTGTTGATTCATAAGACCATCTTTATTTAAATGTTGGCATCTTACCTTAACATCTCACCCAAGCATCGATATGAGCATAACAACTCCCATGAACTGGGTAAACAGGAGGACGGGGGTGAGGAACGACCACACAGGCCACAGTGCTATATTCAAACTGGGGAGCAGAAATAACAAATGTGCTTGAGACCAACATCATTCTGATTACCATTGGAGAGACTGTAAAGTAGGCTTACAACTTACTAACCGAAAGCATTATGTAGCTAGCTAGCTAGTAGCTCTCTAAAACCCTTCTTATCTGTAGGGGTTTTCAGCGGTTAGCTTCACCCACGGTTGGCTGCGTGTGAACTACAATTCCAACGCTGTGTTTTAACGTTTAGAAACATCAATAATCATTGTTTGCTAAACAGCTTTTGAAACATATGCCCCTTTATCTTTCATATCAGCGAGAAATAATCTTCCAAATAAAATATACACTTCCTGTAGAAGTTTTACACAGATCCGTAAGCTGTGTGTGCCTCTAGTTGATGAACTACACTTCCTCCCCAGTTACGCTTACACACAGGTGTTCGGAGCATGCTAGACAGTAAATTAGCACAGGCAGTCGTCTATGTCTTCTGTCTGTTTTCCATAAACAAGCGCTGTAACATGGAGATATTGCCATGCGAGAACACTATCCCTAAACTTGTGTTTGTAATGTAACCTTTTTTATTATTATTTATCACTGATATGAAAGTTGCATTCCTTATGTTTACGGAACAATACGGCAAGCAAGGCATTTTAACGTTCAGAACGAGCGCCAGGGCTCTTAACAAAACTCCCCCGGCCAGAAGATACTATCGTCAATAGGCACTAAAGGTACAGTGCCTTCAGAAAGTATTCATACCACTTAACTTCATTAACTTATATTTAATCAGGGGTGCCCAATTGAGACCAGGGTCTCATTTTAAACTACAAGATAGAATAAAAATATAAAATAACAACTACACTACATTAGAAAATCAGGCATCATAAACAAATTATTAAAGTAAATCAAAACAATTGCACACCTCAGTGAACTCATCTGTCATAAGGGTTTTAAACTGGTCTAGTGATTCCAAAAACTAAAAGCAGGTTTACCTAGTTCAGTGGAGACTAGAGGAATCTCAGGAGTTGACCAACCCTGTGAACGGGTTTGGTATTTCATGTTATTATACTTTAACAATTAAGTTCGATAAGTCGGAGGCTTGTAGAGCGGTGTAAACAAAAAGGAAGTAATGATCTACGGGACTTTAAGGAGGAC
Source organism: Thymallus thymallus (assembly GCA_023634145.1). NCBI lineage: Eukaryota > Metazoa > Chordata > Actinopteri > Salmoniformes > Salmonidae > Thymallus > Thymallus thymallus. The sequence goes on along the minus strand of CM042410.1, from coordinate 13,298,167 downwards.
CAGCCAACCTTTTGATACAGGATGTAGTGATGTGTATTAAAACATCACCTGTGATAAAGCGAAGGGCGCTACGGTAGATTGCCTCCAGTGGCTCTTAAAAAAGTTGTTACATATATATATTTTTAAATATATAAAAAATATTTAATCTTTAAGTCAGTTAAGAACAAATTCTTATTTACAATGACGGCCTACCACAGCCAAACCTGGACGACGCTGGGCCAATTGTGCGCCGCCCTTTGGGACTCCCAATCACGGCCGGATGGGATGCAGCCTGGATTAGAATCAGGGACTGCAGTGACGCACGCCTCTTGCACTGAGATGCAGTGCCTTAGACCGCTGCGCCACTCCGGAGCCAGAATAAAAACATTTATTAAATAGATATATTTATTTTACCTCATTTTACCAATTGACAAAGTATTTTACCAAAATTACAAAATTAAAACATATTTTTAGAAATGTTGGCACATATATCTAATTTACATAACTGTTCACACCCGAGTCGATCAAACGTTAGAATCACTTTTGGCAGCCATTACAGCTGTGAGTCTTTCTGGGTAAGTCTCTAAGAGCTTTGTACACCTGGATTGTACAATATTTGCACATAAAACTTCTTCAAGCGCTGTCATTGCTACACAGCCATTTTCAAGTGTTGTAATAGATTTTCTAGCCAATTTAAGTCACTAGGCCACTCAGGAACATTACTTGTCATCTTGGTAAGCAACTCCAGTGTATATTTGGCCTTGTGTTTTAGGTTGTCCTGCTGAAATTTGTCTGCCAGACTGAACCTGGTTTTCCTGTAGGATTTGACGGTGCTTAGCTCTATTCCATTTATTTTTATCTTAAAAATAAACTCCCTAGTCCTTGCTGATGAAAAGCATACCCATAACATGACGCAGCCACTACTATGCTTGAAAATATGAAGTGGTACTCAGTGATGTGTTGTACTGGATTTGCCACAAACGTAACACTTTGTATTCAGGATATAAAGTACATTTCTGGCAGTTTTACTTTAGTGGCTTGCAAACAGAATGCATGGAATATTTTTTATTAATAACTAACATGCTCAAAGGGATATTCAATGTCTGCTTTTTATTATTTTTACCCATCTACCAATATGTGCCCTTCTTAACGAGGCATTGGAAAACCTCCCTGGTCTTTGTGGTTGAATCTGTGTTTGAAATTCACTGCTCGACTGAGGGACATTACAGATAATTAATTGTATGTGTGGGGTACATAGACGAGGTAGTCATTCAAAAACGTATTATGTGACTTGTTAAGCAAATGTTTAATCCTGAACTTATTTAAAAAGGGGTTGAATACTTAGACAGTTCAGCTTTTCATTTTTTATTAATTTGTAAAAATATCTAATAATATAATTCCACTTTGATATTATGGGGTATTGTGTGTAGGCCAGTGACACAATATAACATTAATCCATTTTAAATGCAGGCTGTAACACAACAAATGTGGAAAAAGTAAATGGGTGTGAATACTTTCTGAAGGCACTGTAGCGTCTATGAATGGGTTAGCATATATCCATGTATTACCTGCATGATGCTGCAATGAAGGCTGCTGTGGTGATAGGGGCAATAGCAGGGTACTCATGATCATAGTGCTGTATTCCCTTAAACCACTCCAGGTATACGATGCAAAACATGGCCAAAGCTAGGCATATTCCCAGCAGTATCACACCAACATTGAACCACCAGCTGGAAAACAATACAAAACAAAGCACATAAGCGGCAAATACATGACAAGAACTTATAGTTTGGTTCTTTCGGGAAATGCCATCATCATAAATACATTTCTGCAAACATGGAGTAGATATTTCTGTATGAATAAAAGTCTGCCTAACCAAAAAAAAAAAAAGTAAGCACAATATTTGGGACTTTTCCAATTACAGTTACCAATCTACCCCTTAGTAACCTAACACCAAACAAAATGTTGGTTATTTTCTGACCAGTGGAAATCACTTCAATAGGAGCGATTCAAGACTACAATCCAGAAACAAAATTCTTCGGTCTGGATCCAAGCTGACGACCCCTTTGATTACTAATCACAGATGACCTACTGCAAAGACCTATACACACAATTTTCAATTTAGCTGGATTGGTTGGAGTACAATAGTTATTTTCATCACTACAACACCTTTTGATATCGGCATTCTCCATGATGACGCGGAGGAAGTCGAAATAGTAAGTCAACACGACAGAAGCTACAATCCAGAAGACGGAATGGTGGTTGATCCGAGGAAGTGGTTTGGCATCTTTTGCTTCTTGACCTGCAGGTTTGAGACAAAAGTCCATGGTCATTGGTAATGCAGTAGACCTGGTCCTATATCATCATTCCATGGTCATTGGTAATGCAGTAGACCTGGTCCTATATCATCATTCCATGGTCATTGGTAATGCAGTAGACCTGGTCCTATATCATCACTTTTCACAATGAGTAGATTTTTCATTTCAAAAGAAACAGAAAAGTCTAGAGACAGTGTGTGATTATCTTCTCCCACACAGTTGAATGTTTTGAGATTTGTTGATGGGCGCTACACAATCTAGCTAGGCCTATGTACAATGCTAGACTAGGCTGCAGCCTACTATTCAGCATCATTGAGTTAAATACTGAATATTGTCTGTCTGCCAAGGACCTGGTCACCACTAATGCAACAACACAAAAGCGCACAAACAGGCTATGAAACCAGATAGAATTTACACCAGAATATGAGAACAGAAGGTACCCAATCCGCACCTTTTAAGGTTCAAGACATTTCAAGATGATTTATTAATCTCTATAATTTAGCAGTTGATTAAAAGTATCAGAGACAGCAGTTGTCTGTCCTCAGGTATGAACCCAGTTCCCTGGGGTTGGAACTAAAACCTCCTCTAGTTAAAATCAGACCCACCAAGCTGCAGCTCTCTAATACTAGACAGTTAAAATAGTAAGGTCATTTAATAGTATAAAAATGAGTAAATATTTCACATGAATAATGTTGCCAAAAATATTGTCAGAGTAATAGAATAGCCTGGACCATCCAGACAGCCAATGCTGGGTCTGCTGTTTCTTTTAGGGGGGAATTCCGACGAGTAAATAAATAAAACGTAATTCCCTTCTTATGCACTTTTTTCTCTACTTGTATTCTGACCATGAACTTAAAAGCATGAGAATACTATGCTATTCACTCACTATTCATTTGGGGTGGAGATCAAATTAGCCCACACTACTACCTCATCCCCATATTTATCTCCATTTGCACATCATAATTTGCACATCCTTCATTCCCATGTTAATGCTAACCTGTAATTTATATCACCACTATGGTCTATTTATTGTCCTACCTCCGAACCTTATTGCATTTTGCACTCTGTATATAGATTTTCTATTGTGTTTTTGACTATGTTTGTTTACTGTGTAACTCTGTGTTGTTGTTTTTGTCGCACTGCTTTGCTTTGTCTTGGCCAGGTCGCAGTTGCAAATGAGAACTTATTCTCAACTGACCTACCTGGTTAAATAAAGGTGAAATAAAAAAAATAATAATAATAAATAAATGAATGTGTGGTGGAGATGTGTCTACAGACACACCATAACCTGACCTTGACTTAATTCCCTCATAATTCCACCACCTTTAATTGTTTATTTTACCTTTATTTAACTAGGCAAGTCAGTTAAGAACAAATTCTTATTTACAATGATGGCCTACACCGGCCAAACTCAGACAACGCTGGGCCAATTGTGCGCCACCCTATGGGACTCCCAATCACGGCCAGTTGTGATACAGTCTGAATTCGAACCAGGTTGTCTGTAGTGACATCTCTAGCACCGAAATGTAGTGTCTTAGACCACTACGCCACTTGGGAGCCCAAAGTGAAACGATGAAACAATGAATATGGTCGAGCAACTTGTCGGTTCCAAGTAGAACAACAGCTACTTCATTTTTTACAAAAGAAATAACACCATTCTCCATGCACTGTCATTTACAAATTGATAAGAGCTATTGATAAGAGCTAGGTAAATGAGTAAGCCATTTGGCTAAGGGAATAGTAAATATAAATGACAATATTTTACCTTATGACCTCTGGAGACAAATTTTGAAACCAGTCATACAGCAGCAAACTGAAGCATATCAACATACCACCTTATCCACAGTCAAGTTTATGAAATGCTGGACTAATAACTTGCAGGGATGAAATTTGGAGACCTTAGCTATAGGCTTCTGTAGCCATGCACAAGCTTTGGTCACGTGTCAAGTGTATGTGGACGGGAGGGGCTTCGTATGCCACCTGAGCCTTGGTCACGTGTCAAGTGTATGTGGACGGGAGGGGCATCGTATGCCACCTGAGCCTTGGTCACGTGTCAAGTGCATGTAGGCGGGAGGGGCATCGTAGCCTTGGTCACATGTCAAGTGTATGTAGACGGGAGGGGCATCGTATGCCACCTGAGCCTTGATCACGTGTCAAGTGTATGTAGACTGGAGGGGCATCGTATGCCACCTGAGCCTTGGTCACGTGTCAAGTGTATGTAGACGGGAGGGGCATCGTATGACACCTGAGACTAAATGATGCAATCGTGGTGGTGGAACATACACCAACATTTTTAAAGTGTCCTGTTGGGGTGAAGGAGACTGAAGTGGTATGAATAAGGGCTATACACCATGTCTCCTATATGGAGGCGTTGAGAATAGTGGAAGAAAGGAGTGATGTTGAAGAACTAATGGTAGTAGTAGAGACACCAGATAATATTCCTTGTTAACAGAGGAATCCTGACATATTGCATGTTAAGAAGGTGGACTTTATCGCATTTACTGCATTGGTTATCAACTGCACAGCGCAAACAGAGGAAATCGGAAATAGGCATAATTATGAGTGCGGCAGAGCGTTTTGGGGGATTTACAGCAGAAGCATTAGAAGAAATACTGTCGATGAATGCTCCGCCCTCACAGGCACCTGAGCCTGTTTATGGGTGGGATTTGAACTGTTAATGAAGGAGTGGGATGGCTTTCGATTTATTTTTTGTATGATGTCGGTCCCCCCTCCCCCAATGGAATATTTTTTGTTTCAATACCCCGTACAGTAGGTGGCGGCAATACACCAATGAGTGTAGTCTGACACAAAACCTTAAAGAAGAAGTTAAGTCAATACCAAATACTGAGAAGTGCGTAGAAAAGGCATATGTTTCCTAAGTCTGATTCGGGCACTTAATGCATATCAGTTTACGCAGGCATTAAACTGAGTCTCGCGTACGGTGCAGAAGTATAGTCTGAAAGTATCGTATTGCTGCAGTGCTTACACAGCTTTTGCGGTCAAAACAATAAAGAATCAGTGGCATGCTGCCCAGTTTAAGTCTAAAAATAAGACAATTGTTCTGCCTACTGGACCTCCTGTATGATGGCACAATGAATGTTGGCGATATCAGCCCATACTTCACGTGCTAGCTGCAAAAGAAATGCAGACAGAAATGTAGTTACCGTTACATTCGAGACACTCATTTTAGACGTAGCTAACGTTAGCTAGAGGATTTTCCTTACAGATAAATGGCCTTGGTACTGTAGTGAAGAGGCGAAGAACATCAATTTTAGCAAGCTAGCTAATATTGACGTTCGTTATATTAATAGCAAAAATACACGATACAGACCAAATAAGTTATTTACGTCTCATTCATTGATATGTTTAGCTACTTTTTTTTAAATTAAATTATTTGTGGTAGCAAACGAGGGTATCTTCATGGCTAAAGTCTACCGTTAACTTACTCTTTTCGTTGCTGCCACCTGCTGAAACCCCTTGCATGAAAAGTTCAGCATCTTTCTTAAATCTATTTCGTAGATTTACGAATTCACTATCAGCAAACATGTTTGATATCAGGCTAGCTAGCGGTGGCCAACGCTTCCTGTTCTTCTTCCTTGGTGTTTCACGCTGTTGGCATCCAACTTCAATGGTGCATTACCGCCACCTACTAGACTGGAGTACAACTCCCTTATACTTTGCTTGAAAAATTTAAAATGTAATAAATACATACCCTACCATCTAACACTACACTCACTAATTTCAAAATTAAATTAAATACACTTAACACCAACCTACTCCACTAATTAAATATATTTATTCCTACCTCATGTCATCATCCTGAAAGGATGGGACATCACCACTTAACACACCCTGTAACTCTTCTGATGTCAAATCTCGCACACCCAAATACCTCTCTGCAGTTGCCACCACAACCTCAATTTTCTTCGACTTACGTTCCATCCCTGCAGTACAGTTGATAAACATTGCTATAAATGCTACAAATCCAATCTTTTTTTGGCCTCAGTATATGACAAATTCTGCACTACTCTAACCCTGGAAATCTCAACCTGCTTCTCTCGCACGGGACATTTCTGATCCCCAGCCCCATGGGCATCCCTACAATTAACACATGCCACTACTGTCCCCAATGCTTCACATTCCTTTGTCTCATGCCCTTCTGCACACTTCTCACACCTTGGCACCTCCCTCCTACACACTGCTGCCACATGCCCATAAACTTGACACCTGTAACATCGTAATATATTCGGCACATAAGCTCGTACAGGATAACTTATATATCCTAACTTCACTTTGTCTGGCAAGGACTCAACTTCAAAACTCAAAAGAACAGACAATGACTCTTCTGTTTCCCCACTCTCCCCACCCTGTCTGCGTCGCATCAAACGACGAGCATCACATACACCTGGAATCATTCCCATCAGCTGGTCAACTTTTATATTTACTGCTACCCCAGTTATCACCCCTTTCATTGGCGCCCTTTTCTTGAGAGCGAAACAATTAAAATGCCCCCATTTGTTTAACTCAGAGCGCCTTCTCCCTCTGAACATCAGAACCACAAACAATTATCACTAGTCCACTTCTGGTTACCCTCACCGATTCCACATCACCCAACTATTTTTTCACCCACCCTGATCAGCCAAAAGGCAAGAGTCCACTTTTTCCATAAACTTCACTCCTACTGTCATAGACACATTTTTATCGAGACCCTTGGTACATACCTCGGTCTCCGATAACCTCACCACACCTACCACCTCCGATAACCTCACCACACCTACCACCTCCGATACTTCACCACACCTACCACCTCCAATACTTCACCACACCTACCACCTCCGATACTTCATTACACCTACCACCTCCGATACTTCACCACACCTATCACCTCCGATACTTCACCACACCTAACACCTCCAATACTTCACCACACCTACCACCTCCGATACTTCACCCTCATTCACTTCCATTTCTCCTCCTGTCTTCAGCTCACTCTTCTTATCCTTTCTACCATTCTTCTTTAACAAACCATCTCCCTTTTTTCCCGCCATTTCCCGCCATTTGTAACCGACTCAAGCTCACCCTCTTCTTCCCTCTCTCTCTTAGACCTCCTCTCACTCTCTTTTTCCTTCCATTCCTCCTCTGTTTTCCAAGTATACGTCTCCTTATGATAATACTGCACTACTCCTGACAACCATCTTGTTCTTACTTTCTCTAGGGACTCCATTTTACCCCACCCTTCCTTCCTCGGTCCACAGATTCAACATTGAGTAACAAAAGATATTTCGTCTCCACTCTCCCAACTGCAAAACAATTTAAGACCAGTCGCGCCGCCTGCCTGGAACTTAATGGTAAGCGACGTGCAGCCTAGACCCAGTGCTGCGCTTGCAGCTGTCAAGGAAGCACCATACCATCTATGCCTCGGTCAACCTTCCCGCTTCCTGTTCAGTCATCTACTGACTTCTTATTAGTCAGTGTTTAACGGCGGTTGGCATCCAATATAATGTTGCATTACCGCCACCAACTGGACCAGAGAATAAATCCATTATACTTTGTGATACAAAAAGTATACAAAAACCTATTAACCAAAAACACCATCACATCACATTCACAGACAGGGAAAATCTAAATCCTACCCATTATTCTCGTCTCCTTAAGGAAACTAAATACATAATGAAATACTACATCCCCTGAAGATTTTCTCAGCAATTATCTTATGCTATGGCCCTTACACCCATATTGCTGCACTGAAATAGCACGTGTTCCACTGTCTCCATCTCCTCCTGACAGTGATCACACCTCCTAGTCAGATGTTTTCCTACCAATTTCAATACTGTTAAGCCTGTCTCAGCCTTGTGTTTACACTTTCCTCCCTTCTCTATTAACCTGAGGACCTCCCTGCCACCACCTTGTCCTGGATCTTATACAGGTCTCTTCCCTTTCCCTCCCTGTACTCTTGCCATTTAATCACTGTTATTATTAACCCCTTGACTTCTGCTTTACTGATTGACACTTCCATATCAACATTAGGATGTTTAAGAGCCTGCTTGGTGAGAACATCCACCTCCTTATTCCCCTCTACTCCTACATGAGCTGGTACTCAGAGGAACCTCACAAATACCCCCATCTGTCTCACCCTAAACAGGCATTGCAAAATCTCATATAATACATCCTTTCTGCTCTTAGACAAAATTAGTTTAAGCTCATCAGTGCTGCATATGAGTCAGAGCAGATGATGACTACCCTGTCTGGTTTCACCTCCTTCACCCACTCAGCAGCTAAGGGTATGGCCAGCAACTCCATTGTGTTTACGGATAAATGATCCGTTGCTCTTTTTGTCACTACCACCTGTTTTAGGGTCCTTAGATCCATCAGTGAATATATTCAAGACAGCATAATACTGAGTTCTTAAATGTTCAAATAAAATAAAATCAAAGTTTATTTGTCACGTGCGCGGAATACAACAGGTGTAGACCTTACAGTGAAATGCTTAAGTACAAGCCCTAACCAACAGGGCAGTTTTTAAGTAAAAAAATAAGTATTAGGTAACAATAGATAAGTAAAGAAATAAAAAACAGTAAAAAAATAACAGTAGCGAGGCTATATACAGGTGGTACTGGTACAGAGTCAATGTGCGGGGGCACCGGTTAGTCGTGCTAATTGAGGTAATATGTGCATGTAGGTATAGTTAATGTGACTATGCATAGATGATAAACTGGACATTTTTATCTCAATCTCTTCATTCAAAGACTCAATCATGGACACTCTTAATGACAGTTGTGGCTGCTTTGCGTGATGTATTGTCATCTCTACCTTCTTGCCGTTTGTGCTGTTGTCTGTGCCCAATAATGTTTGTAACATGTTTTGTGCTGCTACCTCGTTGTGTTGCTACCATGCTGTGTTGTCATGTGTTGCTGCTTTGCTATGTTGTTGTCTTAGGTATCTCTTTTGGTAGTGTTGTTTTGTCTCTCTTGTCGTGATGTGTGTTTGGTCCTACATTTATATTTTATTTATTTTTATTTGTAATCCCATCCCCCGTCCCCGCAGGAGGTCTTTTGCCTTTTGGTAGGCCGTCATTTTAAATAAGAATTTGTTCTTAACTGACTTGCCTAGTTAAATAAAGGTTAAATAAAATGAACAGAGAGTAGCAGCAGCGTAAAAGAGGGGTTGGGGGGGTGGGGGCGGAGCAGGACACAATGCAAATAGTCCGGGTAGCCATTCGATTACCTGTGGCTGGTCTTATGGCTTGGGAGGAAAAAGCTGTTGAGAAGCCTTTAGGACCTAGACATGGCGCTCCGGTACCACTTACGATATTTACTGGATCTCCTCCTTCCTCACCAGCTCTTACCCTATAAAGCAACCCAAGGGCTATCATTGGCTGAGGAAGCAATAAAGGTGGGATAGCAGGAAGAACCACAGCTGAACTTCTTCCCAAACAGTCCCATCTCTCTCGCCATGCCATTACCTATCCACGCAGAACTTGTATTCAGATCTCGGTCATGCTCCCGGCCCTCTAATATAACTTTTATATCCTTATGTCCTTGAAGATTTACTCAATATGTCATGGTTAGATGTTGATCCATATGCTACACTACCATAGTCCAGTGATGACCTTGATAGCGCTATATACTGTAGTATAACGTATTCAACGCCATTCTATCCACACCCCACTCTATTCCTGACAGGCAACGCATCACATTAAATATTTTATTTCCTTTGATAACTACTCTGTTAATATGTTCTGCCCATGTCATACGAGTGTCAAACCAGACGCCCAGGATCCTAAACACTCCCACCCTTTCCAGATTCCTCGCATACAGTTTCAGGCATACAGTTGAAGTCGGAAGTTTACATACACTTAGTTTGAAGTCATTAAAACTCAAACTTATAATTCACTATATCACAATTCCAGTGGGTCAGAACTTTACAAACACTAGTTGACTGGGCCTTTAAACAGCTTGGAAAATTCAAAAAATTATGTCATGGCTTTAAAAGCTTTTGATAGGCTAATTAACATAATTTGAGTCAATTGGAGGTGTACCTGTGGATGTATTTCAAGGCCTACCTTCAAACTCAGTGACTCTTTGCTCAACATCATGGGAAAATCAAAAGAAATCAGCCAAGACCTCAGAAAAGAAATTGTAGACCTCCACAAGTCTGGTTCATCCTTGAAAGCAATTTCCAAACGCCTGAAGGTACCACGTTCATCTGTACAAACAATAGTACGCAAGTATAAACTCCATGGGACCACGCAACTGTCATACCGCTCTGGAAGGAAACACATTCTGTCTCCTAGAGATGACTGTACTGTACTGCGAATAGTGCAAATCAATCCCAGAACAACATCAAAGGACCGTGTGAAGATGCTGGAGGAAACAGGTACAAAAGTATATATATGCATAGTAAAACGAGTCCTCTATCGACATGACCTGAAAGGCCGCTCAGCAAGGAAGAAGCCACTGCTTCAAAACCGCCATAAAAAAGACAGACTACAGTTTGCAACTGCACATGGGGACAAAGATCGTACTTTTTGGAGAAATGTCCTCTGGTCTGTTGAAACAAACTGTTTGGCCATAATGATCATCATAATGTTTGGAGGAAAAAGGGGGAGCCTTGCAAGCCGAAGAACACCACCCCAACCGTGAAGCATGGGGGTGGCAGCATCATGTTGTGGGGGTGCTTTGCTGCAGGAGGGACTGGTGCACTTCACAAAACAGATGGCATCATGAGGAAGGAAAATTATGTGGATATATTGAAGCAACATCTCAAGACATCAGTCAGGAAGTTAAAGCTTGGTCGCAAATGAGTCTTCCAAAAGTAAAATGACCCCAAGCATACTTCCAAAGTTGTGGCAAAATGGCTTAAGGACAACAAAGTCAAGGTATTGGAGTGGCCATCACAAAGCCCTCACAAAGCCATCACAATCCTACAGAAAATGTGTGGGCAGAACTGAAAAGGCGTGTGTGAGCAAGGAGGCCTACAAACCTGACTCAGTTACACCAGTTCTGTCAGGAGGAATGGGCCAAAATTCACCCAACTTATTGTGGGAAGCTCGTGGAAGGCTACCTGAAACATTTGACCCAAGTTAAACAATGTAAAGGCAATGCTACCGAATACTAATTGAGTGTATGTAAACTTCTGCCCCACTGGGAATGTGATTAAATAAATAAAAGCTGAAATAAATGATTCTCTCTACTATTATTCTGACATTTCACATTCTTAAAATAAAGTGGTGATCCTAACTGACCTGTATATATACAGTGGGGAGAACAAGTATTTGATACACTGCCGATTTTGCAGGTTTTCCTACTTACAAAGCATGTAGAGGTCTGTAATTTTTATCATAGGTACTCTTCAACTGTGAGTGATGGAATCTAAAACAAAAATACAGAAAATCACATTGTATGATTTTAAAGTAATTAATATGCATTTTATTGCATGACATAAGTATTTGATACATCAGAAAAGCAGAACTTAATATTTGGTAGAGAAACCTTTGTTTGCAATTACAGAGATCATACGTTTCCTGTAGTTCTTGACCAGGTTTGCACACACTGCAGCAGGGATTTTGGCCCACTCCTCCATCCAGATCCTTCAGGTTTCGGGGCTGTCGCTGGGCAATACGGACTTTCAGCTCCCTCCAAAGATTTTCTATTGGGTTCAGGTCTGGAGACTGGCTAGGCCACTCCAGGACCTTGAGATGCTTCTTACGGAGCCACTCCTTAGTTGCCCTGGCTGTGTGTTTCGGGTCGTTGTCATGCTAGAAGACCCAGCCACGACCCATCTTCAATGCTCTTACTGAGGGAAGGAGGTTGTTGGCCAAGATCTCACGATACATGGCCCCATCCATCCTCCCCTCAATACGGTGCAGTCGTCCTGTCCCCTTTGCAGAAAAGAATCCCCAAAGAATGATGTTTCCACCTCCATGCTTCACGATTGGGATGGCGTTCTTGGGGTTGTACTCATCCTTCTTCTTCCTCCAAACACGGCGAGTGGAGTTTAGACCAAAAAGCTCTATTTTTGTCTCATCAGACCACATGACCTTCTCCCATTCCTCCTCTGGATCATCCAGATGGTCATTGGCAAACTTCAGACGGGCCTGGACATGCGCTGGCTTGAGCAGGGGGACCTTGCGTGCGCTGCAGGATTTTAATCCATGACGGCGCAGTGTGTTACTAATGGTTTTCTTTGAGACTGTGGTCCCAGCTCTCTTCAGGTCATTGACCAGGTCCTGCCGTGTAGTTCTGGGCTGATCCCTCACCTTCCTCATGATCATTGATGCCCCACGAGGTGAGATCTTGCATGGTGCCCCAGACCAAGGGAGATTGACCGTCATCTTGAACTTCTTCCATTTTCTAATAATTGCGCCAACAGTTGTTGCCTTCTCACCAAGCTGCTTGCCTATTGTCCTGTAGCCCATCCCAGCCTTGTGCAGGTCTACAATTTTATCTCTGATGTCCTTACACAGCTGTTTGATTGAGTGTGTGGAGTCCGTTTGATTGAGTGTGTGGACAGGTGTCTTTTATACAGGTAACGAGTTCAAACAGGTGCAGTTAAAACAGGTAATGAGTGGAGAACAGGAGGGCTTCTTAAAGAAAAACTAACAGGTCTGTGAGAGTCGGAATTCTTACTGGTTGGTAGGTGATCAAATACTTATGTCATGCAATAAAATGCAAATTAATTATTTAAAAATCATACAATGTGATTTTCTGGATTTTTGTTTTAGATTCCGTCTCTCACAGTTGAAGTGTACCTATGATAAAAATTACAGACTTCTACATGCTTTGTAAGTAGGAAAACCTGCAAAATCGGCAGTGTATCAAATACTTGTTCTCCCCACTGTATATATATATTTGCAAAAAATACATATGGGTGATTGGAAATTATGCAGACAATTACATTGATGGAAGCTACAATCTATCTGCAATATTAGAGCTGATCAACCCCCTAAAAAAATATATATAAATAAAAAAACAAACACAGTCTGTGTTCTCGACTGAGAACATGAAGCCCCACCTGAAGGACCACTGCTCAACTTCTCTGGTCACTTCTTGAACTCTCCAGCCTGTATGGGGAATATTTCTCCCTCTCTTCCACAGTGCCCCGTCATCCGCAAACAATGACCTCCCAATATCTGGTCTCACCTGGGACAATACATAATGGAGAACAACTTCCTTAGGGGCAATGTCTGCTGACTGCTGTTGACGTTTATTTTATGCGACAAATGTAGCAGGGAAAACTCAGTGCTATCCGGGGTCCTTAGGACATCCCTACCCCTGACCCAAACCTGAACCTCTATCCTTACCCTAACCTTAAGCATAACCATAACCTTTACCTAACCCTAACCCTTCTCTTAAACATTTTACATTTCAACTTCAATGGGGTAGGGACAACACAAGGATTCCGTATAGCACGGACTGAGGGTGAAAATCTAGGCATTTCTAGAAAATCTTTTATTAGCGCCATCCATCAGTATGAATATTAACTTAATATTGTATACAACTGTTTTGTTAGCGTATGCCAATCAGCTTTGTCGTGTGTATACCATTGTGTCGTGTGTATCCCATATATCATTGTGTACACTAGTTCTACTTGCAATTCATTCGTTTTTACAGTGTCTATTTTCTGACTTCACAAATCACTGACTAACATGGTTCATAAATATTTTGTGATTATTTTTCCCCTTCATTTTTTCTTTTGCTTGCGAAGAGAGTACCTAAAGATCCAGAGTCTCACTTCCAAATTGGGAGGGTGTTGTTAACCCATTGGAATAAAATAGGCAGGCAATTAGACCAGCAACTCATAAATTAAGCTTGACTTGATCAATTATGGACCGGTTTCCCAGACAGAAATTAAGACTAGTCCTGGACTAAAAAGCTTTCAATAGAGATTCTCTATTCAGCATGCTTTTTAGTCCAGCACTAGGCAACAAAATGACAAAGTACTAAGTCTAAAACGTAAAATATAAATGGGTATGCCTAAATGGGTATGCCATTGGAAAAATAGGTGAAGAAAAGTATATAGAGACAGTTCCAAAAGACACACTGCAGAATTATTATTATGATTATTATTTTACATTACTTCCTTAATTAGATCTAAGAAAGACATGTCATGTTTCCTTGACATAAATGTAGTCAAATGTGGACAGCAGTTAAAGTATGGTAATTATGAGATGTTATTTTGTAACACTAATTGAGGTAGGCCCCTAAACTAACAATGTAAAAGTGTGAAGAAATGTTATTTCCTGATAGTTGCTGGTTGAAAATACGATCTACACAGGACCTTCTAATCAGAAGGTTTTGCATGGGTAGAGTTTTGGCTTGCCTGGTGACATCACCAGGCGGTATAAGTAAATATTGACCAATAACAAAGAGTTCCAAACCTCTTTGCCAATAACATCAAGTTATCATATTACATATCCCTCCCCACTCAGACCACTCCCAGACACTCCTAGCAATTTTTTTGCATGTGAAATATTTTTTTGCAAGAAATCTATTTTAGTTTCTTTTTGACTATTTGAATATAAAACTATTAGTCATATTTCTGTACTGTTACTTGGATCATTACTGACAGCGTGAGCCATCATTATTATTCCCGAAGACTGGAATTGCCCATCCCTGAGAAAGGAATTATACCATGTAAAAAATGTCAATAGCAGTGTGTTTTCATTAAAATGTTATTTGTTTTCTCTGAAAATCCCTATTTTGGCATGTCCCACATCATATTGTCCAACTTCTATGAAGAGTTTAACCCACTTAACACCAAGATTCTCCTACGTTTTCACCATTATTATAAAGTTCTAGTTAGTTTGTTGCTTTGGGAATATCATTTCTGAAGATATTTACTTATTCAATGTGATTGATTAATTTAAATATGTCCCCCTCAAGTTTAAGGTCCACCCTCTAACATGAACTGAACTGTCATTTTAATATGGTAAAACTATTCCTTAAAATAAATGAAATAGTAAAATCAGAGTGTAAAAGCAGATGAGCTGGTTCTACTGTTTTTGGCCATTTTCTGGTGTTTTGTGGTGGAGAAACTAACACGTCAACCCAGTTACCCATAGATCAAACCTTGTGCGATAGGAAACCATGTTTGTTATGAAGTTGTACATGTGCTCTTTATGACTGAATGTTAAAATTAGGTGAAATAAAATTTGACAAAATTACACAACCCAAAAAGGCACACTATTTGTGGAATTACACTTCTGTGGAACATGTCACCCTCCCTAGTAGAAGGGGTGACCTCAACAATTTATTGTTAAAACAAGAGGCTGCCTGGATCTTTCATTTAAAGACCCTCGCTCCCTTCGGTCTCAACGTTGACTTTGATCTGAAGCCACTCTTGTCATTATTGTGATTCTGCTATTCATTGTAAATGTTTGTAGGCCTGTGTAGCCAAATGGTATCTCTGATCGATCGTATGCTATCCATTCATGTTTTTTATATGTTCTATTTACAGCGGGTGAAATAAGTATTGAACACGTCACCATTTTTCTCAGTAAATATATTTCCAAAGGTGCTATTGACATGACATTTTCACCAGATGTTGGTAACAACCTAAGTAATCCATACATAAGAAACCAAAACAAATAAGTTCAGAGATTAAGTTATGTGTAATAATGTGAAATGACACAGGGAAAAAGTATTGAACACACTTACTGATATTTATTTAATACTTTGTACAAAAGCCTTTGTTGGTAATGACAGCTTCAAGACGCCTCCTGTATGGAGAAACTAGTCGCATGCATTGCTCTGGTGTGATTTTGGCCCATTCTTCCACACAAACAGTCTTCAAAACTTGAAGGTTCCGTGGGCCTCTTCTATGAATCTTGATCTTTAGTTCTTTCCATAGATTTTCAATGGGATTTAAGTCAGGTGATTGGCTGGGCCATTCTAGCAGCTTTTTTTTCTTTCTTTGAAACCAATTGAGAGTTTCCTTGGCTGTGTGTTTGGGATCATTGTCTTGCTGAAATGTCCACCCTCGTTTCATCTTCATCATCCTGGTAGATGGTAGCAGATTTTTGTCAAGAATGTCTCGGTAAATTTGCCCATTCATCCTTCCTTCAATTATGTGAAGTTTGCCAGTACCATTTGCTGAAAAGCAGCCCCACACCATGATGTTCCCACCTCCAAACGTCACTGTTGGTGTTTTTAGGGTGATGTGCAGTGCCATTTCTCCTCCAAACATGGTGTGTATTATGACATCCAAACAGTTCAATTTTGCTCTCATCTGACCACACTATATTCTCCCAGTATTTCACTGGCTTTTCCAAATGTTGTGCAGCAAACTTTAAACAAGCTTCAACATGCTTTTTTTTTAGCAATGGAGTCTTGCGTGGTGAGCGTGTATACAGGCCATGGCGGTGGAGTGCATTACTTACTGTTTTCTTTGAGACAACAGTACCTGCTAATTGCAGGTCTTTTTGAACCTCTCCACAAGTGGTCCTTGGCTCTTGGACAACTCTTCTAATTATTCTTTTCACTCCTCTGTCAGAAATCTTGCGAGGAGCACCTGGTCGAGGCAAATTTATGGTGAAATGATTGTCTTTCCACTTCCGTATTATGGCCCCAACAGTGCTCACTGGAACATTCAGAAGCTTAGAAATGCGCCTATAACCAATGCCATCATTATGTTTTGCAACAATTAGGTTGCGAAGGTCTTGAGACAGTTCTTTGCTTTTACCCATCATGAGATGTGTCTTGTGTGACACCTTGGCAATGAGACATTTTTGTAGGCCATCAGTTGGGACTGAACCAGCTGATATTAATTTGCACTGACAGGGGGCTGGATTGCTTTTTAATTACTGATAGTTTTCAGCTGTTGTCTTGGCTTTCCATGCCTTTTTGCACCTCCCTTTCTTCATGTGTTCAATACTTTTTCCCTGTGTCATTTCACATTATTACACATAACTTAATTTCTGAACGTATTTGTTTTGGTTTCTTTGTATGTATGGATTACTTGGGTTGTTACCAACATCTGGTGAACATTTCATGTCAATAGCACCTTTGGAAATATATTTACTGAGAAAAATGGTGACGTGTTCAATACTTATTTCACCCGCTGTATATCTATAAATTAACCAATGATATCAAGCCACACCCAGCCATGATTACAGACACCTATGTGTGTGACCTTTGACACTATATCAACTAGTGACCCGCAGTGTTTGTCATTATACCCTGATGAAGACAGCTTGTCTGTCGAAACATTGGTTATTCAATTATTGCATCTGAGCTCCTAGAGTGTGCGGCTCTCCTTTTCTTTTTCAAGTGTTCTACTCCGCTAGCCGGCACCTCGCCTCAACAGGTGTGAGTTTCTTTCGCCTCCAAAATATTCTGTAGGGCCTGCACCGAAACAGAATAAAAGGGAGCCCTTATACAGGCAAGAAAACGCCGTACTTGCAAACATGAGTAACAGCTTTGCTAATACTTAAAGTATGCAATGTATAATTACAGGTAAGCACAGTGATGAATGAGAATCAGTGTTAAACTCAGTGGGATTAGCAGGAGCTCCATAAAGCTGGGGAGATTTCCTCCAGCAACTCCCAGTGACTGTATTCATGTGTGTGTGTGTGTGTGTGTGTGTGTGTGTGTGTGTGTGTGTGTGTGTGTGTGTGTGTGTGTGTGTCTGCCCACTGTGCAGCACAGGAGTTTGCTGAGGGGAGGACGGCTCATAATAATGTCTGGAATAGCGTGAATGGAATGGTATCAAACATGGAAACCAGGTGTTTGATGAGTTCCATACCATTCCATTTACTCTGTTCCAGCCATTACTATGAGCCGGTCCTCCCCAATTAAGGTGCCACCAACCTCCTGTGCTGTTCTGTGAGTGTGTGTGTGTGCAGCTAACCGGCTACTCATTCGAGCGATGGTAATCAGACATCATTCAAACTTAACCTGAGGCTGACAACAATGTCTTGATTCTATAGAGCTTCTGTGTACCCGACCAAGTGAATCCCGTTCTATGTGCCGAGGAATGTGCATTAGCCCCGTCCAGTGTGAGAGTCAAATTCACCTCAGATGCAAGCCTCCCGTTGCCCCCTCCTTACACATTCAATCCCAGAGATAAGGTACCGTTTCCCTGCAGTACTGTGGGTTGGGAATGTGAAAAAGAGCCAGTATCCTCCACCACCACCACCATTATTATCATTAAGGCACATGAAAATAATGTTGGTAAATTCTTCTTGTTCTTGTACCCAAGTAACAGGGTACAGTAAAATAAAATAAATTGTTATTGGTCGCATGTTTAGCAGATGATATTTCTGGTGTAGCAAAATGCATGTGTTCCTAGCTCCAACAGTGCAGTAATATCTAACAATACACACAAATCTAAAAGTAAAAGAATGGAATTAAGAAATATAGAAATATGACAATGAGCAATGTCCAGAGTATAAATATATACAGTACCAGTCAAAGTACCAGACATTGTAGAATAATAGTGAAGACATCAAAACTATGAAATAACACATATGGAATCATGTAGTAACCAAAAAAGTGTTAAACTTCTCTCAACAAGCTTCACCTGGAATGCTTTTCCAACAGTCTTGAAGGAGTTCCAACATATGCTGAGCACTTGTTGGCTGCTTCCCATTCACTCTGCGGTCCAACTCATCTCAAACCATCTCAATTGGGTTGAGGTTGGGTGTTTGTGGAGGCCAGGTCATCTAATGCAGCACTCCATCACTCTCCTTCTTGGTCAAATAGCCCTTACATGCTGACTAGACCGCACGTCCACGTGTGCCATTGTACGCAAGTTGCGCCATTCACGCAAATAAGATTTTGTCTACCCACACCAAGCGCGATCAGGACACGCAGGTTGAAACATCAAAACAAACTCTGAAACAATTATATTATTTAGGGACAGGTCAAAAAGCATTAAATATTTATGGCAATTTATCTAGCTAGCTTTCTGTTGCTAGCAAATCTGTCCTATTTAGTTAGCTAGCTTGCTTTTGCTAGCTAATTTGTCCAGGGATATAAACATTGGGTTGTTATTTTACCTGAAATGCACAAGGTCCTCTACTCCGACAATTAATCCACAGATAAAACTGTCAACTGAATTAGTTTCTAGTCATTCTTCCTTCAGGCATCTTTTTCTTCTTTGGACTTTATATGGCGGTTGGCAACCAACTTTAATAAGGTGAATTACCACAACCGACCTCAGTTCATCTTTCAATCACCTACGTGGGTATATGCTCCTAAAAACCAATGAGGAGATGGGAGAGGCAGGACTTGCAGAGTGTTGAGCGTCACAAATAGAATCAAGTTCTATTTTAGCGCCTGGCAACGCAGACGCTCGCGAACAGTGTGGGTGCAATGATTGAATAGCATGTATGTGTACATTTATTTTGCAACGCTTGCGCACGTGTTGCGAGTGGTGTGGTCAGCATGTTACACAGCCCGGAGGCGTGTTGGGTCATTGTCCTGTTGAAAAAACGAATTATAGTCCCACTAAAAGCAAACCAAATGGGATGGCGTATCGCTTCAGAATGCTTTGGTAGCCATGCTGGTTAAGTGTGCATTGAATTCTTAATAAATCACAGACAGTGTCACCAGCAAAGCATCCCCACACCATCACATCTCCTCCATGCTTCACGGTGGGAACCACACAAGCGGAGATCATCCGTTCCCCTACTCTGTGTCTCACAAAGACATGGCGGTTGGAACGAAAAATCTCCAGGACAGATTTCCACCGGTCTGATGTCCATTGCTCGTGTTTCTTGGCCCAAGCAAGTCTCTTTTTCTTATTGGTGTCCTTTAGTACTGTTTCTTTGCAGAAATTCTACTATGAAGGCCTGATTCACGCAGTCTCCTCTGAACAGTTGATGTTGAGATGTGTCTGTTACTTGAACTCTGAAGCATTTATTTGGGCTGCAATTTCTGAAGCTGGTAACTCTAATGAACTTATCCTCTGCAGAAGAGGTAACTCTGGGTCTTCTTTTCCTGTGGTGGTTCCCATGAGAGCCAGTTTCATCATAGCGCTTGATGGTTTTTGCCAACTTGCACTTGAAGAAGCTTGAAATCTTCCAGGCTGACTGACCTTCATGTCTTAAAGTTATTATGGACTGTCGTTTCTCTTAGCTTATTTTAGCTTACATAATATGGACTTGGTCTTTTACTAAATAGGGATATCTTCTGTATACTACCCCTACCTTGTCACAACACAACTGATCAAATGCATTAAGATGGAAAGAAATTCCACAAATTCATTTTTAACAAGGCACACCTGTTAATTGAAATGCATTCCAGGTGACTACCTCATGAAGCTGGTTGAGAGAATGCCAAGATTGTGCAAAGCTGTCATCAAGGCAAAGGGTGGATACTTTGAAGAATATAAAATATAAAATCAATTTTGATTTGTTTAAAACTTTGTTGGTTACTACATGATTCCATGTGTTATTTTATAGTTTTGCTGTCTTCACTATTATTCTACAAAAATAGTAAAAATACAGAAAAACCCTGGAATGAGTAGGTGTGTCCAAACTTTTTACTGGTGCTGTATATATACACTATATATATATGTGTGATGGGATTTAAAGATATTATGGATAGCATGTGGATAGAATATATAATATATCTGAAGAATGCGTTGATAGAATAGTATATGTACAGCAATAGTTGAATAAGATGGACTTGAAACAGTGAAGACTGTCAGGCTCTGGCCATAGAGAAGCAATAGGCTTCTCTATGTAGCTATGGTCAGAGTCTGACAGTGTCGTTCTTTTCTCTTTCTTTGTGGGTTTTGGGTGGATCTCTAATTAGAGGCAGCTGCTACCCGTTGTCTCTAATTAGGGATCCAATATATGTTGAGTCTGTCCCTCACGCTGGTGTGGGTTGTTATCGTTACATGTACTCCAGCGAAGGTCAGCGTCCCGCCGAACCTCCAGCGAAGGTCAGCGCCCCGCCGAACCTCCAGCGAAGGTCAGCGCCCCGCCGAACCTCCAGCGAAGTACCGCAGCCCGAACCTCCAGCGAAGGTCAGTCCACCGGTGCTCAATCCAGGTCCAGCCGTCTGCTCCGCCTCAGTGCCAGAGCAGTTCGCTCCACCGGTGCCCATTCCGGGTTCAGCCGTCTGCTCCGCCTCAGCGCCTGAGCAGTCCGCTCCATCGGTACCCAATCCGGGTCCAGCCGTCTGCTCCGCCTCAGAGCCTGAGCAGTCCGCCCCACCGGTGCCCAGTCCGGGCCCGGTTGTTTTCCCAGCTCCATGGCCGGAGCAGTTTACCCCACCGGTGCCCAGTCCGGGCCCGGTTGTTTTCCCAGCTCCATGGCCGGAGCAGTTTACCCCACCGGTGCCCAGTCCGGACCTGGTTTATTGCCCAGCTCCATGGCCGGAGCCGTTTACCCCACCGGTGCCAAGACCGGGCCCTCTAGGCTTCTCTATGTAGCTATGGTCAGAGTCTGACAGTGTCGTTCTTTTCTCTTTCTTTGTGGGTTTTGGGTGGATCTCTAATTAGAGGCAGCTGCTACCCGTTGTCTCTAATTAGGGATCCAATATATGTTGAGTCTGTCCCTCACGCTGGTGTGGGTTGTTATCGTTACATGTTAATGTATTTCGCAGTCACGGGTGAAGTAAGTGTTCTTTTTGTTACGTCCGTTCATTCCGTGTGTTTTTTGTGAATGTGACGTTAGTTTATAGTTTCAGTTTGTGTCCTGTAGTTCGCCATTTGTTTCGATTACAATATAATAATAAAATAGAATGTCGAACTACTATACCTGCGCTGCGCCTTGGTCTCTCCATACACCCGATCATGACAGAACGACCCACCACTGCGAGACCAAGCAGCGCAACTGGGGAGAGAGTGAGAGAGAGGAGAGCGCGCCAGTACCTATTCCCACGTGGCCTAGGGTGAAGCCTGAGGACAGGGGTAGGTTCATGAAGCAATGGAGGAGGATGGAGAAGCAAAGGTCCGTTGTGGCTGCGAGCACCACACCATCGGTGCGCAGCCAGAGCCCGGAGAGGCTGAAGACGGGGAATCGCCCACCACTTCGTCTGCCCACAGATCAGGATCGGGAGAAGCCCGAGGGGTTCTCTAAATACCCTGAGGAGGAGCAGACGAGGTGGTGGAGAGCCTGGGTTGCGCTTCCGCTGGAGGCTCAAAAGGACCCACTCCTCCGGGAGATAGAGGAGGAGAGGGACTTTGAGCGCAGACGGGTACTAGTGCTGAGGCTAATGGACAGACGAGCACCTCCAGCGAAGGTCAGCGTCCCTCCAGCGAAGGTCAGCGTCCCTCCAGCGAAGGTCAGCGTCCCTCCAGCGAAGGTCAGCGTCCCTCCAGCGAGGGTCAGCGTCCCTCCAGCGAGGGTCAGCGTCCCTCCAGCGAAGGTCAGCATCCCGCCGAACCTCCAGCGAAGGTCAGCGTCCCGCCGAACCTCCAGCGAAGGTCAGCGTCCCGCCGAACCTCCAGCGAAGGTCAGCGTCCCGCCGAACCTCCAGCGAAGGTCAGCGTCCCGCCGAACCTCCAGCGAAGGTCAGCGTCCCGCCGAACCTCCAGCGAAGGTCAGCGCCCCGCCGAACCTCCAGCGAAAGTCAGCGCCCCGCCGAACCTCCAGCGAAGGTCAGCGTCCCGCCGAACCTCCAGCGAAGGTCAGCGTCCCGCCGAACCTCCAGCGAAGGTCAGCGCCCCGCCGAACCTCCAGCGAAGGTCAGCGCCCCGCCGAACCTCCAGCGAAGTACCGCAGCCCGAACCTCCAGCGAAGGTCAGTCCACCGGTGCTCAATCCAGGTCCAGCCGTCTGCTCCGCCTCAGTGCCAGAGCAGTTCGCTCCACCGGTGCCCATTCCGGGTTCAGCCGTCTGCTCCGCCTCAGCGCCTGAGCAGTCCGCTCCACCGGTACCCAATCCGGGTCCAGCCGTCTGCTCCGCCTCAGAGCCTGAGCAGTCCGCCCCACCGGTGCCCAGTCCGGGCCCGGTTGTTTTCCCAGCTCCATGGCCGGAGCAGTTTACCCCACCGGTGCCCAGTCCGGGCCCGGTTGTTTTCCCAGCTCCATGGCCGGAGCAGTTTACCCCACCGGTGCCCAGTCCGGGCCTGGTTTATTGCCCAGCTCCATGGCCGGAGCCGTTTACCCCACCGGTGCCAAGACCGGGCCCTCTAGGCTTCTCTATGTAGCTATGGTCAGAGTCTGACAGTGTCGTTCTTTTCTGTTTCTTTGTGGGTTTTGGGTGGATCTCTAATTAGAGGCAGCTGCTACCCGTTGTCTCTAATTAGGGATCCAATATATGTTGAGTCTGTCCCTCACGCTGGTGTGGGTCGCTATCGTTACATGTTAATGTATTTCGCAGTCACGGGTGAAGTAAGTGTTCTTTTTGTTACGTCCGTTCATTCCGTGTGTTTTTTGTGAATGTGACGTTAGTTTATAGTTTCAGTTTGTGTCCTGTAGTTCGCCATTTGTTTCTATTACAATGTAATAATAAAATAGAATGTCGAACTACTATACCTGCGCTGCGCCTTGGTCTCTCCATACACCCGATCGTGACAAAGACATACAGTATGTGTAAATTAGAGCTGGGCTATTAATCCACCATTCATATGCTAGCCTATATATTAGAACTAGCCTACAGTGAATTTAGGCCACCACCACCTGTGCTATGCAAGCCAGAGACCATTTTTGTTCTCCAGTTTAATTAAATGTGCAATAAAATGCAGGGAATCCCAGATTCCCCACTGAGCTCCTTTTTGGAAATCTATCTATCTATCTACAGTGGGGAGAACAAGTATTTGATACACTGCCGATTTTGCAGGTTTTCCCACTTACAAAGCATGTAGAAGTCTGTAATTTTTATCATAGGTACTCTTCAACTGTGAGTGACGGAATCTAAAACAAAAATCCAGAAAATCACATTGTATGATTTTTAAGTAATTAATTTGCATTTCATTGCATGACATAAGTATTTGATACATCAGAAAAGCAGAACTTAATATTTGGTACAGAAACCTTTGTTTGCAATTACAGAGATCATATGTTTCCTGTAGTTCTTGACCAGGTTTGCACACACTGCAGCAGGGATTTTGGCCCACTCCTCCATACAGATCCTTCAGGTTTCGGGGCTGTTGCTGGGCAATACGGACTTTCAGCTCCCTCCAAAGATTTTCTATTGGGTTCAGGTCTGGAGACTGGCTAGGCCACTCCAGGACCTTGAGATGCTTCTTACAGAGCCACTCCTTAGTTGCCCTGGCTGTGTGTTTCGGGTCGTTGTCGTGCTGGAAGACCCAGCCACGACCCATCTTCAATGCTCTTACTGAGGGAAGGAGGTTGTTGGCCAAGATCTCGCGATACATGGCCCCATCCATCCTCCCCTCAATACGGTGCAGTCATCCTGTCCCCTTTGCAGAAAAGCATCCCCAAAGAATGATGTTTCCACCTCCATGCTTCACGGTTGGGATGGTGTTCTTGGGGTTGTACTCATCCTTCTTCTTCCTCCAAACACGGCGAGTGGAGTTTAGACCAAAAAGCTCTATTTTTGTCTCATCAGACCACATGACCTTCTCCCATTCCTCCTCTGGATCATCCAGATGGTCATTGGCAAACTTCAGACAGGCCTGGACATGCGCTGGCTTGAGCAGGGGGACCTTGCGTGCGCTGCAGGATTTTAATACATGACGGCGTAGTGTGTTACTAATGGTTTTCTTTGAGACTGTGGTCCCAGCTCTCTTCAGGTCATTGACCAGGTCCTGCTGTGTAGTTCTGGGCTGATCCTTCACCTTCCAATGATCATTGATGCCCCACGAGATGAGATCTTGCATGGTGCCCCAGACCGAGGGAGATTGACCGTCATCTTGAACTTCTTCCATTTTCGAATAATTGCGCCAACAGTTGTTGCCTTCTCACCAAGCTGCTTGCCTATTGTCCTGTAGCCCATCCCAGCCTTGTGCAGGTCTACAATTTTATCTCTGATGTCCTTACACAGCTCTCTGGTCTTGGCCATTGTGGAGAGGTTGGAGTCTGTTTGATTGAGTGTGTGGACAGGTGTCTTTTATACAGGTAACGAGTTCAAACAGGTGCAGTTAATACAGGTAATGAGTGGAGAACAGGAGGGCTTCTTAAAGAAAAACTATCATGGTCTGTGAGAGCCAGAATTCTTACTGGTTGGTAGGTGATCAAATACTTATGTCATGCAATAAAATGCAAATTAATTATTTAAAAATCATACAATGTGATTTTCCGTCTCGCACAGTTGAAGTGTACCTATGATAAAAACTACAGACCTCTACATACTTTGTAAGTAGGAAAACCTGCAAAATCGGCAGTGTATCAAATACTTGTTCTCCCCACTGTACCTACCTACCTACCTACCTACCTACCTACCTACCTACCTACCTACCTACCTACCTACCTACCTACCTACCTACCTACCTACCTACCTACCTACCTACCTACCTACCTACCTACATACCTACCTACCTACCTACCTACCTACCTACCTACCTACCTACCTACCTACCTACCTACCTACCTACCTACCTATCTAGTGCCTAGTGTGCTTTACAGAGACATGGCTGAATGATAACATCCCCATAGAGAACGTAACTATTGGCGGTTTCCAGACTATCAGAGTGGACAGGGATAGCACTTCTTCTGGTAAGAGCGGGGCTGGCTTTATTGGTTTAATCCGAGCCATATTACTGTTAAGGAACAGTTTTGTAGCCCGGACATTGAGCTGTTAGCCGTTAGCCTGAGACCCTACTATTTGCCGAGGGAATTCACGGTGTCCATTGCTGTTATTGTTTACAAACACAGCGTGTGATGTCATCCACTCTGTTATCGCGAGGTTACAGACAGCGCATCCCAGTGCCTTCTTTGCCATTTCGGGGGATTTTAACCATGCATCTCTCTCTTCAACGCTGCCCATGTTAAAACAGTTCATGGAGTGCCCAACCAGGAATTATACAACTCTGGACTTGTTTTATGCTAATGTGAAGGATGCATACAACTCCACTGCACTCCCTCCACCTCACCCCACTCTACAGGCCTATGGTCCAACAGCAGCCAGCGACCACTAGAACCATTAGGAGAGGCCCTACAGGACTGCTTTGTAATAACAGACTGGGATGTGCTCTGTGAGGCTCATGGGGAGGACATTGATGGATTTACAGACTGCATAAAGGACTATATCAATTTGTGTGTAGACAACACTGTACCAACCAGGAAGGTACGCTGTTTTCCAAATAATAAACCCTGGGTCACCAGCGACCTGAAGGCCCTGCTGATTGAGAAGAAGAGGGCCTACAAGGAGGGGGACAGGGACAAATTGAAATGCGTCCAGAGGAAGCTGAAGTTGCGCATTGCTGAGGGGAAGAGAGGGTATAAGGAGAAGATGGAGGACAAGCTGAGGCAGAGCCAGGTGAAAGAGGTATGGAATGGTATGAGAAATATCACTGGCTTCAAAAAGTCAAACAGTGGGCAGAAGGAGGGGACCCAGGACAGAGCCAATGAGCTGAACCAATTTTTTACTGGCCCTGTCCACCTCCCATCCAGCTCTCCAGGCCACTCCCTTCCCCCCACCTCTGGACTGATCCTCAACACCCCCCACATCCCCACCTGGGCTGGCATTCACCACCAACCAAGTGAAGAGAGAGCTGGAGAGACTATATCAGTAGAAAGCGACGGGCCCTGATGGCATCAGCCCAAGGGTGCTTAGGGTCTGTGCTGACCAATTATGTGGAATACTCCAGCGCCACTTCAACCTTAGCCTGAGCCTGGAAAGGGTCCCTGTGCTGTGGAAAACGTCCTGCCTGGTCCCAGTGCCCAAGAAGGCGCACCCCACTGTCCTGAATGACTTCAGACCTGTTGCGCTAACATCCCACATCATGAAGACCCTGGAAAGGTTAGTACAGGAGCACAATCAATGACTTTGTGGTATGGTGTGAGCAAAACCACCTTCAGCTCAACATCAGCAAAACAAAGAAGATGATCGTGGACTTCAGGAGAACCAAGGCCCAACCGACTGCAGTCCCTATACAGGGGATGGATGTGGAAATGGTTGGGTCATACAAGTTCCTGGGAGTCCATATGGACAACAGGCTGGAATGTGCTGGTAACACTGTGGCTCTGTACAAAAAGGGCCAGAGCCGACTCTACTTTCTGAGGATGTCCAGGTCCTTCAACGTGTGCAGTAAACTACTGCATACCTTCTACCAGTCTGTGGTGGCCAGTGCCATCTTTTTGCAGTGGTGTGCTGGGGCGCCAACATAAAAGCCGGTGATGCTTCTCGGGTATATAAGCTGATCAGGAAGGCTACCTCTGTTCTGGGGATTAGCCTTGACACTCTAGAGTAGGTGGCGGAGAGACGGATCCTGGCCAAACTGCTGGCCATAATGGAAAACATCACCCACCCTCTGCATGCCATGGTTATGATGCAGAGGAGCACTTTCAGTCACAGACTGATCCCACCACGGTGTGCCAGAGAGCGCTACAGGAGGTCCTTCCTGCCGGTGGCTATTAAACTATTTAATGCCTCACCGGAGTGACGTGCCGTTGGCAACAAAGACCTGGAACTGTTGGGGTGTTAGGACCTGGTATAACAATTAGGCATCCATCCGTGAGTAATTCTGGTCTGTAATCACTCATTCACTCAGGAGTTATTCATTCAGCACTCATTCATTCAGGACTGTATATACATATTAATGTACAGTTTTTATATCATATCACGTGCAATATTGTAAGTAATTCTTGGACTGAACTTAGTCATTCACTCGGGACTGCATATTAGTGTCCTGTCAGTGTCCTGTCAGTCATCTTTTTTCATTGCTTTTAGTATATTGAATGTGCAATACCTGCATTTATCTGTAATTAAACCCTCCACTAAGGACTGTATTTTAAGGGAATTATTAATATTATCCTAAATTATATCATACGCACATTTAGCTATTAAAGTATCTCTTCCTGTCATTTACCTGTACAGTTAATGTAACCATGCAAATATTCACTTACCTGTACATTTAACTGTACATTTACCTGTACAGTTAATTTAACCATGCAAATATTAACTTACCTGTACATTTACCTGCACAGTTAATTTAACCATGCAAATATTCAGTTACCTGTTCATTTAACCAGACTGTATATTAAGTAAACTATTATTACCCTCGCTTATATCATACGCACATTTATGTATTTAAGTATTTCTCTGCCATCGACCTGTATAGTATAGGTAACCATGCAAATATTTCTTATTTATCTATATCAACTTACATTATTTTTATCATTTTTATCACCTAACACTCTGTAACAATGTATAGTGTACATATTCAGCCATTTGCCAATACTATGCAATGCCTTTTTATAGCTTTTTGCACTCCAGACGTCTTGTATTTTTATACTTTTTGATACTGCCGCACTATGTATCATGTATCGTGTATCTGTCTTTTGTGTATTTTCATTCTGGGATTTTGCACCTGTCCTGTGTTTTTTCGTAGCTGCTTGATGAAGAAATTTCCCCTCGGGGATCAATAAAGATTCTATCCTATCCTATCCTATCCTATCCAAACAATGTAAAAATAAATATATATCATTTAGTTAATAAAGCCACATACAAAGATGGTCTCTTTTTTGTTTTCTTGAGTAAGGCAGCTCCAAAATGCAGGTGTTTCAGCCTAGCTCAATGCTTTCTGCGCCGTAATTGGCTCAGTGTTCTGTCACTCATGGGGACATTGCTCAATCGCCTATTTAAAGTCCTTAGTAAGGTGGACATCCAACATTTTAGCCTACTGTTCTAACTTGGTGATAGCCTATAACCTGTTTTAGAGAAATGTAATCATCAAATATTGTAAGAGTTTTAATTGTCTACTTATATGCCCCCTTTACTGTATTTATCCTACGTTTATGACTTGGTGTACAGGTAGAATACTGTAAGAACGGCCCATGTTCTGAATTCTGTCGCTGTACATTTCAAAAGTGCTGGACAAATAGTTTAATTGACTACGTCCGTCGTTGCTCGCTCATTAATGTTTTAATCGAAATGACGGATTGTCCGCTTGTTGTCCCCTTATGCCATAGTTTGTACATCTCAGTTGTCAGTAGAAACCACATTTGTTTAAGCAAGTCAGCCATATCAACTATATATTTTTTAAAGGTAGTAAATGAGGCTGAATGAACTGTTTGCAGCTAGACAAGGCTCTGCTGATAGCCAGGTGTAGCAGTGGTAAAGTGTTGGGACAGCTTTATGTAGGCCCTAACCGTTTGTGGGCACCGTTTGTCACCGTTATAGTACAATTCATGTATTGTTTAGTCTTGTGTTGTGTTGTGTTGTGTTGTGTAGTGGCTTTTCTGGCATGCATCAAAAAAAATATATATGTTGTTTGCCCCACCAAGATTTACATGCTAAAATCGCCATTGAATAAGGCACATGCTAGGATAGTACACTGAAGAAAAATATAAACACAACATGTAAAGTGTTGGTCCCATGTTTCATGAGCTGAAATAAAAGATCCCAGAAATGTTCCATATGCAAAAAATAAAAAGTATCCAAAATGTTGTGCACAAATGTCTTTACATCCCTGTTAGTGAACATTTCTTCTTTGCCAGGATAATCCATCCACCTGACAGGTGTAGCATATCAAGAAGCTGATTAAACAGCATGATCATTACACAGGTGCACTTTGTGCTGGGGACAATAAAAGACCACTCCAAAATGTGCACACAACACAATGCCACAGTTGGCATGCTGACTGCAGGAATGTCCACCAGAGCTGTTGCCAGATAATTGAATGTTAATTTCTCTACCATAAGCTGCCTCTAACATCGTTTTTGAGAATTTGTCAGTACATCCAACCAGGCTCACAACTGCAAACCACATCCGGCTTGTTCACCTGCGGGATCGTCTGAGACCAGCCACCTGGACAGCTGCAAAAACTGTCAGAAATCGTCTCAGGGAAGCTCATCTGCGTGCTTGTCATCCTCACCAGGGTCTTGGCCTGACTGTAGTTCGGCGATGGCTACTGGCATGCTGGAGAAGTGTGATCTTCATGGATGAATCCCGGTTTCAACTGTACCGTGCAGATGGCAGACAGCGTGTATGGCGTCGTGTGAACCAGCGGTTTGCTGATGTCAATGTTGTGAACCGAGTGCCCCATGGAGGCGGCAAGGTTATGGTATGGGCAGGCATAATCTACGGACAACGAACACAATTGCATTTTATTGATGTCAATATGAATGCAAAGAGATACCGTGACGAGATGCTGAGGCCCATTTTCGTGCCATTCATCAGCGGAAGCTGAAAAGGTCCCAGTTTCTCCATGGCCTGCATACTCACCAGACATGTTACCCATTGAGCATGTTTGGGATGCTCTGGATTGACGTGTACAGCAGCATGTTCCAGTTCCCGCCAATATCCAGCAACATCGCACAGCCATTGAAGAGGAGTGGGCCAACATTTTACAGGCCACAATCAACAGCCTGATCAACTCTATGCGAAGGAGATGTGTTATGCTCCATGAGGCAAATGGTGGTCACACCAGATACTGACTGGTTTTCTGATCCACGCCCCTCCCTTTTTTTTTTTTTTGATATCTGTGAGCAACAGATACATATCTGTATTCCCAGTCATGTAAAATCCATAGATTAGGGCCTAATTTATTTCAATTTACTTATTTACTGATATGAACTGTAATTCAGTAAAATATTTTAAATTGTTGCATGTTGCGTTTATATTTTTGTTCCATAGCAAGCGGCTGTATCCACACTTTGGTGAAGTAATTTAATGTTGAGCCGAACGTAATACAGCTACAACCAGTGACTTTTCATAGTAGGTTAGGAGAGCATTTTACCTAACCTTAACCTAAGTCTCCTAACCTGCCATGTTAATGATCCTAACCTGCTGCA
Organism: Thymallus thymallus; assembly: GCA_023634145.1. Classification (NCBI taxonomy): domain Eukaryota; kingdom Metazoa; phylum Chordata; class Actinopteri; order Salmoniformes; family Salmonidae; genus Thymallus; species Thymallus thymallus. The sequence goes on along the minus strand of CM042410.1, from coordinate 13,267,056 downwards.
TGTTTTCCTAACCTGCTACGAAAAAGTAACTTCCGGACGTAGCTGTATTCCCTCTACTGAGTCAGAACCACTCTTCCTGGTATTGTGATTAAATAGTTTATATTTTAATGTAAAATGTTCATTCAAATTATGTTAACTGATGTGGCTCAATCAATGGGATGATATTTTGTAATATCAGTTGAGTTGATATATTCATACAAACTACCAAAAATCTATTAACTAAATCAAACGACTTTTCTGTTAAAAATATAATAAATCTGATCCCTACACAGGCTCCCAGGGGAGCCTGGGAGGGTGGGCTGTCTTTCGGCACCAGTACCCCTTGCAAGTCTTCCGAGATAAACTCCCAGAAGTCCCAAAAACGATTCTGCCATAGCCACAAAATTGTCCAGTTTCTTTGACTTCTTTGACACTTGAGCCATCCAGTTTATCACTGTGGCAATGAAAGCCACAAAATCCACATTTTTAACACACAGGGTATTGTCACTTGTTTTCTCAACTCTTTTAATCGCCTCCTTATAGGATATTCGATTGGCCGCTCTAACTTTTGCCACCTCAATCTCCTTTAACCTTACAGGACACTCTAGGTACCTGCCTCATTTATCAATCATGCATAGGCACAAATCTGTGCTTAAACCATGCGTGGGATTATTACTGATCATGCTCTTTACTTGTCAGTGTTCCAAATGGAACATTGTCTTTTTACCTAAACATGCAAACACCATGAGAGAATTCATAGCAAGAAGTACAGTGGGTTAGTCAGCTTTTATTAAATATAAAAGAACAGATGACCTGGAATTACATTCACTCTCACAGGATGGTTTGCCAAAAAGAACTAACTGAAAGAGACACCCCCAACAAACCATGAATACGACTGCATTGAGGCATATGTCACTGTGCTTCTATGGCTATATGTACCATGCCACTGCCTATATAATTTGTTCATTTAGCGAACAAGAGAGCTCATAATCCAGTGCATTTATCACAGTCAAAACACATATATTGTAGCTTATATTAGCTTTATGGAAAAACTGCACATTTTTCTCTTTGCCCCATGCAGGAAGTTAGTTTGGGGCCCACACACATTTCTGTAGGTCCACCCACCAACGAATTTCTGTCTAGGCCACTGGTTGATACCCATTGAAAAAGTGTGATTTGTCAAACAATCCTATGAGTATCATATGCAGAGATAAGAGATAACTATTGATAAATAAATACCAATTATTCTCAGCCTCAGTGCTATTGTACAACCTTGACTATTTGCATTTCGAAACGCCCCTAATTAACCATATATGGTCAAAATCATTCATTTAAAGCCTGGGCAATATACAACGCTGTACAATGAAATAGCATACTGCACAACCAAAACTGAAATTGAGATGCTAGTGTCAGGGATTTAGTACAAACACAGTTATTTATTTGGCTTGCTCAATTGTGGTTTGACAAATACAAATGAAAACATAGCTACAACGAGGACCATTCGGACAATTCAAGTGGCCTTAGCAATGGCAAATATACTTCAAATGAGTAGGCAACACTCACCAATAAGCCATCCATCCTGTAGGCGTATAGGACAACATTGCTGTTCTGTAGAATGGAGTGCGTTCCAACTGGCCACTTCGCCACCACATTCAGCAGCGTTTTGTGCGCCTAACATCACCTGAACATTAAGAGTGGAAGCCTTTTCTGTTCACATAGTTGAACTCGTTTAGGGATGGTGCTTTTATGGTGATGTGGGTGCCGTCTATTGCTCCGTTCGTATTTGGGAACCCATTGATGGAAAATAAACCCCTCTTGACTTCAACCTGTTGTGCAATGGTGTAAGCCTATGGAAATTGTATGCTACAGTTCGTTTTTTCTGATGATTGCATCCAACACATTGGCTCATCGATGAATATGAGATGCCGATCGGCAAGCTCCCGATGAAAAATGTCCGTTGCCAAAAACCCGAGGGTGGATAGCACTTTGATGTGCACTGGAATGGCTTGTGTTATACTTTCTAAAGTAGGTATTAAATCCTCACAAAGATCCTATAAAATCGGTTTTGGGAAACTATCTGATTAGCCAATCTGTATCTTTCTGGAAAAAAGAAACGCGCTCTCTGCGAAATGCAGCGTGTGCCAAATCTTCCAACAGAGCAAGATCAATTTAACAAATTACTGTAGTTTATATGTATTATTATCGTAACAAATCCACGGATGTGGTCAAATTATATATAGCCTGTCAAGATATGTTGCATGAATTCACAATTGAAATACAATTAAATCAAACAACTATTTAATTATTAGGCCTACTCTCAAAATGTCCTTTATTTTTTTGTACATATATTGCGATCAGGAACTCTGGATCAAGATCCCCAACACAATTGCAACACCGGTTGTCCTTCTACACACCGTTCTTCAGTATACTCCGTCCTTCTACACACCGTTCTTCAGTATACTCCGTCCTTCTGCAAACACTCGAAACATGGCCCAATCTTACATGATTTACACTGCAATGGTTTGGGAATGAATGCTCTTTCAGAGAATCTTACATAACCAAGTTTCACATGTGTAGGTAGCTCAGAACAGACAGAACATTTCCTCTATTCACCGAGTGTGTAAGGCACCGGACCCAAACTACCCCTGGAATTCTCTTCAGGTATTCAAAGTTAACATCCGTCGTCACCGCTGATGACTCGTTTAACAGGCGCTCTGCTCCAAAGTTCAAAGCACGATACTTCTGTTGTATGGATCTTTTTGAGGTCCACTGCAATCTTCTGTTGTTCTTCAGAAACACAATTCATCGTAATACGACCACTTCTGGTCACTTTGATAGATTTAACTTTTCCCAGCCCATGCTTCACCATCTTCGAGACCTAAAACAGGTCTCCCAGATATGCAGCCTTAATCAACATAGGCATCCCAACAAGAAACAAATAATTATCCGACATACACTGAGTATACAAAACATTAAGGACACCTGCTCTTTCCATGACATAGACTGACCAGGTGAATCCAGGTGAAAGCTATGATCCCTTATTGATGTAACTTGTTAAATCTACTTGAATCAGTGTAGATGAAGGGGAGGAGACAGGTTAAAGAATGATTTTTAAGCATTGAGTCAATTGAGACATGGATTGTGTATGTGTCCCATTCAGAGGGTCAATGGGCAAGATAAAATACGTAATTGCCTTAGAACGGGGTGTGGTAGTAGGTGCCAGACACACCGGTTTGTGTCAAGAACTGCAACACTGCTGGTTTATTCATGCTAAACAGTTTCCCATTTGTATCAAGAAGGGTCCACCACCCAATGGACATCCAGCCAACTTGACCCAACTATGGGAAGCATTTGAGTCAACATTGGCAGGTACAGTGACGACCGACCATTCAGGGCAGGTTTTGGCATTCATACGTGTCACATATAGATAGATAGATAGATAGATAGGTACTTTATTGATCCCCCGGGGGGGAAATTTCATTATCAAGCAGCTACAACAAAAACACAGGGCAGGTGCAAAATGCCACAACGAAAGTACACAAAAGACAGATACACGGTATATCAGTTTGCAAACAATGTAAAACAAAAATAAAAAATATATGTATAATTGAGTTTATAAAGCTGCATACAGCTGATGGGTGCCTGTATTGTTTACATTTAGGTACCTACCAACATGTTTATTCAAGTGTCATCATGAAACCATAACAATAGTCATGAATTTGTAACAAGAACAGTAAGTGTTGTGTTGAGGTTGTATACAATATCCTTATTTTGCATAACTAACATCCATCATTATCAATGACTACCATCCACATGCAATCCACCACCACCTTTCTAATGAACAGTCCTCCTCAATCTATTGTACATGGATCAACAAAGTGTTCTATGTATTTATGATTAATATTCCCTTTTGTCAACAACAGCTTCTACACATCATGACAACATGCTTGACTGAAAATCTTTAAACATGTATTTAGACTTTATGGAGGTTATGGGGATGATGCTGTTGCCCATCAGATTTCATATTTATGATAAAATTAATTGTTTTTTTATCCTAGATGTGAGTAATTTAGCAGGTCTATAATGTATTGTTTTGAAATGTTTAAATATATATTCAGTCACAAGTCACTTGGATTATTTTATGTTGCCTTTTTAACATTTTGCTAAAATTATTTATTGTTACTTTTAGATGATGAAACAGTATTGGAACAACTTGAGCAATGTGATCTCAGCTTGCTGGATAACAAAGCCAACCAAATATACACCTTAGCAAACAATTCCCCACACCATTACAACACCGCCACCAGCCTGTACCGCTGACACCAGGCAGGATGGGGCCATGGCCAACTCCTGACTCTGCCATCAGCATGATGAAACAGGAACTGGGATTTGTCGGTCGGACCAGGCCACTCCTCAATTGTCCAGTGTTGGTGACCGCGGGCCCACTGGAGCCGCTTCTTCTCGATTTTAGCTGATAGGAGTGGAGGAGCTGCAATAGCCCATCCATGACAAGGACAGATGAGTTGTGTGTTTCAAGATGCCGTTCTGCACACCACTGTTGTACTGCGCTGTTATTTGCCTGTTTGTGGACCGCCTGTTAGCTTGCATGATTCTTGCCATTTTCCTTCAACCTTTCTCATCAACAAGCTGTTTTCACCCACAGGACTGATGCTGATTGGATGTTTTTTGTTTGTCACACCATTCTCGGTAAACTGTAGGCACTGTCGTGTGTGAAATGCCCAGGAGGCCGGATGTTTCTGAGATACTGGAACCAGCGCGCCTGGCACCAACGATCATACCAGGCTTAAAGTCACTTAGGTCACTCGTTTTGCCCATTCTAATGTTCAATCGAACAGTAACTGAATGACTCGATGCCTGTCTGCCTGCTTTATACTGTATAGCAAGCCATTGGCTTGCGAACTCTTTTTGTGAACGGTGTGGTGTACCTTAATAAACTGGCCACTGAGTGTAGATCATGGATATAGCCTACCAATTAATGGGTTGTCGTTTAGGCTGCATAGCCAGTAGTCATTTAAAGTGTTATTCATTTAGACAGATCTCCTGGGTTAGGGGTGTGCCGAGTAGTTGGACAAAACGAGTATCGTAACGGATATGGGCAATTTTTCGAGATATGATTATGATCAAAGTATATTTTGTAATTATCCGTGATTAAAAAAATAAAAATACAGGTGCCAGCACAAATCTTTTTCATGTCAGTCAGTCATGTGTGTTTCAACGTGGTCTAAATAACTCAACTGGCTGTCTGTAAAGAGAAGGGCGGGTTGTCAGTTGATGCTGCTGCTCTGATTGGATATAGTGAAGCTGTATTTCTCCTTCCACTCGCTTCATAATTTTACACAATCAGTTTTCCCCTATGTTTTTGGTCTGGGTGGGTAGGGTAGGGTAGGGTTGGTGCAAAATGCCAGAACGAAATACACAAAAGACAGATACATGATACAAAAGTATACAAATATAAGAAGTCTGGAGTGCAAAAAGCTATAAAAAGGCATTGCATAGTATGAGTGAATGGCTGAATATGTACACTATACATTGTTTCAGAGTGTTAGGTGAAAGAATGATACAAATATTGAAAGTTGATATAAGTAAATAAAAAATATTTGCATTAACTATACAGGTTGAAATTTACTTAAATAGCTAAATGTGCGTATGATATAAGTGAGGGTAATAATAGTTTACTTAATATACAGTCGTGGCCAAAAGTTTTGAGAATTACACAAGTATTGGTCTCCACAAAGTTTGCTGCCTCAGTGTTGATGATGCCAATTTGCATATACTCCAGAATGTCATGAAGAGTGATCAGATGAATTGCAATTAATTGCAAAGTCCCTCTTTGCCATGAAAATGAACTTAATCCCCAAAAAACATTTCCACTGCATTTCAGCCCTGCCACAAAAGGAACAGCTGCCATCATGTCAGTGATTGTCAGTGAAAGTCCAGCAAGCGCCAGGACCGTCTCCTAAAGTTGATTCAGCTGCGGGATCGGGGTACCACCAGTGCAGAGCTTGCTCAGCAATGGCAGCAGGCAGGTGTGAGTGCATCTGCACGCATAGTGAGGCGAAGACTTTTGGAGGATGGCTTGGTGTCAAGAAGGGCAGCAAAGAAGCCACTTCTCTCCAGGAAAAACATCAGGGACACTGATATTCTGCAAAAGGTACGGGGATTGGACTGCTGAGGACTGGGGTAGAGTTATTTTCTCTGATGAATCCCTTTTCCGATTGTTTGGGCCATCCGGAAAACACCTTGTCCGGAGAAGACAAGGTGAGCGCTACCATCAGTCCTGTGTCATGCCAACAGTAAAGCATCCTCAGACCATTCATGTGTGGGGTTGCTTCTCAGCCAAGGGAGTGGGCTCACTCACAATTTTGCCTAAGAACACAGCTATGAATAAAGAATGGTACTGTCACGGGTGAGAAATCACACAACAAGGTAGCTCAGTGCAATGGCCCCGGAGGGTGGATATTTATTAATCCTTTGAAGTGAAGGTGGTGGGGAAAAAGCAGGGGTGCTCGGTGCGATCGTGCCTGGTGTTTCTGCGGTGTCCTCGTGTCCGTGAAGAGGTGTCCAGGCATGCGTGCTGCGGCCGTCGGTCACTCGCTATCTTCTGCGTAACAAAGAGAGAGAACGTTAGAGCCAGAGCGATCTGCATGAGACGTTAGTCTTCCTGAGTGAGAGCGGCGCTGGCTTCTTAAGCTCTGTGTTGACGAGCGGCAGCTGGGAGCGATCGGCCTGTGATGAGGACGTGCAGGTGTAGCGTGTTGGTTGCCAGGGCGACGCTGATGAGCCCAGAGACACTCGTCACATTCCCCCCCCCTAAGCGTCGTTCTGGCCCTGGGAACGAATGGAGATATTAGGGGTGAAACAAGGGGTGGGTGGGGAATGACCCCTGACAGACCTGCGTAAGCTGTCCACATCCGCGAGAGCCCATCTGCATTGGCGTTGGCGGCCCCTGCACGATGACGAACCTCGAAGTGGAAGTCCTGGAGCGCGAGGAACCAGCGGGTCACCCTGGCGTTGGTGTCCTTAGCCCGGGCCATCCACTGTAAGGGGGCATGGTCGGTTACCAGGGTGAACTTACGGCCAAGGAGGTAATACCGCAGCTCTTGGACTGCCCACTTGATGGCCAGGGCCTCTTTCTCAACGGCGGCGTAGTTCTTCTCGGCCGGGGACAGCTTCCTGCTGATATAAATAATAGGATGCTCCTCACCCTCCTGGATTTGTGATAGAACGGCCCCGAGTCCGATGTCGGAGGCATCCGTCTGCAACAGGAAGGGGCAGCTAAAGTCGGGGGCGCGGAGCACTGGCGACGAGGTAAGGGCCGTCTTGAGCCGGGCGAAGGCCTCCTCGGCAGCTGTTGTCCACTGTATCTTTTCCGGCTCTCCCTTCCTGGTCAGGTCTGTCAGAGGGGCGGCTAAGGAGGAGAAATTGGGGATAAAACAGCGATAGTACCCCGCCAACCCCAAGAAGGCTCGTACCTGGGTCTTCGTCTGGGGTTGGGCAGCGGTAAGTATGGCCTCTACCTTCTTTTCCTGTGGTCGGATGAGGCCACGGCCGACCTGGAAGCCCAGGTACTTCGCTTCGGAGAGCGCTAGGTGGCATTTTCGGGGGTTGGCGGTTAGTCCAGCCCGCCGGAGCTCCGAGAGCACCCTCCGCAGACGTTCCAGGTGTTCATCCCATGCCTCGGAGTGCACGACGACATCATCCAGGTATGCGGCTGCATAGGCTTGGTGGGGTCTCAGGAGGATATCCATCATACGCTGGAAGGTGGCGGGTGCTCCGTGCAGGCCGAAGGGAAGGGTCCGGTACTGCCAGTGTCCGCTAGAAGTGGAGAACGCTGTCTTCGGTTTTGCAGACGTGGTGAGTGGGACTTGCCAGTATCCTTTCGTCAGGTCGAGAGTAGAAATATACCGGGCCCTCCCCAGCCGATCCAACAGCTCATCTGCCCGAGGCATGGGATAGCAGTCGAACTCGGAAACTTCATTGAGACGGCGGAAGTCGTTGCAGAAGCGGAGGGTGCCATCCGGCTTGGGTACCATTACGATGGGGCTGGACCATGGGCTGCGTGACGGTTCGATTACCCCCAATTTCAGCATTTGTTGAATTTCCTCCTCAATAGCCTGCCGACGGGCTTCTGGGACTCGGTAGGGCCGTTGCCTGACGATCACTCCAGGGGGCGTCCTGATGTCATGCTGGATGACGTTGGTCTGCCCTGGTTGGGAGGAGAACACATCCTTAAACTGACTGACCAGGTGTTGCAGCTCTGTCTTTTGGGCAGCCGACAGATGGGGATTCATGTCGACAACCACGGGATCGGTGAGACTGAGGGCAGCTACCTGTTCGTTGGTCCCTTGCCATTTTTTTAGTAGGTTAATGTGATACAGTTGCTCCGCTCGTCTTCGTCCAGGCTGGCGTAGTCGGTAAGTTACTGGTCCAACCTTCTCAACTACCGTATAGGGACCCTGCCAGGACGCCAGGAACTTGCACGCAGAGGTGGGGACCAAGACCATCACCCTGTCTCCCGGCTGGAATTCCCGTGGTTGGGCTGCCCGATTGTAGTGGCGTTGTTGGGCCTGCTGGGCCTTGCTGAGGTGTTCCCGGACTAATGGCATGACCCGGTCGATCCTCTCCCTCATCTGCTTCACATGCTCGATGACCGTGCGGTGGGGTGCCGGCTGCTGCTCCCAAGCCTCCCGAGCGACATCCAGCAGCCCCCGTGGCTGGCGGCCGAACAGGAGCTCGAAAGGGGTGAAACCAGTTGAGGCCTGGGGTACTTCCCGGATTCCGAACAGGACGTAGGGGAGCATGAGGTCCCAGTCACGTCTGTCTTCGGCCGCTACTCTACGGAGCATCCGCTTGAGGGTCTGATTAAAGCGTTCTACCAGTCCGTCGGTCTGCGGGTGCTAGACAGTCGTCCTCAACTGTTTCACCCGCAGCAGGGTGCAGAGGTCTGCCATTAGCCGGGACATGAACGGTGTACCCTGGTCAGTCAGTATCTCGGAGGGGATGCCGACCCGGCTGGCCAACAGAAACAGCTCCTGGGCGATGGCCTTCGCTGTCGCTTTACGCAGGGGGACTGCTTCCGGATACCGGGTGGCATAGTCGACGATGACAAGGATGTGTTCATAACCTCGGGCAGACTTAGGCAACGGCCCCACAAGATCCAATCCGATCCGCTCGAAGGGCACCTCAATGATGGGTAAAGGAATGAGCGGACTGGGGGGAGGAGATCTGGGCGCGGTGCGCTGACAGGTAGGACATGCCTGGCAGAATCTCTTTCCTTCTGCTTCCATGCCTGGCCAGTGAAACCGGTCTCGGATACGTTGACTGGTGTTCGCGGCTCCCAGATGACCCGCCATAGGATGGGAGTGTGCAAGTTCCAGAATGGCCTCCGTCTTGGTCCGTGGGACGACTAACAACTCCTTCTCCTCCCCCCGTCGCTGGGCGACGCAGTATAGCAGGCCCCTTCGGACAATGAAGTGCGGGAGAGGATGGGGTCGTGGGAGGACGTCTTTCTCATCCACAGCACGGATTTGCCCACAGCAATGCTTCAGCCGATCGTCCTCCCGTTGTTCTTTGGCAAAAGAGCCCCCCTCACTGGCCTGACGGAAAACATCATAGAAAAGGTTAGTAGCTTGAGAGGGGGACTCACCATCTCTCCCGTTGTCCGAAGCTAGCAGTGCCGGCCGGCGGCGGGGTCTCCGTGGCTGCCTGCGGTGACGACGGTTCCCTTCCTGACTGGCGGCCTGGGCGGCGGCAGCGAGCAGGCGGTCGAAGCCGGGCCAATCCCTGCCGAGGAGTAAAGGGACCGGAAGGTTCTCCATTATTCCAACCTCCACAGGCCAACTGCCATGAGCTGCAGCGATGTTGATACGACGAGCTGGAACCTGTTGGGTATCTCCGTGCACACAAGTAATGGGAAGTAGACTCCGTTGGTTGCGACGTGGAGGGCACAGTCGAGCTTGAATGAGGGTGACCCCACTGCCCGAATCCAGAAGCGCCCGTATGGGTTGGCCATTCACGGTGACGTCCGCTTCTGGGGCCGCAGGTGGGACGCGCTGATGTATGATGCATCCCGCCACCCAGGTCCGCGGGGACGTGGTGAGATCAGCGGTGGGCATTGGCTCGTCCATCGGTAAGGGAACCGTCGGCCTGCCAACTGCGCGCGGGGTGCCCTCCGGCGTGCGTCGCTCCTGGACCACCCTCCTGGGAAACGGCGGCGCCCTCTCCCCAAACTCCCGATGTTGGACAGCGTCCGCCAGCTCGATCGCCTCGACTAGGTCCAGGACAGTGGCGGGATTCCTCATCCCGACGGCTTGGCGGTGGGCTCGGGGCAGGGCTCGTCGGAGGCGATCGACCACCACACGTTCTACTATCTGGGCGGCGGTGGGCTCTCCTTCCATCAACCAGTGTTGGGCCAAGCGGACGAGTTCGGCCGCCTGGGCTCGCGCTGGCACCCGGACTTTATATTCCCACTCGAAAAACTGTTGTGCAGCGCAAATGGGGGAAAGTCCCAGTCGGGCAAGGATTTCCCGCTTCACCTCTCCATAATCACCAGCCCTCGCTGGGGGTAGCGAGAAGAACGCCCGTTGAGCCTCACCAGTGAGAAGGGGCGCCAGCGCTGAAGCCCAGTCGTTCGGATCCCATCCCTCGCGGTGAGCTGTGGATTCGAACATTTGGAGGTAGGCTTCCGCATCGTCAGACTCTGTCATCTTCGGCAAGAGCCGGGCCGCTTGCATTCGGGCGTCAGGTAGTGGAACGCGCGGGGCCGCTTGGGCGCGGAGGGCGGCGAGTTCCGCCTCGGTCCCGCCCTGTCGAGTGGCCAGATGTTCCATAATCTGTTGCTGGCGGACGCTGACTTCAGTCAGGCGCTGCAACAGTTCATCCACTTCCATGGGGATAGAGGACGCCAACCAGTGCTGGAGAAAGAGAACAGATTTTTTTTTTTTTTTTTTTAGTGCGGGTACATGCCAACACTTGTGTGTGATTTCTCATGCAATGCCTGCATTCTCCACCAGATGTCACGGGTGAGAAATCACACAACAAGGTAGCTCTGTGCAATGGCCCCGGAGGGTGGATATTTATTAATCCTTTGAAGTGAAGGTGGTGGGGAAAAAGCAGGGGTGCTCGGTGCGATCGTGCCTGGTGTTTCTGCGGTGTCCTCGTGTCCGTGAAGAGGTGTCCAGGCGTGCGTGCTGCGGCCGTCGGTCACTCGCTATCTTCTGCGTAACAAAGAGAGAGAATGTTAGAGCCAGAGCGATCTGCATGAGACGTTAGTCTTCCTGAGTGAGAGCGGCGCTGGCTTCTTAAGCTCTGTGTTGACGAGCGGCAGCTGGGAGCGATCGGCCTGTGATGAGGACGTGCAGGTGTAGCGTGTTGGTTGCCAGGGCGACGCTGATGAGCCCAGAGACACTCGTCACAGTACCAACACATCCTCCGAGAGCAACTTCTCCCAACCATCCAAGAACAGTTTGGTGACGACCAATGCCTTTTCCAGCATGATGGAGCACCTTGCCTATCTGACGTACATTGTCTGTTGAGAGGCTGTCCTGTAGTCTAGACTATATACATTTAATTCAATTAATTCTCCTTTTCCAGGTTATCCAGGAATCGGGTAGCTTCTTTTGCTGATTTTTCCAAATGGGATTTGTTTTTCCTATTGCTTTTTCTTTATGGGGTTGGATTTTCTGCGTTTTATGTAGAGGTCTCTGCTCATGTCAGTGTCGATGAAGATCTGATGACCCTCATACATCAAAGGTCTGACTCTTTGGCTTGGATGGCCAGTCGTAGAACTTTGTCTTTTTGGCTTGGATGGCCAGTCGTAGAACTTTGACTTTGTTCCTATAGTTAAGGAACTTTGCAATGATGCCCCTTAATTTCCTGCTCGTGTCCCCTAGGTGGTGGGCAGTAGCAAGCTATCTGCTTGAGTTTTTGAGATTATCGATCTCTGTCGAGGGAGGAGCTGGTTTTAAAATATTGGGTATATTTATTTCTTCTGAACTTATTTCCGTTTGTGGGCAATGTCAATTCTTGCACATTTTCACAATACTTACTTTTATGTTCGCTAGCTGGACAGTTAAATGCTACCGAGTACTGAACTGTAAAACTATCAAAACTTGTGTACTATCCAGTAGGGATGTGCCAACATGGCCATACTCATATTCGTAATCGTATCCGTAAATTGACAGTTGATAGCCGGATCGGATGATACTTGTGACACAAATGAGAGAACACCTCACTCTGACCATTTTACTCGCCTTTGCAGAGCTGGTTAGTCTGTTTTCATGTTATCCAGAGCGTTGCTGACTGTAACTGTGGCAACAATTTTATTATATATTTTTGCCAACGTTTACTGACACTGGACATATTAAATGGGTGTTGAGCGTTCGTTTTTTTTTTTATTCTTGTGCCACTCTGCATACACAAGCTTGTGAACTAGGGTTCCACATTAAAGTTCCTTCATAGAAGCCCCTCCTCTGTATATATAATTATGTGGGCCTAATTCAGATAATGCATGTCATAACAACAAGATGCCAAGCCTCCTACTCCAACTAACCTGCAACATTTCAGATGCTTCTCTCACCCTAAACTTGTCTGTCCAGTGCATGTAAAAAGATTGCCCGCTCCATAGCAAGCTGCTCTATCCGCACTGATTGGTGAAGTAATTTAATATCGACCCAAATGTAAAAACTAATGTAATTGATTTCAGAGAATAAAAAAGAAACAGAAAGGAACGATATAAAACTTTACTTTTTTTGAGTTTGAACCGGTTCAGAACTTTTTCTAGTCGACACAGTCGAATGGAACAAAATAAAATATGGTTCTGTTCAGAATGAAACGATTGGAAAATAATTTAAGTTCCAACCCGTTCACATTTTCTCTGGGCTCAGTGCCAGGTTTGTATGCTATTGTGCTCTGGTTTTTCATTGTTGTGCTTCATTGTTTGAAATGTTTAATCTTCTTCTCATATTCTCACTACAGGCCTACATGAAATGCTCCAGTGTCTTCCTAAAACATGGATTCTTTTCACTTCTGAACCGTGTGCTCAATCTACTGAGGACGTCTTTTGTTTACATCCACCTACTGGTTCTTTTGAGAGCAATTCGCCACAAATAACCAGGGGAGTAGAACATAGAACAAAAATAGGGAGGCATGCAAACATTTTCAAAAGTGACCTGTCCGTAACCCTACCTGGTTCCCAGGGATTCAGAAATCTAAGCAGTCAAAACAGCCTTAATAAAGACAATGGTTTCATAACAAGTGTGGTAACTTCAATGTCACAACATTATGTACGCCCCACTTAGTGCCTACTGCCTACTAGGCCTTTTCTCCACACAGTCCTCAGCCTGTGATCTTCTTCTGTGCTCTTATGTTTTATGTCATTTGGTGTTGTTTTGTTCTATCCCCCCTCCTCCTCTCATAGGTCAGTCCAGTGAAGCTGATCTATGCTTATGGGAAAACTGATGACATCATTGTTGCAGTAGTTATATTGTCAGTCTAGGTCTTAGACGTTGGCTATATAACAGTAAAGTGGTATTATTAGTAGTAATTGTAATCCTCATTTAGTCGTCTGGAGTTGTAGGTACTGTATATTGGTTTTCAACACCTTCAAAACCATTGGCAGATCATATATATATATATATTTTTTTTCACCTTTATTTAACCAGGTAGGTCAGTTGAGAACAAGTTCTCATTTGCAACTGCGACCTGGCCAAGACAAAGCAAAGCAGTGCGACAAAAACAACACAGAGTTACACAGTAAACAAACATAGTCAAAAACACAATAGAAAATCTATATACAGAGTGCAAAATGTAGTGCAAACTCTAAGATTGCATCTAAGATTGCACCACATTCACATATAACTCTAAGATACATGTGAATGTGTTGCTCCTGCTCAAGTTTTAGAGAAGAGACGGATCTCCACAACATTGAAGTACAATAACACAGAACTGTAGTAAGCTGTAATTTATTAACAGAGTTTGCAGGCAGGCCCCCAAGTACTCCCATAATAAATTCTGGAAAAAACAAATGCATGGATAAGCTTTTCTGCGTAAGAAGGGCAAGCAGGTAGCCTAGCAGTTAAGAGCGTTGGGCGAGTAACTGAAAGGGTGCTGGTTCAAATCACAGAGCTGACTCAGTGAAAAATCTGTTTATGTCCACTTGAGCAAGGCACTTAACCCTAATTGCTCATGTAAGTCCATCTGGATAAGAGCGTCTGCTAAATGACTAAAATGTAAAAAAGTGGTGAGAGGGTCTTAGGCGGGAGATGTGCTTCAAATGAAAGAATTACATTTCACATATGTGACGAATGTTGGAATTGAAGGAGAGAGCAGGGTCGAATTTCACACCCAGCTTGGTGATGACTGAGGAGAGGGGAATGATGTGGCCATCTATGGCAGGGCGGATACTGCAGGAGTTGGTGAACTACTGCATTGTCTTGCTGCTGTTGAGTTGGAAGAAGTTGTTCTGTATCCAATATTTTACTGCATCCTGTCTTTTTAGCTAATTCCACTCCTTGCCACTCCTGTCATTTGCCAAAGAGACTGGCCTTTCAATCTTCAAATATGAACATTCTACCATTAATGAGCTCAAGGAGATCAGAGAATTTGATCCTGATTCGATAACCCTGGGCCTATCCTCCAGGTTATGCAAATATTGGAACTATTTCTACCATTTCTCTTCTTAAAATCAGATTTTAAGCCTAACCCTGAACTTAAATAATGTCCAAAGCACGTTTTGGTTCGCATTAATTTTTAAGATATAGCCAATTTTGACTTGTGGATGTGGATGTGGTTAACGGCTGTCTGCACCGATAACTCGCAAACACTCATGGGAAAGCTAAAAAGATATTAGGCTACAATAGGCTGTCCTAACATTCGAAAATGTTACCAAGTTGACATTGTCCACTGAACCACCTTTCATTCTCAATAGAGTCAGAGTTGATCTTACCAAAAACTATAAACCTGTAGCTAATATTGATAATATTTTATTCATGACCAAGTTTTCACTACCTAATTCTACATCTAGCTAAGGTGTTTTGTGGTGCCCAAAAAGTTGGTAGCTAACACGTTTGCTAGCTAGTGTCTGCTTGCTGGCTGAACCAGTCTCAAATCAATCCATATGAAACAAAAGGCAGATATGCTAAAAACAACAGTTGACACACTCAATGCTGAATATTCCCCCTAGCTAGCTAGCTATTGTAGTGAAGTTCTGGCTAATACACAAATTAGTTTTCATGATATCTATTCTGTCGTGATTAGTGAGCCGAGTTCTACAAATATTACAAAGTAGCGAGGCACAGTGCAAGCTGTCAGAGTCAGATACATGCTGATTTCTGAGAACAGTCCCATAATTTTGGTGCCGTACAACTTCATCCACAAGCTGGAAAACTAGGTACCTACCGTATGGCAATTCAAACAAGCTTGCACTAGGCTGCTAACTACAGAAAGTTCTTCTTCTTCTTCTTCTTTGGGGCTTCTTGGCGGATCGCAAATATCATTTGCATCTACCACCACCTACTGTTTAGGAGGAGACGCGCACTGGAAGCCTGGTGCGTGGAGTCGGCACTGATGGCACCGGACTGATGACACGCACCTCGGGGCGAGTGCGGGGAGCAGGCACATGACGTACCGGACTGGAGAGGCGCACTGGAGTGTAGCAGACGGCCGAACCCAGACTGGGCACCGGTGGAGCGGACTGCTCTGGCACTGGAGTGTAGCAGACGGCCGGACCCAGACTGGGCACCGGTGGAGCGGACTGCTCTGGCACTGGAGTGTAGCAGACGGACGGACCCGGACTGGGCACCGTTGGAGCGAACTGTTCTGGCACTGAAGTAGAGCAGACGGCCGGACCCCGACTGGGCACCGGTAAAGCGGACTGCTCTGTCACAGGAGTGGAGTAGGTGACTGGACACGGACTATTCCATTCCGACATTTCCTCTTCAACCTCCTCTGCTATCTCCCACATTTCCTCCAGAACTTCTCCAAAATATTTCTCCAAATATTCCTCCTCTTCAACACTTTGCACCCCCCATTTATATTTAGGGCACAGTGTATCCCACATGGAGAGTGGTACTGGCTTGTCCTCCTCAAACCCAGACCACCCCCATAGCCCCCCCCCCGAAATTTTCCTGGGGTTGACTACGGGCTCCGTTTCCACGATTACGCCGCTGTCTTCCATTCTTCTCCTTTTCTCCAGATTTTCGCTGCTTGGTCGGGTGGTGGTTCATTCTGTCATGTTCGGGTGTGTAGAGAGACCAAGGCGCAGCGTAGCGATAGTTCGACATGTTTATTAAACTAACTGACGAACTATACAAAATAACAAATGCAATATATAACACACGTAGCACGAACACGGGGCATACAACATAACAATAACATTAACAATGAACCACGCCAACGGAGTGGAACACAGACATATAAGTAAGATCCCTAATTAGAGGTAATGCCTAGCAGCTGCCTCTAATTAGGGATCCCACACACACAACACCACACAGACGTAGAAATAATAGATCTGCCAGACTCTGACCATAGAAATATAGAGAAGCAAAGCTTCTCTATGGCCAGAGCCTGACACAGACCTCTACATGCTTTGTAAGTGGGAAAACCTGCAAAATCGGCAGTGTATCAAATACTTGTTCTCCCCACTGTATGAGTAGAATGGGTTTTTAATGTATTGATCTACTCTTTCGCCCACATTGTCTTCACACCAATCTTTCTATTTTCCAAGCAATGTTAAATCCACATATGGTTGATTAAATAACCATGTTGGAATCGTACTCCATACAACACTCGGTCCAATCTCGAGATCTGTTAGTTCATATGTAACTGCTTTGCTTTCTATTCCTGCTCCATATCCCTTGCGTTTACACCTGCTATATTCCCAGCATTCTTTTAATACACCCTGACCAGGGTGATCAGTCCCACTGCCCTTTAGTGTAACCCAATATGCAAGCCCTAGTTTATCTCTTCTAAGTGATAATGGTATTTCCCCCGTATCTATTTGTAATGCCTACATTGGTGTTGTTTTAAATGCTCCAGTACATCTAAGTGCCCTTGACTGTGTTTTAGCAGCAAATCCATACACAAAACACCCATAATCAAATGTAGATCTAATTAATGATCTGTAAATATTCAGTAATGATTGCCCTCTGTACCCCAGTCCCTACCTACTATTGTTCTCATTAGGTTTGAGACCTTTTTACACTTTGTTTCTATACTTGATATATGTGTTCTCCATGTAAGTTTCTCAACTAACCATAAACCTAGATATTTAAACTTGGTTACCTTATCTAATCTTTGTCCATTAGGTTTTGACAATGTCTTCCTTAACCCTTCTCCTAGTAAACAACATATGGCATGATTTTGTAATTGAGAGTTTAACGACTAATCCATGTTAACGACTAATCCTCAACCATTGTTACAGCCTCTTGCATTTTCCCCATTACTAACTGAATATTTCCACCTCTTTTCAATATGGCTCCATCATCCACGTATAAAGCTGTGCTTATCCCAGGTCCTACTCTTCCATAAATATCATCTATCATAGTTTAAAATAAAATAGGACTGATGACACTGCCTTGCGGTGTACCATTTACTATCTCAAATTTCCTGGACATCTCAGACCCTACTCTAACCTGAAAAGTTTGGTCAAACAAAAAATCCATTATCCAATTGTATGTCCTGCCACCGATCCCTAATGTATTAAATTGTATTAACAGACCTTTCCTCCACATGGTGTCGTATGCTTCCTCAATGTCAAAATAAACTACAGAAAGCACTTATTTTATTGCCAGTGCCTTTTAAATCTCATTACTCACTTTAACTAATGCATCTACAGTTGTTCTACCTTTCCTAAAACCACTCTGGCATGGGCTCAACAAACTCCTCTGC
Source organism: Thymallus thymallus (assembly GCA_023634145.1). Lineage (NCBI taxonomy): Eukaryota > Metazoa > Chordata > Actinopteri > Salmoniformes > Salmonidae > Thymallus > Thymallus thymallus. The sequence goes on along the minus strand of CM042410.1, from coordinate 13,249,170 downwards.
TCCAAATAATACACTAATCTATTTACAATAAGCTTTTCCATTAACTTGCACAAATTAGAGGTAAGTGCAATTGGCCTATAACTATCCGGACTTGATGGATCCTTACCAGGCTTTACAAAAGGCAGTACCACTGCGCGCTTCCATCTACCTAGTAATATTCCTACTTTCCATATTTTATTAAATACCCTAAGTATCTTCTCTAATACGCCATCTGACATATGTTTAAACATAATATAGCACAAACGATCCTCACCCGGAGCCGTTATACCACATCCCTCCATAGCCCAATTCAATTCAAACATATTCAATTCTACATCTAACACTTCCTCTGAATCTCCCTTTTTCCTGTACACATCATCATGTATTCTCATTTTTTCCTCCATACGTCTTTTGCTTTCATCACTTAAATGATCTGCTTTATGTATTGCTGCAAATACATTTCCCAACACATTTGCTTTTTCTTTACTAGTTACAGCCATAACATCTCCCTTTTTTAATAATGGTATGTTTACTGTTTTACCTTTTCCCATCATATTTTTTAACATTTTCCACACATCCCCTAGCTGAGTGTCTCTTCCTATAGATGAACAGAAGTCACGCCATGCCCCTCTCTTTGACATTTTAATAACTTTCCTCACTTTTGCTTTCTTTCTTTGTAACTCTATCATATTATTAACTGTCATGTTATTCTTTAATATTTTATATGCCTCCTCACGATCCTGTATGGCCTTGCCACATTCTTCATTCCACCATGGAACTATCCTTCGTTGACCACCTCTTCCCCCTCTTATAGAAATGACCTTTGTTGCAGCTTTCAATATAGCCAAACTCAATTCATGAACACATTCTTCTACAGATCCTTCCAAAGATACTTTTATTAACCTCTATTTCACATTCAGTATAAAACATTTCCCAATCAGCCTTATCAAAACACCATTTCTTAACGAGTTCATTGTCATTACAACAAATGTCAATCTCTATATTACAAATTACTGGAAAATGATCACTACCCAAAGTAGACTCCTTCACATCCCACTCACAGACACTAGCCATATCAGCTGATACTATTGTAAGATCCAGACAAGACATGGTTCCTCAACGTATATCTATTCCTGTCCCTCGTCCATCATTTACACATACCAATCCTCTCCCCTCTATAAATTCTTCAACAACTGATCCATTTACATCTGTGACATTACTTCCCCACAAACTGTTGTGTGCATGAAAATCACCACACCAAATCTCTTTACCACCTGTCCATACTCCCACAACCTTTTCTAGCATACCATCTGTGATGAGTCTACACGGTTTATAATAATTAAATATCCTGATTGTCCCCCTCTTCCTATAAACTTCCACTATCACACATTCATCTTCATTATTCTCCAAAATAATTCTATAAGCATTTCCGTCTTTAATGAAAGTCGCACACCCCTCCAGATCCTACATTTCTATCACTCCTTACTGATACGTATCCCGGGATAATGAAATCCAAATGTGGTTTTAACCATGTTTCTTGTATACATATTATATCCGGCAACACATTTAAATCATGAATATACTTCTTAAACTCCTACCCGTTAGCTATTAAACTCTGAGCATTCCATTGAACTATAATGAACACCATTATCCTACTTAATATCTTGTTCATTAGTTTAAATATTATTTAAGAACAGATGTACTATGTCTATTGTGACTTCTGTGAACCCCTGAGAACTACCTCTGCGATCTTGCTCATCTCAACTGACTTCTACAAACATTTGCAGTATGTCTAATTCTTTGACACTTGAAACACCGCAGTGGCGGCGGCACATATTCTCTAACCTGAAAACGTATTGATCCCAATTGTACTCTTTTTGGTAACATTTTTTCGAAATGTATAAGAACCGTCGTAGTTTCAACTCTAACTCCATTCCTTTTACTACTCAGTCTTTTTGCTTCAAACACTTTCCCTCCTTTCAACAACTTTTTAATTTCCTTCATAGTTACAGTCAAGTCAATACCAGCAATTACCCCCCTCAATTTGGCCTAGGCACCTGGTATATGACAATTGACACTACCTCCATTAAGTGACTAAATTTTCAGAATTTTCTCTTGTTGCATTTTACAATTAACCACAATCAGTATTTTTCCATAACCAACCGGTTTGGCTTACTTAATTATCCCAATCTCCTTCTGAATTGCTTTTGTCAATTCTATTGGATTCAAAATATTTCCCTAAAGATTCCGAATACACCACCATCACTTTGTATTCTTCCATTTCATCCTCTCTTGTTGTCCTCATTCATTGAGTTATAACTTCCATCTGAACTACCCGCCATGACGACCACCTCCCTAAACTTGTCATACAAACAAACACAAAACTTGCAAGATCACTCCTCCATTAACTTGCCAAACAACCAAAAACAGCCCTCCACCTTCTAGCACTCTAGACCGTAAAACAACGCTGCTCGTCCAAACATCCCTAGAGTAAGTTTGCTCAGCTTATCTAGCAAGCATAGCTACTGAGTGCGGAGTGATTGCGTCATAGCTACTGAGAGCTGAGTGATTTTCTGAATTAAGAACTAGTTTCAGGCTGATGAGCGATATTTAGAGATGAGTTCCACATCCTACAAGACAGATCGGTTGAGGGACGAGCATCACGTAGGAGTGACGCCATCTGACGTGAGACATTGGCCATGTTAGAGAGGATCAAAACCGTAATGTATCATAGGTAAAATGTGACAGACTGATCTACAAATAATAACTTGATTCAAGATTCTTTGTAAATCATTCAGTCCGCAGTCACCTGCACTTTTGCCTGCAATGTCGAACAAGCCCAATGTTTCCCACAGATCAGTTAGTGTCCGGTTGCTAGGCAACCATTTTTTGTTGTCCTGACGAAAACCAGTCTGTCAAAAGTTGATAGCTCACGTCTAAATTCTCACACTAAATACATACTGCAATTCCAACCACAAGATGTCTTAGCTTTCATTTTAAGCATCAAAATACAACTTGCCTAAACAGCTAAATGTTTGCTTTTGCCTTTGTTATAATTACAGGGCTGTCAACTCTTATGCCTTGGGCATGAGACACATAAACTGGTTGCCTTCTATGTTCAGCTATTACAGTCCACTCCTTGCCACTCCTGTCATTTGCCAAAGACTGTTGCCAAAGAGACTGGTCTTTCATTAGTCCCCGTCAGTATTAGCAATTAGATAGAACGTCACAGCCCCGCCTACCTGTGGGGAAAACAACCTGTGATTACCTAGGTTACCCCTTTGTCAATCGCAATTTTCTTGTTGTCTGCTTGTTTTAGTCAATTACAAAACTATATTTTAAGAAAAGTACAACATGTCCGCTCCCGAGAGCTCTAACTACTTAGAAAAACGTAATATTGTAGGTTTTCCCTCACACCACTTTTCATGATAGTCGCTAGCAGCCACGTGATTGAGTGCTAGTTATCTACCGACCGGAGAATTAAGCTAGCCAAGACCAGCAACACAAACAAAGTCTATACCGCTACAAGTAGTGAGTGGACTTACAAACGGAATATACTAAACAAGTTAAATGTCTTACCTGTGATGAAATTATACTTTTTTCAAATCAATTGACATTTTATTGGTCACATACACATATTTAGCAGATGTAGCGAAATACTTGTTTTACACGCACGCGCACACGCGCACACGCACACACACACACACACACACACACACACACACACACACACACACACACACACACACACACACACACACACACACACACACACACACACACACAGCTACACGTAACCTACTTGGACACCGGGTCCCAACATATCCCACACCGAATAGCCTGAAGCCACAGCACAGGGCTAATCTTGCAGGCTCTTTTTCCCTACATGGGAGCATTTCAACCATATTTTTGACCAGGTTATGTGTACATTGAACAACACAGCAGCTTTCCAACATGTTTTGTTATTTCTGTATAATTGAAACTCGACGGCGAATTTGGCTCTTTTGCACTGGGGGTCACTGGGAAATAACGGTTTCCCCGATTTGTGGGCGTGGTCGAGGGGAATTCCTTATTATGACTTGAATATCGACTCAGAGTATCTTCAAATATGAACATTCTATCATTAATGAGCTTGAGCAGATCAGAAGAATTGATCCTGATTTGATAACCCTCATACCTAACATCCAATAACAAAATACAGTGGGGAGAACAAGTATTTGATACACTGCCGATTTTGCAGGTTTTCCCACGTAGAAAGCATGTAGAAGTCTGTAATTTTTTATCATAGGTACTCTTCAACTGTGAGAGAAGGAATCTAAAACAAAAATCCAGAAAATCACATTGTATGATTTTTAAGTAATTAATTTGCATTTTCTTGCATGACATAAGTATTTGATACATCAGAAAAGCAGAACTTAATATTTGGTACAGAAACCTTTGTTTGCAATTACAGAGATCATACGTTTCCTGTAGTTCTTGACCAGGTTTGCACACACTGCAGCAGGGATTTTGGCCCACTCCTCCATACAGACCTTCTCCAGATCCTTCAGGTTTCGGGGCTGTCGCTTTGCAATACGGACTTTCAGCTCCCTTCAAAGATTTTCTATTGGGTTCAGGTCTGGAGACTGGCTAGGCCACTCCAGGACCTTGAGATGCTTCTTACGGAGCCACTCCTTAGTTGATCTTGCGATACATGGCCCCATCCATCCTCCCCTCAATACGGTGCAGTCGTCCTGTCCCCTTAGCAGAAAAGCATCCCCAAAGAATGATGTTTCCACCTGCATGCTTCACGGTTGGGATGGTGTTCTTGGGGTTGTACTCATCCTTCTTCTTCCTCCAAACACGGCGAGTGGAGTTTAGACCAAAAAGCTCTATTTTTGTCTCATCAGACCACATTACCTTCTCCCATTCCTTCTCTGGATCATCCAGATGGTCATTGGCAAACTTCAGACGGGCCTGGACATGCGCTGGCTTGAGCAGGGGGACCTTGCGTGCGCTGCAGGATTTTAATCCATGACGGCGTAGTGTGTTACTAATGGTTTTCTTTGAGACTGTGGTCCCAGCTCTCTTCAGGTCATTGACCAGGTCCTGCCGTGTAGTTCTGGGCTGATCCCTCACCTTCCTCATGATCATTGATGCCCCACGAGGTGAGATCTTGCATGGTGCCCCAGACCGAGGGAGATTGACCGTCATCTTGAACTTCTTCCATTTTCTAATAATTGCGCCAACAGTTTTTGCCTTCTCATCAAGCTGCTTGCCTATTGTCCTGTAGCCCATCTCAGCCTTGTGAAGGTCTACAATTTTATCCCTGATGTCCTTACACAGCTCTCTGGTCTTGGCCATTGTGGAGAGGTTGGAGTCTGTTTGATTGAGTGTGTGGACAGGTGTCTTTTATACAGGTACAAGATACAAGTTCAAACAGGTGCAGTTAATACAGATAATGAGTGGAGAACAGGAGGGCTTCTTAAAGAAAAACTAACAGGTCTGTGAGAGCCGGAATTCTTACTGGTTGGTAGGTGATCAAATACTTATGTCATGCAATAAAATGCAAATTAATTATTTTAAAATCATACAATGTGATTTTGGGGATTTTTGTTTTAGATTCTGTCTCTCACAGTTGAAGTGTACCTATAATAAATTACAGACCTCTACATGCTTTGTAAGTAGGAAAACCTGCAAAATTGGCAGTGTATCAAATACTTGTTCTCCCCACTATATATAACTCACTATTTATTTCTCAACAGATTATTGGTGTCCGGTTGCGAAGCAACCATTCTTTGTTGTCCAGATGATAACTAGTCGGTCAGAAGTTGATATGTCACGTCTGAATTTAATTAAATACATACTGCAATTCCAACCATAAAATGTCTTAGCTTTGATTTTAAGCCTCAAAATACCAAAACTTCCCTAAATCAAATCAAATTGTACTTGTCACATTCGCTGAATACAACAAGTGTAGATCTTACAGTAAAATGCTTACCTACAAGCCCTTAACCAACAATGCCTTAAGACGTTTTAGGAAAATAACAATAGCAAGGCGTGACTATGCATTTGATTAGCTGTTCAGGAGTCTTATGGCTTGGGAGTAGAAGCTGTTAAGAAACCTTTTGGACCTAGACTTGGCGCTCAGGTACCGCTTGCCGTGCGGTAGCAGAGAGAACAGTCTATGACTGGTATAGAGGTCTTGGATGGCAGGAAGCTAGGCCCCAGTGATGTACTGGGACGTACGCACTACCCTCTGTAGTGCCTTGCGGTCGGAGGCCGAGCAGTTGCCATACCAGGCAGTGATGCAACCAGTCAGGATGCTCTTGATGGTGCAGCTGTAGAACCTTTTGAGAATCTGAGGACCCATGCCAAATCTTTTCAGTCTTCTGAGGGGGAATAGGCTTTGTTGTGCCCTCTTCAAGACTGTCTTAGTGTGTTTGGACCATGATAGTTTGTTGGTGATGTAGACACCAAGGAACTTGAAGCTCTCAACCTGCTCCACTACAGCCCTGTCGATGAGAATGGGGGCGTGCCTAAACAGCTAGCTATATGTTTATTTTTGACTTTGTTATAGTTACTGTGCTGCCAACTATTACGCATTGGGCGTGAGACACATAGTCTGGTTGCCGTCTCTGTTCATCTATTGCATTTCACTCCTGTCATTTGCCAAAGAGTCTGCCCTTTCAATAGTCCAGTCGGTATTAGATAGAGCGTCACGGCCCCGCCTGCCTGTGTGGAAAACAACTTCTTGTTACCTAGGTTACTCATTTGGCTCACAGTAAAACCTTGACCTTTTTCAAACACAATTTTCTTGTTTTCGTCTTGTTTTAGTCAATTACAAAACTACATTTAAGAGATTTACAACAAAATGTCTAAAGATTACTTTTCAACATGGCCTGCTCCCGAGCGTTGTAATTACTTTGAAAAATATTATATTGTAGGGCTTCATTCAGGCCCCTTTTTATGACAGTGTTAGCAGACACGTGAGTGAGTGCTAGCTAGCTAACTACCAACCGGAAGCATTGCCAACCGTAGGTCGGTATTTTTGACCTGGTGTGTACATTGAACAATACAGCAGCTTCATGACCTGGTTATATGTACATTGAACAACACAGCAGCTTTATGACCTGGTTACATGTACATTGTACAACACAGCAGATTTATGACCTGGTTACATGTACATTGAACAACACAGCAGCTTTATGACCTGGTTACATGTACATTGAACAACACAGCAGCTTTTCAACATGTCTTGTTATTTCTGTATAACAAAAAATCTATGATGAAGTTGGCTCTTTTAAACTGGGGGTCAATGGGAAAGAATGTTTTCCTCAATTTGTGGGCGTGGTCGAGGTGAATTCCTTCTTATGACGTGAATATAGACTCAGAGTATCTTCAAATATGGACATTCTATCATTAATGAGCTTGAGCAGATCAGAAGATTTGATCCTGAATCGATAACCCTCATAGTTATCCTCCAGTCACAAAGGTTATGCAAATATTGAAACCATCACTTTTATTTCTCCACAGATTGCTTTGGTGTCTGGTTGCTAAACAACGCTTTTTGTTGTCCAGACTAAAACCAGTCTGTCAAAAGTTGATAGCTCATGACTAAATTCTCAAACTAATTACATACTGCAATTCCACCTTGAAATGTCTTAGCTTTGATTTTAAGCCTCAAAATACAACAACTTGCCTAAACAGCTAGCTAAATGTTTGTTTTTGACTTTGTTAGAATTACAGGGCTGACAACTCTCACGCATTGGGCAGTGAGACAAATAGTCAATCAATCAATCAAATGTATTTATAATGCCCTTTTTACATCAGCAGTTGTCACAAAGTGCTTATACAGAAACCGAGCCAAAAAACCAAAAGAGCAAGTCTGGTTGCCGTCTCTGTTCAGCTATGACATTCCACTCATTGCCACTCCTGTCATTTGCCAAAGAGACTGGCCTTTCAATAGTCTCAGTCGGTATTAGATAGAACTTCATGGCCCCACCTGACTGTGGGGAAAACAACTTCTGGTTACCTAGGTTGGCTCACAGCAAAACAACACAACAGCTTTATGACCTGGTTACATGTACATTGAACAACACAACAGCTTTATGACCTGGCTACATGTACATTGAACAACACCGCAGCTTTATGACATAGTTACATGTACATTGAACAACACAGCAGATTGTTGCCCTGGTTACATGTACATTGAACAACACCGCAGATTTTCAACATGTCTTGTTATTTCTGTATATCTAAACATCTATGATGTAGTTAGCTCTTTTACACTGGGGGTCACTGGGAAAGCTAACGTTAGCTACCTAACATTTCAGAGCATTTCAGAACTCTCCCCTCAATCTTATCTAACTAGTAAAAGTTATGTGACCAACAACATTTGATTTGATTTGACAGCAATGGCACGATTCTAATTAAACTGAATGATGCGTCTTGCCATTTGGCATTTACAAAAGGGGCACGCTGCATCCTTCGTGGAGGACGACATGTTTACTGTTGCCTTGTTTATAATATCACTAAACTCTCACATAACTCTACACGGAATAGGCAGAATAACTAGCTAAATTGTCAAACATTAATTTAATAGTTTGCAATTGTGAAAAAATACAATTCAGGATCTCTTTCAAACTCATTGAAGCACACAACTCCTTAACTAGATGTGAAATGGTGCGACTATGGTGCCTAGTTATGTCGGCTCGGCTCTGGGATTCAATCCAACAACCTTTCGGTTACTGGCCCAATGCCCTAATCCCTACACTACCTGCCGCCCCATTATGAGATCTGCCCCAGATATGAGACGGATCAGTGCAGGTGGAATCAACGCGCTGTCTGGCGTAAGACAATGAATGGCCTTAAGGACAAAAAGGAGCTCACATCCCTGACAAATAGGATCTGCTCCTATTAACACTCTTGAGGTTCAATGCCTAGTTTAAAGTGTGTTACCTTTTCTCTGGGCTCAGTGCCAGGTTTCTATGCTATTGTGCTCTGGTTTTTCATTGTTGTGCTTCATTGTTTGCTATGTTTAACCTCATAATATCACTACAGGCCTACATGAAAAGTTCCAGTGTCTTCCTAAAACCCTGATTCTTTTCACTTCTTTACCGTGTGCTTAATCTACTGTACCTGCTCTTTGAAAACTCTCCGGAGGAAGTATTTTGTTTGCATCCACCTGCTGGTTCTTTTGAGAGCAATTCACCACAAACAATCAGGGGAGTAGAACAATGGCCTAAAAACAGGGAGACACGCAACATTTTCAAAAGTGACCTGTCCGTAACCCTACCTGGTTCCCAGGGATTCAGAAATCTAAGCAGTCAAAACAGCCTTAATAAAGACAATGGTTTCATAACAAGTGTGGTAACTTCAATGTCACAACATTATGTACGCCCCACTTAGTGCCTACTGCCTACTAGGCCTTTTCTCCAGAGTCCTCAGCCTGTGATCTTTGTTCTTCTGTGCTCTTATGTTTTATGTCAATTGGTGTTGTTTTGTTCTATCCCCCTCCTCCTCTCATAGGTCAGTCCAGTGATCTATGCTTATGGGAAAACTGATGACATCATTGTAGGAATAGCAATAGTTATATTGTAAATCTAGGCTACTTTAACAGTAAAGTGGTATTAGTCGTCTAGTAATCTGCAGTTGTATGTGTATTGGTTTTCAACACCTCCAAATCCTTTGGAAGATCAAATTACTCTTTACAGGTTCAGGTGAATGTGTCGCTCCTCCTCAAGTTTTAGAGAAGAGATCGGAACCTCCACAACATTGAAATGTATTAACACAGAACTCTAGAAGGCTTTATAGTTACTCATGATAACATCAGTCTGGGTTGTCTCTCCTTAAGGATTATCATATTACAAAGAACTGGATTGCTCTGGTGGATAAGAAACAGAGCCACACCATCCTGTCCCTGACCGAGGCAGACGGTCAAACCACCATAACCTTCTGGAGAGCTATCCAGTCATGTGACGAGGACGACTTCCACAACACCATGAGTCAACTTTTTCACACAGAGACACAAACTACAAATAATGTGTAATGGAAGTCTTAAAAGGATTGAAGAGGACAACCATGTTTGTTTACAAATATCTAAGCAACCTAAAGCCTGTTTTGAGAGTTGTTTTCCTTTTACCTAAGTAGATGTATTCTGTAGAACAAAGTTAGAGATGAGTTGAGGGTGGTAGGTAGCCTAGCAGTTAAAGAGCGTTGGGCCAGTAACCGAAAGGTTGCTGTTTTGAATACCTGCGCCAACAAAGGGAAAAATCTGCCGATGTGCCTTTGAGCAAGGCACTTAACCCTAATTTCCTCCATGGGCGCCATACTACTATGGCTGACCCTATAAAACAGCGCATTTCACTGCACCTATCTGGTGTATGTGACAATAAAACATTTGTTTTATATTTATTTGGGGGGGGGGGTTTCTCAAAATATCCTTCCCCAGTATGCCGTCTGTGCCACTGTAATATTGCCATGGCCTTATAGACAAAAAGGAGCTCACACCCCTGAGAAATAGGCCATTCCCGAGGATTAATGCCTAGTTATGGAGAATGTAAGAGTGACCTCACATGCGTCCTGTAACAGGATCAAATTGTCCCTCTGGATCAGGCACTTCAAGTCTTTTATTTTACTCTTGGGGTTGAACAGGTCAAATAAATATGATTGAGTTAAATTAAATTGAAATTGTGATATATGTTATATGGGAGTTTAAATTCTTAGCCTACAACATGTGACTGTGGAACAGACCCATATGGAAAAGAATCATGAAAATCAAAGAAGAATCTTGTATGGCAGAAGAAGATTATTTGTACAGAAATCTAATAAGTAAACTAAAAAGGAAGGATCTGGTAAGATTTTGTATGTTTTTCCTGTCAGTGGTGTATTTGTATGTTTTAATTTAGGTAGTTGCCTTATGTAACATACAGTCATGTGAAAATGTAAGTACACCCCCTGGAAAGTTGTCTTTTTTTTTTACATTTTTGGACAGATGCATATGTAATCTTCATTTCAACACTATTGACAGATAAAGGTTACCCAATTTAACAAATGACACAACAACAACAAAAAACGTTGAAAATGTTATGCAATTAAAAAAAAAAAAATTCCAGACCACTGGCAAACTACCTAGGACAGGTCGTCCCACCAAAGTCAGCCCAAGAGCTGACTGAAAGATGCTCATAGAAGTCTCTAAGAACCCCAGGGTAACATCAAGGGATCTACAGGCATCTCTTGCCACAATAAATGTTGAATTGCATGGGTACACTGTCAGAAAGAGACTTGCACAAACTTGGCCTACATGGGAGGTCAGGAAGGAAGAAGCCACTGCTCTCAAAAAATAATATCAAGACACAACTGACTTTACCCAGGTGTTGTCTGGCAAAAGTCAGTTGTGTCTTGATATTCTTTTTTGAGAGATCCCTTGATGTTACCCTGGGGTTCTTAGAGACTTCTATGAGCATCATTCGGTCAGCTCTTGGGCTTACTTTGGTGGGACGACCTGTCTTAGGTAGTTTGTCAGTGGTTTGGAATTTTCGTCGGACAGTGGAATTATGTACTTGGATTTGTAACCCCTCCCAGACTCATGTGCATCAATAATATTTCTTCTGAGGGCCTCGGGAAGGTATTTTGATGTGTGTTACCACACACCCATATGGTTAAGACCAAACTAGACTAAGTTTCTCTCTAATGTTTTCTAATCATTTGCACTTGTTTTGGTACACATAATTCTAATTTTAGCCATTTTATGTGATGGTAAAGGTAGGGGTGTACTAACTTTTTCCCCATAAGTAAAAGGCATTTTTGTTTATTTTAATTGCATAACATTTTCAAAAAAAAAATGTTGTGTGTAATTTGTTAAATTGGGTTACCTTTATCTGTCAATAGCGTTGAAGTGAAGATTACATATACATCTGTCCAAATATGTAAAAGAAATGACAACTTTCCAGGGGGTGTACTTACTTTTTCACATGACTGTATATGTTACATAAGGCAAATACCTAAGTTAAAACATACAAATACACCACTGACAGGAAAAACATACAAAATCTTACCAGATCCTTCCTTTTTAGTTTACTTTTTGCAGACCTTCACTGGAGGCTCCGGGCTGCAGACCGTCACTGGAGGCTTAAATGTAATCCGTTACAGTTACAAGTTACCTGTCCAAAATTATACTCAGTAACGTAACTTTTGGATTACCCAAACTCAGTAACGTAATCTGATTACATTCCGTTACTTTTAGATTACCTACCCCTTCAGAGCCATTAGAAGAAGACAAAAATGTATGTTACCAATTGAACGACATCAATTGTAGGATAAATCAATGTTGAAGTTTACAAAGCTGGCCATATATGGATGTAAAATGTTACTTTATGGGTTGGTTATGTAGGCTTCTTCTAACCCATTGCTTTCTACTACATATAATAATACGATTAAATAATATCTTTACAATAAAAACCAAAGTCTATCAGAATTCCAGTCATTTCAATAAATGTTGCGCCATAATTGTCTCAGTGTTCTGTCACTCATGGTTACATTGCTCAATCGCCTACTTTAAGTCCTTAGTAAGGTGGACATCCAAAATTTCAGCCCTTTGGGTCCAGCCATAGAGTTATATTACAATTGCAGTTCCAAGAAGGCTCAAGGTCATTGGCCACAGAAATGATGTCAAATCATGTTATATGTACAGTAGCCTTGATTGGACTGATCATGTCTACATCTTACTTTCACAATCTTAGCTAGCAGTCATAATCATGAATCAAGTCTACTGGTTAATCCTTGTCATATTAAGAGAAATAATGAAGAGAAAATATAGATAAAACGTATCTGTATGAAAGACTATTGAGAGTAAATATCAGTTCATCATTGGAGAGCTGTAGCTCCACCCACCGGTGATGTGGAGCAGAGCATGTTGGACGATCTCTAACTGAGGAGAAGGAAGTAAATAGAGAAAGTACACAAGCTTTGATAAGTTCCAGCCATCTCCTGTGACTACCATTAGTTAGCATTCTTTGTTTTAGCCAAGGCCAGTGTGCGTCCTTCAGAAATGTGAGTTCATATTTCTTGCAATTCATGTGTTTTGGACGCACTTATGCTAATTAGCGTGTTTACCACGAGCTAGCAACTGTTAGCTTGCTGTTTCTGTCATCTCATTTCAGACATTTAGCATTTCAGTGTCTAGTCTTAGAATATATGCCCTGTGGTTATATGGATGTATACTAAATAGATTATGTGGGTATTTTGTTAGCAATTAGCCTTGTGGATGCATTATACTGTAATGACCTGGCTAGATCATAAAATAACAATTGTCCAGACAGAGGTTTGAGTTTATGAATTCACGGTTTATTAACCCAACTCCACACAGGCTACTGTTAGGCCGTAGTCCACTCCAAATAAATGAAATATACCTGTATAAAACAACAGTGACCATCTCTTGTGAAGACCAGACGTAAGAGAGAGAACAATGGCTAAACATGGTCTTAAACTTTCAATGCTCCTCCCCCTGCCAAGCCCCACCGCTCCACCAACCACCAGGATGCCCTGCATCAGAACATTCCAGGCATTCCCGTCATTGGCAGATAGCAGGTTGATTGGCATGTCGGACCCTGCGAACACTGGGTACTGGTAAGTAAGTAAAACACAACCAACTAACAGCATAACACATAACACACAGCTGTCTGTGCGGGTCTCTACAATACATTCAAGTTCATGCAGTTGTGTGAGAATGATGGTGCTGCACAGTGGTGCTGCGTAGGGTGACTGTTGTCAATGTGTGCAGAGGGTCCCTGGTTCAAGCCTAGGTTTGGGCTAGGAGAGGGACTGAAGCAAAACTGTTACACTGCTTCATAAATTGTTGTCCCCTTATGCCATAGTTTGTACATCTCAATTGTCAGTAGAAACCACATTTGTTTAAGCAAGTCAGCCATATCAGCTATGTTTTTTATAAAGGCAGTAAATGAGGCTGAATGAACTTGGGACAGCTTTATGTAGGCCCTAACCGTTTGTGGGCACCGTTTGTCACCATTATAGTGCAATTAATGTATTGTTTAGTGTTGAATTGTGTTGTGTTGTGTAGTGGCTTTGCTGGCATGCATCTAAAAATAAAAATGTTTTGTTTGCCCCACCAAGATTTACAGTGGGGAGAACAAGTATTTGATACACTGCCGATTTTGCAGGTTTTCCTACTTACAAAGCATGTAGAGGTCTGTAATCCAGAAAATCACATTGTATGATTTTTAAGTAATTAATTTGCATTTTCTTGCATGACATAAGTATTTGATACATCAGAAAAGCAGAACTTAATATTTGGTACAGAAACCTTTGTTTGCAATTACAGAGATCATACGTTTCCTGTAGTTCTTGACCAGGTTTGCACACACTGCAGCAGGGATTTTGGCCCACTCCTCCATACAGACCTTCTCCAGATCCTTTAGGTTTCGGGGCTGTCGCTGGGCAATACGGACTTTCAGCTCCCTCCAAAGATTTTCTATTGGGTTCAGGTCTGGAGAATGGCTAGGCCACTCCAGGACCTTGAGATGCTTCTTACGGAGCCACTCTTAGTTGCCCTGGCTGTGTGTTTCGGGTCGTTGTCATGCTGGAAGACCCAGCCACGACCCATCTTCAATGCTCTTACTGAGGGAAGGAGGTTGTTGGCCAAGATCTCGCGATACATGGCCCCATCCATCCTCCCCTCAATACGGTGCAGTCATCCTGTCCCCTTTGCAGAATAGCATCCCCAAAGAATGATGTTTCCACCTCCATGCTTCACGGTTGGGATGGTGTTCTTGGTGTTGAACTCATCCTTCTTCTTCCTCCAAACACGGCGAGTGGAGTTTAGAGCAAAAAGCTCTATTTTTGTCTCATCAGACCACATGACCTTCTCCCATTCCTCCTCTGGATCATCCAGATGGTCATTGGCAAACTTCAGACGGGCCTGGACATGCACTGGCTTGAGCAGGGGGACCTTGCGTGCGCTGCAGGATTTTAATCCATGACGGCGTAGTGTGTTACTTATGGTTTTCTTTGAGACTGTGGTCCCAGCTCTCTTCAGGTCATTGACCAGGTCCTGCCGTGTAGTTCTGGGCTGATCCCTCACCTTCCTCATGATCATTGATGCCCCACAGGGTGAGATCGTGCATGGTGCCCCAGACCGAGGGAGTTTGACCGTCATCTTGAACTTCTTCCATTTTCTAATAATTGCGCCAACAGTTGTTGCCTTCTCACCAAGCTGCTTGCCTATTGTCCTGTAGCCCATCCCAGCCTTGTGCAGTTCTACAATTTGATGCCTGATGTCCTTACACAGCTCTCTGGTCTTGGCCATTGTGGAGAGGTTGGAGTCTGTTTGATTGAGTGTGTGGAGAGGTGTCTTTTATACAGGTAACGAGTTCAAACAGGTGCAGTTAATACAGGTAATGAGTGGAGAACAAGAGGGCTTCTTAAAGAAAAACTAACAGGTCTGTGAGAGCCGGAATTCTTACTGGTTGGTAGGTGATCAAACACTTATGTCATGCAATAAAATGCAAATTAATTATTTAAAAATCATACAATGTGATTTTCTGGATTTTTGTTTTAGATTCCGTCTCTCACAGTTAGATAGGTACTTTATTGATCCCCCGGGGGGGAAATTTCATTGTCAAGCAGCTACAACAAAACACAGGGCAGGTGCAAAATGCCACAACGAAAGTACACAAAAGACAGATACACGGTATCAAGTTGAAGTGTACCTATGATAAAAATTACAGACCTCTACATGCTTTGTAAGTAGGAAAACCTGCAAAATCAGCAGTGTATCAAATACTTGTTCTCCCCACTGTATATATGTGTGTAGCTGATTAGTATTCTGTTGCATCGAAAACTATCAACTTTTTTTGAATTTCCAACTTGAATTACTGAACAAGTGATAACAGTATTGCTACCAGCCAGCATTCTAAATGTCAGCATTGCAACACCTTGTATAGCTTTGTGGAATGTTTGGCTTAACATGAGACAATTATGACCGAATAGGGCTACCAATAAACAGTTATTCACTAGCTAAAAGGGTTTGGCTGGGGTAGGCCGTCATTGTAAATAAGAATTTGGTCTTAACTGACTTGCTAGTTAAATAGAGGTTAAATAAAAAATAACATCAATAAAAAGCTAAAGCAAAGCTATATGCTACATGCCCTGGCACCACAGAAAGCATATCAAGACATGGGGCAATTTCGGCACAAAGGACAGCGATCAGTAATCTATGCTTTGTGAATGGCTGTCTGGCTGACGCATTTGATTTGTAATATTATTTGTGGGTGGGCGAACTCCCACCTTGCGGTGGTCCAGAGAAACTGCGTTACGCCAGTGTATATTGTATGTATTCTGTTGGATAAAGTTGGAGATCAGTTGGTTTCTCAAGTAAGGCTGGGCCAAACATTCTTCCTCAGGAGACCAAATATTGACTGGCTTTCATCAGGCTGACAACTCAAGAGAAAGTTTCAAACTGTAACTAGCGCCTGCAACCTGGTTCAGGTTATCAATCAACCTACCAGGGTAGTTACAAACAGTACAGTAATTAAATCATCAACATGTATTGATCATATCTTTACTAATGCTGCAAAAATTAGTTTGAAAGCAGTATCCAAATCCATCGGATGAAGTGATCACAATACAAAGGGTAGTAGCCATATCTAGGAAAACCAAAGTTCCAAAGGCTGGGCCTAATATTGTGTATAAGAGGTGATGCAAGAAGTTTTGTAGTGATTCCTATGTTGTTGAAGAATAATTGTTGGTCCGTAGTGTGTAATGACGATCAACCAGACGCTGCACTTGACACATTTATGAAATTGCTTATCCCAGTTACTAATAAGCATGCGCCCATTAAGAAAATGACTGTAAAAATGGTTAAATCCCTGTGGATTGATGAGGAATTAAAACATGGTATGGTTGAGAGGGATGAGGCAAAATAGATGGCAAATAGGTCTGCCTGTACAACCGATTGGCAAACGTATTGCAAATTGAGAAATAATGTGACTAAACTGAATAAAAAGAAGAAGAAACAATAACAGCGGACGATATTGCACTCCTATTTGCCATATCTTCAATTTAAGCCTACTAGAAAGTTTGTGCTCTCAGGCCTGGAGGGAAGCAAAAGTTATTCCCCTACCTAAGAATAGTAAAGCCCCCTTAACTGGCTCAAATAGCCAAACAATCAGCCTGTTACCAACCCTTAGTCAAATTTTGAAAAAATTGTGTTTGACCAGATAAAATGCTATTTTACAGTAAACAAATCGACAACAGACTTTCAGCATGCTTATAGGGAAGAACATTCAACAAGCACAGCACTTACACAAATGACTACTTTTTTCATTATTTACTAACGACATGCCACTGGCTTTGAGTAAAGCCAGTGTGTCTATGTATGAGGATGACTCAACACTATACACGTCAGCTACCACAGTGACTGAAATGACAGCAACACACTTAACAAAGAGCTGTGGTTAGTTTCAGAATGGGTGGAAAGGAATAAGTTAGTCCTACATATTTCAACAACTTAAAGCATTGTATTTGGGACAAATCATTCACTAAGACCTAAACCTCAACTAAATCTTGTAATGAATAATGTGGATATTGAGCAAGTTGAGATGACTAAACTGCTTGGAGTAACCATGGATTGTAACATACTGATACACAGGTAGCTAGGATGGGGAGGAGTCTGTCCATAATAAAGCGCTGCTCTGCATTCTTAACAGCACTATGAACAAGGCAGGTTCTACAGGCCCTAGTTGTGTCGTACCTGGACTACTGTTCAGTCGTGTGGTCAGGTGTCACAAAGAGGGACTTGGGAAAATTGCAATTGGCTCAGAACAGGGAAACACGGCTGTCCCTTGGATGTACACAGAGAGCTAACATTCATAACATGCATGTCAATCTCTCCTGGCTCAATGTGGAGGAGAGATTGACTTCATCACTACTTGTATTTGTGAGAGGTATGTTGAATGCACAAGCTGTCTGTTTGAATTGGCACACAGCTCAAAAACAAAAACCCATGCATACCCCACAAGACATGCTACCAGAGGTCTCTTCACAGTCCCCAAGTCCAGAACAGACTGATGGAGGCGCACAGTACTATAGTCGTGGTCAAAAGTTTTGAGAATGACACAAGTATTGGTCTCCACAAAGTTTGCTGCCTCAGTGTTGATGATGGCAATTTGCATATACTCCAGAATGTCATGAAGAGTGATCAGATGAATTGCAATTAATTGCAAAGTCCCTCTTTGCTATGAAATTGAACTTAATCCCCCAAAAACATTTCCACTGCATTTCAGCCCTGACACAAAAGGAACAGCTGCCATCATGTCAGTGATTGTCTCGTTAACACAGGTGAGAGCGTTGACGAGGACAAGGCTGGAGATCACTCTGTCATGCTGATTGAGTCAGAATAACAGACTGGAAGCTTTAAAAGGAGGGTGGTGCTTGAAATCATTGTTCTTCCTCTGTCAACCATGGTTACCTGCAAGGAAACATGTGCCGTCATCATTGCTTTGCACAAAAAGGGCTTCACAGGCAAGGATATTGCTGCTGGTAAGATTGCACCTAAATCAACCATTTATCGGATCATCAAGAACTTCAAAGAGAGAGGTTCAATTGTTGTGAAGAAGGCGTCAGGGCGCCCAAGAAAGTCCAGCAAGCGCCAGGACTGTCTCCTAAAGTTGATTCAGCTGCGGGATCGGGGCACCACCAGTGCAGAGCTTGCTCAGGAATGGCAGCAGGCAGGTGTGAGTGCATCTGCTCGCACAGTGAGGCGAAGACTTTTGGAGGATGGCCTGGTGTCAAGAAGGGCAGCAAAGAAGCTACTTCTCTCCAGGAAAAACATCAGGGACAGACTGATTTTCTGCAAAAGGTACAGGGATTGGACTGCTGAGGACTGGGGTACAGTACTTTTCTCTGATGAATCCCCTTTCCGATTGTTTGGGCCATCCGGAAAACACCTTGTCCGGAGAAGACAAGGTGAGCGCTACCATCAGTCCTGTGTCATGCCAACAGTAAAGCATCCTCAGACCATTCATGTGTGGGGTTGCTTCTCAGCCAAGGGAGTGGGCTCACTCACAATTTTGCCTAAGAACACAGCCATGAATAAAGAATGGTACCAACACATCCTCCGAGAGCAACTTCTCCCAACCATCCAAGAACAGTTTGGTGACGACCAACGCCTTTTCCAGCATGATGGAGCACCTTGCCATAAGGCAAAAGTGATAACTAAGTGGCTCGGGGAACAAAACATCAACATTTTGGGTCCATGGCCAGGAAACTCCCCAGACCTTAATCCCATTCAGAACTTGTGGTTGATCCTCAAGAGGCGGGTAGACAAACAAAAACCCACAACTTCTGACAAACTCCAAGCATTGATTATGCAAGAATGGCCTGCCATCAGTCAGGATGTGGCCCAGAAGTTAATTGACAGCATGCCAGGGTGGATTGCAGAGGTCTTGAAAAAGAAGGGTCAACACTGCAAATATTGACTCTTTGCATAAACTGAATGTCATTGTCAATGAAAGCCTTTCACACTTATGGAATACTTGTAATTATACTTCAGTGTACCATAGTAACTACTGACAAAAAGATCTAAGAACACTGAAGCAGCAAACTTTGTGGAGACCAATACTTGTGTCATTCTCAAAACTTTTGGCCACGACTGTACATAGAGCCATTCCTATATGGAACTCTATTCAACATCAAGTAACTCTTACAAGCAGTAAAATTTGATTAAAAAAAATATATAAATACACCTTATCGAACAGCAGGGACTGTGAAGCAACACAAACAGACACATGCACACAAACACACGATAACATACACACTATACACACATGTACACATGGATTTTGTGGCAGCAGCTAATGGTGATCCATAATAAATACAAGTACAAATCTGTGCCACAGTAGTAATGGCATGGCCTTCAGGACACAAAGGAGCTCACACCCCTGAGAAATAGGACATTACTGTTAAAACCTTTTCTCTGGGCTCAGTGCCAGGTTTCTATGCTATTGTGCTCTGGTTTTTCCATTGTTGTGCTTCATTGTTTGTAATGTTTAACCTTCTCATAATATCACTACAGGCCTACATGCAAAGCTCCAGTTTCTTCCTAAAACCCAGATTATTTTATCTTATGTACAGTGTGCTCAATCCATAGCCGCAGGAAGTAGGGGTGCTTTAAAAATGTTGTATTTTATTACTTAAGCAAATAATCATCAGCAGACCAAGGAGAAAAATACCCCTCCTCCCCCTCCTGTTCTCCTCCTCTCCCTCCTCTCCTAGTTTTAGTAAGAAACTGGAGCTTTGCATGCTGCTGATGATGATCTGCTTATTTTTTCAGTAAGTGTCACATTGCATGCATCAATGACTTCAGAAAGTGGTATGCAAGTGCTTTGATATTAGTTTGTCCCATGAATGAAACCTTAGAAAGCTTAGCTTACATACGTCTTGTATGTTTTTTTAGATAATTCATGCAACATTTCTGTTATGTCTAAATGTTAACCACCCATATAAGTCAGTGTATTTGCTGCCTTATGTATTACTGACAAGTTCCAGGTAGAACATATACGAATCTTGTTAAATTCTTCTCTATCTTTTCCATTTGGGGAATGGACTGGCAACACAGATAGTATTAACAGAACCTACATTCTACCACCATTCTACCTCTCTCTTTACATGGTCTAAGCATTTTACAATTATGACATAAGTTTGTTACTGGAGTCCATGGAGGTTTCTGACAACTGTTCCCTTCCCTGCTCCTTCTCTCTATGCCTCCCTCTCTCTCTATCGGTCTCAGATGGAGCTGATGATCGAACACGTGGAAATGGTCCATCACATGGTGGTCTATGGCTGCCCATTGTCTGTAAACCAGACCTACAAGCAGAAATGCCACATGGGAGAACCAGCTGATGAATACATCAGTGTAGTCTGCATGTGGTGTAGGAGGGGTGAGAGACTGCCCCCTTCTGGAGACTTTAATTCATACACTCATGCGCGAACTAACACCCACATACACATTAGTCTGCACACACAATCTCTTCATCATCGATTCGTCATCCCTGGCTTTGAGTTTGCAGAAAACGCTGGCAACCATATTGGAGGACAGGGTGATGATGAGTTATAGAAGCTGGAAATTCACTACAACAACACGGTCCAGGAAGCAGATAACATTTTACTAGCTAGTATAACAATTTTCCAAACCACTGATAAAGGATCAACAAGCTTACCAATCTTAATTATAGCGTGTGACATGCAAAATGTGTGTAGGTATGTATTATGTGAATAATGAGGGAGGAGGCTCGTTCATTTTTCTCTCGCTCAGGCACCTCTCCCTGCATATCCGCTGTCCTGCTACAGGCAATCAGGACCAGAGATAGTGGAATATAGGTCACCGGCATCAGCTGCAGATTTGGAAACTAAAGGTGTAATATATATTTTCAATATGCAAATCAGTCAGAATATGACTGGTTTACCACAGATAAATTAACACAAAATTGGTAGCAACGTGTAAACCAAAGGAGGCTATAGGAGGACAGTGCATTGCAATGGTTGGAATGGAATTAATGGAAAGGTATCAAACACATGGAAACAACGTGTTTGACTCCATTCCATTTATTCCATTCCAGCCATTACAATGATCCCGTCCTCCTATAGCACTAGCCTGCTCTGGTGTACACTGGATTTGGAAACTAGAGGTGCTCCTGAGAAGAATGGGCCCCTTTTACTGTGACACAATGTACAGGAAATTGTGTACAGTGCAATTTGAATACAAATGGGCTAAATAACAAAGGGATTTAAAGGTTTTCTAAAGTTGAATATAATATTTATATTATTCTTATTGTTATTACTATTATTATTAATAGTACCAATATAAATAATGTTTTGTTATTTGTATTACTGTTGTTACTATAATAACTATCTAGTAAGCATTACTCTTAATGCTATTAAGAATATTGTCAATGCTATAATATAATTTGTGCTATTAAGGCCATTAACTATTTAAATTGTTTTATATTGCTAAACAAAATTCCAAGTCTGCTAACCTTTACTAATAAAATGTTAAGAGTTTCGACCATTTGTGTTTGTTTTTTATCTTCATTGGGGGACTTTTATTTTGAACTTCTTGCTATTTTTTGCTTACCTTGCGTTCATAACCAAGTGGAAAGGTGGTGTTTATAGTGCTCAAGACAACAGCGAACTCTTAAAAATACGAGGTCAAATCATGACGTCAGTGATCTTCAGTTCGGAAAGCGGGAGCTCTAGAAAGTGACCCGAGTTCCCGATTTGGATGACCATTCAAAACCATTTTTCCCATTCGGAGCTCGTTTATTTCTGAGTTCCCAGTTGTCTTTTAGACACGGAAGTCTGATATTTCTAAGTTCCCAGTTGTTTTCAATTTGGCATTTTGCTGCCTTAGATAACAGCATTTTCGGCAGTTAAATGCAACAACAAAACGTTATAAAAAGATATCTGTAGCCTATGTTTTTTTAAACACTATAATTTGTCTACAAGCGTGATAGCTGTACTTTTAGTTTATGGTTTACGCAGCTTGGTGGCAATTAGCCAATCGGCATTTCTCAATTAGTTCAAAGCACGGGAATGCATCCAACTAGAATATACGGCTTCACAACTGGCCAATTCCCACCCCCCACTTGGTTACGAACACAGCATAGCATTTCAAATAACACGTGACTTCTTTCTAAACAGGAAGTGTTACATTGTTTACATTCCGAAAATGGTTTCGAGGGGTTCCAGTTCATGATTGTTAAATACTTTTTAATAAATGCTACCTTTGTGTGTACCCAGAGATGAACATAGTTTAATGATCGTTCATACATAAAGTACAATTAATCTTGTCTTGTAAACGTTGGTATTCCGCATTTTCTCTTTTGCGAAGTGTGGTAAATCATACCGGAAGGCATATAACATGTTTGGAAAGTGACCGATCATCCAAATGAAATATACATTATAGAGGTAAGTCAACGAAATAAGTATTATATAGTCATGTAGTGGCTAAATAACATCAGTAAATGGTGTAATTACAACCATTTGTATTAGTACAGTTGCAGTTCGCTTAATGTAACTTGTTTTCGATGTGGCGCATCGGCAAAGCACAGACAGATAATCCCGTTTTGGTTCAAATTTCTCGTGGTTGGTCTCTGAAAACAGTAATAGGAGTTTGTGCTGTTCTTACAATGTTCTCTTCCAATGTTTCTGCACTTTTCACACATTAGTCAGTCCCATTGTCATTTAGTTGTATTTTCATAAATAGGCCTACTGCTGTCATGTTTCCCCGCTTTCTAATTAACCCTCAAATTGAGAGGCAGTACATTGATTGTTTAAAAAATATATATATATATATGCTCAGTTCTTGTTTTATGTCTGTTTTCTAGTTTTGATGGTCATAATTCCCTGGGTCACCTGAAGACTGCTCTTAAAAGCATGGAAACGTTGTCCAGTCACAGTGCTTACCTTCTCCAGCAGTTACAGGAGCAGAGAATACAGGGGCTACTCTGTGACTGCATGCTAGTAGTCAAAGGAGTATGCTTCAAAGCCCACAAAAATGTACTGGCTGCATTTAGCTCCTATTTCAGGTGTGTCATTACTAATAACCATCCACAAGTCATGTAGTGAATATATTCATGAATATTGCCATACTAGATTAATCCCTTGATTCTTAGGATTTTGTTTTTCCCCATTCTACTACTGCTATAAAACTTGAAATGGGGATTCAACTGACGCATGCTTTGTGTTCTCATATTATAGCTTGGTAGAGCTCCACTTGTCTAAATTAGCAATATGTCAACATTGTAAAATAAACGTTTTACTTTTGTCCTTGCAGGTCTTTGTTCCAAAATTCGCCAAGTCAGAAAAATGATGTTTTTCACCTGGTCATTCAGGATGTGGGAGGTATAGGGCAGGTACTGGACTACATGTACACCTCCCATCTGGACGTGAACCAGGACAATGTACAAGCACTGTTGGACATTGCCCTTTGCTTGCATGTCCCAAACATACAGAGCATGTGCAACACTTTCCTGAAACCCTGCACTCCTGCCGTGGAGGCCCCTTCTTTCCCATTGTCTGGTGTCTTGACCTCGGAACACGACTACCTCCTTGGGAACGGCCTTGCCCAAGACGTGGACCTTCATTGCCCTTCTTCGATAGGCCAGAGGTCTGCCTTTGGCAGTGGGGCACCAATGTCTCATGGTGGGAACGCTACCTCTGAGACTACAGCCAGTACCCAGCCAGTCCCAGAGAAGCAGCTAGTACACGGCTACAAGCTACGCAACTTCTACAGCAAGCAGTACTTCAAGCAGAGTGCTGCTGCTGAGACTAGCAATGCAGCATTAAACCAAGGCCCAAGCCCCCTGGTGCTGGTTGAAGAGCAGCAGTTCCAATTTGGGGTCACACTACCATGTGTGAATGCCCCTGTATGTTCAGGCAATGCGGTTCAGTCAAACCCACCTTGTCCTCAGGCTATGCCAGTTGAGAAGGAGTTTGGTTCAACGTTGCCTGCTGAAGACTTATCAACCACAGCCAACTCAGGAGGAAATGTCTCCCCTGTCAACAAGCCCATGCGGCCAAAGAAGGCTGTCTACCTGAAGAAATACAACTACCTGCGCCCTCAGAAAGCTCTAGAAGAGATGTGCCTTGATCAGAGCAGCGGACCAGTCAACCACTGCCCAAAGGAGACTCAACAAGAGGAGGTGGTGGTCCAGAGTGAGACACCTGAAGCTCCCGTAGACTGCCTACCTCCCGTAGACTGCCTACCTCCCGTAGACTGCCTACCTCCCGTAGACTGCCTACCTCCCGTAGACTGCCTACCTCCCGTAGACTGCCTACCTCCCGTAGACTGCCTGGCCAGAGACAGTGAAGTGGTGTTGGAGACCGCAATGGATTCTCAACTTCCAAGTCCACCTCCTGTTGACCAAGAGGAGGAACCGGACCCACCAACCATCAGTGATCCAACAGAACCAACTGGGCATAAGGTGCAGTACTGCTGTGAGATGTGCGGGAAGACCTTCAAACACCCAAGCAACCTGGAACTTCACAAGCGCTCACACACTGGTAGTTTATTCATTTCACTATTGTGTCGTTACTGATTTTTGGAGCTGTAAAATGTGTGGAAAAATACAAAAAAAAAAAGTTATGCGCTGACTTTTTGTAAGGTGAAAAGGTGATAAAATAGTTTGAGTTTTTTTCTCACAGGGGAGAAACCATTCCAGTGTAATGTTTGCAGGAAAAACTTTTCACAGGTAAGGGTGCACAGTTCTCCTTTGTTCAATGAATTTACGAAAGACATTTAGTGTGTCCACTAGGCAAATGGGGAGGTTTACATGCTGACTGACCTTTTTGCTGATATTTTTTTTGAAAGGCAGGTAATTTGCAGACCCATTTACGACGCCATTCTGGAGAAAAACCATACATCTGTGAACTCTGTGGGAAAAGGTAAACACTTATTTAGACTTTTCTTTTTTTTCCAATTTAGAAACGTTTTCCATTTTGGGTGATCTGTCACCATACTAACTGCTAAAATGGACAGATCTAAATCAGTTGTCTCCAACTCTGGTCGTGGTGAGTTTCTTGGTGGGTAGGCTTTTGTTCTAGCACAGCAGTTGGAGACCCTTGCTCTAAATAGCACTGTGGAGGGCACTAAAAATACATAACACATTTACAAACAATGCATTAGACCTTCATAAGCAGTAACAGAACAATCATGAATGTGCATGTGCCACAACAGTCTAGATAACAAGGGATGTGAGTCACGACATGGACTTAGCCATCTAATGTGGTGTGTTTGTGTTAATGGACTTAGCCATCTAATGTGGTGTGTTTGTGTTAATGGACTTAGCCATCTAATGTGGTGTGTTTGTGTTAATGGACTTAGCCATCTAATGTGGTGTGTTTGTGTTAATGGGCTTAGCCGTTTAATATGGTGTGTTTGTGTTAATGGACTTAGCCGTTTAATATGGTGTGTTTGTGTTAATGGACTTAGCCGTTTAATATGGTGTGTTTGTGTTAATGGACTTAGCCGTTTAATAGGGTGTGTTTGTGTTAATGGACTTAGCCGTTTAATATGGTGTGTTTGTGTTAATGGGCTTAGCCATTTAATATGGTGTGTTTGTGTTAATGGACTTAGCCACCTAATGTGGTTTGTTTGTGTTATGCTGACAACTTCTCCTTCCCTCACCGTGGCATCTCCCAGCTTTGCTGCCTCAGGGGATGTCCAGCGTCACATTGTGATCCACACGGGAGAGCGGCCACACCTGTGTGACATATGTGGACGCGGTGAGTGCTACAACCAACAAATGACTTATCCCAGTATGGATTCCTGGCACACTATAAACATGGATTCTCAGATGTTATAGTGTGGGTTTTAAGGTGGACAGTATATCATGTTTGAGAAATCAAACATCAATGAATAATTGTAACATTTTGACAACATTACAAGGCCTGTAATGCAAAACATTTGAACGGTAGTGTGTGTGTGTGTATATATATGTATGTATTATATATATATATATATACACACACACACACACACACACACACACACACACACACACACACAGCGGGTGAAATAAGTATTGAACACGTCACCATTTTTCTCAGTAAATATATTTCCAAAGGTGCTATTGACATGAAAGTTTCACCAGATGTTGGTAACAACCCAAGTAATACATGCATACAAAGAAACCAAAACGAATAAGTTCAGAAATTAAGTTGTGTAATAATGTGAAATGACACAGGGAAAAAGTATTGAACACATGAAGAAAGGGAGGTGCAAAAAGGCATGGAAAGCCAAGACAACAGCTGGAAACTATCAGTAATTAAAAAGCAATCCAGCCCCCTGTCAGTGCAAATTAATATCAGCTGGTTCAGTCCCAACTGATGGCCTACAAAAAGGTCTCATTGCCAAGGTGTCACACAAGACACATCTCATGATGGGTAAAAGCAAAGAACTGTCTCAAGACCTTCGCAACCTAATTGTTGCAAAACATAATGATGGCATTGGTTATAGGCACATTTCTAAGCTTCTGAATGTTCCAGTAAGCACTGTTGGGGCCATAATACGGAAGTGGAAAGACAATCATTTCACCATAAATTTGCCTCGACCAGGTGCTCCTCGCAAGATTTCTGACAGAGGAGTGAAAAGAATAATCAGAAGAGTTGTCCAAGAGCCAAGGACCACTTGTGGAGAGCTTCAAAAAGACCTGCAATTAGCAGTTACTGTTGTCTCAAAGAAAACAGTAAGTAATGCACTCCACCGCCATGGCCTGTATGCACGCTCACCACGCAAGACTCCATTGCTGAAAAAAAAGCATGTTGAAACTCGTTTAAAGTTTGCTGCACAACATTTGGAAAAGCCAGTGAAATACTGGGAGAATATAGTGTGGTCAGATGAGAGCAAAATTGAACTGTTTGGATGTCATAATACACACCATGTTTGGAGGAGAAATGGCACTGCACATCACCCTAAAAACACCATACCAACAGTGAAGTTTGGAGGTGGGAACATCATGGT
Organism: Thymallus thymallus; assembly: GCA_023634145.1. Taxonomy (NCBI): domain Eukaryota; kingdom Metazoa; phylum Chordata; class Actinopteri; order Salmoniformes; family Salmonidae; genus Thymallus; species Thymallus thymallus. The sequence goes on along the minus strand of CM042410.1, from coordinate 13,221,674 downwards.
GTGGGGCTGCTTTTCAGCAAATGATACTGGCAAACTTCACATAATTGAAGGTGAATGGGCAAATTTACCGAGACATTCTTGACAAAAATCTGCTGCCATCTACCTGGATGATGAAGATGAAACGAGGGTGGACATTTCAGCAAGACAATGATCCCAAACACACAGCCAAGGAAACTCTCAATTGGTTTCAAAGAAAGAAAATAAAGCTGCTAGAATGGCCCAGCCAATCACCTGACTTAAATCCCATTGAAAATCTATGGAAAGAACTGAAGATCAAGATTCATAGAAGAGGCCCACGGAACCTTCAACATTTAAAGACTGTTTGTGTGGAGGAATGGGCCAAAATCACACCAGAGAAATGCATGCGACTAGTTTCTCCATACAGGAGGCATCTTGAAGCTGTCATTACCAACAAGGCTTTTGTACAAAGTATTAAATAAATATCAGTAAGTGTGTTCAACACTTTTTCCCTGTGTCATTTCACATTATTACACATAACTTAATTTCTGAACTTATTTGTTTTGGTTTCTTTGTATGTATGGATTACTTGGGTTGTTACCAACATCTGGTGAACATTTCATGTCAAAAGCACCTTTGGAAATATATTTACTGAGAAAAATGGTGACGTGTTCAATACTTATTTCACCCGCTGTATAAGCATTAAACAATTTAAAGAAACAACAATTAAACGTGTTTATAATAGTGATGGGAAGTTTGGCTCATTTTACTGACTAATCTTTTCAACTCATTGAGTCAAAATAACAAATCTTTTGACTAATTGTATTCCTTTTGAGTCAATTATGGCCAGAGCACGCAGGACCCCATACTGGTGAACAATGAACTGAAAACTCGAAAGAGTCATGATTCTACAAGCCTGTCTCGTTCACATGTCATTCTCCATAGGGGGCTTAGTGTAATTTCTGACAAACTTATAAACGTGTGCTTTAAACAATGTACATTTGTTGATTGCTAGGCATACAAATAAGATTATTTCTTGATATATTTGAAACGAGGTCTAGTTGTGGCCACAACTGGACTAGATTGTGAACGACTCTAGACAGAATGCATTGCTTAACTGCCGTGAGGCTGATAAGCACAATGTCGTTCGCAAACTGCAGCCCCCAAACACATTTTTTCTCTTGTTGAGCAGAGGCTGTGTATGTTTTGGTTCTACAAAGCTGTGTCCATCATAACATTCATTGACCAGAGGCTGTATATGTTTTGGTTCTACAAAGCTGTGTCCATCATAACATTCCATAATACATTCATTGCATTCATTCTTGCACCATGCAGTCTATTATCAGTTCTAAACATATTTTTATTTTCTATGCTCATGATCTATTTTCCTGCATGCAAATATGACAGACAGTTTGTGGTCGGAGCACATCTCTGGAGCCGCTGTGCGGGAGGAGTGTATTAATCTTGCGGCCAGCACTAGCAGGTCAAACGAACGACTAAAATGAATGACTCACTAAGAATCAAATCATGACTCTCAAGTCAGTAAAAAGAGTTAAAAAAGGATTAATTGTTTGCGAACTGCACATCATTCGTTTTATAAACATGCATTTATTACGGATCTATCTATCTATCTATCTATCATTAAGTGTTACCAAGTCCTCATTGAATGCATGTTGCATCCTTCCTTACTCAGGGTTCAGCAACATCAGCAACCTGAAGGAGCACAAGAAGACTCACGCCACAGACAGAGAGTTCACCTGTGACCAGTGTGGCAAGTCATTCAACATGCACAGGAAGCTGCTGAAGCATAAGATCAGACACTCCGGGGAGAAACCGCACACCTGCCAGACCTGTGGTGCGTATCGACCTGTACCTATGATTATGGTGTCCATTTTAGGACAGCCTCTGAGGGGACAGACTGAGGCTGTCCTAAAATGGATACTGTATTTTATAGATACAGACATGAAGACCACAATAAATGTTTGGAAGAAAAACAAAAGTCAGTATCTCTGAATGTAGTTTTCCAAATTCAGGCAACAGTATCTTTTTCTGCATACAGGCAGTTGTTGAGAGCAGAATGTCAATGGCTGGTTGATTGTACATGTGTTGGTTGGGTACATATCATGATAACTCATATCAAACCGTACCGCAGGGAAGAGCTTTGCTGGGTCGGGCGACCTGCGTCGCCATGTAAGAACGCACACAGGGGAGAGACCCTACCTCTGCAACACCTGCGGCAAGAGCTTCACCCGCTCGGCTGTCCTGAGGAGACACTGCAGCATGCACTGCAAGGCCACGCCCGATGACGCCAGCACTGACGTAGAGGACCCAGAGCAGCCTGGCAGTAGCAGCACTGACGGAAGAGGAGGCGGCTCATTCCACAAGCCTGTCAGCCACAGTAAAGCGCCAGTGCCCAGGCAGCCAACACCACCCTCCACTACTGTGATGGAGCTCGAAAAGCCTTCGCCCCCACCAGCACATACAGAAGCCCCGTCGACTAGCATCCACCTCAGCCCATCTACCTCAACATCCTTCCCCGAGCTGCGCTCCATCGTGCCCCAGCACCTCTCCATTGTGCCCCAGCACCTCCTCTCCTCCCAGCAGCAGGAGAAGTACCCTCCTCTAGCAGACTCTCTGAAACTGGGCAAAACTCACCTACCTCAGGAGGCCCTTGTGTTTGGCCCCTATGTGGAGAACGGGCCGGTGGGTGTGGAGATGCAACAGCAGGGTTCTGGGGCCTCAGTGGTGACCCGGCCGTACCTCTCGGCCCCAGACAGTTACTGTGGGGCCCTCCCAGGGGCTAGCCGTCCCAGTGGTACCCCCTACAGGGCAAGCGAGGGACCCTTCTTTTCCAGTGTAACACTATGGGGGCTAGCCATGAAAACACTACAGAATGACAATGACCTGGAGCAGTGAAAGCTGGAACAAGTAGGATGCGTCTAATGTGACATCCTTTCCTTGTCTCATCTCCTTTGTCAGCACTGATTTGAAAACACTTTTGTAAGGCAAGACTGCATGATGATACCTACTCTTTCATCTGTTCAGTTCTTTCACATCATTGTAGATGAAGGGAAGGGGATGAGGAAAGGAGGTCACTTTAGTTTATTCTGAACTGACCTTAGAGTTCACTTATGAAGGAAGACTGCTTAGCACTATGATATTATCTAACTTAAATTAATACAATATAACTCTCAGGTATTTCCTTTTATAGAATATATTGTTTTTAGAACAATTTGATATAAAACTGTATATTCTTTATGGATAATTATGCACTGTTATAAAAAAAAAAAAAGTTTTGTTTGTTTTAAAATATATTGTATTTTCATGCAGTAATGCTACAATGGTGTATTGCATAAGCCTGCTCTGTCAACCACACAACATAGAGGAAATGTATTTCTGGTTCATTATGGATTCAATAAATGTCTCCTTTAGTGGCTCCAATCCAGTGGCTACGTTATCTCTTCAGAACAGGTATTTAGTCTGCAGTCTGAGTTCTGACCTCCTCATGACACCTCCTCCACGAAGATAACATTAGGCATGAACATGAAGTCATGAGAATGATCACAACTAAGGTCTATGGATTGAGAATATGCGCAGGCAATGTTACAGTGCATAGAAGATGTCAAAACGTCTGAGAGCAGTATTGTTATAATCTTGTAATATTTACTATAAATTCGCAATTAAACATTTTAGGGTAAAGTGGAATCGGAAAAATAGCAAAAGCATAGCAACATGTCTATCAGAAGACCTTCCCGCAGCCACGGCCCTACAACAGGTTAACCGAATCTATGTGAGCTGAGCACGCGTAATTGCTGAATAATTCTAAAAATTGCGTGCTAGACTAACCCTATAGGGAAATACAGCAAGCCATGTTGGTGAGAAAGGGTGCACAAAACACACACAATAAAAAAAAAATAATAATAAAGAAGCGGTTTCCAGCTCAATTATATTTTTTGTATACAATTATATTTTTTCCTTAATATTTAATATACGCTTTCAAAGTTGAAATGTAATAATTTTCTTGCCTATGCATGGGGGTGTAATGTTACATCACTTGCGCTGCCAGCAGCAGCATCCATAGCTCGGAGGGACCGCCTTTAAGGAGCATCAACGAGAGTTTGGCCATATTGTGCATCCACCTCTTAAATTGGCTGCGTCACACCTACACCGGCGTTCTCAGTTAAAGCAATAAAATAGGACAACAAAAACAACACGGACTACAAATAAAAACAGGTAACAGGTAAGGCGATGTATTAGTCAATAGCATATAGAGGTTTATCGTTATGTTTAATGCAACACAAACATTTCATAGGATACAATGGATGTGTTATCCTTGAGCGCTCCTTCGTGTATTTTTATGAAATGAATAATCCACTTTGCAAGCAGTATATTTTATCAATTGCAATGTGTTTGATATGCAGGCGTGGTTTTGCTTAATCTCAGGAGTGATTGGCTACGTTAAAATAAAATTAAAACAATCACATGCTATTCGATTTTGCCATTCAGTCGCTGAACGATTTGTCCCTCTGAACAGGTTCTACATTAACGTTACAGGCTTTCGTCCGGGAAAATGGTTAAATTGGGAAATAATTTCAGTGACAAAAACAATGCCAAAGCTGTCTCAGAAGATGGATTCGACACCATTCCCCTCATAACACCCTTAGATGCCAGTCAACTGCAGTTCCCTGCACTCGACAAGGTAAGATTTATTAAAGTGAATTGAAAGCCTATTGATGGAATGTATCTACTCTACCCATCGTCAATGTTTTCATGTGGTCCGTTTTCTTTATAGTCTGAAATAATATGAATGTGGTCAAATAAGGACCCAATGGAAATAAACGTGTCTATAGATAATGTAATCACTTTTGTCACTAGCCTACAAATAAACATCTATAAACCTATTCTCCATTACACACATTAAGGAAATAGCCCACAATTTATTCCACATGATCACATACAACACCTTCATGCAGGCCTCTGAGCTTCATTGTTTATACATCTTGGTATTTTTTTTACACCTTGTATTTCAGGTGGTGGTAAAGACCAAAACAGACTATGATGGGGAACACGAGAAGAGCAGGCTGCGGTCCCCCAAAATAGCAGAATTCTCAATAAGCATCATGGAAGGGGTATCTGAACGACTCAAAGTAAGACATATTACTGCTCTTATTTCTTTACTTATCTATTGTTTACCTAACACTTATTTTACTTAACTGCATTGTTGGTTATGGCTTGTAAGTAAGCATTTCACTAAGGTCTACACCGGTTGTATTCGGTGCATGTGACAAATAAAATGTGATTTGATTTTGATTCAAGGTTCCATTCTTCTTCACCTAATCCCTTGATTCATTCAACTGCTGCCATGGCAACGGCCTTGTAATGGTTGTCACACTCTGTACACTCAGGCTGTTTAGAGAGGCAGCCCAATTGTGATATTTTTTTCACTAATTGGTCTTTTGACCAATCAGAACAGCTCTGAAAAAGAGCAGATGTGAAAAGATCTGATGTGATTGGTCAAAATACCAATTAGTAGTGGGAGGGGGGATCCGAATTGGGCTGCCTGTCTAAATGTAACCATAGAGGTCTTTGAGAAGCAAATTATTCATTGTTACAGATCATCGTCTTAAAATGCCATGTCTGCTCTGATGTGCAAGCTATCAAATTGTGGGCCATCAACAGCAAATGCATCCCATGACATCCCATAGCACTTGATTTCTACTGTATATCTGTAGTGCTCTTTGCGGTATTTCCCAGCTTAATAAAGCGTAATCTGTTATCAGATGTAAGACATGTACTTTGCTCTAGGCAATATGCACACTGTAGATGAAAGGGACATTCATTACATGGGTTCTTCTCGAGCGCCTTCACTTTTTTACTGCCTTATTCTAAAATGGATAAAATAAAATAAAAAATCACCATCAATCTACACACAATACCCCATAAGGACAAAGTGAAAACAGGTTGACATTTTTGCAAATTTTATTACAAATAAAAAACAAATACCTTATTTACATAAGTATTCAGATCCTTTGCTATGAGACTCAAAATTGAGCTCAGGTGCATCCTGTTTCCATTGATCATCCTTGAGATGTTTCTTCAACTTGATTGGAGTCCACCTGTGGTAAATTCAATTGATTGGACATGATTTGGAAAGACACATACCTGTCTATATAAGGTCTCACACTTGACAGTGCATGTCAGAGCAAAGAAACAAGCCATGAGGTGGAAGGAATTGTCCGTAGACTCCGAGACAGGATTGTGTTGAGGCACAGATCTGGGGAAAGTTACCAAAAATGTCTGCAGCATTGAAGGTCCCCAAGGAGACAGTTGCCTACATCATTCTTAAAAGGAAGAAGTTTGGAACCACTAAGACTCTTCCTAGAGCTGGCCACCCGGCCAAACTGAGCAGTCGGGGGAGAAGGGCATTGGTCAGGGATGTGACCAAGAACCCAATGGTTACTCTGACAGAGCTCCAGAGTTCCTCTGTGGAGATGGAAGAACCTTCCAGAAGGATAACCATCTCTGCAGCACTCCACCAATCAGGCCTTTATGGTAGTGGCCAGATGGAAGCCACTCCTCAGTAAAAGGCACATGACAGCCCACTTGGAGTTTGCCTAAAGGCACCTAAAGAACTCTCAGATAATTATAAAAAAAGATTCTCTGGTCTGATGAAACCAAGATATAACACTTTGCTCTGAATGCCAAGTGTCATGTCTGGAGGAAACCTGGCACCATCTCTTCAGTGAAGCATGGTGGTGGCAGCATCATGCGGGAATGTTTTTCAGCGGCAGGGACTGGGAGACTAGTCAGGATCGAAGTAAAGATGAATGGAGCAAAGTACAGAGATCCTTGATGAAAACCTGCTCCAGAGTGCTCAGGACCTCAGACTGGGGCGAAGGTTCACCTTCCAACAGGACAACAACTCTAACACACAGCCAAGACAATGCAGGAGTGGCTTGGGGACAAGTCTCTGAATGTCCTTGAGTGGCCCAGCAGAGCCCGGACCTGAACCCGATCAAACATCTCTGGAGAGACCTGAGAATAGCTATTCACCGACTCTTCCCATCCAACCTGACAGAGCTTGAGAGGATCTGCAGAGAAGAATGGGAGAAACTATCCAAATACAGGTGTGCCAAGCTTGTAGATTGATTTTCAGATAATGCTGTACCATAGCAAAATGTGGGAAAAGTGAAGGGGGTCTGAATACTGTCCAAATGCACTGTATACATACTGTATTTAAAAAAATGATTTTCGCAAGATGTTTCTAACTTATAGAGAAATATGACATTTATATCCTTGAAATCAGAACTCTTATTAAACCTGGGTAAAATGAATTATATAATTCACTATGTCTTGTCCCCCGACCAAGACAAGATCAGGGTCCATATTCATAAAGTGTCTGAGTGTAGGAGAGTTGATCTAGGACCAGTTTTGCAGTTGATTATAAAGATCCTAGATCAGCACTGCTACTCGGAGACGCTTAATGAATACGGCCCTGGTCTCATCAGTGATTTCTCAAACACCTCTCTCCCACTCCCCACCTCCTCAGTTCCTCAAAAGCACCAGTAGTCATTACGTAACACCCTAGCGATGTCAGTGCAATGTTCTTGTGCAGACTCTTTTAAAGATGTCATGTCTCACACTGTTAATTTTAATATCCAATTGATATTCTCTAATCAACCCCTTAGACACGTCTTGAGCTCTCGTAGATCTGAACAATAGAATAGATGCAATAAGTTAATAACTCCACCTAGCCTTCTGGCCCCATATTCATAAAGTGCCACAGGTTAGTAGTATCTAGGGGCTAGGGACCAGTAACCCAGAGGTGATGTTTCTCTCATCTTCCCAGGTCACTCTGCTGGTGATTTGTGCTTTGGCGTTTCTGGTGTGTGTGGTGTTTCTGGTGGTCTATAAAGTCTACCAGTATGAGCAGCCCTGTCCAGAGGGCTTCATGTACACGGTAAGCAACTAAGCATGCCCCTTGTTTTCTTAAGTATTCAAGGTAACAATGAAGACCGCCATCTTTCTAAGAAATCCACTAGTCATGTCATTGGCAGCATACAATTGCACCTGCAAGACAGATGGAACTTACTGTAGTAAATCAATTCTCTTTTCTCTCTTATTGTCAACTTGTTAGCTTTTTTTTGTTAATTACAACCAGACAGGTTTCCACAGGCACTTCCTAGACTCTCCAAGTCTTGCTTTTCTTGTCCACATTTAATTTTTTCGATCTTTGCTCTTCGCTGCAACTCCCCAACGGGCTCGGGAGAGGTGAAGGTGGAGCCATTCATCCTCCATAACACCCGCCAGCTTAACTTGGAAGCCAGCCGAACCAATGTGTCTGAGGAAACACAGTTCAACTGGAACCAGGAGCGCAATGAGTCAAGTAAAGCCCCACAGGCCAAACCCTACCCTAACCCGGACAACGGCAATTGTACGCCATCCTATGGCACTCCTGACCACGGCCGTAGTGACACCTTAGACCGCTGCGCCACTCAGGAGGCCCTCTTGTCCACATTTCTATAGTTATTCTCTTTCTTCCTCTGTTAAATGTCTCTCTTTTTCCCTCTCTTGCAGCAAGGTCGGTGCATGCCAACGGGGATGTACGGCTACTACCCCCCTGGCGGGCGCGGGCGTCTCTTCACCATCATCAACCACTACAACATGGCCAAGCAGACCATCACCCGGTCCGTTTCTCCATGGATGACTGTCATGTCCGAGGAGGTCACCCAGCAGGAGACGGAGATGCACCAGAAGCTGGCCTAATGCACTGGGATGTATTCAGAGGTGAAATGTTAAGAATGTTACAAATAGAAATGCAATAAATAGAGCTGACCTGATGCCCAATTCTACATGAGCGATAATCATATCTGTTCTACAAAATGTATCTCTATCTGAAAAGAGCCTAGGATCACCGTCCAGCCATGTGAAAACAGGATACACCGTGCTGTTCAAGCAATCCCGAAATCTGGAAAAATCTTCTTTAGCTAAAATGGTTGTTCTTGAAGTGCGGCAGTTTTAATTGATATGATAGAACTACAATGTATCAGGCTTAATGTATTGTTTTAATCAGTTAAATTATTTTACAAATGCATTTGTGTAAGCACAGACATGAACTGTGGCTGGATGGATAGCTGGTTTGTTTGAATTGTGTCCGGTTATTTCTTTACATTTTCGAGTGGCGAACATACACAAGTCTTGCCACACAGGCACACACTTGTTGACAAAACATCTTTGTACACAAACATAATGGGGAATAAAATCTCACTTTAGTAACCCAAATATAAACTGACTTTGAACCATTCTAGTGTCTGTGGAGCTGGTTTAAAAACACATGCACGGTTAACTTTAAGGCTTCTGCATTTCACACAACCAAACTGTCTTTATTACTAAAACACATTACTGAATTACTGTCAGAGCAGGCACCATTTAACCCTTTAGATCCAGCTAAAATGACTGATAAAAAATAACTTACCTAGACTGTTTTGCTTCTCCCATTTGTGGATGAATGGGTGTGTGACTCACTTGAAGATGCATTTTGATCATCTAAAATCTTAATGAATACAATCCACAAGTCATGTCCTATTGAAGTGAAATTACTTTGAGGACCTTTTTTAAATTCTGTCTCTTGTTCAGTAGGAAAAAAGGGCGGTACTAACTAAACTAGTCCAATAAGAAATGCCCATTTTTGTTTTCCATTTCAAAACGCTTTGCTACACTGTGATCTACTGAATACGACCCTGGTACGATGCTCACTATATTGGTCCTGCTTAATTGAACCCCCTGTAGTTTATACATCTCCACATGCAGCGCTTAGAGCTCGCCTTTATTGTGAACTACACTATATTTGATCAGGCACTACGTCAAGGCCTTCATAAAGCATGGGAATGCTTATTGTCTATGGTACTGCATAGTGACAATATTGAATGTTTATTTTTTTTGCATTGCTATTTAATGTAATGTGTAATGCTATATGAATGGGATTCTGTATCTGTCAGTCACCCTAGAACGCAGTCAAGTCACACAGTGATGTGTAGTAGAACACAAAATGAAACCTCAAAGGAGTGATTGCTCCATTGTTTTTTGTTTAAACATATGTCAATGCTTTCTGTTCTCACAGATTTTTTTTATACAATGATGTAAACAGAAGTAAATTTGATGCTGTTTGTTTGGGGACAAATTAGGAATAGGCTGAGCTGGAAACCAATGTAAACAAATAGCTATTAAAATGCACACATTTCACAAACTCTTGAGTAATCCATCATATCTAAACAAGAAGTTAATTCATGTATTCATGAGCATGCTGTAATGCTTAATCTTGTATCAGTGGTGGCTTATTTTAAATCAGGGGTTTGATCAAAGTGAGATATTGCAGTGATATCATTTTTCTGGGATATAAATTAATCCAAATTAACAGATTTTTAGAAGCATCTGAGAATTAAATCTCATGCCATAAGCCCAAGGTTTTACATCTGGATTGTGTTGGTTTGCCATACACTAGACTGGAGAATGGCTGTTGTACAATCTGTATAATACAGTGCTTTCGGAAAGTATTCAGACCCATCATTTTGTTATGTTACAGCCTTATTCTAAAATGTATTACATTTTATTTTTCCCCCTCAATCTACACACAATAAAATACCCCATAATCACAGAGCAAAAACTGTTTTATCCATAAGTAGTCAGACCCTTTACTCAGTACTTGTTGAAGCCTTTGACAGCGATCGCAGCCTCAAGTATTCTTGGGTATGATGCTAAAAGCTTGGTACAACTGTATTTGGGGAGTTTCTCCCATTCTCTGAAGATATTCTCAAGCTCTGTCAGGTTGGATAAGGAGTGTCTCTGCACAGCTATTTTCAGGTCTCTCCAGAGATGTTCGATTTGGTTCAAGTCGAGGCTCTGGCTGGGCCACAAGGACATTCAGAAACTTGTCCCCAAGCCACTCCTGCGTTGTCTTGGCTGTGTGCTTAGGGTCGTTGTCCTGTTGGAAGGTGAACCTTCGCCAAAGTCTGAGTTCCTGAGTGCTTTGGTCACGGTGTTCTTGGAGACCTTCAATGCTGCAGAAATGTTTTGGTACATTTCCCCAGATCTGTGCCTCAACACAATCCTGTCTCTGAGCTCTACGGACAATTCCTTCCACCTCATGGCTTGGTTTTTGCTCTGACATGCACTGTCAACTGTGGGACCTTAAAGACAGGTGTGTGCCTTTCCAAATCATGTCCAATCAATTGCATTTACCACAGGTGGACTCCAATCAAGTTCGAGAAACATCTCAAGGATGATCAATGGAAACAGGATGCACCCGAGCTCAATTTCGAGTCTCATAGGAAAGGGTCTGAATACTTATGTAAATAAGGTATTTTTATTTTTTGGGGAAAAAAATCTAAACCTGTTTTCGCTTTGTCATCATGTGGTATTGTGTGTAGATTGATGAGGAACATTTTTTATTTAATCCATTTTAGAATAATACTGTAACCTAACAAAATGTGGAAAAAGTTGAGGGGTCTGAATACTTTCCAAATGCACTGTATACAGGCACAAAATAAATAGTAGGTCAGATATCTACAAATAAAAACACATGATAATGTACCTTATATACATGGGGGTAGAGGGTAGATGCAGTATATACAGTGCCTTCGGAAAGTACTCAGACCCCTTGACTTTTTCCACATTTTGTTACATTACAGCCTTATTCAAAAATGTATTAAATAATTTCCCCCCTCAATCTACACACAATACCTCATAATGACAAAGTGAAAACAAGTTTAGACATTTTTGTATTAAAAATAAAAAACGGAAATATCAAATGTACATAAGTATTCAGACTCTTTACTCAGTACTTTATTAAAGCATCTTTGGCAGTGATTACAGCCTTGAGTCTTCTTTGGTATGACGCTACAAGCTTGTCACACCTGTAGTTGGGGAGTTTCTCCCATTCTTCTCTGTAAATCCTCTCAAGCTCTGTCAGGTTTAATGGGGAGCGTTGCTGCAAAGCTATTGTCAGTTCTCTCCAGAGACTCCTGCGTTGTCTTGGCTGTGTGCTTAGGGTCGTTGTCCTGTTTGAAGGTGAACCTTCACCCCAGTCTTAGGTCTTGACCGCTCTGGAGTAGGTTTTAATCAAGGATCCCTCTGTACTTTGCGCCATTCATCTTTTCCTTGATCCTGACTAGTCTCCCTGCCGCTGAAAAAAATCCCCACAGCATGATGTTGCCACACCCATGCTTCACCATAGGGATGGTGCCCGGTTTCCTCCAGACGTGACGCTTGGCATTCAGGCCAAAGTGTTCAATCTTGGTTTCATCAGACCAGAGAATCTTGTTTCTCACGGTCTGAAAGTCCTTCAGGTGCCTTTGGCAAACCAAGCGGGCTGCCATGTGTCTTTTACTGAGGAGTGGCTTCCATCTGGCCACTCTACCATAAAAGGCCTGATTGGTGGAGTGCAGCAGAGATGGTTGTCCTTCTGGAAGGTTCTCCCAGAGGAACTCTGGAGCTCTGTCATAGTGACAATTGGGTTCTTGTTCACCTCCCTGACCAATGCCCTTCTCTCTAGATTGCTCAGTTTGGCCCGGCGGCCAGCTCTAGGAAGAGTCTTGGTTGTTCTAAACTTCTTCTATTTAAGAATGTAAATAAGGTACTTCTGTATTTTATATTTAAGTAACCATTTCTGTTTTTGCTTTGTCATTATGGGGTATTGTGTGTAGATTGATGAGGGAAATTTTTTTTTTAATACATTTTAGAATAAGGCTGTAAAGTCAAGGGGTCTGAATACTTTTCGAATGAACTGTACATGTAGGCAGGGGTAAAAGTGACTGGAATCAGATGAGATCAGACAACATGAGATCAGACAACAACGTAGAGAAAATAATAGAAAAGTGTATTGGAGAGAGCACATGGAAGCAAACACAACATCTGAAGAAGTACACTCTTCACTTCAAGCTAACGCAAACATCAAGAAGTCACTCCTTTCATAACGCTTTATTTTAAATACAGAAGTTGACCATATCCATTCAAACATTTGAGTTAAAGGCGCTACATGTACGATTTCCACATAGCAAATAGCGCTATTATGTCAATGAATATAGTAGTAGTTAAGAAATAGAATTCCACGAGAGAATAACATGTTACATGTAGACTTGTGTGGGGCTGTAATAAAGACAAACACCATTCAAATACTCAGCTGTTCTCAAAATAGATTTTCTTTCCACTCAGTGGGATCATTTCTTGGTCTCTGTACTCACCACCGCTGTTGCTCTCCTCCTTGGCTGTTTTCGCTGTTCTGCTCCACCTGTGGGCTTTTCTCCACCGCCACCCTACTTTGGTGGTGCTCTGGCTCTAGTCTGGACATGGAATAATATACGCCAAAGACAAACTCAGGCTTCCTAAATGCCAAGAAAAAACACTTGAAGGGAGAGTTCGGGATTTTGGCAACAAAGCCCTTTAATTCACCAGTCAGATGAACTTGTGGATACCATTTATGTCTCTGCATCCAGTATGAAGGAAGTTAGAGGTAGTTTCATGAACCAAAGCTAACTAGAGTTAGCGCAATGAGTGGAAATCTGCAGGAACATAGACTTCCAGTCATTGTGCTAATGCTAGTTGGCAACTTCCTTCAAACTGAACGCATAAAATGGTATCCACGAGTTCATCTGACTCATGAATTGAAGGGCTTCGTTGCCAAAATTCCTAACTATCCCTTTAAGGCAAGGTCACAACACATTTGTGGAGATTACTGCCAAAATGAATGAAGAATAATTCACAAATAAATTATATGTGAAAATACAGTCTAATAATACACATTTATTGTCAGAATTCAACTCAAGTGTCCCTGAAATCAAGAATTCTGACAATAAATGAATAATATTTGATTCGTTTTATCCTTCCATCGAGAATAACAGCTCCTCAAACACTCAGTCTCTTCTTGTCTACCACTCTTTTCACTCGTATAGCCCTCTGCTCTGAATAAAGTGTGCACACTGCAAACAATGATCAACAAAAATCATATATTGTCGACATTATTACAAAGTACTTACAATATGCACTGACATCAAATATATCATGACATCACTAACGAGCCCACCATTCAAATACATCTTGAGTTCGAGGACCACCCTGCTATGCTCTTTAATCTGGGTCGATATGACCTGCTTCTCAGCTGGAAGGGCGACAACAAATGGTATTAAGCAGTATGTCCAATACACACAATCAAACTCCAATGGACTAACACACACACACACCTTCAGAGCGGAGTTGCTTGATGGCTTCAGAGCAGGTTCTCATGAAGATCTGGGCGTCCTGGTCGATCTGGTCTCGCTCATTGTCTGTCATCCGGGTTAGGTCTGATGAGATTAGACTGCAAACACTCAAAGCAATTAAAAAATAATATACACAATATTTTTATTACATTCATATAGAAGTCAATACAAACTTAAATCCATGAGCATACAACATATCATAAATACAAGTAATTTAAAAACAATATTAAAAGTGCCAGGATAGATGGTCGTTGAGGTAGTTGAATTTGTATTCAATATTCTCCATGGGACACAGGTGTAAAGAAATAATAATTTAAACCGGGGCCTTGATCAGAGGAAGCCCAGGATTAGTCCCAGGGCATGATTTGCTCTTCACTTGGTTGCAGCTCAATTATTCTGCCTCCAAAAGACCACCCTACTCGCTGCTAACCTTGTGCCAGCGCCCGCTTTCCCTGACCACCCACCTCAATTAAACCAGTCAGACCTTAGAGTCTGCAGTCAATCTGCTGACTCACTGACACACACAGCACATCACTATGAGCCGAGTTCTGACAGACTCCACTGTTCCGACAGTAGCTCTGGCCACCATTTTTGCCTATAGGACTACTGCTAAGGCCTCTGGCCACCCTTTTAGCCTATAGGACTACTGCTAAGGACTCTGGCCACCCTTTAAGCCTATAGGACTACTGCTAAGGACTCTGGCCACCCTTTAAGCCTATAGGACTACTGCTAAGGACTCTGGCCACCCTTTAAGCCCATAGGACTACTGCTAAGGCCTCTGGCCACCCTTTAAGCCTATAGGACTACTGCTGCTAAGAGTCTATTGGCCCGTACTGAATTTATGCGTAGGCCCATACTACATTTAAATCCACTGCTATATCCATCTCTACCTACAGGTAACTGCTAAAATAAAGGAAATACTTGAATAAATGAGGGATACAAAGTATATTGAAAGCAGGTGCTTCCACATATATATCAAACCAGAGAATCTTGTATCAAAAACACTGCTTTTCCGGGATCAATCACAACAGTTTGAATGTGTTCAGGAGGAGATCAAATCCAGACTCATCATGGTGAAGAAATGTAACTGGGTGTGACGTTTGGCCAGGGCAATGTGGATGGGTAGCCAGGCAAGTCTAGCTCTTTTAAAATGAGGGCTCTAGGGTTGAGGAGGTTAAAACCTTTTAGGATACTTTGTTGAGATTTAGCTTTTGGCCATTCCATGTAAAAAGCCCCATGAGCACTAATGTGAAGTTCATGGGAGCACATTACATTTGGTGTTGAATTAAAGCTAAGAGTCTATATTTTTTTAGAAAGTGTCTAGCAGAAAGTCTTAAAAGGTATTAGAAATGAATCAAAACACAATAATGTTGAAGTAAAGACTCCTGCCAACTAATAAACATTTATATTTAGTTTTGCATAAATGATTTGCCTTCCGTAAGTTTAAGAAATATTGCCTAGTGTTTTTTCATTCTGTTACCAAAAACCCACATATCTTGGTAAGTTATTTTCTAATTTCTCTCTCATGAAGAGGGATGATAATGAAAGTTGACAGAAGTAAAAAGTACAGGTAGACCTACCATTAGTTATAGTGCTTTTACTGATGTATTATGTGATTCAAATGAATCTTCTATTTTTGTGACCAACTTTTATTGAGTAAATTTTTCTTGTTCAGAGGAGCGTTACAGGTACAAATAGAAATGCATATAAAGATAACCCCAACCTAAGATACTCTATATACACAAAAGTATGTCAACACTCACTACCACGTTCCAAACTACCTCTAGAAGCAACGCCAGCACAATAACTGTTCTTCGGGAGGTTCATGACATGGGTTTCCATGGCCAAGCAGTCGCACACAAGCCTGTGCCAAGCGTCGGCTGGAGTGGTGTAAAGCTAGCCGTCATTGGACTCTGGAGCAGTAGAAACCCATTCTCTGGAGTGGTGAATCACGCTTCACCATCTGGCAGTCTGACTGACAAATCTGGGTTTGGCGGATGCCAGGAGAACGAGAATCAGTGTGGAAGAACTTGACTGGCCTGCACAGAGCTCTGACCTCAACCCCATTGCCGACTGCGAGCCAGGACTAATCGTCCAACATCAGTGCCCGACCTCACTAATGCTTGTGGCTGAATGGAAGCAAGTCCCCGCAGCAATGTTCCAACATCTAGTGGAAAGCCTTCCCAGAAGAGTGGAGGCTGTTATAGCAGTAAAGGAGGGACCAACTCCATATTAATACCCATGATTTTGGAATGAGATGTTCGACGAGCAGGTGTCCACATACTTTTGGTCATGTAGTGTATGTAATAGTCGACGTAAGTTATCAGAGGATAAACGCTTTCTAACAAACTCATTGAGCAATAGTGGACATAACTGATTCCAACATTTTAAATAGACCTCAGGAGGAATACGATCCCATCCAGGTGTTTGTCTTTATTTATGCTATCCAATGACCTTTTGAGTTCATTAAGAGAGATTTGGGCTCCCAGCGAGGTAGTTTCCTCTGCTGAGAGAAGAGGAGTTCTTAATTCTTTTAGAAAGGACTTAGTCTGGCTTGTTGTGGTTTTACAATCAGAGGTGTACAGTTCTTTATAGAAGCGGGAGAATCTATGATTCATTAATTTGGGTTCTGATAGTTATTCCCCTGTTTCAGATTCAATAGTTTTGAGTTTCTTATGTATCATTGCGATTACACCTTTAGTTTTGTCTGGGGCTGATGAAAACGCAGCCAGTTTGTACAAATGGTTCTCTATTCTATGTGCATCCTTTTGGAGCAGGTGTGTTTCTCGGAACATTGCTATATCCATATAATTTATTGCTAGGATATCAAGACAGCTGGAACGTTCACTAGGTGAGTATAGGCCTTTCACATTCCAAGAGAGAATAGCTAGCGTCACAATTGTAAAAAGTAAAATATAAAGTTATTATTATCTCTAGTGTTGAGGAAGCCCATGGATGTAAAACAAAAAGCATGACTCACCACAGGGAAGCCCACCCATTGGTCGCTCCCCATCCATCCACCCCCCCTCACCTCCCCTCCCTGGCCCCTGGCCCTTCCTCCCGCCCTGCACTATCACAACAGAGGTACAGCATAACAGTGAGAGGCAGCATTATCTATGAGGTCAGTACAGTACAGTAAAGTTTAGTAGAGTACAGTATAGTATAATTTACTCTAAACTTGTGAAACATAGATGACAAACTCAAGGTGTGACATCATAGCGTTGTCACATGAACTGAAGGAGATTTTACCGTCATTCTGTAACTAAACATTAATCTGCACTGTTCTTCGAGTAAATGTGTTTTGTAAAATTTTCATTGGAAATTGTTAAAAGTTGTCCTTGTGCATACAGTTTGCAGTCAATGGCTTTGTTTTGATCTCAGCATCATTCTGTTATCGTGGAATTGCCCTTTTGCCTCTGAAACATCAATACATTTGTTAACGGTTAAATACAACACAATCAACACGAAGGCCGAGCTGAACCCTTGGTGGGGGCATTTTTTAGGTCAAACATGTGAAAATGGATTATCACACAGTTGAAATGGACAGAAAACAGACAGTAAACAAGACTCAGTATCTTGAGAAGTAGGCCTCTCTCTCAAAGATGTCTCGCACACTATGTCTCCCACAGCCAAATACTGGTAAGAAGTCAGAGGTTGGTGGATTTCATTCCTTCACTGGTGGACCAAAGAGTTAATTTCATTCCTTGCTCGCACCTTAAGTTAGGACATCTTCTAAAACAACACAATTTTGCATTCATTGACTGTGACAGGCCACCTTGTCCATCTGTCTCGCTCTATCCATTCTGACTGTTTACCAATTACTATTAGTTTACAGCAGGACATACCAAATTCAAACAGGCAATTTCCTTGTTAAATAGCACCAGTAAATAAAATGATATGCTTCTATATAGCTCCCTGACAGAAAACATAAAAATATGCCTGAAATGTATAATCTGTTGAATATTTATCACAGATAAAATATCCAGGAATACGTGTGCGCAGGAAAACCAGAGGAAACTCGGTGGAATCCAATATTTACTCCTGTAATTCGGTCAACATGGAAAAATACCTAATTGCTTCCCCATCCACAGAGTTGAGCGCGAGTCCACACACAGCAGGCTCTGTTTGCGAAAAAAATAAGAAAATCCAGACAAGCAAAGTACTGAAAATGATTTTCACTGTGAAAGATACCCCTGGTGAGCTGGATTGTTTTGGTAAAGCCAAACCCCGCTGTCTTCAGTCCTGTCTTTTTTTTCTAGTGACCAAATCAGGGGTCTCTTTAACAGTGAAAATCATTTTCAGTACTTTGCTTGTCTGAATTATTTTAGCAATTAGGTATTTTTCAATGTTGACTGGATTACAGGAGCAATATATATATATGCCTCATATTATATATGCCTCATATATATATATATATATATATACACACAGTGGGGAGAACAAGTATTTAATACACTGCCGATTTTGCAGGTTTTCCTTCTTACAAAGCATGTAGAAGTCTGTAATTTTTATCATAGGTACTCTTCAACTGTGAGTGACGGAATCTAAAACAAAAATCCAGAAAATCACATTGTATGATTTTTAAGTAATTAATTTGCATTTTATTGCATGACATAAGTATTTGATACATCCGAAAAGCAGAACTTAATATTTGGTACAGAAACCTTTGTTTGCAATTACAGAGATCATACGTTTCCTGTAGTTCTTGACCAAGTTTGCACACACTGCAGCAGGGATTTTGGCCCACTCCTCCATACAGATCCTTCAGGTTTCGGGGCTGTCGCTGGGCAATACGGACTTTCAGCTCCCTCCAAAGATTTTCTATTGGGTTCAGGTCTGGAGACTGGCTAGGCCACTCCAGGACCTTGAGATGCTTCTTACAGAGCCACTCCTTAGTTGCCCTGGCTGTGTGTTTCGGGTCGTTGTCATGCTGGAAGACCCAGCCACGACCCATCTTCAATGCTCTTACTGAGGGAAGGAGGTTGTTGGCCAAGATCTCGCGATACATGGACCCATCCATCCTCCCCTCAATACGGTGCAGTCGTCCTGTCCCCTTTGCAGAAAAGCATCCCCAAAGAATGATGTTTCCACCTCCATGCTTCACGGTTGGGATGGTGTTCTTGGGGTTGTACTCATCCTTCTTCTTCCTCCAAACACGGCAAGTGGAGTTTAGACCAAAAAGCTCTATTTTTGTCTCATCAGATCACATGACCTTCTCCCATTCCTCCTCTGGATCATCCAGATGGTCATTGGCAAACTTCAGACGGGCCTGGACATGCGCTGGCTTGAGCAGGGGGACCTTGCGTGCGCTGCAGGATTTTAATCCATGACGGCGTAGTGTGTTACTAATGTTTTTCTTTGAGACTGTGGTCCCAGCTCTCTTCAGGTCATTGACCAGGTCCTGCCGTGTAGTTCTGGGCTGATCCCTCACCTTCCTCATGATCATTGATGCCCCACGAGGTGAGATCTTGCATGGTGCCCCAGACCGAGGGAGATTGACCGTCATCTTGAACTTCTTCCATTTTCTAATAATTGCGCCAACAGTTGTTGCCTTCTCACCAAGCTGCTTGCCTATTGTCCTGTAGCCCATCCCAGCCTTGTGCAGGTCTACAATTTTATCCCTGATGTCCTTACACAGCTCTCTGGTCTTGGCCATTGTGGAGAGGTTGGAGTCTGTTTGATTGAGTGTGTGGACAGGTGTCTTTTATACAGGTAACGAGTTCAAACAGGTGCAGTTAATACAGGTAATGAGTGGAGAACAGGAGGGCTTCTTAAAGAAAAACTAACAGGTCTGTGAGAGCCGGAATTCTTACTGGTTGGTAGGTGATCAAATACTTATGTCATGCAATAAAATGCAAATTAATTATAAAAAAATCATACAATGTGATTTTCTGGATTTTTGTTTTAGATTCCGTCTCTCACAGTTGAAGTGTACCTATGATAAAACTTACAGACCTCTACATGCTTTGTAAGTAGGAAAACCTGCAAAATCGGCAGTGTATCAAATACTTGTTCTCCCCACTGTGTGTATATATATATATATATATACACACACACACACACACACATATATATATATATACACATACACACACACACACACACACACACACACACACACACATACAGTTGATGTCGGAAGTTTACATACACCTTAGCCAAATACATTTAAACTCGGTTTTTCACAATTCCAGACATTTAATCTCAGTAAAAATTCACTGTTTTAGGTCAGTTAGCATCACCACTTTATTTTAAGAATGTGAAATGTCAGAATAATAGTAGAGAGAATGATATATTTCAGCTTTTATTTTTTTCATCACATTCCCAGTGGGTCAGAAGTTTACCTACACTCAATTAGTATTTAGTAGCATTCCACAAGCTTCCCACAATAAGTTGGGTGAATTTTGGCCCCTTCCTCCTGACAGAACTGGTATAACTGAGTCATTTTTGTAGGCCTCTTTGTTCGCACATGCTTTTTCAGTTCTGCCCACAAATCTTCTATAGGATTGAGGTCAGAGCTTTGTGATGGCCACTCCAGTACCTTGACTTTGTTGTCCTTAAGCCATTTTGCCACAACTTTGGAAGTATGCTTGGGGTCATTATACATTTGGAAGACCCATTTGCAACCAAGCTGTAACTTCCTGACTGATGTCTTGAGATGTTGCTTCAATATATCCACATCATTTTCCTGTTCTGGGATTGATTTGCACTTTTCGCACCAAAGTACATTAATCTCTAGGAGACAGAACACATCTCCTTCCTGAGCGGTATGACGGATGAGTGGTCTCATGGTGTTCATACTTGCGTACTATTGTTTGTACAGATGAACGTGGTACCTTCAGGCATTTGGAAAATGCTCCCAAGGATGAACCAAACTTGTGGAGGTCTACAATTTTTTTCTGAGGTTTTGTCTGATTTCTTTTGATTTTCCTATGATGTCGAGCAAAGAGGCACTGAGTTTGAAGGTAGGCCTTGAAATACATCCACAGGTACACCTCCATTTGACTCAAATTATGTCAGTTAGCCTATCAGAAGCTTCTAAAGCCATGACATATTTTATATTTTCTGGAATTTTCCAAGCTGTTTAAAGGCACAGTCAATTTAGTAACTTCTGACCCACTGGAATTGTGATATCGTGAATTATAAGTGAAATAATCTGTCTGTAAACAATTGTTGTCAAAAAAAACTCTGATTTCAGGAGGACCTGTTGCTATCGATAAGGTGTCTGATTCATAATTGTCACCTCGAATAGAAGTAGAGGGACTTTTGTCAGAGGTTGCTTGTATTTGCAAATGTACACAGCTTTTCCTTCTACATTAGCTGCAGTGAAATGTCTCCACACATCAGATAGTGCCCGTGGCATTTTCCTGTAAAGATTAGAAAATAAATTGTAAAAAAAATTAAAATACAATTCCATGTAAAGATAAATCGTTAAGCAGTTAGATTAAACAACTCCTTTATAAGATACACGTTTTAAAATGTAACATATATGGAACAGGTGAATTAACACTCCTCAGTTAGCAGGCTCAAGCAAGCTCAAACCCACATGGTAGCAAAAACTAACTAGCAGAAATTGTTAACAAGTTAGAAATGATTTAAACACACTTTGCTGTAGGATACTATTTACTAGTTAACAAAAAGCATGCATGTCATCTAAAATATATTTACCCCACCCAGTATTGTAATCAAAACTTACCAGAAAGCATGTAGTCCTTGGCTCAGACAGTGTAGTAGTGTGGGCTCAATAGCATCTCATTAGTGTGCAAGATCTTGAAAATCAGCTGTACATGTGATGGAAGAGTGCACTGCACATGTGATGGAAAAATGCACTGTGCATGCAGAGGGTTGCAATTCAATTGAATTGGGGATAGTTTAACCAAAATATGCCACAAAACCTAGAATTGCCTTATGTGTATCCCACAAAAAAGGTGAACTTTTATAAGCTAACTTTTTAGAAGAATTTAAGGAAAATTCCCAAAATTCCCAGGCTTAACTCCGCTGAAAACTTTCTGGACAAATTCTGGAAAATTACTGGAAAGGCAAATATCATATTCTTAAATTCCATACAAGCCAATGTGTCTCTGCTTTGCAACACCTCACCAGTAGGTGACAGTAGGCCCCCAGTGTTAGAGCCCCATTAGCTCGCAGTAGAGAACAGAGAGAAGATGTCAAGCGTGCTGGTTTGGGGAGGTTGATACATCTCCTGTGTGTATACATTTGGGCTCAGATTCCCACTGCAACTTTCAGGGTTTGCAGGGGGTCACCGGGATCAATTGCTCTTGTAACTTAAGACTCTAAAGAGCAAGTAATACCTAAACAATGGGGGTTACCTTGTGCTTGCGGCTGAAGGAGTGTGTGCATGCATGTCTTTGCCAAAGTATATGAATTTAGATGAATATGTGCTTGCGTGTATGTGTGTGGCAGCAGGAGGTGACAGTCTGCCGAGCTAAATCTAATCTCATCATCATCAAGGACCCCCACTTTACCTCCACTCTCTCCTACCCCTCAGCCTGTACAAAGTGCAAACAAACCATCACAGGGGATTATTGTGGAGAAGAAAATAAAGAAATGCTTTAGCCAGCAGATTTGGTAACGGAGCTAATTTTGTAATGATCGCCCAGCAGTCAATTATGTCTCCATGGCTTGACCCCTAGCTGTCCATTTTGAAGCCTGTCTAAATCTCCTTTTAGATATAGCCTAGCCCAGTGGTCACCAACTGGTCGATCGCAATCGGCTAGTCGAGCTCAAAGGCATTCCTAGTCGATCACCAAACATTTCTGTAAAAAGCCCGACAGCGGGGGGTGGGGGACAGCTAACTTCTTGCAATTTTACACATTTTGCCATGAGGCTGAGAGGAAAATGTGCAGTTATATAGCTATTTAAAGCTAAAATATAAGTGTGTTGACTGATAAAAGCACTGTATTATGAGCTACCTTGTTTGCCAAATTAACGAATGGAACAGGCAGTGGCAAGAAGCACAGTGACATATACCTCAATGCAGTCGTATTCATGGTTTGTTAGGGGTCTCTTTCAGTTATTCTTTTTGGGCAACCCATTCCGTGAGAGTAAATGCCATTCCAGGTAATCTGTTCTGTTATATTTAATCAAATCTGACTAACCCAGTGCACTGCTTGCTCTATATTCGATCTGATAGTGTTTGCATGTTTAGGTAAAAAGACAAATAATGTCCCGTTTGGAACACTGACAATCTGAGTGGGTGGGCCTGGCTCCCCTGATTGGCAGTAGATGCATCCGATTCAGCTGCCCTGCACGCCGGGTAGGCAAAGTGTTCCCATTTTGAACCATTTCATGTGTCTGAAGGTACAAACTCTGCCTTCCTGGCGGGCCCGGAGAGCAAATCAAGTGCACTATAGGCCTTCTGCTGGCCAATCAGATGGTTCAGATTACCATGTCTGCAGTAACGTAGCAGGCATAAAAGAAAGCTACATAAAAGTTGATACTGTGAGATTTATCAATGAATACAGCATAGGACATCTGTTTTTGTGTTTAATTTTACTCAGCACTGTCAACATTTATTATTCAACACTTTTACAAGCCTTAAAGTGAGTGTTCTCCCTACTTCCACTTGCGCTACAATCAGCCCTGCAACTATGAATGAGTAGGAAAGTGTAGCCTATTGATAGTCGATAGGCTTGCATTTTTATTATTAGCGGCTTGGGTCTTTTTTAATATCGAGGAATATTTCACTTTCTCTGGTCATAGGAGTAACATGAATTTTAGCATGAGGCAGAAAGAATGTAGTGCGATTCAAGTTTCGCCATCCGCTAGAAGACTATGTCCCTTTTCGGTCAGTGTCAGCGGAGGAAAGGGAGAGTGGAGTGACGGTGAGAGACGGATTATTAGGTACACCCCCTCGTTCACTAAAAAATGTAACGCTCATATAGACAGTGAGTCACGTGGCCATGGCTTGCTATACAAAGCAGGCAGACAGGCATCGAGGCATTCATTTACTGTTCGATTGAACGTTAGAATGGGAAAATGACCTAAGTGACCTAAGCAACTTTGAGCGTGGTATTATCGTCGGTGCCAGGCACGGCAGATTCAGTATCTCAGAAATGGCCGCCGTCTTTCACGGTGCGACGAAAACAGCTTGTTGTTGAGAGAGGTCAAAGGATTATGGCAAGAACCATGCAAGCTAACAAGGCAGTCATCAATGACCTTGGACCACAGAAGGTACTGGTGACAGACAATGCTGCGAACATGAAGGCTGCTTGGTCTAAAGTGGGGGAGTCCTACCCTCACATCACACCCATTGGCTGTGCTGCTCATGCATTGAATCTACTCCTCAAGGACATCATGGCACTGAAAACAATGTATACACTCTACAAGAGAGCCAAGGAAATGGTTAGGTATGTGAAGGATCATCAAGTTATAGCACCAAGCAAAGTGAGAAGAATAAGAGCACCACATTAAAGCTGCCCAGCAACACCCGTTGGGGTGGTGTTGTCATCATCTTTGACAGTCTCCTGGAGATTTGGACAGCACCATCAAAAGGATTATGTATTTTGGGAGGGAGTGGTAAGCAGCCTGAAACTCCTGAAAAACTATAGCAGTTGCCATTGCACGGATTGAGGGAGACAATGCCATCCTGTCGGATGTTCAGACTCTGCTTGCAGATGTAGGAGAAGAAATCCGTACTGCCCTGCCCATTTCACTGTTGCTCCAAGCAGAGGAAACTGCAGTTCTGAAATACATCAAAAAGTGTGAAGACTTCTGCCGCAGCGTACATGTTGGACCCCAAGTATGCTGGCAAGAGCAACAAGGCCTATGGTGTCATCACTACTGTGTCTCGCCACCTTGGCCTGGATGAGGGCAAGGTTCTTGGCAGTCTGGCAAAGTACACTACCAAGCAAGGGCTTTGGGATGGAGATGCAATATGGAAGTCGTGCCAACATATCTCATCAGCCACCTGATGGAAGGGACTTTGTGGATCTGAGGGTCTTTCCCCTGTTGCCTCCATCATCCTCCAAATCCCACCAATATCAGCCGCCTCAGAGCGCAACTGGTCCTTGTTTGGAAATACACACACCAAAGCACGCAACAGGCTGACCAATACAAGGGTTGAAAGATTGGTGGCCATCCGGGCAAATTTGAGGCTTTTTGAGCCTGACGAGCCATCCTCAACAAGGTTGGAAAGTGACAGTGAAGATGAGGCCTCAGAGTCTGATGTTCAAGAGGTGGACATTGAGGAGGTCCAGGAAGAAGACATGGAAGCCTGAGAGGAAGACAACCAAAGCTTTAGTTTCTAGACTATCATTGTACAGATTTTGGGAAATGCGATGGATCATTGGGGATCATTCAATATTCCCTTTCTTTTGTTGTTCAGCTAAATCATCCCAGTTGAAGAGTCAACTCATTTAATTACATTTCAATTCGTAACTAAATTGTATTTTGTATTTCTATTGGAAGGATTTAAATCATTTGCAATTATGTCTACTTATGATAAGGTAAAAGGTTTATGTTTCTGTCTCCATATGTTATGGTAAATATATCCAATGCAAAAAACATCTACATTTAAATGGTATTAATATGAATTAGCATATTCCCATTAATTCCCACCACTGAATATTCCCCAAAATGTGCAACCCTACTTAAGGTTGTGTTCATTTAAACCTGCACTAGGGAAACGTTTACCTCTCATGGACACATGGTGCCATCTTTAAATGTTAATGTTATTATTTTAATGTTTATGCACACAAAAAGTGCATAGTGCTGCTAATTTTAATAGGTTGGTTTCAATATAAAACTTGGAGAAATGATTTCAGTCTATCAGTACTTTTTGAACATTTCCGGAACATTTCAACAATACCGCGATAATACTGATAACCGTGATAATTTTGGTCACTATAATGGTGATATGAAATGTTCATACTGTTTCATCTCTACTCTGAAGCAGTACAGTATTTTGGTTACAATTAAACTGTTTAGTCTGCAGAGTATCTGGATTTCATCTTGCTGCCCCTGGTCTACAGACGGTGTTTGTGCATTTGTCTCCATATGTTACACTTTATGTTCTTTTCATTTTTGCAAAACAGGCTAAATCCCTTTTTCTGCGCTTTAGCGCTGTAGCTAAAATAGACCCAGGTTTTCAAAATGTAACTCAGTGTTTTGAGAATTTAGCATATTATCATCCCATTTCAAATTCGCCGTATGAGGGCACCCCCTGCCCCGCACCTTTCAGGGATTTAAAGAAAACACTATAAAAAGCTGTTCTGTTTTGGAACGGCACTGCTGAAGGCACGGTGGGAAGCCAAAGGCTATTTTTCTACACAAAAATTAACAATTTGGGGGTGACCTCCTCCATTTAAACAGGAGAAGGGCAGCATGCTGTGGAGACCAGGAGGAGAGCGGTGAAACTGAGATCACATTGCCCCCAACCAACCTCTACAAGGTAAAAGATTTCCCCCCGACCACTGCACACACTATCCCTCTTACTAGTTCATTGAGCCTTTCGCTTCGCCTTCTTCAAAAACATGTTAACTTTCCACAAAGGGTAAAGTTTTTAATGAAAAAAGCTAACTATACACGTTACGTTATATTTGTTAACTTTTGACATTTTTTTTGCTATCTGTTTAGTGAAGTGTCACTGGAAACTGAGAAGGCAGTGCATGTGTTGGAGGGTGGCCACATATGTTCAGCATTAGGAGCCGGCCGTCAACATTGTTACTGGGGACCTAATTTAATATTTTCTCTGTTTTGATCTTCCACCTTTAATCACTAGCTCTTGGGAGGATCATCTTTCCTCAAGACATTGTTAGAAAGCTGAAAGAAAAATGTTATTGCAGCATGTTTATGGAATCAAACATGCGAAGAGAGGGCTCGCACAAAAAAAAAAAACATAGCCTGTATCTGAAGTCGTACCGAGAGGACGACGAGCGGGTGGGGGCGGATTAAAACCACAACAGAACTGTATGCAGTCAGGACATTCCAAACTCACAATTTCAATTTATCCAAACGTTGGTTTACCGAGATCGTTTCAGATGATATCGGTAGCAGTAGGGGAGACAGCCGGAGGGTGGGGACCGGGGTGGGGGAGGTTTGAGTTTCCTCAAATCAGCATCCCTGCTTTTATTACACCACCATTTCCAATATCATTGCAACAGGGGTGCACAAAGCATAATAAAGCATAGTTGTGTGGAGCTGTATGACTTGGCTTGTTTCTCCTGCCAACGGTGGGTGGGAACATCAGGTACGGATCAAGACCTGAAGCCCCTAGGGAAATCCAGAGGAGTTCTTCAAGGTGCCTTTGATTGGGGCTTGTATCCATGATACTCATGTCGGGGGGAACTGACCTCTGCATATCACAGTGGTCATGCTGCATGCAGCTCTCTTATTCGATTTGCCAGTGGCTTGCAATGAGCTCTTTATTTCAACACCAATGATGGGTTTGCGACCATGTGGTGGTGAGAGAGTCTGAAAATCCAGGAAGCGATTTTCACCTAACCACAGATCTAGGATCCACAGATCTAGACATGAAACAATTCTGGAAAAAATCCAGGGGAAGGTGCATGCGTGTACCGATAGGACACAGGACGCATGGGAGATGGTAACTCCGCTTTGTACCTTCAAAAATGTAATTATATGTAGAAGCCAGACAACATAGTTTAAATTAAGCTTTTAAAATTGATAGATCAATATATCCCCAGGCAAGCTTCTAGTAAGTTTTTGACAATATTGCCTCCCCCCAATACAATTTAGACTCTATTGTTCCCAAGTAACTGTTCTTCTCTATAGGAAGTAATGATAGAATTGGCCGATGCCAATGAGATACATGAACACTGAAAATACAATATAGAAGAGTAAATATAGCATGTAAGTCAATAATTGTTATATGGATGATGTGTGTGTGTGTGGGGGGGGGGTATGTGTCAGTGCATATCAATGGGAGTAAAGACGGGTAAATATGAAGGATGGGAGAGAATGGGTTTGCTGAGGCATAGGGTATATGTTGTGTGTGAATTAAGGTGAATGATGTAAAGAGGGGTGTAAAAGTGTTTGAGAAGAATGGGGGGGACAGGGTGAGTAAGGGAGGGCTAGGCGGGGAGGTGTGATAAGCTTGGTTTGGGTGGGATAAGGGGGAGAACAGGGAGGGTGTGGTGAAGAGGGATGGATTTGGGAGAGAGAGAAGGAAGGAAGGACTTATACTACAATGTAATAAAAGATGTATGACTTGTAAACCTGTTGTAAAATGAATGGACATATTAGGAAATTATGTCAAATCATTATTATTCCTTTTTGTCATTACAACTAAGATGTAATGGTGGTCATTGGCGAAAATGGAGAGGTGCTATTTCCAGGGGATTGAGATGGGGTGACTGGGAGGGCATCAGACACTTCTCTGAGGTGTGTGGGGCCTCCACTCATCCCATTTCAGTCTCTCGGCGGACCCACTCACCCCAAGTAGACCCCCACCAGCCACTATACTTTCATTTATAAGGAGGTAATACAAAACAAACACAGTACTTAAGTGGCAACCTTTCTTCAAAATGTATGTACAATGTATCCACAGTTTTTTTTGGTAAATTAGGAGAGGAGTCAGAGCTAAAAAAGCTAGAAATGTTTTCAAATGTATGAAAAAAATTAAAAACAGATACCTTATTTACATAAGTATTCAGACCATATGTTATGAGGCTCGAAATTGAGCTCAGGTGTTTCCATTGATCATCCCTGAGATGTTTCTACAATTTGAATGGAGTCCACCTGTGCTAAATTAAATTGATTGGAAATGATTTGGAAAAGCACACACCTGTTTAAATAAGGTCCCACAGTTGACAGTGCATGTCAGAGCAAAAATCTAACAATGAGGTCAAAGGAATTGTCCGTAGAGCTCAGAGACAGGATTGTGTCGAGACACAGATCTGGGGAAGGGTACCAAACACTTTCTGCAGCATTGAAGGTCCCCAAGAACACAGTGGCCTCCATCATTCTTAAATGGAAGAAGTTTGGAACCATCAAGACTCTTCTTAGAGCTGGCAGCCCGGCCAAACTAAGCAATCGAGGGAGAAGGGCCTTAGTCAGGGAGGTGACCAAGTATCTGATTGTCACTCTGACAGAGCTCCAGAGTTCGTCTGTGGAGATGGTTGTCCTGCTGGAAGGTTCTCCCATCTCTACAGCACTCCACCAATCAGGCCTTTATGGTAGAGTGGCCAAACGGAATCCACTCCTCAGGTAAAAGGCACGACAGCCCGCTTGGAGTTTGCCAAACGGCAGCTAAAGGACTCTCAGACCATTAGAAACAAGATTCTCTGGTCTGATGAAACCATAGCTGTGCAGCAACGCTCTCCATCAACCTGACAGAGCTTGAGAGGATCTGCAGAGAAGAATGGGAGAAACTCCCCAAATACAGGTGTGCCAATCTTGTAGCGTCATACCCAAGAAGATTCAAGGCTGTACTCTACTCGGGGACGTGGTCATGTTAGCCACGCCCCGTGTGCGTCTTTATGGAACGAATCACTGCACTAACCGGAAATGCTGCCAGGTGGGTCATTAGTTACATGTATTGGTTAGGTTACTTAGCAAGTTAGAGGTCAAATAGAATAAGCAGCGAGCACATCAAATACCTAACTTTAGGCCTAAATTAGATATATATTTAAGTTAGTAAGGTCACTTTCATGACTAAAATAGCTAAGAACCCTTTAACTAGTTTAGATGGCCAACGTTAGCTAACTTGTCGACTAAGTTAACGGTAACTGTAACGGCACCCGAACTCTTGATTTAGCTGCATTTCTATTTCCCACATCTATAGCTACACCTTTTATGAAAATAAATGACAACAAAAAATCTTAGTTAGCTAAATTAACTAATTAGCAAGACTAACTTTAGCCAGTGGAGTGCTGCCAGCAGTAAATAGACACTCACCACTTCCTTCGCCTTGAGAGAAAATCCATTCTTGGGTTTACTCTTCTTGAAGATTTCATCTTTAGGCGAATCAAACGCTACTCCCATAGCTTTATTTCGGGTTTTGACACTGGCTTTGAACAGTAAAGTTATATCAACAGCCATTATGTGAGTAGCAATGCGGAGGTCCGCTGTCAACACAGAGATAGGGTTCGATTAATCTCGCGTGGGCGCCCGTATAACCGTGATTTTCACCGGCTGAAAGTTGATCGCAGTCTATACGGAAACGGCCTGCCTCCCGGGCGTTAGCCAGGTGTGGTTGGGGTGCCCTGTTTTGATCGGTGGCTTAATCGTCTCAAAACAAAAATGACGTAATGAAGCACGTGTAGTAACAAGCATGATTCTGTGTTGTCATGCAAAAGTGATTGCGTTTGAAAATGGTATATGTTTCTGGACGATGCACCATGCTGCCTTGTCGACATGACCAAACTGCGAAGATTACCTCCCCGCTTTCGACCGATGATGGGACGGGACATTCGCCCGGTTCAACCCGGGCCAGCGTAGTAGAACTCCCCCAGACATGTCACCAATTATGACGTCATCTTTTTGCGAATTGTGTGTTTGAGACAAGTATGATTTAATGGTACTGAAGTAGTATAATTCCAGTTAAATACTATATAGGCATCAAAATAAGAAAATAATAGAATTAATGTACTTAGCTAGTATTACTCCAGTAGGTTCAGCTATTAGAAATACATTCACTGGGAGGCAGAGATGTATCCTTTCAAGAAATAGTTAAATTTTCAAGTTTTAATGTCACAGGTACAGTGAAATGCCTTTCTTGCAAGCTCCAAACCCAGCAATGCAGTAAACACTATCAAAGTAGCACTAAAAACATATAACAACTAGAAATAAGAACACAAGAAACAAAGAAGCCATATACAGGGTCAGTGGCAGTGGTGTAAAAATACTTGAAAGTACTACTTAAGTAGTTTTTTTTTGTATCTGTACTTTACTGTTTACATTTTTGACAACTTTTACTTCACTACATTCCTAAAGACAATTATGTACTTTTTACTCCATACATTTTCCCTCACACCCAAAAGTACTCGTTACATTTTTAATGCTTAGCAGGACAGGAAAATGGTATAATTCACACACTTATCAAGAGAACATCCCTGGTCATCCCTACTGCATCTGATCTGGCGGACTCACTAAACACATGCTTCGTTTGTAAATTATATCTCAGTTTTGGAGTGTACCCCTGGCTATCTGTAAATTTAAATAAAAACTAGAAAATATGTCCATCCTGCTTTGCTTAATATGTACTTTTGATACTTATTTAATTTTTTGGTATTTTACCGCCTTTTTCTCCCAATTTCGAACTTGTCTCATCGCTGCAACTCCCCAACAGGCTCGGGAGAGGCAAAGGTCGAGTCATTCGTCCTCCAAAACATGACCCACCAAACGGACCAATGTGTCGGAGGAAACACCGTTCAACTGACGACCGAAGTCAGCCTGCAGGTGCCGGCCCGCCACAAGGAGTCGCTAGAGCGTGATGAGCCAAGTAAAGCTCCCCCGGCCAAGGTGTCACACAAGACACATCTCATGATGAAATTTTCCCCCCGGGGGATCAATAAAGTACCTATCTATCTATCTATCTATCTATCTATCTATCTAAAAGCAAAGAGCTGTCTCAAGACATTCGCAACCTAATTGTTGCAAAACATAATGATGGCATTGGTTATAGGCGCATTTCTAAGCTTCTGAATGTTCCAGTGAGCACTGTTGGGGCCATAATACGGAAGTGGAAAGACAATCATTTCACCATAAATTTGCCTCGACCAGGTGCTCCTCGCAAGATTTCTGACAGAGGAGTGAAAAGAATAATCAGAAGAGTTGTCCAAGAGCCAAGGACCACTTGTGGAGAGCTTCAAAAAGACCTGCAATTAGCAGGTACTGTTGTCTCAAAGAATAATGCACTCCACCGCCATGGCCTGTATGCACGCTCACCACGCAAGACTCCATTGCTAAAAAAAAAGCATGTTGAAGTTCGTTTAAAGTTTGCTGCACGACATTTGGAAAAGCCAATGAAATACTGGGAGAATATGGTGTGGTCAGATGAGAGCAAAATTGAACTGTTTGGATGTCATAATACACACCATGTTTGGAGGAGAAATGGCACTGCACATCACCCTAAAAAACCATACCAACAGTGAAGTTTGGAGGTGGGAACATCATGGTGTGGGGCTGCTTTTCAGCAAATGGTATTGGCAAACTTCACATAATTGAAGGAAGGATGAATGGGCAAATTTACTGAGACATTCTTGACAAAAATCTGCTGCCATCTACCAGGATGATGAAGATGAAACGAGGGTGGACATTTCAGCAAGACAATGATCCCAAACACACAGCCAAGGAAACTCTCAATTGGTTTCAAAGAAAGAAAATAAATCTGCTAGAATGGACCAGCCAATCACCTGACTTAAATCCCATTGAAAATCGATGGAAAGAACTGAAGATCAAGATTCATAGAAGAGGCCCACGGAACCTTCAACATTTAAAGACTGTTTGTGTGGAAGAATGGGCCAAAATCACACCAGAGCAATGCATGCGACTAGTTTCTACATAGAGGAGGCGTCTTGAAGCTGTCATTACCAACAAAGGCTTTTGTACAAAGTATTAAATAAATATCAGTAAGTGTGTTCAATACTTTTTCCCTGTGTCATTTCACATTATTACACATAACTTAATTTCTGAACTTATTTGTTTTCGTTTCTTTGTATGTATGGATTACCTGGGTTGTTACCAACATCCGGTGAACATTTCATGTCAATAGCACCTTTGGAAATATATTTACTGAGAAACATTGTGACGTGTTCAATACTTATTTCACCCGCTGTATATGTGTGTGTGTGTGTGTGTGTGTGTGTATGTATGTATTTTCTTTTACTGACAAATCAAATCAAATCAATTGACATAGAGGTTTAAAACTCTTTCTTATTGGTCTATTAACTAATTTAATGCCAAAACTCAATCCCCATCAACAGGCAGAAATTTTAGGCAGTCTATTCAAGCAGCTCTTGAACTAAAAGTTAATTATCATAATTTTTTTTACAATTTCACAGTATTATCCCATATGGAAAAGTAATATATGGCCTTATATATAAAATAACGTGACATATATTTACGCAATAAGGCCAGAGGCGGTGTGATATACAGTGCCCTCCACTAATATTGGCACCCTTGGTAAATATGAGCAAAACAGGCCTGTGAAAAAAATGTCTTTGCTGTTTATCCTCTTGGTCTTTCATTTCAAAATATTCACAAAAAAACAAACCTTTAATTGAAGTAAAATATTTGAAAAAAATAAATGTGAAATAAATTTCTCAAACATGTGTGCCACAATTATTGGCACCCCTAGAAATTAATGAGTAAAATCTAACTGAAGTATATTCCCAATCATATTTTACGTTTTTAAGTTCACCTGAGTGATTAGGAACACTTAAGTGGTAAGCCATGACTTCCGGGTTTCACTGGGGTATAAATATGAGGTTACACACAGGCCAAGTTCCCATAGTCATCCATCACTATGGAAAAGACCTGAGAATACAGTAATGATGTGCAACAAAAGGTTGCTGAGCTGCACAAATCAGGAAATGGCTATAAGAAAATAGCTCAACGGTAGAAAATGCACATTTCCATTATCGGGGCAATAACTAAGAAGTTTAAAGCAACTGGAGATGTTAACAAATCAGTGAGGAGGATGGTTTGAGTGGCCAAAAAATCTCCAAGGATCACAGCTGGAGAATTGCAGACGTTAGTTGGGTCTTAGGGTCATAGTTGGGTCTTAGGGTCACCTACATAACCACAAGTTGTTTGGGAGGGTTGCCATAAAAAAGCATTTGCTGTCATCAAACAACAAACTCAAGCAGCTACAGTTTGCCAAATGTTACTGGAACGTTCAATGGGACCGGGTTCTATTGGTCAGATGAGACCAAAATATAGCTTTTTTTAAACAAACACCAGAGGTGGGTTTGGTGTAGACAGAAAGTACCTCATCCCCAATGTGAAGTATGGTGGTGGATCTTTGATGTTGTAGATCTGTTTTTATTTTTCTTCCAAAGGCCCTGGACAACTTGTTAGGATACATGGTATCATGGATCCATCAAGTACCAGCAGATATTATATCAAAGCCTGACTGCCTCTGCTAGGAGGCTTAAACTGGGCCATGGTTGGATCTTCCAGCAGGACAATGATCCAAATCACACCTCAAAATCAACACAAAAATTGTTCACTGACCACAGAATCAAGGTTTTGCCATGGCCATCCGAATCCCCTAACATAAACCCCATAGAAATCCTGTGGGATGAGCTGAAGAGGAGAGTCAACAAGCGTGGACCTCGGAATCTGAAGGATCTGGAGTTATTTTATTTTAATTAAAGGTTATATTTTGAATGAAAGACCAAGAGGATAAACAATAAAGAAAAAAATTTCATAGCCTGTTTTTGCTCATATTTACCAAGGGTGCCAATATTCGTGGAGGGCACTGTATGGCCAATATACCACGCCTAAGGGCTGGGAGAACCTTCCAGAAGGACAACCACCCCTGCAGCACTCCACCAATCAGGCCGTTATGGTAGAGTGGCAAGACAGAAGCCACTCCTCAGTAAAAGGCACATGACAGCTCACTTGGAGTTTGCCAAAAGGCACCTAAAGACTCTCAGACCATGAGAAAGGTTCACCTTCCAACAGGACAATGACCCTAAGTACACAGCCAAGACAACGCAGTGGTGGCTTTGGGACAAGTCTCTGAATGTCGTTGAGTGGCCCAGCCAGAGCCAGGACTTGAACCCGATCGAACATCTCTGGAGAAACCTGAAATTAGCTGTGCAGCAACGCTCCCCATCCAACCTGACAGAGCTTGAGAAGATCTGCAGAGAAGAATGGGAGAAGCTCCCCAAATACAGGTGTGCCAAGCTTGTAGCGTTATACCCAAGAAGACTTGAGGCTGTAATCGCTGCCAAAGGTGCTTCAACAAAGTACTGAGTAAAGGGTCTGAATTCAGTTTTTTCTTTTCTTTTTTTATATGCAAAAATTCATTATGGGATATCGTGTAGATTTATGAGTGAAAAAACTATTTCAACAATTGTACAAAATTTGGAAAAGGTCAAGGGGTCTGAATACTTTCCAAATGCATTGTATGTTACAATATATGGGCATATACAGTACCAGTCAAAAGTTTGTCTTTATTTTTACTATTTTCTACATTGTAGAATAATAGGGAAGACATCAAAACTATGAAATAACACATATGGAATCATGTAGTAACCAAAAAAGTGTTAAACAAATCAAATCAAGCCACCCTTTACCTTGATGACAGCTTTGCACACTCTTGGCATTCTCTCAACCAGCTTCACCTGGAACGCTTTTCCAACGGTCTTGAAGGAGTTCCCACATATGCTTTTCCTTCACTGCGGTCCAGCTCATCCCAAACCATCTCAATTGGCTTGAAGTCAGGTGATTGTGGAGGCCAGATAATCTGATGCAGCACTCAATTACTTTTCTTATTGGTCAAATAGCCCTTACACAGCCTGGAGGTGAAGTCCTGTTGAAAAACAAATGATAGTCCCACTAAGCTTAAACCTGATGGGATGGCGTATCGCTGCACAATGCTATGGTAGCCATGCTGGTTAGGTGTGCCTTGAATTCTAAATAAATCACAGACAGTGTCACCAGCAAAGCACCATCACACCTCCCCCATGCTTCTCGGTTGGAACCACACACGTGGAGATCATCTGTTCACCTACTCTGCGTCTCACAAAGACACAGCGGTTGGAACCAAAAATCTAAAATTTGGACCAAAGGACAGATTTTCGCCGGTCTAATGTCCATTGCTCGTGTTTCTTGGCCCAAGCAAGTCTCTTCTTATTATTGGTGTCCTTTAGTAGTTGTTTCTTTGCAGCAATTTGACCATGAAGGCCTGATTCACACAGTCTCCTCTGAACAATTGATGTTGAAATGTGTCTGTTACTTAGCATTTATTTGGGCTGCAATTTCTGAGGCTGGTAACTCTAATGAACTTATCCTCTGCAGCAGAGGTAACTCTGGGTCTTCCTTTACTGTGGCGGTCCTCATGAGAGCCAGTTTCATCATAGCGCTTGATGGTTTTTGCGAATGCACTTGAAGAAACTTTGAAAGTTCTTGAAATATTCCAGATTGACTGACCTTCATGTCTTAAAGTAATGATGGACTGTCGTTTCTCTTTGCTTATTTGAGCTGTTCTTGCCATAATATTGACTGGGTCTTTTACCAAATAGGGATATCTTCTGTATACCGCCCCTACCTTGTCACAACACAACTGATTTAAGAAATTCTACAAATTAACTTTTAACAAGGCATACCTGTTAATTGAAATGCATTCCAGGTGACTCCCTCTTGAAGCTGATTGCCAAGAGTGTGCAAAGTTGTCATCAAGGCAAGGGTGGCTACTTTGAAGAATCTCAAATATAAAATATATTTTGATTTGTTTAAAAAAAAATTGGTTACTACATGATTCCATATGTGGATGTCTTCACTATTATTCTAATAGTGAAAATAGTAAAAATAAAGAAAAACCATTGAATGAGTAGGTGTGTCCAAACTTTTGACTGGTACTGTTTCCACCATATATGCCCATATAAAACATAAGTAATGTACAGTTGAAGTCCGAAGTTTACATACACCTTAGCCAAATACATTTAAACTAAGATTTTCATAATTTAATCCTAGTAAAAATCCCCTGTCTTAGGTCAGTTAGGATCACCACTTTATTTTAAGAATGTGAAATGTCAGAATAATTGTAGAGAGAATGATTTATTTAAGCTTTTCTTTATTTTATCACATTCCCAGTGGGTCAGAAGTCTACATACACTCAATTAGTATTTGGTAGCATTGCCTTTAAATTGTTTAACTTTGGTCAAACGTTTCGGGTAGCCTTCCACAACTTTCCCACAATAAGTTGGGGGAATTTTGGCCCATTCCCCCTGACAGAACTGGTGTAACTGAGTCAGGTTTGTAGGCCTCCTTGCTCACACACGCTTTTTTAGTTCTGCCGACAGATTTTCTATAGGATTGAGGTCAGGTCTTTGTGATGGCCACTCCAATACCTTGACTTTGTTGTCCTTAAGCCATTTTGCCACAACTTTGGAAGTGTGCTTGGGGTCATTGTCCATTTGGAAGACCCATATGCGACCTAGCTTTAACTGCCTGACTGATGTCTTGAGCTTTTGCTTCAATATATCCACATAATTTTCCTTCTTCATGATGCCATCTATTTTGTGAAGTGCACTAGGCCCTCCTGCAGCAAAGCACCCCCACAACATGATGCTTCCACCCCTGTGCTTCATGGTTGGGATTCTTTGGCTTGCAAGCCTCCCCCTTTTTCCTCCAAACATAACAATGGTCATTATGGCCAAACAGTTCTGTTGTTGTTTCATCAGACCAGAGGACATTTCTCCAAAAAGTATGATCTTTGTCCCAATGTGCAGTTGCAAACAGTCTGGCTTTTCTTTGGCGGTTTTGGAGGAGTGGCTTCTTCCTTGCTGAGCGGCCTCTCAGGTTATGTCGATATAGGACTCGTTTTACTGTGGATATACAGTGGGGAGAACAAGTATTTGATACACTGCCGATTTTGCAGGTTTTCCTACTTACAAAGCATGTAGAGGTCTGTAATTTATATCATAGGTACACTTCAACTGTGAGAGACAGAAACAAAAATCCAGAAAATCACATTGTATGATTTTTAAATAATTAATTAGCATTTTATTGCATGACATAAGTATTTGATCACCTACCAACCAGTAAGAATTCCGGCACTCACAGACCTGTTAGTTTTTCTTTAAGAAGCCCTCCTGTTCTCCACTCATTACCTGTATTAACTGCACCTGTTTGAACTCGTTACCTGTATAAAAGACACCTGTCCACACACTCAATCAAACAGACTCCAACCTCTCCACAATGGCCAAGACCAGAGAGCTGTGTAAGGACATCAGAGATAAAATTGTAGACCTGCACAAGGCTGGGACGGGCTACAGGACAATAGGCAAGCAGCTTGGTGAGAAGGCAACAACTGTTGGCGCAATTATTAGAAAATGGAAGAAGTTCAAGATGACGGTCAATCTCCCTCGGTCTGGGGCACCATGCAAGATCTCACCTCGTGTGGCATCAATGATCATGAGGAAGGTGAGGGATCAGCCCAGAACTACACGGCAGGACCTGGTCAATGACCTGAAGAGAGCTGGGACCACAGTCTCAAAGGAAACCATTAGTAACACACTACGCCGTCATGGATTAAAATCCTGCAGCACACGCAAGGTCCCCCTGCTCAAGCCAGCGCATGTCCAGGCCCGTCTGAAGTTTGCCAATGACCATCTGGATGATCCAGAGGAGGAATGGGAGAAGGTCATGTGGTCTGATGAGACAAAAATAGAGCTTTTTGATCTAAACTCCACTCGCCGTGTTTGGAGGAAGAAGAAGGATGAGTACAACCCCAAGAACACCATCCCAACCGTGAAGCATGGAGGTGGAAACATCATTCTTTGGGGATGCTTTTCTGCAAAGGGGACAGGACGACTGCACCGTATTAAGGGGAGGATGGATGGGGCCATGTATCGTGAGATCTTGGCCAACAACCTCCTTCCCTCAGTAAGAGCATTGAAGATGGGTCGTGGCTGGGTCTTCCAGCATGACAACGACCCGAAACACACAGCCAGGGCAACTAAGGAGTGGCTCCGTAAGAAGCATCTCAAGGTCCTGGAGTGGCCTAGCCAGTCTCCAGACCTGAACCCAATAGAAAATCTTTGGAGGGAGCTGAAAGTCCGTATTGCCCAGCGACAGCCCCGAAACCTGAAGGATCTGTATGGAGGAGTGGGCCAAAATCCCTGCTGCAGTGTGTGCAAACCTGGTCAAGAACTACAGGAAACGTATGATCTCTGTAATTGCAAACAAAGGTCTCTGTACCAAATATTAAGTTCTGCTTTTCTGATGTATCAAATACTTATGTCATGCAATAAAATGCAAATTAATTACTTAAAAATCATACAATGTTATTTTCTGGATTTTTGTTTTAGATTCCGTCATTCACAGTTGAAGAGTACCTATGATAAAAATTACAGACTTCTACATGCTTTGTAAGTGGGAAAACCTGCAAAATCGGCAGTGTATCAAATACTTGTTCTCCCCACTGTAGGTACTTTTGTACCTGTTTCCTCCAGCATCTTCACAAGGTCCTTTGCTGTTGTTCTGGGATTGACTTGCACTTTTCACACCAATGTATGTTCCTCTCTAGGAGACAGAACGCATCTCCTTCCTGAGTGGTATGATGGCTACGTGGTCCCATGGTGTTTATTCTTGCGTACTATTGTTTGTACAGATGAACATGGTATCTTCAGGTGATTGGAAATTGCTCCCAAGAATGATCCAGACTTGTGGAGGTCTACAATGTTTTGTCTGAGGTCTTGGCTGATTTCCTTTGATTTTCCCATGATGTCGAGCAAAGAGGCACTGAGTTTGAAGGTAGGCCTTGAAATACATCCACAGGTACACGTCCAATTGACTCAAATTTTGTCATTTTCTGGAATTTTCCAAGTTGTTTAAAGGCACAGTCAACTTAGTGTATGTAAACTTCTGACCCACTGGAATTGTGATATCGTGAATTATAAGTGAAATAATCTGTCTCTAAACAATTGTTGGAATAATTACTTGTGTCATGCACAAAGTAGATGTCCTAACCGACTTGCCAAAACTATAGTTTGTTAACATGAAATCTGTGGAGTGGTTGAAAAATGAGTTTCAATGACTTCAACCTAAGTGTAGGTAAACTTCCGACTTCAACTGTACATATATTGCCATATTGCCAAGTTTTGGACTGCTCTGCATCCTTTAATAAAGGTAGCTAAAGCATATCCAGGGCCCAGTTTTTCAAAAGTTATCTCCGGATTTCGGCTATCAGATAGGATTAAATGCATATAAATTGAATGAATAGAACGAAAGTCCCCATTCAAGTCCCAATGAAAGTCCCCATTGATTTGTCCATTCTATTAATACTATTATTATCCATTTAATCTGAAAAAAAATCAAGACTGATAACTTTTGAAAAACTAGGCCCTGGCAGGCTGGCAACCGGGCTAGGAATTCATAGCCTGACTACCCATCCACATCGCGCCTTCCAAAAGCCACGCCCACTAGCGTCATGAACCCTGCCTATTTCTACAATTCATCTTCTTTTAAACCTAACCCTAACCTTATCCCTAACATTAACCACACTGCTAACCTTATGCGTAACCCTAAGCCTGAATTAAGACCAAATAGCAGAACTTTTTTTTCGTCCATTTTTACGATATAGACAATTTTGACTTTGTGTCTGTGCTATCTGGAGGAAATAGTTTCTTCTCCACAATGAATGTATAGCGCAATCGATAGAGCAGTGGAATTAAATTCAGGATGAGTTGTTACGCAAAGAAATTCAGGGAATTCACAAAGAACTCACTCTAGCACAAATAGAAGAATGAGACATATTTAATCGGATGTATAAATGTGAAGCATCCGGTTGCCGCTTCCACTCACTACCAAATATGGGGATGAGAGGAAGCCCAGTGGCCGGCAGTGGGAGAAGATGGAGCGAAATGGATTTTGGCTAACATTCTGCTAATTTTTCTGCTACAGTTTTCTGTAAATGTTTGACATACTCCAATATGCATATTTATAAAAATTACACTACAACGTTGCCAGCCGTTCCCTAACGGAAATATGCAAATACATCTCTTGCTCGTGCTTGGCTCTGCCCACATCCTTGCTTGTTCTGCCCACTATGATTAATTTGCTCCCATTGGAAACGACAGGCTGTGGTCTATCTTGGGTTAGTTATACAAATATTTGGTAGGAGTGCTGCTTTAGGATTCTTACCTAAGTGCAATGTAGAATTTGGGATCCTGAGCCGTCTTCAGCATATGAATAGTTCTGCATTGTTCAAAAAATAATGTAATTGCTAGGGTTGAGGTAGGCTATGTAATTTATGCTTAAGTGCACATTTGGACGCTGTAAATGTTTGACATACACCAATATACATATTTATAAAAATTACACTACAACGTTGCCAAGGTAAGTAAAACAAAAATAATGTCCTGTCTAGACGAATGTAGTAATTTGTATATAATATTATTCACTTGGGTTGGCACCCAGATGTAAGTGGAGGGAGCGGTTTGCTCATTTCCTTTGTTAGTGTTGCGCCAGACTGTTACAGAGCGCTGTGACTGTCTCTTCTGCACTCTTCAGCACTCAGCTGCTTACATGTCAGCCGTTTTTCCCCTTCCACAAGCATTGCCTGTCAAAAGAGAGGCTCCTTTCATGAACTGAGGCTATATGGACACGACTGTGACTGGTGGTTTGACGCCCATATGTTCATTTGAGAGGTATCCAAACATGGTATTCCAAATAGAGGAAAATCATGCATTCTTGAAGAGTTATGGTAGTTGCTGTTAACTTAAGCTGCCTTGGCCATTCAGTTTGTGTCAAGATTGCCCAGAGGAGAAATAACCATCTTGGAATATATAGACAAACATTTAAAGTAAACTATTTACATGAACACTATTAGGCCTTCTTCAAAGCTGCTTGACATTGGCATGATAGATGTGACAGTTACTGTGTGTTTTATGTCAGGTTACTATTGCCTCCTGTACCACTGTTCATTATTTGACTTATTTGCAGGTAAATCCTTTCTCATCATACCAACATACAATCTCCGATTTACCATGTCTATAACAAAATAAAGTAGGCTGATGAGCAGGACAAGATATCATGCTATTACTTTCAACATACATGCTATCAACTGCAGATTTGGTGAAAGTATACAATTGTTCTATCAATTGCACCTTCTAGCATTTTAGTATGAATTCTACAATTTCATTGTCATCTACAAGATTTTAGTGGCTTTGATTTACAGTACCATGTGATATGAAATCCACAAACTGACAAAAAAATAGAATTAAAGCGTTTATGCTGTGTAGATCAATATCCTTTATTTATTTATTTATTTTGCCAAGCTTGGTGATAGTGTTCAGTCACTCTCTCTGTGTGACAGATGAACCATGTTGTTGAGTGGCCTCTGGGCAGACCACTTAACTCTCTGAAAAGGAGCCCTAACTCTTACCCTACCTATTTCTGGACCATTATCTAGCCTGTCAGTCCTGACCACTTTATCTTCAGAGGGCTCATTTGTTGACTGTTTCAACATGGTTAGATTATATCTTTGGTCCCTGCAGCTATGCCCTTCCTCCTGTTTCTGAAGCGTTGGAATGGTTTTAGGATTAGAAGACAACATTTTGGGGTGGATATTGTTTGCTGGTTCATCATGTTTTGAATACCAGTCAATCAAATGTATTTATAAAGCTCTTTTTACATCAGCATCATAAGTATTTGAATTCAGTGCCTTCAGAAAGTACTAACAACAGTTGACTTTTTCCACATTTTGTTGTTTTATAGCCTGAAAGATTTTGTCACTGGCCTACACACAATATTGCATAATGTCTTTTGAAATGTTTACAAATTAATAAAAAATGGAATGCTGAAATGTCTTGAGTCAATAAGTATTCAACCACTTTGTTATGGCAAGCCTAAATAATTCAGGAGTAAACATGTGCTTAACAAGTTACATACTTAGTTTGCTCGCAAAGAAGGGCACCTATTGGTAGATTGGTTTAAAACGTATATATATTTTAAAAAGCAGACACTTAATATCCCTTTGAGCATGGTGAAGTTATTCATTACACATTGGATGGTGTATCAATACACCCAGTCACCAGAAGGATACAAGCATCCTTCCTAACTCAGTTGACATAAAGGGAGGAAACCACTCAGGGATTTCACTAGGAGGCCAATGGTGACATTAAAACAGTTACAGAGTTGGCGGCTCCCGTGTGGTGCAGCGGTCTAAGGCACTGCATCTCAGTGCTAGAGGCGTCACTACAGACCCTGGTTTGATTCCAGGCAGTATCACAATCCGGCCATGATTGGGATTTCCACAGGGCGGTGCACAATTGGCCCAGCGCCATCCGGGTTTAGCCGGGGTAGGCCATCATTGTAAATAAGATTTTGTTAATGGCTGTGATAGGAGAACATTGAAATCTTAATCAACAACATTGTAGTTACTCCATAATACTAACCTAAATGACAGAGTGAAGAGAAGGAAGCCTGTACAGAATAAAAAGATTCCAAAACATGCATCCTGTTTGCAATAAGTCACTAAAGTAAAACAGCAAAAAATTTAGTAAAAAAATGAACTTTATGTCCTGAATACAAAGTGTTATGTTTGGGGCAAATCCAACACAACACACATATTGTGCAAAGCTCTTAGAGACTTACCCAGAAAGACTCACAGTTGTAACCCCTGATGTATTGACTCAGGGGTGTGAATACTTATGTACATTTGATATTTCTTTCATTTTCATTTTCAATAAATTTGTAAAATATTCTAAAAACATGTTTTTACTTTGTCATTATGAAACACAAC
The DNA here is from genome assembly GCA_023634145.1 of Thymallus thymallus. Classification (NCBI taxonomy): domain Eukaryota; kingdom Metazoa; phylum Chordata; class Actinopteri; order Salmoniformes; family Salmonidae; genus Thymallus; species Thymallus thymallus. The sequence goes on along the minus strand of CM042410.1, from coordinate 13,178,060 downwards.
AAAATGTGGAATAAGTCAAGGGCCATGAATAATTTCTGAAGGCACTGTATATGAAGAAGTACTTCAGAACGTTAACACATAATTCCTAAAAGGTAGAGTTAGGAATATGGTAGGAAAGGTAGGAAACCTTTCCCTGATAATAGCTGAAATGTTCTTAACTATCTAAACCCAAGATAAAGTTGAGTTTCTTCATCATCCTGAAATGGATGTTCAAAGACCTTTTCTGGAATGCCGACAATGTCCCCTATAACCAACACCTTCCCTGGTTTGAGTTAATGGCTTCCTTTAGTTTCGGCAAGCTCCTGAAGAATTCCATGCAGCTAAAACTGATGGAAACCAATTACCTGGTAGGGCGACTGACTTTGAGGTGGATGCTTAGTCGCCACTCGCCACACCCCTCAAGGCTCTGAGGCTAACGAATCAACTCCCGGTTAAGTCCCTCCCAATACTCTTACAATTACCTCCTTTCTCTGTCTTCTTCCCTTCGTGACCCCTGGTCTGACAGGGTTTCACAGGGGAGAGCAGAGGTGGGGATTCAAGCCATCTAATCCTCTCAGATCAACTGTCATGATAGCAAGGAGATGAGGAAAGGAAGTCATGGAAGTCATTTCTGAGAGTTGGGACATAGATGAACTGAGTTGGCACAAGGATAGCTGTCAGGTACCCAGATCCCAATCCCTGTAATCCCATACTATATGATCAGTTACGAGTTCTTCTCCCAGGCATGTGAATATACAGCATGTCTGTCTGGTTAGTATTGTGTAGTGTTATGTAATAATGTAACGTGTAATGCCATAATAACTGGGACCTGGTTTTCATGTACATTATTCAAAATCACTGCATGCAAGGTTAGCGACATACAGTGTGCTGGAAAATGAGAACGGACTTGTAACTCAGCAGATCAGATGAACAAAGAATCTGTCTTTAAACCATATAGGTTAGCAGATGATTTTCCATTTACAAATGCTTAACTTTATTTATATTAAAAAGGTAATTTCCCATTACCAGACTTTACCAATAGACTGCAGTCTGCCGCTCTTTGGATTAACTGTCATTTATGTTAGTCTGTTTTCTAAAAAATGAAAGAACCTGCATGAAGTTCAACAACAAAGTATCCCTATACTCGCTTGATTGACTGTATGGTTTAACACACGTACAAACAAAATGCTTGATATGAATGCAAACTCTCCAATGGTTCCAATTGCCCATTTTCATTAAGAAGCCTTTATTGTCTCCAATGACATCAGTTTTTCATCTGCTACACACCTTACTGTGGGAATTTAAAACTACAATAGGCCCTATGTGCAATATGTTGGCAATATCTACATTTTGACGTTAAAAAAAAACAGAGCAGATCATTTGCATCTTCATTTATTCATTCATTCATTCTTTCATTCATTCATAGCAATAGTCGGGAAGCCTCTTTGTAATCAAGCCCAACAGAAAATTGCATGATTATTTTGCATGGACACTTTTCACATTCCTAGGTAATATGGCATTTGAGGCATTTGAGTTACCAAGGAAAGGTCCAAATTATACCTTTCATCAAGCAATCATAAGAGAATGGCTGCCTGACATCGTCAATAGCAACGTGTGTTTGATCCTGAATTAATGTAATTAATGATACTTTATATTAGCGCACAACCTTTATTCATCATGCAAGGAACACTGAGTTATTCTACAGACGTGGTGTACCAATGAACACATTATAGTTGTTAATTACAAAAGGATTTGAGTTTTATGGTAGTGGCATTCGTTCATTCATTTATGTATCAATTTTAAATGCAGCCATTCGATGTATTGCGTCAATTTTAGAATTGTAAAAAAATTCTGCAGAATTCAACTGTAAATCAATCAAATCACAAAACCCTATTGTTTATTTGTGGTTGACACCTGGGGTAGACAAAACCTGTGTCCGCTGATGACTTGCAAATTTTAACCAACTAGCCACATCGACGCAGTGTAATTACGTTGATAAGGTGAATTGAAATAAAGCTGAAACAATGTTGACTCAACCCACTTTTGCCTGGAGTGCAGCTACTGTACGCCTTGTCATGTCTCCGGCAAGGTGTCTGTAACAACTAAATAAGCACAGTGGTCAGCCAATTGCCATCTCTCATGACACAAAAGTGTTCATTCACTATGACACAAAACCCTTGGAAGGAAAATGAAAAGAAAGAATGAATCATAGATTGTCCCATTGCCTCACCATAATAGGACAGCTTTGACATTAAAAAATAGATGCAGGCTTCAGAGGTAGCTACAGTGTTCAGTGCATTGTTGGTTACACAGGTTACATACAGTGCATTGTTGGTTACTCAGGTTACATACAGAAAGTGTGACTGTTGTCAAACATCAGAGCACAAGGTGTAGCATAATCTTCCTTATAAATTATGATGCTGGAATATTATTATATCAAACGTTATGAGCTACTGCATGTTTAATCTTTGATTCATTAGAGCAGATGGGACAAAATAATACATGTCATCACATGATGCTGAACAGCACTGTCAATTCATCCAATCATCCACGATTGCCATTGGCCCATTTGAGGTCAGTAAAAGTAGTACTCTTTTGTTCCTGGGAATGCATTGTAGGCTTCACTTAATGAAAAATGACCTGAGTAACATTAAGAAAACAGTGACTGATATTAAAGTTTTATATGGACACTTTCGGGTAAATTACTGGCTTCAAAATCGAAGCCCTCTGCAGCACAAAGAAACTAAACTCAAACTAATTTGTGTTTACATGGGTTCTCCTATTCTTAACCTGTTTTAAGAAGCAGGGTGGCTTGGCAGGTCATGTTTCGGAGGACGCATGACTCTCAACCTTCACCATCTCTCGAATCCATTGGGGAGGTGTAGCGATGAGACAAGATCGGAACTACCAATTGGGGAGAAAAAGGGGGTAAAAAAACAATTTGTAATATGCAAAAATATTTAAGGACATTTTATTATTTGCAGTGTACGAACGTAATATGATGAACAGGAATGACATGTATGCTAAAGGGTGACCAGAAATAACTATCTGAATGCCATGTCTCCAATAAGCCACCTCTTCAATCTGATAGGATCTCTTAACCTCAGGCTCCCTCAGGCCAAATCTTTGTGATAGACTCAACATATTTATAAATAGGCAGAATAAGGTATTGGTATGGTATTGGTAAGAAAGTAACTAATCTTGTGACAATGTAGCGTGGCTGTCCCTCAGAGCCGAACCAGCTCCATTCTGTGTCATGTCAAAGTCATTCATGAACAGACTGCAACCGGAGAAGGTCAGTCCGTGGCTAGGCAAAGAACAAAGTGATGCTGGATCAGAAGAGGAAATGACTATGCAGCCAAACAGTCGATTACATGTAATTACAATAATTCAACCTTGGTTTATTCCATTTTATGACGATGTTTTCTCTTTCATCAAATGCTTCATAGGAGACAAGTGGTGGATGGAGGATGAGGACAGTGAATGGTACTTTGTGAAATAGATATGTTTTTCCTTTCGTTGCTCATTTCTGTCTTTTACCTCCCGATGACTAGCGCTTTGAGGTTTATGATATCTCAAAGTTTGATACGTCTTCCCTCACTCACTGTTGTCCCTTTGCCCTGTGATGTAATTTGGTGAAAGACCTAGCACACTCAATCTCTAACCATAACAAAATAGCACTCATATGCCCATTTGTCACTAGGCCTTCTACAAATATTACAATGGCAATGTTGTTTGCCACTGACTAGACAAAATTGATAGTGCAGATTGTTTTTTAGATTTTATCCTCTGAAATAAAATCCTTTATTACATATTGTGTTATAGACCACCCCTTATGTTATATACTACCCCTTGTGTTATATACCACCCCTTGCTTAATAAACTAGTGAAGATTTGAACTAGAGAAAGTATTAAGGTAGAAAATCAGCCTTTCAGTATATAGATTTATATGCCTCTATTGCAAAAACACACTCAGCAAATACTAGTATTAGTAGGCTATGTTAGACACAGACTGTGGACTGAGGTATACACTTTACAGTAACTGAATACATTCGACCCTGTGTGATTGATAGTCACTTTTAATTTAATTTCAGGTCTTTGTGTGTTTCTCCAATGAAATATAGACGCCTTAAAAATATCAAATCATAGACTGAGGGTAGAGAGGGCCTTTGAATTGAAGCAACCCCTGAACCAGAAAATAATCAGGGGACTTAGACAGGGCACTGTGGCCGGAAATTCGCTGTGAATACTGGCTTCAACCATGACCGTTTTGGAAACTGCCTTTTTGGCTTTCGCATTGAGCCCTTGCTGTATGTCACACACAGTCAATTTGGTCTCTTTCTGACCTAGAAGCTGATGAGTAGCTTCTCTGTTTTCCAGAGGCTTGCCTCAGCAAAATAATTAATTGATGCACGCCTCCATACCACCCCGACCCAACCATCTAGACCTGTGGCCTGCCTACTCCCTAAACATCACAAGGATCTCTTCCAGCTTACAATTTTTTTTTGTGTTTTTCCCCGTTTTCTTTCTACTATTTCTCCTCATCGTCTCACTCAGAGCCAGAAATTGTGGTTGGGCTTTTCTGGATCGTGGCCAAGTCTTCACACAGCTTGTCCTGATTACCAACTAGACTAGAGCCCATAGTTAGATGGAACCAGCTCCCTCTGGCCAATTGTTTCCCTCCTTTCATGTATTGACGTGACGACCTCTGAGAGTTCCCTAAAGGACAGGGGATTGTGACTGCAAGGGACCCCTGAAAATGTAGCACAGGCAGCAGACAGAGACAGAACGTACTGTATTATTATTCAGTTATAACGTAAATGATTGAGTTATGATTAGGAATAATGACGCTTGCGACATGGTCATTTCTCATTTAATGACCGGTTACAGAAACCACGCACAGTCGTAAGGATGATATCACCTTTGAATTTCGCTCTAAAAACCTATTACCAGTGTACACCTGCTTTGTCAGGCCAGTGCTCAAGTACGCCAGCCCCGGTATGGCCACTGGGTCTCATACAGGCGTGCATGGGAATAATGCTTCACCTCCACGCTTCACCTGCATGCAAAGAACTGGGGTTAGATAGATAGATAGATAGATAGGTACTTTATTGCTCCCCCGGGGGGGAAATTTCATTGTCAAGCAGCTACAACAAAAACACAGGGCAGGTGCAAAATGCCACAACGAAGGTACACAAAAGACAGATACACGGTACATGATACATAGAGCGGCAGTATGAAAAAGTATAGAAATACAAGATATCTGGAGTGCAAAAAAAAGCTATAAAAGGACATTGCATAGTATGAGTGGTTGGCTGAATATGTACACTATACATTGGTGGATGTTGGATGGTTAACTATACTATACAGGTCGATGGCAGAGAAATACTTCAGTAGCTAAAAATGCGTATGATATGAGCGAGGGTAATAATAGTTTACTTAATAGACAGACTGGGTAAATGAACAGGTAAGTGAAAATTTTGTATGGTTAAATTAGCTGTACAGTTAGGTATACAGTTATATTTACAGATAAGTGAATACTTGCATGTTTACACAAACTGTACAGGTAAATGACAGGAAGAGATACTTTAATAGCTAAATGTGTGTATGATATCATTTGGGGTAATAATAGTAATTCCCTTAAAATACAGTCCTTAGTGCGCAGGGTTTAATTACAGACGACTGCACTTATTGCACATTCGATATACTAAAAGCAACGAGAAAAGGTGCAACTGGCAGGATACTAATATGCATTCCTGAGTGAATGCCTACGTCCAATAATTACTTACAATATTGCATGTGATATAATATAACAACTGTACATGAGTATGTATATACAGACCTGTATGAATAAATAGGTCCTGAGTGGATGAGTGCTGACGGACCAGAGTTACTCACGGATGGATGCATAATTGTTAAACTAGGTCCTAGCACCCCAACAGTTCCAGATCTATGTTGCCGACGGCACGGCACACCGGTGAGGCATTATATAGTCTCATAGCCGCCGGCAGGAAGGACCTCCTGTAGCGCTCTCTGGCACACCGTGGTGGGATCAGTCTGTGACTGAAAGTGCTCCTCTGCGTCATAACCATAGCGTGCAGAGGGTGGGTGACGTTGTCCATGATGGCCAGCAGTTTGGCCAGGATCCGTCTCTCCGCCACCTCCTCTAGAGTGTCAATGCTCATCCCCAGGACAGAGCTAGCCTTCCTGATCAGCTTATTTACCCGAGAAGCATCACCGGCTTTGATGTTTGCTCCCCAGCACACCACTGCAAAAAAGATGGCACTGGCCACCACAGACTGGTAGAAGGTATGCAGTAGTTTACTGCACACGTTTAAGGACCTGAGCCTCCTCAGAAAGTAGAGTCGGCTCTGGCCCTTTTTGTACAGGGCCCCGGTGTTACCAGCCCATTCCAGTCTGTTGTCCATATGGACACCCAGGAACTTGTATGACTCAACCATTTCCACATCCATCCCCTTTATAGGGACTGCAGTCAGTTGTGCCTTGGTTCTCCTGAAGTCCACCACCATCTCCTTAGTTTTGCTGATGTTGAGCTGAAGGTGGTTCTGCTCACACCACAACACAAAGTCACTGATTGTGCTCCTGTACTCCTCCTCCTGCCCACCCCTGATGCACCCTACAATAGCAGAGTCATCCGAGAACTTCTGTAGGTGGCATGTCTCAGAGTTATATCTGAAGTCTGAGGTGTAGAGGGTGAACAGGAAGGGGGACAGGACCGTACCCTGGGAGGCCCCTGTGTTGCTAACTGCCCGTTCTGACACACAGCTCTGTAGTCGCACAAATTGTGGCCTACCGGTCAGGTAGTCCGTGACCCAGGAGACTAAGGGTGCTTCCACTTTCATCCTCCTCATCTTCTCACCCAGTAGCAGGGGCTGAATGGTATTGAAGGCACTGGAGAAGTCAAAAAACATGACCCTCACAGTGCAACCTGCGTTGTCCAGGTGAGAGTAGGCCCTCTGCAGAAGGTAGATGATTGCATCATCCACCCCGATGTTGCGCTGGTATGCAAACTGCAGGGGGTCCATTGATGAACACACCAGGGGTCTGAGGTGAGCGAGGACTAACCTTTCTAGGGTCTTCATGATGTGGGATGTTAGCGCTACAGGTCTGAAGTCATTCAGGACAGTGGGGTGTGCCTTCTTGGGCACTGGGACGAGGCAGGATGTTTTCCACAGCACAGGGACCCTTTCTAGGCTCAGGCTAAGGTTGAAAAGCCGCTGGAGTATTCCACACAGTTGGTCAGCACAGACCCTCAGCACCCTTGGGCTGATGCCATCAGGGCCCGCCGCTTTCCACTGGTGTAGTCTCTCCAGCTCTCTCTTCACTTGGTTGGTGGTGAAAGCCAGCCCAGGTGGGGAGGTGGGGGGAAGGGGGGTGTTGAGGATCAGTCCAGGGGGGGCAGGGGCGGAGGTGGGGTCACTGATTGTCTCAGCAGAGGTGCTGTGAGCAAAGTGGGGGTGGGATAGCCGTGAGGGTGTGTGGTCTGGGGAGCTGGAGGGGAGGTGGACAGGGCCAGTATCGAACCTGTTAAAAAATTGGTTCAGCTCATTGGCTCTGTCCTGGGTCCCCTCCGTCTGCCCACTGTTTGACTTTTTGAAGCCAGTGATATTTCTCATACCCTTCCACACCTCTCTCACCTGGCTCTGCCTCAGCTTGTCCTCCATCTTCTCCTTATACACTCTCTTCCCCTCAGCAATCCGCAACTTCAGCTCCCTCTGGACGCATTTCAATTTGTCCTTGTCCTTCTCCTTGAAGGCCCTCTTCTTCTCATTCAGCAGGGCCTTCAGGTCGCTGGTGACCCAGGGTTTATTGTTTGGGAAACAGCGTACCTTCCTGGTGGGTACAGTGTTGTCTACACAAAAATTAATATAGTCTGTTATGCAGTCAGTGAGTCCATCGATGTCCTCCCCATGAGCCTCACAGAACATATCCCAGTCTGTTGTTTCAAAGCAGTCCTGTAGGGCCTCATTCGCCTCCGGGGACCATCTCCTAATAGTCCTGGTGGTTGCAGGCTGCTGTTGGACCAGAGGCCTGTAGAGTGGGGTGAGGTGGACAAGGTTGTGATCCGATCTACCGAGGGGAGGGAGTGCAGTGGAGTTGTATGCATCCTTCACATTAGCATATAACAAGTCCAGAGTTTTATTATTCCTGGTTGGGCACTTCACGAACTGTTTGAACGTGGGCAGCGTTTAAGAGAGAGATGCATGGTTAAAATCCCCCGAAATGGCAAAGAAAGCACTGGGATGCGCTGTCTGTAACCTCGCGATAACAGAGTGGATGATGTCACACGCTGCGTTTGCGTCAGCAGAGGGCGGGATGTAAACAATAACAGCAATGGCCGCCGTGAATTCCCTCGGCAAATAGTAGGGTCTCAGGCTAACGGCTAGCAGTTCAATGTCCGGGCTACAAAACTGTTCCTTAAGAGTAATATGGTTCGGATGACACCATCTGTTGTTAACTAATAAAGCCAGCCCACCACCCTTACTCTTACCGGAAGAGACGCGATCCCTGTCCGCTCTGATGGTCTGGAAACCGTCGATAGTGACGTTCTGTATGGGGATGTTATCGTTCAGCCAAGTCTCAGTAAAACACATTAGGCTCGTTTCACGATAAATCCTTTGTCCACGAACAAGTCCCGCCAACTCATCCATCTTGTTATGTAGAGCCCTCACATTGCCCATAATAATAGATGGTATAGCCGGCTTGTACTTGAACCTCCTCCGCTTTGCCTTACATTTCAATCCCGCCCTACGTCCACGGCGTCGTCTTTTCAATTCGTCCGGAATATCAAACTTTTCCCTGGGGAGCAGCAGCGCTGCGTGGGCTAAATCCAGGAGCTGGGCTCTGTTGTAAACAATAACAGTTGACGACTCCTGTCGACGTTCAGCTGCGATAAAATCCATAAAATCCATAATCCTGAACTGTTATAGTTCGACTGTAGCAAAATAAAAAAATAAAACTAAAGAAAATAGACGAAAATAGACGAAAGAAAACGAACTAAAACAACAATTAATGCACGAACAACGGGAGCTGCTTAACAGGCGACCACTCAGGGCGGCGCCAAACCTTAAATCCTTCGAAGCCTGCCGCACCCACCTCTTTATAAGACCGTTACCTTACCCTTTGTTTCAGGATCTGTCTTCTGTATGGGTGACCCCATGTACTATTGCATGTTTTCTACATATAGTATTCCTATTCCTTCCTATTGCACGTATTCTACATATACAGTGGGGGAACAAGTATTTGATACACTGCCGATTTTGCAGGTTTTCCTACTTACAAAGCATGTAAAGGTCTGTAATTTTTATCATAGGTACACTTCAACTGTGAGAGACGGAATCTAAAGCAAAAATCAAGAAAATCACATTGTATGATTTTTAAATAATTAATTTGCATTTTATTGCATGACATAAGTATTTGATCACCTACCAACCAGTAAGAATTCCAGCTCTCACAGACCTGTTAGTTTTTCTTTAAGAAGCCCTCCTGTTCTCCACTCATTACCTGTATTAACTGAACCAGTTTGAACTCGTTACCTGTATAAAAGACACCTGTCCACACACTCAATCAAACAGACTCCAACCTCTCCACAATGGCCAAGACCAGAGAGCTGTGTAAGGACATCAGGGATAAAATTGTAGACCTGCACAAGGCTGTGATGGGCAACAGGACAATAGGCAAGCAGCTTGGTGAGAAGGCAACAACTGTTGGCGCAATTATTAGAAAATGGAAGAAGTTCAAGATGACTGTCAATCTCCCTCGGTCTGGGGCACCATGCAAGATCTCACCTCGTGGGGCATCAATGATCATGAGGAAGGTGAGGGATCAGCCCAGAACTACACGGCAGGACCTGGTCAATGACCTGAAGAGATCTGGGACCACAGTCTCAAAGAAAACCATTAGTAACACACTACGCCGTCATGGATTAAAATCCTGCAGCGCACGCAAGGTCCCCCTTCTCAAGCCAGCGCATGTCCAGGCCCGTCTGAAGTTTGCCAATGACCATCTGGATGATCCAGAGGAGGAATGGGAGAAGGTCATGTGGTCTGATGAGACAAAAATAGAGCTTTTTGGTCTAAACTCCACTCGCCGTGTTTGGAGGAAGAAGAAGGATGAGTACAACCCCAAGAACACCATCCCAACCGTGAAGCATGGAGGTGGAAACATTATTCTTTGGGGATACTTTTCTGCAAAGGGGACAGGACGACTGCACCGTATTGAGGGGAGGATGGATGGTGCCATGTATCGCGAGATCTTGGCCAACAACCTCCTTCCCTCAGTAAGAGCATTGAAGATGGGTCGTGGCTGGGTCTTCCAGCATGACAACGACCCGAAACACACAGCCAGGGCAACTAAGGAGTGGCTTCGTAAGAAGCATCTCAAGGTCCTGGAGTGGCCTAGCCATCCAGACCTGAACCCAATAGAAAATCTTTGGAGGGAGCTGAAAGTCTGTATTGCCCAGCGACAGCCCCGAAACCTGAAGGATCTGGAGAAGGTCTATATTGAGGAGTGGGCCAAAATCCCTGCTGCAGTGTGTGCAAACCTGGTCAAGAACTACAGGAAACGTATGATCTCTGTAATTGCAAACAAAGGTTTCTGTACCAAATATTAAGTTCTGCTTTTCTGATGTATCAAATACTTATGTCATGCAATAAAATGCAAATTAATTACTTAAAAATCATACAATGTGATTTTCTGGATTTTTGTTTTAGATTCCGTCACTCACAGTTGAAGAGTACCTATGATAAAAATTACAGACTTCTACATGCTTTGTAAGTGGGAAAACCTGCAAAATCGGCAGTGTATCAAATACTTGTTCTCCCCACTGTAGTACTTATTGTAAAAGCCTCTCTATCCTCTCCTCCCTTCTGATCACTATTTTCCTTTTGTGTCTTATCAACACCAATTGTTTCCAGGCAATTAGTACAGGCAAACAGAGCAGACAAGCAGGCTTTAGCCTTAATGCACTGTACTGCTCTGGTAGTAAATACTTACTGATTCCTGAACGCATTGTCATTTAAAACCCAGTGGTTCTGGGCTTTGTCTGAGGAGAGATTTCATTTGAATTGGCAGGCCATAGGAAAACAACCCAATGTGGATCACAATGGATGATTTTGCCAGATAAAGGGAGATTACAGTTATCTGTGTCTTTCATTATCCCAACAGGTTCGTTTTATGGTGTAATTGAGGCTCTTATTAACTGCTGAAAACTCTGGTTTTTAAGTAGGGCATGACTAGCTTGATTCTTGCCTCTATAGCCTCAACACAGTCTAAACTCTGAGGAATAGTGCTGACTCAATGAACCCTGGAGTTCCTCAAGGAACCATTGCTAGTCAATGGTTCATATTTGCACCTTCGGTTAGTTTAAAAAATAATAATAATAAAGGGGGATACTAGTCAGTTGTACAATTTATTTTTTAGCTTTATTTTACTAAACAAGTCAGTTAAGAACAAATACTTATTTTCAATGACAGCCTAGGAACAGTGGGTTAACTGCCTTGTTCAGGGGCAGAACGACAGATTTGTACCTTGTCAGCTCGGGGATTCGATCCAGCAACCTTTCGGTTACGGGCCCAACACTCTAACCACTGGGCTACCTGCCGCCCCACAACTGAATCATTCAACTGAAATGTGTCTCTGCATTTAACCCAACATTTAACCCAACCCGTCTTAATCAACATCCACGTCTTCGGCGCCCGGGGAACAGTAGGTTAACTGCCTTGTTCAGGGGCAGAACGACAGATTTTACCTTGTCAGCTCGGGGATTCAATCCAGCAACCTTTCAGTTACTGACCCAATAATCCTACCCTCCAGTCCACCCATTCGGTTCAATGTAGCAACAGGTTCATGGAAGAACCCTGGAGCGGAGGCGTGGCTTAGTATGGGTGTGGCATTAAGATAGATCTTTTTTGGCCACCCATTAGAGTAAATGTCATTCCAGTTCATCTGTTCTGTTGTAACATCATTATATGTTAAGGTTGAACACTGACAGTTTAGCAGCTTCAATGAGGTGTATGAATTCCTCAAGAGCCTATGCAAATCCCAAAGTTGGAATAGTTACCACTTCATTACTCAGCAATGTTAATATTATTTTAGAATATGTATTATTTGCTGTGACTGGTTGCCCCACGGGGCGTTGCACAATTGGCCCAGCGTCGCCTGGGTTAGGGAAGGGTTTGGCCGGGGGGATTTCCTTGGCTCATTGTGCTCTAGCGACTCCTTTCGGCGGGCTGGGAGCCTGCAAGCTGTTGGGTGGTGTTTCCTCCGACACATTGGCGCGCCTGGCTTCCGGGTTAAGCGAGCAGTGTGTTAAGAAGCAGGGTGGCTTGGCAGGTCATGTTTCGGAGGACGCATGACTCTCGACCTTCACCATCTCTTGAGTCCATTGGGGAGTTGTAGCGATGAGACAAGATCGGAACTACCAATTGGGGAGAAAAGGGGGTAAAAAAAATAATATGTAATATGATGAACAGGAATGACATTTATGCTAAAGGGTGACCAAAAACAACTATCTGAATGCCATGTCTCCAATAAGCCACCTCTCCAATCTGATAGGCTGCCACCTCTACAATATATTATTTAATTAAAAGTTCCGGTTTGAACCTTTACACAGGGGTTCCTCGAAGACCTTTTTCAGAGGGGTTCCTTTTTTAACTAGAAAGGTTCCGCCAGTGTGGCAACCCAAAAGGTTATTCCAGGAACTTTTACTTCTAAGAGTGTATTAAACCCTATTGTTAGGTTATATGAAGTTAGAAAGTGCCGGTTGTACATGTATTGTATGTTGTGATTCAGATATCCTTTTGTAGGTATTCTGTTCTGTAAATGAAAACCTGTAGGATTTGTCATCTTACTAAATCTCATTAGTTTAAGGATATGCTTTATTAACCTAGATTGTATGTCCGATTTATGTCAATATTAAGCATAGTCTTTTATTGAGAACGAAACCAAATCAGATGAAATTAGAAGATTAAAGAGTGGGCAAAATAAGAACATTGATAAGGTAAGAAGAGCAGACAAAGAGCTTGATACCAAAGTGTGAGAAAAAAATGTGGTGTATGCAAATTCAGCAGTCTGCGAGGCACCTCAACACCATGTGAAAATATGCAAGTTCTTAAGGGAACTCCAGTCGCCAGACCTAGTGGCGGTGCTATTGTCACCCTTTCCTCATAGGCTTTCATACAAAGAGAGAGAGAGAGAGAGAGAGAGAGAGAGAGAGAGGGTGAGGGAGAGGGAGAGGGTGAGGGTGAGGGAGAGGGAGAGAGAGAGGGAGAAAGGGAGGGGGAGAGGGAGAGGGAGAGGGAGAGGGAGAGGAGGGAGAGAGAGGGAGAGGGAGAGGGAGAGGGAGAGGGAGAGAGAGAGAGAGACCAAAGGAGAGAGAGGGAAAGAAAGAAAAGATAGAGGCACTTCTAACAACAGCAGGGGAGTCAGGCTCCTGGGGGAAGATGGATGGAGAGGGACCCCCGCCAGGAGTCTGTCTCGGGGCCCCTGTCTCCAACTTTGCTGCACTCCCATGAGCACAGAGAGAGGGCGGCAGCCAGGCCCCTCCCTTCCTTCCTCCCTTCCTTCCTTACTTCCTTACTTCCTTACTTCCCACCCTCCCTCTCTTCTCATTAGGGCTCATTTCCACTTCAAAGTGGCCATTATCAGGCATCTCTGAAGGTAATTAGGAATGAGTGGCTTTGAGTAGTGGACAGGCCACGGCTTTAAGGGAGTCATCCCCATTGTGGCCTTTGTGGGCCCACCGACATTGATGGAGGGGATGCCACAGAGCCCCCATGCAGACCCCGCTGGCCCTCCCTTTGACTGGTAAACAGTGGAGTAAAACGGTGTGTAATTAACTGACAGTCAATGCAGGTCCTGTTCTGTTTGACAGACTCTTGGGGGGGGGGGGGGGGGGGGGGGGGGGGGCTTTATAATGGGTGGTGGTAGGGGGTGGGGGTGTGTGGACAAAGTCATAAGGGGCCCTTTGGAATGAATGAGCAAAGAAGAGGCAGTGGGGCACAATAGTGAGGCTATGAAACAGAGAGGCCAAAAACCCACTCTGGGCAATGAAATAGAGTCAATGTTTACTCATGCACACCTACTGTAGGAACGGTTTCAATGTGTAAGAGAAGGGGAGGGGCTTGTGTTGTCAAATTACTGCCTGGCCGCATTCTCTATGACAGAGATAATGAGAAGCTCTAGACAGAACAACAACAGCAACTTAAACAGCCACTGTATTCTAGATGTGTTGTATACTAAATCTGTCCACACCACAGCAGATCAAGTCAAGGTAATTTCTGAGATGTTTTTGAGGCAGAATAATATAGTTTCACGGCTGAGAATTGTGGAACATCTGGCAGCAGAACAGCTCTTTTAGTGTCTATGTTCACGACTTTCATTTGGTCATTTACGAAGGCACTTTTTGAATTGTGGCGAACACAGACACAGAGAAAGACGGTGTCACCAAATAAATGTGTCATTATTTTTGTGTCTACAGCGACTCCTGCTCTGCAACTCAACAGGGGTAAGAGTTGGTGGAGCCCTCAGTTTTTTGGTGCTGAGTGTTATACAGTATGTGGTTTTGAGAATGGCGGTTTGTGTAAAGTCAGCCTGATGGCTATTACTGTACACGGCTGCCTGCCAGGCCAATGAAAAGGGTGAACAATAATGTGCAAAGTGAAGACAGCTGTAGTGCTGGAGACTAATATTAAAGGCCCAGTGCAGAAAAAAATGTGATTTTCCTGTGTTTTATACATCTACTTCCACACTATATGGTCGAAATAATATTGCTTTTTTATGATGACAATGCACTTTTAGTGTAAGAGCTGTTTGAAAAGACACATTTTCGACTGTTTTGGTGGGATGGTGTTTTGGCCTGCCTGGTGACATCACTAGGCAGATTAGTTAATAGACCGATAAGAAAGAGAGTTCCAAATCTCTCTTTTACCAACAACTTGTTTTCAGTGTTCCTTTCCTCACTTAGACCACTCCCAGACAGTGCTAGCAAAATCCTTGCTTGATAAATTGCTCTTTGCTAGTTTATTTATGACCATTTTAATTGAAAACAATCACAGTAAGGTACCCAGAAATGATTTGATATTGACATAAAATGACTGCATTGAGCCTTTAAGGGAGCAATGATATATGTATCTACACTGCAAGCATTGAGTGCAGAATAGAGGAACTGCATGGAAGGATGCTTAAAAAAACTGGTTGTAGTCAAATGAAAATCATATCCCAAAAAAATTACGCACACCTGAATGGAGAAGCACTCCCCTCATCTCTCTCTTTCTCTTTCTCTCTCTCTTTCTTTCTCTCTCTCTCTCTCTCTTTCTCTCTCTCTTTCTCTCTCTCTTTACTAATACATTAGAAATTCACAGGTAAAGACATATGGACAAATTAGACTTGTGATTCCACAATCATCTGTTGACAACTGTAGTGTGAACATAACATTTATAATTTACAGTAGTTTACAGTTATATGACACATCTGTGAGATTAAATCTATGAGAGATTACAAACGAATATATTATTTGAACGTAAAAAGGACCTCAGATTAAAGTTGCAATACTAGGTAACGAAGATCATGTTGACAGAGAAAATAAATATTGGACATGCCTTACTAGGATATCATATTCAAAGCCTATCCACTGGGCAAAGATGTCAGTTCATTCAGTTTTTCACATTGATTCAACGTCATCACATAGAATCTTTTTGTTGTTGAAATTACGTGGAAACAACGTGGATTCAACCAGTTTTTGCCCAGTGGGTACTCAGTGGCCTGTTCTGGCTTACAACAGAGCTTGGCTTTTAAGGCATTTCTGAAAATCTTTATTGAAAAACTTTTCTTCTGACTCAACATTGCATTCCGTCATCTCTGTAATTGTCAAGCTATGCAATAATGAGCAATAACATCAAGGACAATAAAGAAAGCATTTCCTTAGGATAAATATTTCACAACAAAGTCAGAGAAAACATTGATCCTATTATGTCACTACAAGTGACATGTAACTAATATGTCACCTAAAGTGACATATAACTACCATAGTTAAATGTCACCATTCTGACACATTTCTAATGAGATCTAGGTCTTGTCATTAGACAACATTGTTCCTTTTTACACTTTTTTTTACAAAGCGAGTCATCAGAATTAAATTATTTAGTTGCTCTTTGATGCTCTCCCTAGTTAGCAACCTCCCACTGAGCACTGACATCCTGTCTGAGCACTGACATCCTGTCTGATTGAGAGAAAAAGAGAGAGAGAGGAGGCAGTAGATGGAGTAGAGAGAGAGAGAGAGAGAAAGAGAGAGAGAGAGACCATCAGTGTAAGAGTTAGTGTCATCATAACCATTCCTTGCCCACTCCTTTATCCCATGGAGTTTTTCTTTTCTGTTCCCATACATTACACTTCTTTATAACAAGCAGTAACACAGAGCTCTCCCTGCAGCTATACATACCCTGGAAGATGCTCAGGAGTGGGTGGAATTAGGGGTAATTGCTATAGGTAATTACTTATGCTAAACAATACCAATAAACCCATTCACACTGCCTCAGAGGGGTTCTTACACTGTCATTTAAATGTGGCATGGGAATGAAGATCTAACAAAACTCGGGTTTCACGCCACCTTAATTGTATAGGGAAAGGGGCCTGTAGGTAGTTGGAGGTTCATATTTATGTATTGCAGAGGAGAATGAAGAACTATACAGGTAATAACACTAATTTAGAAGATGTAAATGTTAGAATGTATAACTGAATGTTGGCTACATCCACAAACAAAAATGGAGATTAAGGTATTGTACACTATATCCCTGCAAGCACAATGAATGGGTCCCAGGGACCATGCCTTTTACCTAATTCTAAAATCTATTACCATATATAAATGTATTGATTTAGTTAAAAAAAATAAAGCAACACCTTGCAGATGCGCACAGTCATACACACACACACACACACACACACACACACACACACACACACACACACACACACACACACACACACACACACACACACACACACTACATGTTAATGTTTTTAAATGTAAGTAAATTGTAAAGTGTTTTGTGTCTTTTTCATTGTGTCGAAAACCAGTAAGACTAGCTGTCGCCATTGGCATTGGTTAATGGGGATCCTAATAAATCAACTCAAAGCAGTTACTTTGTAACTATATACAGTATTAATACAAGGTTCGTACTATGGAAATGACTGTAATTACATAGGTAGAATACTGTGCAGGATTACAGATGCAGTGTTCCAATGAGACAAGTTGTTGCACATTAAAAGGGAAAGACAATTGATCATCTCTGTTGCCTGCAGTTATGGCATAATTAATGCATCCATTTGCTTTGGAGGTTGGGTTGTGCATGATACATACAGTATCCCAAATGTTAAAGATCTCTCATGTCCAACAGCTCCAATTAAACATTGTGGGTGTGTGCTTTCGTGTGTGCTGTGTGTGTGTTTTTGGGGGACCTTTTGACGCCAGCCCGTGAGTCACCCAACACAAAACTGTGAAGTCCTAATGAGCGGTAATCCCCCCCTAGTGCTAGAAAGGGGAGTCAAAAGGGCATAATTTACCCGGCACTTGACAGCATGTTCCCAAAGTTGATGCAAACACTGGTAATTGCCCCTGGCTGAGATGGAGTTCTGTTCTGACCGGTTGTCGTTCTGTCGACTGACTCGTCACCACCTCCACTCAATGATGTGTATTGGATCTCATGGCCTTCCTGCTGCGGTATGCACTCACTCCTCACCTCTCAACTCTCTCCAGAGAACAGAGACACAAATAGCTAACTAGCTGACATGCTAACTGGGTGGTAGGTAGACACAATGTTGTGTTAGGAGCAATAGGACACTGTGAAAATGCGTTATTAGAAAGAACTTAGTAATTGGTTGTTTTTATTTTTTTATTTAACTAGGGCCTATTTAACTAGGCAAGTCAGTTAAGAACAAATTCTTATTTACAATGACAGCCTACCTACAGGGTCAGCCCCTGGAGCAAATTAGGGTTAAGTGCCTTGCTCAAGGACACATCGACAGGTTTTTCACCTTGGTTACTGGCCCAACGCTCCAACCGCTAGGCTACCTGCCGTGTGCAATTTGGCAACTTTAGGGCTCTATTCAATCCCTGTTGAGGAAGTTCAGCTTTACAGTGTGATTTAAATTTGAAGTCAATGTTCTCCCTTTAGCGGAGACAGCACTCATAGTAAACGTTGCATATGTCGGCTCAATCGGAAATTACCTTAACATTTCTATCACAGAATCTAAAGCATGAAGCATACAGAGAATCTCACTGCCAATAGACTGCCGATATGTACGTTTCTTCTCTTGCTAGAACAAAAGTGGTGCCTGCTGTGTTCTGACCTATTAGCGACGAACCTACCGGTTCTACTTGTAGAATCGCAATGCTCTTCAGTGGCCAACAACTTGACTTTGAGCAAATAAAAGAGCATGTGGGTGAGCCAAAAAAAAAAAGGAAAACATTTGGAAAACAAAACCTTTTCTTTGTACAACCACCTTCATATGGTAGCTAAGTGCACAGTGCAGTGCAGTGTCCTTAGCTAGCTAGCTATGTTGTGCTAGCTAGTGAATATGCTAACGTTAGCTAGCTAGCTAAACATTTGGCTATGGGCTGACACTGGCAGTATGGGATTACGGAGGGTGAATTAAAATGTTTCTTCGTCATCTTGCGCAGATAGCATTGCCAAACAATGCCATTGCCACCTTCTGGTTTGGAGTATTTTAGTGGCTGATGACTTCCAAGGTCTTAGCTGTGTGAACACTGCCTGTCAACACTGTTCAGAGGTGCCATGTACCTCTGCAGGCAAATGTTAGACAATCCTACCGGTTGTCCTTCCATTCCGAGCTTTAACGACTCAGATCTAGAGATTGAATAGAGCCTTTAGTCTACCATGGACTGTTAAAGGCCCAGTGCAGTCCAAAATGTGATTTTCCTGTGCATTATATATATATATATATATTTCCACACTATGGGGTTAGAATAATACTGTGAAATTGTGAGAAAAAGAAATATGATAATACCATTTTAGTGTAAGAGCTGTTTGAAAAGACACCCTGACATTTCAGCCTGTTTTGGTGGGAAATTAGCTAATAGACCAAGAAGAATAAGTTCCAAACCTTTCTGCCAATGACAGCTCGTTTACTGTTTTCCCTGCCCAAGCGGAACACTTTCTGACAGTCTTAGCAAAATATGTGCTTGAGAAATGTATCTTGATTGGAGTCCCAATTGGCTCAGCGTCGTCCGGGTTTGGCCAGGGTAGGCCGTCATTATAAATTAGAATTGGTTCCTAACTGACTTGCCTAGTTAAATTAAGGTAAAAAATTAAAAATCTTTGCTAAGAAACAATCTTTATTTATTTTGACCATTTTAATTGAAAACAATCACAGTAAGGTACTTAAAATTATTTGATGTTGATATCAAAATGGCTGCATTGGACCTAATGTTGGTAACGTGCCTACAGGACGAAGATAATGAATACATTTTCAAGAAAATTGACATAATGCCATATTATGTTTGGGATAGGAAATGTGCATTTATTGTGTGAAAAGTATGTTTTGTGTTTGTTTGTTAGTGATGCACTGAGTGCACAAAACATTAGGAACTCTTTCCATGACATAAACTTACCGGGTGTATCTAGGTGAAACCTTTGTTGATGTCACTTGTTAAATCCACTTCAATCAGTGTAGATGAAGGGGAGGAGACAGGTGAATGGGAAAGACAAACTATTTAAGTGCCTTTGAACGGGGTATGGTAGTAGGTGCCAGGTGCACCGGTTTGAGTGTGTCAAGAACTGCAACTTTGCTGTGTTTATCACACTCAACAGTTTCCCGTGTGTATCAAGAATTATCCACCACCCAAAGGACATCCAGCCAACTTACAACAACTGTGAAAAGCATTGAAGTCAGTGGGCCAGCATCCCTGTGGAATGCTTTCGACACCTTATAGAGTCCATGCCCAAACGAATTTAGGCTGTTCTGAGGGCAAAAGAGGGTGCAACTCAATACATTTCACACAGAGGAGGCTGGTAGAATGAGCTATAGGAGGACGGGCTCATTGTAATGGCTAGAATGGAATACATTGAACGGTAACATATGGAAACCACATGTTTGACTCTGTTCCATATATTCCATTCCAACCATTACAATGAGCCCGTCCTCCTATAGCTCCTCCCACCAGCCTCCTCTGATTTCATGCCTGCATGGTAGTTAGTGACGTCATTAGAAACAAACATTTCCAGTGGCCCTTTATTACATAGCACAAAAACAATCTTGTCACAATATGTTATACAATCACGTAAACTGTTTTTGTTGCATTTGTTGCTCGATTGTCCAGTAAACTGTAAGCAGTTAGGAGGTCCTCCGAGTCAAGTCACATTGTACATATTAGGAGCCTGGTGGGTCCGTTTGTTGGAATCTCAGAAATCATCAGACAAAATGTAAGTGTTGTGAAAAATGCTGCCATTCCTCTTTCATCTCGTGTGCTATCTCTAAATTCATTAAGGAGGGAGATTCAAAATATGTCTAGGGACACACTACTGTCTGTTAAAATGTCAAGCTGTTATCAAACTACCAGAACCTCCTGATCTTGCATAATGGTGATATCTCTGGCATAATGAAACTGGTTGCTAGTATAAACATGTAAATTTGACAACGATACAGGGTTTGGTAAAGCTATCAGGACTTTCACATTTTTAAACCAATCAACATTTTCATAGTTTGAGCTTTAACTCAATGGTCCCACCTAATAGGTTGGGTGATGACTTGTTTGGCTTTAGGCGATTCTAGATTGGTGCATGGGTTTACTTGGGCAGCCAATTTCATTATGACATTGAAGGTGTACTTCAAAAACCATTAGCTGTAGGTGCATTATGGCATCGTTTTTACTGTCCTATCGTTCACTCTTTGTGGTTGTCAGCTATAATGAGCAGACAGGAAGCGTTGAATGAAAGAGGTAATGACAGGGCCCGAGGCTGCTCTAACACTACTACAACTGTGTGACAATGCTACAGGAATGTTGCTGCAATTAATGAACCTCCCGGCCTCCTTGCTGTCTGGTGCCAAGGCACATGTGGAACCTCTAAAAGGCTGTGTTTCTGAGGGAGCAGATTATCCCATAGAACCAGACAGTCACGCCAGGATATCAGGATGCAGCTCTCTGTTTTACCAAAAGAGCCGTTCAGGACTCCGTATCCTCCCAAAGCACAACATCCACACAGGTACACGCACACATATTCAAGCAAGCATGCGAACACACGCACACGCGTACACAAAAAAATATTGTGCTACTTCCACCCATTAAGACATTAATGAGCGAGCTAGGACGGACGTAGTCAATATAGCTATTTGTTCAGCACTTTTGAAATGTACAGTGACAGAATTCAGAACATGGACATGAACATGTTCTTACAGTATTCTCCCTGTACACCAAGTCAGAATAAATAAAGGGGGCATATACAGTGGGGAGAACAAGTATTTGATACACTGCCGATTTTGCAGGTTTTCCCACTTACAAAGCATGTAGAAGTCTGTAATTTTTATCATAGGTACTCTTCAACTGTGAGTGACGGAATCTTAAACAAAAATCCAGAAAATCACACTCTATGATTTTTAAGTAATTAATTTGCATTTTATTTCATGACATAAGTATTTGATACATCAGAAATGCAGAACTTAATGTTTGGTACAATTAATATTTGGTGCAATTACAGAGATCATACGTTTCCTGTAGTTCTATACCATGTTTGCACACACTGCAGCAGGGATTTTGGCCCACTCCTCCATACAGATCCTTCAGGTTTCGGGGCTGTCGCTGGGCAACACGGATTTTCAGCTCCCTCCAAAGATTTTCTATTGGGTTCAGGTCTGGAGACTGGCTAGGCCACTCCGGGACCTTGACATCTTTCTTACGGAACCACTCCTTAGTTGCCCTGGCTGTGTGTTTCGGGTCGTTGTCATGCTGGAAGACCCAGCCACGACCCATCTTCAATGCTCTTACTGAGGGAAGGAGGTTATTGGCCAAGATATCGTGATACATGGCCCAATCCATCCTCCCCTCAATAAGGTGCAGTCGTCCTGTCCCCTTTGCAGAAAAGCATCCCCAAAGAATGATGTTTCCACCTCCATGCTTCACGGTTGGGATGGTGTTCTTGGGGTTGTACTCATCCTTCTTCTTCCTCCAAACACGTCGAGTGGAGTTTAGACCAAAAAGCTCTATTTTTGTCTCATCAGACCACATGACCTTCTCCCATTCCTCCTCTGGATCATCCAGATGGTCATTGGCAAACTTCAGACGGGCCTGGACATGCGCTGGCTTCAGCAGGGGGACCTTGCGTGCGCTGCAGGATTTTAATCCATGACGGCGTAGTGTGTTACTAATGGTTTTCTTTGAGACTGTGGTCCCAGCTCTCTTCAGGTCATTGACCAGGTCCTGCCGTGTAGTTCTGGGCTGATCCCTCACCTTCCTCATGATCATTGATGCCCCAAGAGGTGAGATCTTGCATGGTGCCCCAGACGAGGGAGATTGACCGTCATCTTGAACTTCTTCCATTTTCTAATAATTGCGCCAACAGTTGTTGCCTTCTTACCAAGCTGCTTGCCTATTGTCCTGTAGCCCATCCCAGCCTTGTGCGGTTCTACAATTTTATCCCTGATGTCCTTACACAGCTCTCTGGTCTTGGCCATTGTGGAGAGGTTGGAGTCTGTTTGATTGAGTGTGTGGACAGGTGTCTTTTATACAGGTAACGAGTTCAAACAGGTGCAGTTAATACAGGTAATGAGTGGAGAACAGGAGGGCTTCTTAAAGAAAAACTAACAGGTCTGTGAGAGCCGGAATTCTTACTGGTTGTTAGGTGATCAAATACTTATGTCATGCAATAAAATGCTAATTAATTATTTAAAAATCATACAATGTGATTTCCTGGATTTTTGTTTTAGATTCCGTCTCTCACAGTTGAAGTGTACCTATGATAAAAATTACAGACCTCTACATGCTTTGTAAGTAGGAAAACCTTAAAAATCGGCAGTGTATCAAATACTTGTTCTCCCCACTGTAAGCAGACAATGAAAGCTCTTACAATATTTAATTTTCTCTAAAACAGGCTATAGGCTGCATGTGCACTACAAAGTCAGAACAGTAGGCTAAGTAATGAGGGGGAAAGGGACCAAATTATTAGGGTGAGGCACATGGGCTACTAACAGCTTACTACACAACATTCACTTAGTATTACTTTCTTAGCTACATTATACATATCTCCCTGGCATATTACATAATTTATGCAGCAGCATATAACACATTTTTGGACTCACCTTGTTGTGTTGTGGGAAAATTTTGTCATCAAACTTTGTCATCAAAGTCTGGCATTCTCTGGATTTATGGTGCTTTTAAGACAACTGGGAACTAGGAAAAAAACAAGGTTGAATCATGACGTCAGTGTAAGAACCGACACTGATGATTAGAAGCAGGTACAGGGAGTGAACATTTAATCAAGAACGGACATGGAACAGGACAGGAACAGCGTCAGAACAAGGTAAACAAACGACATACAGTTGAAGTCCTTAACTCATTTTTCAACCACTCCACAGATTTCAGGTTAACAAACTATAGTTTTGGCAAGTCGGTTAGGACATCTACTTTGTGCATGACACAAGTAATTCTTCCAACATTTGTTTGCAGACTTCCAACAATTGTTTGCTGATTATTTCACTTATAATTCACTATATCACAATTCCAGTGGGTCAGACGTTAACATACACTAGGTTGACTGTGCCTTTAAACAGCTTGGAAAATTCCAGAAAAATATGTCATGGCTTTAGAAGCTTCTGATAGGCTAATTGACATAATTTGAGTCAATTGAAGGTGTACTTGGGGATGCATTTCAAGGCCTACCCTACCTCAGTGCCCCTTTGCTTGACATCATGAGAAAAGGAATCAGCCAAGAATCAGCCAAGATCTCAGAAAAAAGTCTGGTTCATCCTTGGGAGCAATTTACAAACAATTGTACGCAAGTATAAACACCATGGAACCACGCAGCCGTCATACCGCTCAGGAAGGAGACGCTTTCTGTCTCCTAGAGATGAATGTACTTTGGTGAGAAAAGTGCAAATAATTCCCAGAACAACAGCAAAGGACCTTGTGAAGATGCTGGAGGAAACAGGTACAAATGTATCTATATCCACAGTAAAACGAGTCCTATATCGTCATAACCTGAAAGGCCGCTAAGCAAGGAAGAAGCCACTGCTCCAAAACCGCCATAAAAAAGCCAAACTACGGTTTGCAACTGCACATGGGGATAAAGATCATACTTTTTGGAGAAATGTCCTCTGGTCTAATGAAACAAAAAAAGAACTGTTTGGCCATAATGACCATTGTTATGTTTGGAGGAAAAAGGGGGAGGCTTGCAAGCCGAAGAACACCATCCCAACCGAGAAGCACGGGGGGTGGCAGCATCATGTTGTGGGGGTGCTTTGCTGCAGGAGGGACTGGTGCACTTCACAAAATAGATGGCATCATGAGGAAGGAAAAGTATGTGGATATATTGAATCAACATCTCAAGACATCAGTCAGGAAGTTAAAGCTTGGTCGCAAATGGGTCTTCCAAATGGACAATGACCCCAAGCATACTTCCAAAGTTGTGGTAAAATGGCTTAAGGACAACAAATTCAATGTATTGGAGTGGCCATCACAAAGCCCTGACCTTAATCCTATAGACATTTTGTGGGCAGTTCTGAAAAAGCGTGTGCGAGCAAGGCGGCCTACAAACCTGACTCAATGACACCAGTTCTGTCAGGAGGAATGGGCCAAAAATCACCCAACTTCTTGTAGAAAGCTTGTGGAAGGCTACCCAAAATGTTTGACCCAAGTTAAACAATTTAAAGTCAATGCTACCAAATCCTAATTGAGTGTATGTAAACTTCTGACCCACTGGGAATGTGATGAAAGAAATAAAAGCTTAAATAAATCACTCTCTACTATTAATCTGACATTTCACATTCTTAAAATAAAGTGGTGATCCTAACTGACCTAAAACAGGGAATATTTACTAGGATTAAATGTATTTGGCTAAGGTGTATGTAAAATTCCGACTTCAACTGTACAACAATTAATGCAGAAGTGGGGAACAGAACTGAGGAACAGACAAATATACACTCTTAGAAGAAAAGCTGATATCTGGAACTTAAAAGGGTTCTTTGGCTGTCCCCATAGGAGAACCCTTTGAAGAACCCTATTTGGTTCCGGGTAAAACACTTTTGATTGAAGGTAGAGGGTTCTACATAGAGGGTTCTACATGGAACCCAAAAGAGTTCTACCTGGATCCAAAAAGGGTTATACTTGGAACCAAAAAGGGTTCTCCTATGGGGACAGCCGAAGAACCCTTTTGGAACCCTTTTTTCTAAGAGTGTAGGGGAGGTAGTAAAACAGGTGACAGAGTCCAGGTGAGTCTAATGAATCGCTGATGCGCGTGACGAGGGACACAGGTGTGCGTAATGATGGTGGCAGGAGTGCATAGAAGATAGATAGATAGATAGATAGATAGATAGATAGATAGATAGATAGATAGATAGATAGATAGATAGATAGATAGATAGATAGATAGATAGATAGATAGATAGATAGATAGATAGATAGATAGATAGATAGATAGATAGATAGATAGATAGATAGATAGATAGATAGATAGATAGATAGATAGATAGATAGATAGATAGATAGATACTTTATAATGCTGGGCAGCCTAGCGCTTTCAGAGTTACAAGTTGTCTTGAACTCACTCAAGTCTGAGAATTCCTAGTTTCAAGTATCCAGTTGTTTTGAACGTGGCAGAACAGCATGGCCAATGTTGAATGTTTATCCTTTTAAGCTTGGAAAAAAGACTCTTAAATCTAGACTTGGACCTCACATCCACTCCACTGAATAGCAGGCCAGTGATGGCCTTGCAGTGCTTGCAGTTAGCCACTGATTCCTTCCAAATCACTCATTGTTGAATTTGCGATTTCCAACTTATGGCCGATGCATACGTTTTATATATAATTTCTCTTCATAATTTCTCCTTCATTTGAAAAGGATTTGCCAGTAGATTGTTGACTTGATTCATGATGATGACTGCTAGCTTGTAGCTAAGATTTTGAAAGTATGATGTTGACATTAGGTTTTGATATCCGTCCGTCATAATCCATTACACTTCATAGCATAACAAACTGTTTGATACTAAAATAGAAACATGCATACAACATTGTGTAAAAGTATCGTAAATTAACAAAATATATATGTTACCCACAATCCTCTGAAAACAGAGCTACATGGCAAGTTGTTGGAAGAACTTAAAATGCTTAACTTAATATTCCTTTTAGTTGTTTTTAAACACAATAGTTGTTTAGATTATGCATTTATCTTATGTTGAATTTGTTTATTTTATTTTATTTCAGGTTGGTAGAACAAGTTAGATAGATAGAGATAGATAGAGAGATGGGAGAGACAGAGAGGGAGAGAGAGATGAGAGGGAGAGGGAGAAAGAGAGAGAGAGATGAGAGGGAGAGGGAGAAAGAGAGATGGAGAGGGAGAAAGAGAGATAGAGAGATGGGAGAGACAGAGAGGGAGAGGGAGAAAGAGAGATGGGAGAGACAGAGAGAGGTGGGAGAGAGATGGGATAAATGAAGGGAGAGAGATGGTTTAAATGAAGAGAGAGAGCAAGAGAAAGAGAAAAAAGAGAGAGAGAGCAAAGGAGAGATGCAGGGAGAGGTACATGCTATCCAGCTGAAAAGGCAGACTACACAACAAACAGTGAAGGAGGGAGGGAGGGAGGGGACATTCCAGACAGTAATTGCTGGTGCTGCATGGGGGCCTTGGGCTGATATTAAAGTGACCTGTGAGGAGCAGACACAGACAGACAGGACAGGCCTCTAAACAAGGCTGGCTCCACTGAGGAATGGACCTGACCTTCCTCCCAATCCCGGTAGCCCACGGTAACTCACCCTCAATCACAGTGCGCCTGCCTGCTGGGTTTCCAAGTTGGAGTTAGTTTTGCACAATGTATGAATGTTCTTGAGATGTTCATCTATCTGTTGATAGGGATAAAATATAAATGAACCAACTGGGTTGCCAGGGTGAGGGAGGTTATGTATAAAAGTTATGGAGATGCTCCAACTGTTGGGCAAGGTAAAGAGAGAGATAAAAGCTAAACCTCAACTTTGAAGATATATCGGGACAATGTCCGTGAGTTGACTAGCTGCGGTCTACTAACTAGATGTAATACTCTTGCCCAAGGTACGTCTCTTGATGCTGTGTTATGGGGCTTTGAAAAGTTGTATTTCTTCTCTTTCTGCATCCCCAAGTTGAGGAAGGGGGAATGTTTTCCTTTAGAACAGTACAGTATCTTTATATAGCAATTACAGAAATCCCTCTCATATTGTTAATCTTTTTTCACCAAAATACTTGCAAACTCTTTAAAAATCCTGCTTCTCTATATGAGTAGGTGGTCCGACCTCCACTATATAAAAACCCAAACAGTGAGTTTGTGATTGCACCAAACTCCATGTAATGATAACGAATCAGCTTGATTGCCCGGTTATTGTGACGGGCAAAAATAATCACAATATACATAATTGGGCTGAAATTATGTCGTTAAGTTGAGTTATAATTAAACATAATTGTCAGTTTGGATGTAAACAGGTTAAATTACCCCTGTTCTTAGTTTGTGGGAGATCAGATCAGTATTCTACTACCATAGTAAAAAATGGAATAGCCTGAGTTTATGGAACTGAAAGTCAATGGAGGTTTACAGTAGACCTGGGCTCAAATACTATTTGAATTATTATTTTAACCTTTATTTAACTAGGCAAGTCAGTTAAGAAAAAATTATTATTTACAATAACGGCCTACCTACAGGGTCAGTGCCTTGCTCAAGGACACATCGACAGGTTTTTTCACCTTGTCAGCTCAGGTATTCGAACCAGCAACTTTTCAGTTACTGGCCCAATGCTCTAACCGCTAGGCTACCTGCCGACACAAAATCATTTAAAATACTTGATTGAGCTTGCCTGGCACCATGAAACTAATAGGATAGTCACACAACTGCAAACCCTGCCCAATTGGCACTCAAGGCTGACAAAAGCAAATGCTAGTATTTGAACCTAGGTCTGATTTTACAGTCTACCAAACACATTGCAAAAATACCTGTACAAATTCGATACTGTAAACAAAATAATTTGCATGGATAATCTGTGATGATTCAAAACAAAGAGGAGTGGGAGGCCCCGGTGCACAACTGAGCAAGAGGACAAGTACATTTGAGTGTCTAGTTTGAGAAACAGACGCCTCACAAGTTCTCAACTGGCAGCTTCATTAAATAGTACCCGCAAAACACCAGTCTCAACGTCAACAGTGAAGAGGCGACTCCGGGATGCTGGCCTTCTAGGCAGAGTTGCAAAGAAAAAGCCATATCTCAGACTGGCCAATAAAAAGAAAAGATTCAGGGCAAAATAACACAGACACTGGACAGAAGAAGATATGGCTTTTTCTTTGCAACTCTGCCTAGAAGGCCAGCATCCCGGAGTCACCTCTCACCCTTTCCACACACTCACATGTTGCCGTAAGCCTATGCAATAACTGTGTGAAAGAACAGTTTTAAGATGCAAAGATCCAGTAAGGTCAGAATTTGGGCCATACTCCTGTGTGTGTGTGTATGTGTCTGTGTGTGCATGTGTGCTTTGTGCTTGCATGCATGTGTACGTGCGTGTGTGTGTGTGTGTGTGTGTGTGTGTGTGTGTGTGTGTGTGTGTGTGTGTGTGTGTGTGTGTGTGTGTGTGTGTGTGTGTGTGGGCATGTGTGCATGAGTGCATGTGGGCTTGTGTTCACACTCCCAGTTGTTTGCGAGGCTGTTCGGGAGTGTGTGTATCCCAGTATCCGTGTGCTTCCTTATTGTGTGTTTATTGCTGTAGGTCAATGGGGCTTTGATGCCTTCAGTTGCCTGGTCTGACACAGTAGTTAACAGTCCAACTGACTCCATAGAAGGTGGGGTCGGTAGACAACATAACTTATTCCCAGCAGCCACTATAATTACACTTATTGGACCTGTCACTCAATGACCCACCCAGTCCAGTCCAAGCATACGGGATGGCTGACTTCAGCCTGACTTCAAGCGGAGTTGCTACAAGCAGCCTCTGTAACGATTAACCTTGAAATGCCAAAGGGCCGAACGAGGTATCCTTTACTCATTCAATAACGGCAGTTGTCACATACCTCCGACGTACTCCGTTCTCAGCTTCTCCACTTTTCTTTCACTCCTTTCGCTTATTTTGTCACTTTATTTTCATGCTCTTTCTACCCGTCTTGAAATGTGTTTTGACAAACTGATTGTCCTTTGGCATGATGTCATGTAACGAGGCACATCAAGTTACTAGGCATATGGAAGTGAAATAGTAAAAAAACAAATATTACTTATCTTCTTACAGTGTACTGTGTACTTTTTATGATGAGATTTTCCAGGAGCCACATTTATAGCCTTAAAAAAGGCAGTTAGTGTGGTTTTGACGGAAGGCAAGAACTAGTAGAAGGTACGTATGATTGACAGCACTGATTTATCATTCATGGGAGGTTTTACTATGTTCTATCATTCCTCCTGTGTCTCAATGTGTTTTAGCACTGTTGGAAGTACACTAGATACGTGTGATGCTTTGAAGTTTGACTAATGTACACATTGCTTAGTAAGTGACAATACATAACAGTGATTATGTATTGTCACTTACTAAGCAATGTGTACATCCCAGATTCCTAGCATGCAATGATTACACCAAGCTTGTGACTCTACAAACTTGTTGGATGCATTTGCAGTTTGTTATGGTTGTGTTTCAGATTATTTTGCGCCACAATCATGGTAGCATCCACTATTGTAGAATTGTTTAGAAACATACTCTATTCTTATTTTACAATAAAAGTGACTCCAAAATGACACAATACATTGTTTACTATTCATTTCTATTGGGTACATAATGATCCGAAACAAAACAAACAGCAAATGCATCCAACAAGTTTGTAGAGTCACAAGCTTGGTGTAATCATTAAGTGCTAGGAATAAGACAGAAACAGATTCTGAAGTGTATTATACAAACACACATTAATGGTGTAAAACGTTCCATACCGAATTTCCAATTCATTACAGGACAGAGAAGGCTTCTTTGGTCAAAAATAACTCAACATTGGTAAACAAAAACGAAGCAAAACAGCCTAATATTTAGCAGATGCTCTTATCCAGAACAACTAGGGTTAAATGCCTTTCTCAATGGCATGTCAACAGATTTTTCACCTAGCCGGCACAGGGATTTGAACCAACAACCTTTGGGTTACTAGCAAAAAGATCTTAACCACTAGGCTACCTGCCTCAAAAAAAAATTTGTCAGTTAAGCGGGCCCTTGATTTCAAGCACGGTTCAAGAAGGTAGAGTACATGCATCCTGGTGAGGCAGTAAAAGTATTTTTACGAAAGCCTGAGATATTTGTGGTCTTAATTACATTCATTTCGCTCCCGGCGTTTTTACGGTAAAACACTTAGCTCTGGTATTTTCATTCCCTTTGTACACCATTGTAATGAACACAACCCCATAATTGTTTCTCACCCATGGGCACCAGATTTTACAATTTTCCATTGCGCGCTCGGCTGCCATGCCAAGTTCTCCTCAAGTAACGCAGGGACTTTGATTAAGAAAGAGCAGAGAACGGATGCCACAAGTGAGTTTAACAGAGCCAAATATTTATATGTACTGTATATATTTATTCATTTATAAATGCCTTCCTGTGTTTTGCAGACGCTTCCTGCAGAGTCTTTGGGAAAAGACTCACTTATGAGATCCACATTTTGTTCTGAGCTGGGATAGGGGCTCATCTCATTCAAATATATTTTCTTTTAAGCCATTGTGTACAGATGTATGCTTGCTAAATAATAGATTAGTGTATTTGAATACACTAATCTATTATTTGAATTGAAAGGCTACTGCCTAGTGGATGTTGTCTTTAAACTCTTAAAATTAACAACTTATTTTGTAGTAGGTCTAAATCCTGGCCTAATTATCCAGGCATGCCTCCTGGCCTAAATATCCTGGCCAAAACATCCTGGCCTAATTATCCTGGCCTAACATTCCTGGTCTAATTATTCTGGGCTAACAATCCTGGCCTAATTATGTTGAAAAGTAACTTTTGTACCTGAAGCATTAGGGTCCATAATAAGGAAAAACATCATTGGTGGGGAAAACAACCTTGCTGGCACAAAGAAGGCATTCATTTAGTGGTTGTTTGTTGCTCGCCCTTGACTAATGCTCGGAAGTTGAAAGTGGATGTCATTAATTAATGAAATTAATTGATAAACGAAATGCATATCTATTTAATGCATATCTGTTTCAACTAGATCTTAAAGGAGCTATACACTATGTAAACTGTACACTTCGATACAAACCAAATCAATCAAATTGTATTTGTCACATGCGCCCAATACAACAGGTGTAGAGCAGCTTCAATATGCATGTGTAAGTGTATGTAGTGTGTAGTGTGCTTGTGTTTTGGAGTGTCAGTGTAGTATGTGTGAGTGTGTGGGTAGGGTCCAGTGAGTGTGCATAAAGCCTGTGCAAGAATGCCATTGCAAAAAAAAAATACAAGCAAGTCAATGCAAATAGTCAGGGTAGCCATTTGATTAGCTGTTCAGCAGTCTTATGGCTTGGGGGTGGAAGCTGTTCAGGAGCCTTTTGGTCCCAGGCTTGGTGCTCCGGTACCGGACACTCAAATTGGAGATGAAATCTAAATGGTGAAATCTGATCACAACAGTTTTCAAGTACAGTAACCCCCTGTGTATTATAGTCCAAGGGAATGGGAAGTCATTGTTTTTATGAGACACACTCGTGAAGCACATTTTACAACCTCTTAAGCAAGCTATTACTCAGAAAGAGTGTGGCCCATTTGCCAACTGTTTCCATGGTCTGAAGCAGCTAGCATAATATGTTTGTTTCATTGGGGGGCTCCCACTTATGGTGTGATGGTCTCGATGTCAACTGTTATTTTATACAACTACAATTATGAGCATTCCATACTGTCCTTTCAATAGATGGAAGTATCTTGGTGAGTTTTGGAGAACTGGTCAATGGCCTAGCTTTAATGGTGTGACTAGGGTTTTCCAGAAGTCTTGGTTGTAGGATTCTCGATTTCCTGTGTATTCCCTCCCAATCCCGGGGAAACCTCCAACTGGAAAAACTGTGAATTTATTGAAAGTTCCAGGAATTTTGCAACCTTAGGTGTGACTTTGAATGGGAGACAGCAAGAATTTTCCTGGGTTGCTTACATTTTACATTTTACCAGACACTCTTATACAGTGCGACTTACAAATTGGTGCATTTTATGTGTGTGAATTACTCTATGCTTAAATTCAAATATCGTCTCAAGATCGAGTGTCAGGAAAGCATTGAAAAAATAAACGTATTAATATGAATGCTATGAATTACAGGTGCATTGAATGAATGATAATGTAGAAACAAAAAGAGAGAGGCCGAAAGAAGCTGCATGTGTGAGTGCTTAGTGGTTGAGATGCAGCCCTCTTTACTAACACAGGAGGGTGCTAGCCTAGCATACCTTTCTAAAACAGGAGGGTGCTGGCCTAGCTTACCTTTCTAAAACAGGAGGGTGCTAGCCTAGCTTACCTTTCTAAAACAGGAGGGTGCTAGCCTAGCTTACCTTTCTAAGACAGGAGGGTGCTAGCCTAGCTTACCTTTCTAAGACAGGAGGGTGCTAGCCTAGCTTACCTTTCTAAGACAGGAGGGTGCTAGCCTAGCTTACCTTTCTAAGACAGGAGGGTGCTAGCCTAGCTTACCTTTCTAAGACAGGAGGGTGCTAGCCTAGCTTACCTTTCTAAGACAGGAGGGTGCTAGCCTAGCTTACCTTTCTAAGACAGGAGGGTGCTAGCCTAGCTTACCTTTCTAGCTCCTCTTTACAGCAAAGTTACAACAATCCCATTTATTATTATTTTTGTACTATTTGTTTTGACATTGTTTTATGACATCATATAAATATATGATCGTATAAGAAAACAAACTTCATACTGTCTACTCTAAACTCTGTAAATAATCTCAACAGCCCTCCATTGAAGAGAGCACACACACACGCTCACACATACACACTTACACGCACACACTTACACGCACACGTATACACACACACTCACACACACACACAAACGCACACACACACTCTCACACACAATCAAACGCTCACACACACACACACACACACACACACACACACACACACACACACACACACACACACACACACACACGCTCACACACACACACTCACACACACACACACACACACACACACTCACACACACACACTCACACACAGCTGACAAATCATTTAGGATTAATTTGATGTGCTGCTTGTTA
Organism: Thymallus thymallus; assembly: GCA_023634145.1. NCBI lineage: Eukaryota > Metazoa > Chordata > Actinopteri > Salmoniformes > Salmonidae > Thymallus > Thymallus thymallus. The sequence goes on along the minus strand of CM042410.1, from coordinate 13,144,644 downwards.
TCTAAACACAGTGATTACATGGGTTAGACCTTCTTTCTGGATTCTCTTGTTCTCACATTCAGTTGCCAGGTAGATGCCCGTAGTCCTTTCGGCACTGACAGAGGATCAGCTTATCTTCCCCATATCTAAATCTTAACCATTAGTGGAGAAAATGCAAGACTGACCTTTAGATCAGTTTCTAGTTCAACTTCACCTTATAATCTGTATCACATATCCACAGAGGAGGGGATGGTGCTGTGTGTGTGTGTGTGTGTGTGTGTGTGTGTGTGTGTGTGTGTGTGTGTGTGTGTGTGTGTGTGTGTGTGTGTGTGTGTGTGTGTGTGTGTGTGTGTGGTTGCTCCTCTCGCCACATCACTCTATGGATGCTGTGAGCTTCACGTTCACTTGTTGAGGTGTATAATGATGAGAACCAAATCTCATCAAGATTAAAAGATAATGATCTGCTACGTACAGAAACACGTGTTCGTACAGGATGCATGTTTCCTAAACAGATTTCAAGATATGTTGGCTTGTCTTTAAATGTTTTTTTTATGACTGTCTAGGATGTAGGGATCAGTGGAGGCTCCTTAGAAGAGGAAGGGGAGGACCATCTTCCTCAGTGAATTTCATAAAAATAAAAAGTGAAACATTAAAAAAGTTTAATATATAAAACTGTACTTAATATATTCACGTCACCAAATAATTGATTAACACACACTGTTTTGCAATGAAGGTCTACAGTAGCCTCAACAGCACTCTGTAGGGTGGCACTATTGTGTAGTCGGAGGACAGCTAGCTTCCGTCCTCCTCTGGGTACATTGACTACAATACAAACCTAGGAGGCTCATGGGCTCTCACCCCCTTCCATAGACTTACACAGTAATTATGACAACTTCCGGAGGACGTCCTCCAACCTATCAGAGCTCTTGTAGCATGAACAGACATGTTATTCACGCAATCAAAAAATCTGAGAATGAATCTAGTACTGAAACCATAAGCTACAGCTAGCTTGCACTGCAGTGCATAAAATGTGGTGAGTAGTTGACTCAAAGAGAGAGAAAGATGGTCTTATTTACATGAATTATTCCAAAATTAAGAAGAAGCAAGAGAGAGATAGCTAGCTAGTTTAGCCTACTCAAATACCCGGCTCAAACAGAGAGGGATGCTATGTTAGCTAGCTGGCTATCCAGCTAAGTAAGCTTTTGGTTTTATTCATTTATTGCCACCGGGGCCTGCCGGTGTAACTGCTAAACAACTTGCTGACTGTACAGTGTACTGCGTGATTGTAGCGGGTTTTCTAACGCGTTAGTTCTAGTGGCTATGTTGACTATGAGGTGACAACGATGTAGGCTGTGTGTAGCGGTTAGCAGTCATGATATGAAGGTTTGGCTTGGAAAGTTTATTTTGCCTGGTCACACACAACTGATGTGTTGTGCACTGAAGTCCACAAGCGAAGGGAAAAGGCGAGAGGAGGAGAGCGCGTAGATAGTTGTGAGAAGGAATTATATATGCAAGGAACAAAGTAATCATGCTGATTTCATATGGCTGCTATGAAAGTGAACTGTGTTTGCCATGCACACACACACACACACACACACACGCTGCGTTTCACAGAGACTGTAAGTGTGACAGGGTTATCAGAGGGAACACTCTGAGAGATGGACAGAGTCCATGTAACACTAGCTTACATTCTGGGTGATACTGTGGCTCAAATTCAGAAAAATAATTTTCTGAAAATAAATCCCACCATAATCATTTTTTTTCTTCATAAGTAGTCCAATCAGTAGATCTACTCAGGGGTGTCAAGTGTCCGGAAGGAGCAAAAATTTGATAAAGTATGTGGACAGAAAGTATGTTGCCAGAAATGTTCGCACGTGTGTGTGAACTGCTGGTGACTGTATGTTTTTTAATGTTTAATTTAACCTTTAATTAACAAGGCAAGACAGTTAAGAACAAATTCTTATTTACAATAAAAAAATTTAGGACCAAATTTTCCAGTCAGTGGAAAAGCATGAACACATGTGAAAGCAAAGAAAACATAGATCTTAATTTTGGTTTGACAGTAAATAAAGATTATGATGATGGTTTGGTTATTTCTCTGATAGTTGAGCAGTTACAAGATCCCTTTACCATCACCAAACTGTTTCAGAGTAGGAATTAAATGGAACAAATTATATGACATGATGAAATAATTCTATACCATTTAGGACATTTTTATGATTTAGGTATAACAATGATTGCCCTAATGTACAGACATTTACATTTTTGCTTGTACTTGGCTTAATCTCTGTAATTGTAGTTAATGTACAGAATGCCCCAGATTTCAACTACATTGGGAGTATTGTGAACCCAAGTGTTTAAAAAAATTTGTAATTATAGACAATAAGGCTCTGACATTGAGGAAAAAATCCTGGCACCTTAATCAAATTGACATTTAAATCATAAAACAAAACATTCAAACAAAAACATATTTCAGTTAAGATCTGAACTGGTATTTTCCACAATTCAAAGCGGGTCAGTATTACATTACTAAAAGTGGAATGAAACATTTTCAAATACATTTTTATCTTATCTTAATATTTTATCTTAATTATCTATCTTTATTTTATATTATCTTTATATAATATCTTAAAGGTATTAAGAGCTCTTTTCTTCTTATGGAACACGCTAGTAAGTGGAATAATTTAAGCAGCTACCATGGTTTCTCAGGCTAAACAACAAGCTTCGGTTTCACTTAGTGGGGACATGTGGTCTGAAGTGGCTAGGAGGTGGCTAGACTGTGGCTAGCGTTTATCTGCCCAGTGCTATGTTAGCGTTTGCGCAGGGCTAGTGTAATGCTAATCTACTGTACCATAACAGACCTCCCTGCCAGAGTTGTCATATGATGCTAAGATAAAACAGGGGTTTGTTTACCTTTGTTTGCTTTGGGACACACTTTCTAAGCCATGGCAATGTAATGTGACGGGAGAAATAACTCATAAACGTTTTGCAGAAACCCAAGAACATGTTTTCTACCATGGCCTGGCAAATTGCTGTATATGTATGGGAATTATTTCCAAAGTATGAAATTATGGTTGCAAAAACAAGATGCAGAGCTACAGTATACTCAGGGTTCTGAAAATGGCTGGGACTGCAGTTATGTTCAGATGACAAATTATCATCAAAACCTTTCCAGGCAGACAAAATGTTTTGAGTAGAGTAAACTGAAACGCAAGAGCTTAAAACCCTGTAAACTTAAACAAATAAGGGCATAAAGGCTGCAAACTCTTTGTGTCTTGTACAAGCAAAGAAAGCGGTCAATAATACATTTGTTATCACCCAGCTAATGAAATTGAGAATCAATTCTCAAGCTGTGTTACACACAGAGCATCTACAGTTCATTTTGTAACAAGGACTGATTGTTGGGTTTGGAGTCCACTCTCCTCATATGTTTAGCATTATTATGAGAAATGCCATGTAATCCAGAGTAAATCCTCTGTCCAGTCTGACTCTATTGGGGGTAAAGGGTGATGGTTATGGGAGCTATTAGAATAATGGCATAAAGTCCCACTAATGTATCAACTAGGTCCCTAGAGTCTCATGGTTTGTGGGAACGTTTGTGTGGGTGACCCAGTGAAACCTTAAATGGTTTGAGAAGCTCTGATCTTAAAATCTAATCTAATTTGGATAATCCTTGGCCAAATGTATTGTTCATAATGTGGTAATAATGTGGTAAGCAGACAAGAAGTTTCCCAGGGTGTGAATAAATCCTTGCTCACAGAGACCAGTGAGATAAGATCAAAAGTAAATGACTCAACTATTTGAACACTGTATATGGATTATTTTCTCACTCTGGATATGGCGAGTTACTTTATAAGGTTGTTGCAAAGGCTTTCGTAAAAGGAAAAATCTTTTGTAACAGAATAAGAGTTTTGGAACAGGACAAATTTTGTAACAGGTCACAAGGATGTCTATTGGTCAGGTCACAAGGACTTCATAGTCAGAGTCACCTTAATATAATGTAATGAATTTGCACCTAAAATCAACTGAAGTTGAAGTACAAATTCCAGGCAATGTCAGCTACAGGAAGTAACAGCTTATAAGTTCAAAGAATATATGATAATTGTGCAGACTGTTCATAAATGACAGTACTCTGACGTGTCCAATGCTCTCTCTTTTTCTCTCTCACTTTCTCCATTCCAGAGCCATTATCCCCCATTAGTGTCGAGGCACAGAGATGCTGGGCTACTCATCATCTTTGAAGAGGTCGTAATTACAGGAGAGATTGGAGAAAAAGGCTTGAAACGTCTTTGGCAATATTGTCTGACGAAGACAAATTCTCCACAGGTTGCAACCACTCCTCCTAACCTGCCACTCATTAGTGTGAGAGGGAAGCCATTTTGAACTACACATTGGCCTACAGACAGTACACACTGGCAGACTCGCAAATTATAATTCCTGTAAAGAAGACTGTATTGTACTTTCTAAACAGTCGTTATGTTATTTTGTCCAAATTAATTTTTTCTTCACCTGAAAGAATACAGAAAGACTTTCAGAAAGATGTCTTCAGAAAGATATGTCAAATTATTTAGAATTATTTTATAGGATCAAGGAAGTCATGTACATATTGAGAATGTAGCTGCTCAATGACAGTAAGCCAGTGGTAACTAACCTGTCGATAACGATCGACTGGTCCATCTCCAAGGCATTCCTAGTGGATCTGTAACTCAGTCAATCTTTACTCAGAAAGGAATCTTGACTTAGAAAAGGTTGGTGACCACTGCAGTAAGCGATTCTTTGAACATTTGGAATAGTTGAGGTTGTAAAATAAGCAGTAAGCAGTGGCGGTCTGTGGGTAAAACCACTGGTGATGCCAAGCCAGAAAAAAAGCCATATTACAACCTATATATTGTGATAATTGCGTTGTTTGCTCTATAACCGGTTAGTTCATATGCCTTGTGACCGTGAAATATAGGCATAAGGCCGAGACAATAAGAAGACACAGTGGCAGAAAAAAATACAACCACACCTTTGTTTCATCTCAAAACCAGACAGTAACCTCTGTCCTGTGAAGTCCATAAAGCATATTGCATGTAACAAACATTTACATGACCTACAGCGTGGTCAAGCAAGTTAATGTTTCTGACATTTTCGGTCTACGAAACAATTTTGATTTAGAACCACAGAGAGTTACCGCAAGTCGCAAAGAAAACAGTAGCTGCCTCCACTATTCCAGCACCATTTCAACATCAACCTTACCTATGCTTAGTCTAATACAGTGACAACTTTTAGATACCAAAAACAATTTAGTCCAATCAACGTAAGCTAAATATGATGTGTCTGTCCATGGTTCTCTGTGTGTGTGTGTGTGTGTGTGTGTGTGCGCGTGTGTGCACGTTCATGCAAGTAGAAAAAACATGTTGACTCACTCTACTTGTAGAGAAATGCCAATGCCATCATCCTCTCTTTCCTGTTGACGAAGCGGTCTGTGACTCTGTCATATAGTACACGCTTTTATCTTTTGTTGTCCTAGGCTACCTGGCTAAAATCCTTGCTCGGTAGCCTAACTTCCTTTCATGGGCAATGTTAGCTAGTTAACATTAGCCTTCTCCATCTAGCTTTAATTGATATTCCATCCTCTCAGTCCAGGGACACAATGTATGAATTAATGGTTAGATCAGAATCGGCGTTATAATCATTGTCCAGTAGAGAGAATTATGTAAAACCACCAGTCCAAATCCCTATCTCCATCCATGGTTAATTTAGGAAAGGGACAATTTTTTGCTAGCTAGCTAGAAACTGGAGGACAACAACACAACTAGATGCAACAATTCAAGTTGTTTCTGTTAATGACGTATTTCTCTTGATGCGATGTGATAAGAGTGAAGCTAGATCCAAACTGGCTTCCCTTGACAATTGTTTTTGGTGCGCAAGTACCATTCACAGTAGAGCTCACTCAGATTAGCTCAACACTGATTGGCTATTATTTGATTTTAAAAATTATCAAGGAGGCCAAATGCTTGCTGGCTTCCCTTGCATTCAATGCTATAGGCATATTTCCATGTGGTTGATACCATTCCATTCACTCCATTCCAGCCATTACTATGAGCCGTCCTCCCATCAGCAGCCACCACTGTTGAGAACGTGCCACGGAGGCTAAGCCCCTGTTCCTGTAGACCCTGTTTTCCTTTCTCTTTGTGTTTGGACACACAGCAGACAAGTGGAGGTTAGGACAACACTCTGCTAGGAGCCAAAAGACTTAGACTACAAGTCATTAGGACCGGGGTCAAGTTGAGAGAACTAAACCGCTGTAATTCCCCCAAATGCCTTGGGTGAGGTAAGGCCCTACTCCATGTTCCAGCTTATTTTCTGTTTCCTTCCCAGAGAAGTCACTCCAGGTTCTAGTAGCAAAGAGAGTGACAGTCATAGAGGGACAGATGAGAAAGAAATGGAGGGGTTGTGACAGGAATATGAGTCTACAGACGTGTAGTTGTTCTACATTTTCAGCTTCTACTACCATGTCGATGGATTAGCTCTGTCTAGTGAGCCATCTTTAGAGCCGTCTATCTACCGTTCAAACATTCAGGCAATCATTTGATTCTATTAAATGGGTCATTAACTTTTAATTTGTGAATTTTAGTGTGCACCCCCTCAAACCTCTACATTGCAACTCTGTCAATCAGTTGAGATCCGTTTCTTAGATGAGACATTTTTGGTTCTACCTCAGGCACTACCTTCACTTTTTTAATTCAAGCCTTGTCTACTAAATAAGTAACAATGACATAGACTTCAATAGCTGAAGATAAAAATAAAAATAAACTGACTTCAATTGCCCAATCCTCTCTCAACATATGATGTATAACATTGGAAATTAAGTGGCCACATTCCTCAAAAATGTAATCTTTATAATTACCTTTATTTCAAGGTGTGACAACTTCTACCTTCGATTGACTCAGAGAGTATGTATTAAAATATGTCTCTGGTATGACAGTGTATGATACTCACATATTATTGTTAGTGACAATTCCAAATAAGAATAGCTGTGAATTTATTTGAATGTTTTTTTATCCAGATCCAAGAAGTTAGGGTCAGAGGTTTTCTACAGGTTTTAGTGTCTAGCTTTTGAAGAACAAAAGATGCCCATCGCTGGTGAAAAAAAAAAAAAAGGTTATTATAATACTGTATTGCAGGGTATCTTACTTGCTTATGGTTGTCAACTTGGTTTAAAGGTTTGAAAGCAGGCAAAATAAAATAAAAAGTTAACCATAGACATTTTGCCCAAAGGTCACCTCAAACATCTACTTTGAGAGTCAGACAGACAGACAGTCCTCTGGTCAGGGAACAAGGAATGCACTTTTCTTTGGGAAGCATCTAAAATTGCCTAGTGATGAAAAATCATATTTACATTTTTGGGTAGACTTTCCCTTTGATCATGGTAGGGTAAAATGTGACGCCTGTCTTTGAGCCCAGCATGTTCGTGTGAGCCGTAATGGGTAAACGCAGATAATATTTTCATAGCCACAGTAGGGCCTATGCTAATGACCTCCACCTCAGCTTCCATGTGGCAAAATCCAAAAGCAAACATTGTAACCCACAACATGTTAATAAATCAGTGGAGCAAGGCATGTTACCCGCATCACATGGTGGAGTGGAGGTACACATACAGTGGGGAGAACAAGTATTTGATACACTGCCGATTTTGCAGGTTTTCCCACTTACAAAGCATGTAGAAGTCTGTAATTTTTATCATAGGTACTCTTCAACTGTGACTGACGGAATCTAAAACAAAAATCCAGAAAATCACATTGTATGATTTTTAAGTAATTAATTTGCATTTTAATGCATGACATAAGTATTTGATACATCAGAAAAAAAGAACTTAATATTTGGTACAGAAACCTTTGTTTGCAATTACAGAGATCATACGTTTCCTGTAGTTCTTGACCAGGTTTTCACACACTGCAGCAGGGATTTTGGCCCACTCCTCCATACAGATCCTTCAGGTTTCGGGGCTGTCGCTGGGCAATACAGACTTTCAGCTCCCTCCAAAGATTGTCTATTGGGTTCAGGTCTGGAGACTGGCTAGGCCACTCCAGGACCTTGAGATGCTTCTTACGGAGCCACTCCTTAGTTGCCCTGGCTGTGTGTTTCGGGTCGTTGTCATGCTGGAAGACCCAGCCACTAACCCATCTTCAATGCTCTTACTGAGGGAAGGAGGTTGTTGGCCAAGATCTTGCGATACATGGCCCCATCCATCCTCCCCTCAATACGGTGCAGTCGTCCTGTCCCCTTTGCAGAAAAGCATCCCCAAAGAATTATGTTTCCACCTCCATGCTTCACGGTTGAGATGGTGTTCTTGGCGTTGTACTCATCCTTCTTCTTCCTCCAAACACGGCGAGTGGAGTTTAGAGCAAAAAGCTCTATTTTTGTCTCATCAGACCACATGACCTTCTCCCATTCCTCCTCTGGATCATCCAGATGGTCATTGGCAAACTTCAGACGGGCCTGGACATGCGCTGGCTTGAGCAGGGGGACCTTGCGTGCGCTGCAGGATTTTAATCCATGACGGCGTAGTGTGTTACTAATTGTTTTCTTTGAGACTGTGGTCCCAGCTCTCTTCAGGTCATTGACCAGGTCCTGCCGTGTAGTTCTGGGCTGATCCCTCACCTTCCTCATGATCATTGATGCCCCATGAGGTGAGATCTTGCATGGTGCCCCAGACCGAGGGAGATTGACCGTCATCTTGAACTTCTTCCATTTTCTAATAATTGCGCCAACAGTTGTTGCCTTCTCACCAAGCTGCTTGCCTATTGTCCTGTAGCCCATCCCAGCCTTGTGCAGGTCTACAATTTTATCCCTGATGTCCTTACACAGCTCTCTGGTCTTGGCCATTGTGGAGAGGTTGGAGTCTGTTTGATTGAGTGTGTGGACAAGTGTCTTTTATACAGGTAACGAGTTCAAACAGGTGCAGTTAATACAGGTAATGAGTGGAGAACAGGAGGGCTTCTTAAAGAAAAACTAACAGGTCTGTGAGAGCCGGAATTCTTACTGGTTGGTAGGTGATCAAATACTTATGTCATGCAATAAAATGCAAATTAATTATTTAAAAATCATACAATGTGATTTTCTGGGGTTTGTGGTATATTGCAATTATACTACAGCTAAGGGCTGTATCCAGGCACTCCGCGTTGCATAGTGCATATGAACAGCCCTTAGCCTTGGTATCTTGGCCATATACCACAACCCCTCTGACCTTATTGCTTAAATATATTACTGTAAAGGGTGTAAGCCAGAAAACGCGTGTTTAATGCCTATATCTAACTATATCTAAAGTGTGCAAATAAGTATCTTTACACACATCTGTATAGCACTATGAAAGTTTAAAAAATGTATTACTACTATTGTCTTTGTTTGTAATGCTTTAATTACTTGTGCAGCAGAAGTGGTTCTATGAACTATGCTTGCGTGATGAGTAGCTCCCCTAGCTCATGACTAAGATTTACCTCAGAGGGCGCAGGCAAAGATGTGTATCTGTGAATAATTTAAACTAGACACGTTTCTTGTAGTCATCAATATATGTGGTAGTGAGGCACAGTATAAACAATGACTATTGTGCCCAACAACAACAAAAAACATTGAGTCTCTCCTAATATGGACGCCGTACATAAGCAACCATGAAGTCTCCTTCATGTCATGGAAAGGATGGCTTCATTAAAACAGGTCATGCTCACCAGAGATGCAAACCTAAGTTGAACAACTCCCTTGGCGGCTTGTGTAGTGCCCCGTGGATGCTAATTAGATTTTTGTTTTAGATTCCGTCTCTCACAGTTGAAGTGTACCTATGATAAAAATTACAGACTTCTACATGCTTGTAAGTGGGAAAACCTGCAAAATCGGCAGTGTATCAAATACTTGTTCTCCCCACTGTATAGGAAAAACACGCTCCAAGTGTATTCAAACTTTCACTATTTGCTGCCTTCTTTATTAGGTGTTTCTGTTTGTCCGATTTTTTTGTCCAAACTTACGGTGTTGATATTTTTAAATGCACTTTCAATAAAGTTTGATTTGATTAGGATGTCTTGTTGTGAGTTGTCTTTATTTTCTGTATGCCTATTTGAAAAGTCATTAAATGCAGTGAGGGAAAGGTTTCTATTTATAGATAGACTAACTGGCCAATTTTGAGAAGCAATCGTGAAACACCTAATATGCATTTTAATTGTTTTATAATTATTTTAGGGGGTAAATCAGCTTTAAAATTGCAGATAGATTGTAGCTTCCATCATTTCTAGCATTTCTAGCATTTCCAATCTCCCATATATAGTTAAAATATATATATTCATTGTTTTAAATATATATTTGTTTTATATCCTTCTTTAATATGCATTCTTTATTGATTATGCATTTAAGTCCAGGAGTAGGCTTAATCTGGGTCTGACAAAGGACAAACACTGTACTGATTATCTTGAACACCCGCCTGTTGATAGTCAGAGCTCAAATTTTAATTACATATATGGCATATCATCAAACAACACTGACATTCACATGGAAAAGATATGATGCGATGAAGAGTTTGCTTTATCATACCTACATCTATGAGTGTTCTTTACTGTACCACCTGTGGATAATATGAAGAGGAAGGATGTCTTATGGCTAACGTTGAGGCATGATGCTGATCTCACCTATAGAGATCGTAAAACCTATAGATGAATAGCAGGCAAACATACAGTATCTACAGCTACTCTCTCCCGCTTATTTCTTTCCCCCTCCCATCTGTTTTGAGGAAGGGGCATTATAGCCATGTTAGTGAGCAGCAGGCTCCGTATTTGGACATTATTTGCATGTTGTTTGTTGTTGGCTTTTCCAGGGCTAGTTGAGACTGTTGTGTTATGGGGGGATGGATCCGGCATCACTGTCTGAGATTAAAGGAGACTCGTAGGGGATCTGGGAAATGGGCCCTTCATAGGAAATAGACCTCTGTTTTATAAAGAGCCATTAGCTTTTATTGATGAGACTAATGTGTGTATTTAAAGTAAATGATAAGGGGAGAGGCGGTGCTTCGGGGGAAGGGGTGATGAAAGGCTTGTATTAATGTACACGGCAGACTGCTGTTTTCCATTTGCACTAACCGCTTTCCTCTTTCTCTCTCCTCAATAGTCACACACACGCACACACACACACACCATTCCCTCCCTTTCTCCTGTCGTACACATGTAAGTCATATACAAACCAGAAAGGGTCTTGGCGCCCAGGGACAGCGGCCTGGAATTGCCCCAAAGAAACCAAATCCGCTTTATCAAATTGCCAGATGTCACTCCCAACCTCAATCCTTTTTTTGGACAATGGTTTCACTAGGCAGCAGGGAAGAGACATGAGGTCCGCCGCCACCACTAGAGACAAAATGGCACTGCAAAAAGAGAGAGAGAGAGAGAGAGAGAGAGAGAGAGAGAGAGAGAGAGAGAGAGAGATTGTGTGGAATTCAAATAATATTATAAGCTGGATGGTTCGCGCCCTGAACGCTGATTGGCTGAAAGCTGTGGTATATCAGACCGTATACCCCGGCTATGAATAACGTTTATTTTTACTGCTCTAATTACGTTGGTAACCAGTTTATAATAGCAATAAGGCACCTCTGGGGTTTGTGGTATATTACAGCTAAGGGCTGTATCCAGGCACTCCGCGTTGCATAGTGCATATGAACAGCCCTTAGCCTTGGTATCTTGGCCATATACCACAACCCCTCTGACCTTATTGCTTAAATATATTACTGTAAAGGGTGTAAGCCAGAAAACGCGTGTTTAATGCCTATATCTAACTATATCTAAAGTGTGCAAATAAGTATCTTTACACACATCTGTATAGCACTATGAAAGTTTAAAAAATGTATTACTACTATTGTCTTTGTTTGTAATGCTTTAATTACTTGTGCAGCAGAAGTGGTTCTATGAACTATGCTTGTGTGATGAGTAGCTCCCCTAGCTCATGACTAAGATTTACCTCAGAGGGCGCAGGCAAAGATGTGTATCTGTGAATAATTTAAACTAGACACGTTTCTTGTAGTCATCAATATATGTGGTAGTGAGGCACAGTATAAACAATGACTATTGTGCCCAACAACAACAAAAAACATTGAGTCTCTCCTAATATGGACGCCGTACATAAGCAACCATGAAGTCTCCTTCATGTCATGGAAAGGATGGCTTCATTAAAACAGGTCATGCTCACCAGAGATGCAAACCTAAGTTGAACAACTCCCTTGGCGGCTTGTGTAGTGCCCCGTGGATGCTAATTTGCCGTGAGGTTCTGCCCAATCTCAGAACCTCCAGACATGATGTGGTCCGATTAGAACAGAGTCACAAGTGGAGGGATTGGGTTAGGTAGGATTTGGGTTGGGTTGGGTTAGGTAGGGATTGGGTTGGGTTGGGTTAGGGAGGGAGGGAGGGTTTGGGTTTGGGTTAGGGAGGGGTTGGGTTGGGTTGGGTTAGGGAGGGGGGCCTGCAGTGAGATGGATATGGAGTCACCGGGTCATAAGGTTGAACTGGATTCTTAATGTCCCTGGACAGTTGTTGATTGAGTTGCTGATGTCATGTAGCCTACGCCGAATTCACTTTCTAATTTCTAATTTCCAGGTCATAGGCATGGATGCATTTTTTTCAGGTTTCTTTCATGTGGTTTACATAAACGAGTACATCGTCATGTACCTAAGTAACAAAAACAATGACAAATGGAAAAGACATCAAGAACAGTCAATATTTTTGTGTTTTAAGGATTGGGTTTAGTATGGAGACTTCCAGAACACAGAAAATGTGTTTTAAATCAAGTCTATTTCATTTTGCCATGCTTATGTCACTAATTACATTTCAGGCTTTTCCATTTTGAAAATGGATGTTGTTTTTGCTGGGACAGAGACATTTTATCACATTTCCATGCCTTAATTAATTATTTATGCTTAATAACTTGGAAGAGGCCCTTGATTGTACGAACAACAAACTGCTTTTGCGTAATCAAATCCAGCCTACATCAATTATAAACTGAATTGGTGGTTGACGTACTGTAAATAGGCTTTAAGGAATCATTATTATATCATTCAATGTATTTCCATTGGACATTTATACAATATTAGGTGTAATAAAAATAAATATATTATAGAGAATTAACAGGAAGGTATATTTAGTCAGATGTTTTGGGAATTACAATTTAGGAAGCAGTGAAGCAAAAGAAGCAAAAATGATACAGTCAAGTTAACGTGATGGCTGCCTTTTCCCCACCGACTTTCATAGTTACATAGAATAGGAATTAATTTGTACAATTACATGTAACTACACTGGTTAATGCATTCAATTACATTGGAATTGGTCCAGTTTCCTTTCATTGTGATTCAGTTTCATGTACTTTTTCTTCTGTGACAGTATACATCTGAGAATTGCATAAGTGATGCCAAACTATTTATTTGAAAGAGCACAGATGTCACCATAAATGTTTGAAAAGGTTAGATAAAATACGATAATTTAGGATAATGCCCAATGCGGGAATCAAACCCACTGTAGGGTTGCAAAGCGCCATCATCCAACCAATTCACCTTCTGGTTTAGTTGATGTCTTGCACCTCATAAGGGACATGTGGTGAAACTTCTGCTCAATGGTCAATTTTGTAAGGTGAAATATGAAGCAGACATCAGAGTTCACCAATGTCACAAGCACGAACACACACACACAGAGACACACACACACACACACACACACACACACACACACACAGTCTTGTACAACTAACCTTGTGGGGACACAGAATTCAGTCCCATTCAAAATCCTATTTTCCCTAACCCTTAACCCTAACCCTAAAACTTACCCTAGTTCCTAACCCTAACCCTAAAGCTAATTCTAACTCTAACACTAATTCTAACCTTAACCCTAAACCCCTTAGAAACAGCATTTGACATTGTGGTGACCAACAGTATGCCCCCAGTTGGTCAAATGTTTGTTTGTTTACCATTCTTGTGAGGACTTCTGGTTAAACACGTCCACACACACACACACACACACACACACACACACACACACACACACACACACACACACACACACACACACACACACACACACACACACACACACACACACACACACACACACACACACACACACACACACACACACTCTCACACACACACACACACACACACACAGACACACACATTTACAGACACCAACAGTGAACTTGTGCAATTTTCCCATCATAGACAGGAAGTGGTTTCTTAGCCATCATCATCATTCCCAAGTTGCTATGGTTAACGTTATGTTTCCTTACACCCCCCCCCCCCCCCTGTCTCTCCCTCTCCCGCTCCCCTTGTTTGTTTGTTTCCCGATGTTTTTATTTAAAACATCAAAAGGCAGCCCCCTTCCCTCTCAACGGCCCCCTCAGCCCCAGAGCCTTCAGAATGATTTGTAAACATCAAAAGGCTAAGAACCCCAGCCTGGTCTCCTCAGCTCATTTAGGTAATTCAATAAGCCAGGGGGAACAAGCGGAGCAGCGAACTGCTTCCCCCCTGCCCCCGCTGCCGCCACCACCCCGTTGTCCTCACTCTCGCCAACTGAAGCTTCTCTGGACTATGGGGAACATATGTCAGCTACGCTGGACCAAACTCCCACAAAATAAGCATTTATTTATTGATGTCTTGTTCACAGTGTTTTTTGGAGGGGTGGGAGGGTGGGGATTGGGTGGTTTTAGTCAGATGGTATTTGTTTTCAGAGTGCATGTCATGTTTGTTGGGTATCCCTCTCAATGCAAAGTCGGTTAAGCTGTGGAGTTCAGTCCTTGTGCCTTTGTACAAAAAGTAGACTTTAGGCCTGCTGGATGGAAAATGTACATAGGGACCAGCCACTAACCAACTGTACCCATACCTTTAGTGGCCTCACTTCCATGTTGGGACAATATACAGTGGGGAGAACAAGTATTTGATACACTGCCGATTTTGCAACTTTTCCTACTTACAAAGCATGTTGAGGTATGTAATTTTTATCATAGGTGCACTTCAACTGTGAGAAACGGAATCTAAAACAAAAATCAAGAAAATCACATTGTATGATTTTTAAATAATACATTTGCATTTTATTGCATGACATAAGTATTTGATCACCTACCAACCAGTAAGAATTCCGGCTCTCACAGACCTGTTAGTTTTTCTTTAAGAAGCCCTCCTGTTCTCCAATCATTACCTGTATTAACTGCACCTGTTTGAACTCGTTACCTGTATAAAAGACATCTGTCCACACACTCAATCAAACAGACTCCAACCTCTCCACAATGGCCAAGACCAGAGAACTGTGTAAGGACATCAGGGATAAAATTGTAGACCTGCACAAGGCTGGGATGGGCTACAGGACAATAGGCAAGCAGCTTGGTGAGAAGGCAACAACTGTTGGAGCAATTAATAGAAAATTGAAGAAGTTCAAGATGACGGTCAATCTCCCTCGGTCTGGGGCACCATGCAAGATCTCACCTCATGGGGCATCAATGATCATGAGGAAGGTGAGGGATCAGCCCAGAACTACACCGCAGGACCTGGTCAATGACCTGAAGAGAGCTGGGACCACAGTCTCAAAGAAAACCATTAGTAACACACTACGAGAAGGTCATGTGGTCTGATGAGACAAAAATAGAGCTTTTTGATCTAAACTCCACTCGCCGTGTTTGGAGGAAGAAGAAGGATGAGTACAACCCCAAGAACACCATCCCAACCGTGAAGCATGGAGGTGGAAACATCATTCTTTGGGGATGCTTTTCTGCAAAGGGAACAGGACGACTGCACCGTATTGAGGGGAGGATGGATGGGGCCATGTATCGTGAGATCTTGGCCAACAACCTCCTTCCCTCAGTAAGAGCATTGAAGATGGGTCGTGGCTGGGTCTTCCAGCATGACAACGACCCGAAACACACAGCCAGGGCAACTAAGGAGTGGCTCTGTAAGAAGCATCTCAAGGTCCTGGAGTGGCCTAGCCAGTCTCCAGACCTGAACCCAATAGAAAATCTTTGGAGGGAGCTGAAAGTCCGAATTGCCCAGCGACAGCCCCGAAACCTGAAGGATCTGTATGGAGGAGTGGGCCAAAATCCCTGCTGCAGTGTGTGCAAACCTGGTCAAGAACTACAGGAAACGTATGATCTCTGTAATTGCAAACAAAGGTTTCTGTACCAAATATTAAATTCTGCTTTTCTGATGTATCAAATACTTATGTCATGCAATAAAATTCTAATTAATTACTTAAAAATCATACAATGTGATTTTCTGGATTTTATTAAAAATAATTACAGACTTCTACATGCTTTGTAAGTGGGAAAACCTGCAAAATCGGCAGTGTATCAAATACTTGTTCTCCCCACTGTACAGTGAGCTCCAAAAGTATTGGGAGAGTGACACATTTTTTGTTGTTTTGGCTCTGAACTGCAGCACTTTGGATTTGAATGATACCATGACTATGAGGTTAGAAGTGCATACTGACAGCTTTGATTCGAGGGTAAATTAATCCATATTGGGTGAACCGTTTAGAAATTACATACCTTTTTGTACATAGTAACAGGTATCCACCTCTCCCCTTGCACTGTGTCCAGACAGAGCGGGCGACGCAGGGTCGCTAAATAGGCAATGTAGCGAAGGCCCATAAATGCTGGAGGAGCATAAATCTCAGCTTTATCAAAACCACTCAGAGACATCGGTGGCCACTCGCTGCGGGCTGTCCAGCCCCATGGTGGGTTGTGTTAGTCCAGCCCCACGGTGGGTTGTGTTAGTCCGGCCCCATGGTGGGTTGTCTTAGTCCGGCCCCATGTTGCGCCGTCTTAGTCCAGCCAATCTGCATCTGATAAAGGGAGGGGCCCTCCTCTGGCCCTGCCTGCATGGTAGAGACCACAGCAGGTTAATAGCACTGTATATCATCAAAAGTTCTGGAATTCTGAGATTTTGCCCCATGTTGTGATATGAGGCCCTAACTTCGAGCATCCTCAAGACAATTATTATTATTATACATTTTTTTTTTTACTTTGAATTGGAATGGTAATGGAGTCAATTACATGTTGTACAGATATAGTATCTTAATTTGATCACTCTTTTGCAGATGAGCTTCATGATTTACGTAAATTCACTGAAAACCTGCACACGGTTATATTAATACTACCGCTGCACCTCCGAGAGCATCCTGACTGGTTGCATCAGGGCTGGTACGGGAATTGCTCTGTCCATGACTGCAAGGCCCTCAAGCGGGTGGTGAAGACAGCCCAGTACATCACTGCGACCCTGCTCCCACCCATCCAGGACATCTACTCAAAATGGTGTCTGAGGAAGACACAGAGCATCATCAAGGACCCCACAATGTCAGGCTCTGGCCATAGAGAAGCCTATTTGCTTCTCTATGTAGCCATGGTCAGAGTCTGACAGGTCTATTCTTTCAGTTTCTGGTGGTGGTTTGTGTTGGATCCCTAATTAGAGGCAGATGCAGTACATGTCGCTAATTAGGGATCCTACATAGGTTTGTATGTTCCACACCGGGGATGTGGGTCATTATATATTTCGCAAGTCACGGCGACAGTAAGTGTGCTTTCTTTATTACGTTTGTTCATTCGTGTTTGTTTGTTTCGTAGTTTGGGTTTTGTTTGTTATACTTAGTGTAATATTCAAAGTTATACATAGTACAAATAAAGCAAGCTATGTCGAACTACAATCCCTGCGCTGCGTCTTGGTCGATGTATGCACCCTCTCGTGACACACAAGCAGTTCTCTCCCTTATCATCGTGCAGATGGTATCGGAGCATGAGGTCTGATACCAACAGCCTCAAAGACAGTTTCTATCTACAAGACATCAGACTGCTGAACACTTGAACTGGACAGATTCTCCACACCTTAGCAAACATGGACTCACTCATTCACAAAAACACACAGACATACACACACACATATACATTCATGCTACAAACACATCACAACTACTGCTACCATTCTTATTATACTGCTCAGTTTATACACTTTATACGGTCATTAAATATTGTGTGGATGAAGGGCGGTGGGTGGCGGGCGGGTTGAATAAAGAGAAAACAATCCCTTAAAAATCCACGAAAATATAATTATTGTGCAATTAATATCAATAGACTACACTTAGGTTTTTTATTTCATTGTTTGGCATTACTGTGTAAGCCTAAGCATTAAGGCCTAACTGTACTCGCGCCAAATTGCCTACACGCCAATCGCCAAATGCTTTTGGGAATGGTCAGAAAAAGTGGCCCAGCGTTGTCCGAGTTTGGCCGGTGTAGACTGTCATTTTAAATAAGAATTTGTTCTTAACTGACTTGCCTAGTTAAATAAAGGTTACGTAAAAATAAATACAAATAAAAAAGATGGGGACTTCAAATAGGCCTATGGCACGGTAAGGGAAATGTGGCCTACTGTTTAGAGTTACTGAAATCTGGACACTGACTGTAAGTAGATCAATAACCTCACATATCCTTAATATTAACTCCTGCAAAATGATAAACCAACCATAGGCAAAAGTGTTTTTGGGGAACAGGAGTGGAGTAATATGAGTTCTTTCTTTCAGCATCTTGAGAGAATGGGAATGCCTCTCTATAGGTGCTATCTTTATCAGCATCATAAATGCTGATAGTATTTCAACCACATCAAATATGCATCCAAGCTGAACTGAAATCTCATCAGAAACATGTTGTGTCATTTTCACAGCTTTCTATTTCCTTACAATCTGTCAAACTGATGTCATTTGGAAATTTTGCACAGAAAATCTTTCAGTTTTTGTATTTTTTGTTAGGCTATAGCATTTTCTAAACGTCTTTGCTCCGCAAAAGAAGCAGAGATGACAGAAAACTTTAGCAATGTCACCTAGATTGAAGCATTCATTATATTTATATTTATTTAGTCTTCTAGGGCAACATATAATGACAGAGGAGAAGCTGCATGTATCTAATTACAGACAAGTTGACTAACAAGTAGCTTACCGAAATGTTGGAAATTATAAGCAGAAATATATCTAAATCAGGCAAAAACAAATCCTGCACCCACTGTCAAAATATCTTTCTACCGTCTCTGACCGTAGCCTACAACACATTTTCTATATTAGCGGGTTAGGGTCGGGTGCGGGCCTCAGATTTTCACTTTATCACTTATAGGCATGCGGTTGCGGATGGGTTATTAACAATTGCGGGTGGGTGGGGGTGAACAAACATCTGACCCACGCACCACTAATGCGTATCCCATACATATAACTAATAAAACTTGAAACTATTGCACTTTTCATGTAGCCTAATTTTATTCAGCTAATAACCTAACCACCGATCAAGCAACATTAGATAGATAGATAGATAGATAGATAGATAGATAGATAGATAGATAGATAGATAGATAGATAGATAGATAGATAGATAGATAGATAGATAGATAGATAGATAGATAGATAGATAGATAGATAGATAGATAGATAGATAGATAGATAGATAGATAGATAGATAGATAGATAGATAGATAGATAGATAGATAGATAGATAGATAGGTACATTATTGATCCCCCGGAGGGGAAATTTCATTGTCAAGCAGCTACAACAAAACACAGGGCCGGTGCAAAATGCCACAACGAAAGTATACAAAAGACAGATACACGGTACATGATACATAGAGCGGCAGTATGAAAAAGTATAGAAATACAAGATATCTGGAGTGCAAAAAAAGAAAAGCTATAAAAAGACATTGCATAGTATGGGTGGTTGGCTGAATATGTACACTATACATTGGTGGATGTGTACACTATACATTGGTGGATGTTGGATGGTTAACTATACTATACAGGTCGATGGCAGAGAAATACTTCAGTAGCTAAAAATGCGTATGATATGAGCGAGGGTAATAATAGTTTACTTAATAGACAGACTGGGTAAATGAACAGGTAAGTGAACATTTTGCATGGTTAAATTAGCTGTACCGTTAGGTATACAGTTACATTTACAGATAAGTGAATACTTGCATGGTTACACAAACTGTACAGGTAAATGACAGGAAGAGATAATTTAATAGCTAAATGTGTGTATGATATCATTTGGGGTAATAATAGTAATTCCCTTAAAATACAGTCCTTAGTGCGCAGGGTTTAATTACAGACAACTGCATGTATTGCACATTCGATATACTAAAAGCAATGAGAAAAGGTGCAACTGGCAGGATACTAATATGCATTCCTGAGTGAATGCCTACGTAAGTTAAGTCCAATAATTACTTACAATATTGCATGTGATATGATATAACAACTGTACATGAGTATGTATATACAGACCTGTATGAATAAATAGGTCCTGAGTGGATGAGTGCTGACGGACCAGAGTTACTCACGGATGGATGCATAATTGTTAAACTAGGTCCTAGCACCCCAACAGTTCCAGATCTATGTTGCCGACGGCACGGCACCCCGGTGAGGCATTATATAGTCTAATAGCCGCCGGCAGGAAGGACCTCCTGTAGCGCTCTCTGGCACACCGTGGTGGGATCAGTCTGTGACTGAAAGTGCTCCTCTGCGTCATAACCATAGCGTGCAGAGGGTGGGTGACGTTGTCCATGATGGCCAGCAGTTTGGCCAGGATCCGTCTCTCCGCCACCTCCTCTAGAGTGTCAAGGCTCATCCCCAGGACAGAGCTAGCCTTCCTGATCAGCTTATTTACCCGAGAAGCATCACCGGCTTTGATGTTTGCTCCCCAGCACACCACTGCAAAAAAGATGGCACTGGCCACCACAGACTGGTAGAAGGTATGCAGTAGTTTACTGCACACGTTGAAGGACCTGAGCCTCCTCAGAAAGTAGAGTCAGCTCTGGCCCTTTTTGTACAGGGCCCCGGTGTTACCGGCCCATTCCAGCCTGTTGTCCATATGGACTCCCAGGAACTTGTATGACCCAACCATTTCCACATCCATCCCCTGTATAGGGACTGCAGTCATTTGTGCCTTGGTTCTCCTGAAGTCCACCACCATCTCCTTTGTTTTGCTGATGTTGAGCTGAAGGTGGTTCTGCTCACACCACAATACAAAGTCACTGATTGTGCTCCTGTACTCCTCCTCCTGCCCACCCCTGATGCACCCTACAATAGCAGTGGGATGCGCTGTCTGTAACCTCGCGATAACAGAGTGGATGACGTCACACGCTGCGTTTGCGTCAGCAGAGGGCGGGATGTAAACAATAACAGCAATGGCCGCCGTGAATTCCCTCAGTAAATAGTAGGGTCTCAGGCTAACGGCTAACAGCTCAATGTCCGGGCTACAAAACTCTTCCTTAAGAGTAATATGGTTCGGATGACACCATCTGTTGTTAACTAATATAGCCAGCTCACCACCCTTACTCTTACCGGAAGAGACGCGATCCCTGTCCGCTCTGATGGTCTGGAAACCGTCGATAGTGACGTTCTGTATGGGGATGTTATCGTTCAGCCAAGTCTCAGAAAAAAACATTAGGCTCGTTTCCCGATAAATCCTTTGTCCACAAACAGGTCCCTCCAACTCATCCATCTTGTTATGTAGAGACCTCACATTGCCCATAATAATAGATGGTATAGCCGGCTTGTACTTGAACCTCCTCCGCTTTGCCTTACATTTCAATCCCGCCCTACGTCCACGGCGTCGCCTATTCAATTCGTCTGGAATATCAAACTTTTCCCTGGGGAGCAGCAGCGCTGCGTGAGCTAAATCCAGGAGCTGGGCTCTGTTGTAAACAATAACAGTTGACGACTCCTGTCGACGTTCAGCTGCGATAAAATCCATAAAATCCATAATCCTGAACTATTATAGTTCAACTGTAGCAAAATAAAAAATTAAACTAAAGAAAAGAGACGAAAAAAACGAACTAAAACAACAATTTATGCACGAACAACGGGAGAACAACGGGAGAACAACGGGAGCTGCTTAACAGGCGACCACTCAGGGCGGCGCCAGCAGCAACGTTGCTGGAGGATTATTTTGCCTAGACAATACTGGTCAAATTAAAATCCTACATCTGTAGTTGTTCTTCTCTTATTGAGAGTGCAACTCAATCACCAATCCCTGTGCATAACTGCAGCAACAAAGATATGCATTGTGGGGCCGTATTAAATCAAATCAAATTGTATTTGTCACACGCTTCGTAAACAACAGGTTTAGACTTACAGTAAAATGCTTACTTACTGTAATGATATACGGGAGATGATGATTTGGATTCACGCGCAGAGCGCTGTTCTTTAATCATAATCGGCAAAGGTGCAATAGGAATCAGGCAGAGATTGTAGTCGGAAGGCAGTCAGAGTTCATACACGGAAGAGGCAGTGATCAGGGCAGAAGCACAGGAGGGTAAATCCGGGAATAAAAAAGGTTCAGGAGACGAATGTCATACACGAGGAGACTAAGAGAGAAGAACAATATTATGAAAATAACAGGCTTAGTATGTCACGACAGCAAACAATACCTCACAGGGAAACAGGGACTGACGACTGAAGTAGGTAGGTGATGAGAAGCAGGTGTGCTAGGGGCAGGTGGAACTAGTAAAGGAAGAAATGAAAACCAGAACTGTGAATGGAATGAAAAAATAAAAGCACTCAGAAAGGATGCAACACTCCCCCCCCCCCCCCCCCCCCCCCCCACACGGGAGGCTCCCGACGACCTGGACGGCGGAGTGGAGGCAGGACGGGAAATTGGTTTCCTCCGGTGTCCAGCGGAAAGGGGCTGGACGGTGAGAGTGGTCACGATGATAAGCTAGAATCATGGCAGGATCCAGAATGTCCCGGGCAGGGACCCAGGAACTGTCTTCCGGCCCGTACTTCTCCCAATCCACTAGGTAGTGGATACAGCCACCACGGCGCTTGGAGTCAATGATGGCATGGACGGCTGGTACTGTACCGGGCTCTGTCTCCCACGGGAACATAGGGGGTTGGTAACCGAGCATGCACTGGAAAGGGGACGGAGAGAAGAATGCATGAGCGAATTCTGTGCGTACTCGGCCCAATGTATGTACTTGCTCCAGTCATGAGGCGCAGAAGAGCAGTGTTGGCGCAGATACCGTCCTGATTGAGGCGCTCTGTCTGTCCGTTGGTTTCAGGATGGTACCCGGAAGAAAGACTAATGGTAACTTCCAGTCTCTTGCAGAAGGCCCGCCACACTCGGGATATGAACTGGGGACCCCGGTCCGAAACTATATCCTCCGGGATACCGTATAGACGGAACACCTGTTGAAATATAAATTCTGCTAATTCCAGGGCAGTTGGTAGGCCAAGTAAGTGCACAAGACGGCACATCTTTGAAAATCTATCTATTATGACAAGTATAGTGGTAAACCCTGTGGAGTCGGGTAGCTCGTGATAAAATCTACAGATGGGACCATGGTCTGTTGGGTGTTGGTAGAGATCGTAGCTCCCCTGCAGGTAACTGGTGAAGGCTTTTAGACTGAGCACATATAGGGCATGAGAGAACATAGTCTCGGACGTCTGACACAAGTGAGGACCACCAGTATTGACGGGAAATTAATTCCACGGTCTTAGTAACACCCGGATGGCCAGATCCCAAAGAGGTGTGAGTCCATTTCATGAGTTGGTGTCTCATAGTTGCTGGCACGTAGCTTTTCCCTATAGGCACCTCGGGGGGTGCAGGGTCAGAGAGAAGAGCCTCTCGGTTCGGTTAATCATGTCACTGAAGATCTCGTTCAAAAATGATTGGAAGACTGAAGGGGCGTTGGTTAAACCGTACTGCATGACAAGATATTCATAATGCCCCCTAGCAGTGATGAAGGCCGTGGGGTCGAGCGGGCAATGGGGTCGAGTGGGCAGGTTGTCAGGCGGCCGGATCACTAGTTGCAGGATTTCATCTGGAGGAGGGGGAGAAAAAGGTCAAGCCGTAGGGTAGTTCTGTGTGAGTGGGACCAGTGGATTCAATAGGCAGAGTGAATAATGAGCTGATGTCGTCAACCTTCTTTTCAAAGTGGTTGACAAAGTTGTCCAGTATAGAGGGAGGAGGGAGGGGGTGGAGGATTAAGGAGAAGGTTTCCTAGGGTTAGAGGCAGAAGCTTGAAATTGACAGTGATAGAAAGTGGTTTTAGCAGTGGATACAGAGGAAAATAAGGTAGAGAGGAGGGAGTGAAAGGATAGGTCCTCTGGAAGTTTAGTTTTACAATATTTTTGCTCAGCTACCCGCAGCCCTGTTCTGAAAGCTTGCAATGAGTCACACATTGAATAACACAGTCATAAATGGCAAAACAGAAAGTCAAAAAATGTATCATAAGGGAACAAGGTTTTGAAGTGTCTGTCCTATATCTAAGATATATCAAATAATTTTGTCACGTTATGGACATTTTTGCAATTTTTACAGCCCAGTACTGGGTTACATTCAGACGACTCCCCTGAAGCTTGTGTGCATTGTACAGCAGAACAACGGTTTGGTCTGGAAAGTCGGTTTTGTGAGAAGACCTCTTCGAAATGAGTAATTCCATGACAAAGAGTTCAGATGACTGCCATAAAGCTTGTTGATGTCGTGGAGACAAAATAACGACACTGTCGTGTTCGCGAAAATCTCCACATTCGATATTGGTGACATACTGTATTAGTTTAGCTCACACGGTTCGGGTTTTACAGATTATTTCGGAACGACTTTCTTGTCGGATCCTCCCATGTGTAGAAAAAGTTATGGAATTGGCACAAACATTATATTGTCGGAAATAGGGGATTGAGCCACAGATACTACAAGAAACAATACGTTTCTAGCACAAACACACAGGGAGCTATTAAAATATTTTAATGACATCGCTGTGTGACGCAGGGGTGCGTAAATGGATTTTACATATAGTCAGGGCACTGCGCATTGACACTCATGGCCAGCCTACGCCAATCAACCAACTAGACCTTGCCAGGGGGTTGAATTTAAATCACGAAAAACATTTAAACAGAAATAACACTTTCTTTCAGAGCTAAAGAGAGAAAAGGAGAGATTTGGCCAACAGTCAATCACACAGACCAAACTCTTCCTCTCTCTGACGCACTTTGCTACTAAAATACCCATACCTTCTTACATTGTGTGTTGGCCACAAGCTCTAATATGTTTGCCCATAGATACATACAGGCACACCGCCAGGTCACCCGTGATACAAGTCAGTATTAGACGTCCATCCATGTCTGAGGACCTCGGGAGATGACGTGGAAACCGGCCACCAGGGGAAACAGTGAGCGCTTTTCCCTTCAAGTAGGTTTTGGTTTTGCTTGGAATTGTGGACATGGATGGTGGAAGTGCGTAAGCATCTGCCTATGGTGAAAAAAGTTAAATGTTCAAATCCAGTGATGGAAAGTTGTTTTTAAGATTTGAGTTTTAAACCTTTACCTTAACAATTCAGAGTTAATGCCTAACCTTAAGATTTTGGAGTTAATGCCTAAACTTAACCCTAACCTTAAACATTTGGTGTTAATGCCTAAACTTAACCTTAAACACTTTGACATTTGGTGTTTGGAACAACTTCGAAATTGGAAATTTGTGAAACATGGATGAACGTCTAACAGTGAGAGCTTATTGTGCATACATGCACACACTTACACACACACACTCCTCTGTTCTCATAGCTTAATGTAATTAGGGAGGCCCTTACATGGTGGTGAATCAGTTAATCCAAGAGCTACCGTGGACAAGGAGGTGGTAGGGATGTCTAAATAAGGGGTCTGGGCAAAATCAGGTAAAAATGTATTCAGGTCTAACTTATGGTGCTACATGAGAGACAACCCATATTTATGTTTATTTATTTTCCCATTTGTACTTTAACTATTTGCACATTGTTACAACACTGTATATATATATATATATATATATATATATATATATAATATGACATTTGAAATGTCTTTATTCTTTTAGAACTTCTGAGTGTAATGTTCACTGTTAATTTGTATTATTTACTATCTACTTCACTTATTGGCATTGGAAACACACCAATAAAGCCCTTCAATTTAACTGAATTGAAATTGAGAGAGAGAGAGGGAGAGAGAACAAATGAAGTAGATAAATAATGAAATAAAGTGGAGAGAGCAAAATAAATGGAAAGAGCTCAAATGTGTGTAAGAGACAGAGAAAATGAGAAAGAAATAGCAAAGGCAAAATAAATGGAGCAAAAGAGGCTTTGAGAGAGAGGGAGGGAGATGAACGGACGGAGCGTTTGTAAAGAATCCGTCACAGAAACAGAGGACATTGGCCGCATCATTGCCTTATCGCATATTGGATAATTGCAATAATTTCTTAGTGAAGATTATGACTCGGCATTTGGGATGATGAAAGGCATAATAACATCAACACATTTGGCCTTCGCATTGTATAAGAAGGGTGGGGTTGGAGGAGGAGGGCAAGGGGGGGGGGGGGTCCAAAGTTTCTTTCCCTCGAGGCAAAGGTGGCCAGCCTACGCCAATCAACCAACCGGACCTTGCCAGGGGGTTGAATTTAAATCACGAAAAACATTTAAAGAGCTAACAGAACCCCAGAAAACATGTTTGCATTCTGCTTGTTCAAATATTATGAGTGGCTGACATCGCCACCACCACTGCCACCGCCATCGGAGCCAAGGGAGAAAAGCGCTCTAATTAACGTAATTATTGGTAATTACCCAACTGTGTTTTTGTGTACATTCTGGAGACTGACAGGATGGGGGAGCGGGAGGGACACGCTGGGCTGCTTTGCTAACTATGTGTTCCATGGTAATTAATGCTGTGGCTCAGCTTTGTTAAAGCCCAGTCATACTAGACAGATTGAGTTGTAATTTGGGCCCAGATTGACACAGATCCAAACTGAAGGTGGCAGTCTGGCAGTCAACTGGGCTACGGTCTGGGAGCCACTGTGGAATGGATTCTTTAAGTTAATGTGTTAGGGGCGTAGTGAAATGAAATTATTTTGTTCACTTTTCTGATTCTTTTGAGAGTTTCGGCGAGAAACTTCCTTGGAGAGCCATTATGTGTTTGACCTATAGCATTGCTAAGCAAGTGGTTCTCAAGATGGAGACACTCAAGGTGCCACGACGTGGTGTGTAGGCAGACCAAGGCGCAGCGTAATTGTAGTTCGACATCTTAGTTTATTAAATAAGTTAACTAACCAAAACAAGACAAATTACAAATAAGTACAGGCCCCAACACTCCTACTACATCGACTGACATATAAGACAATGAACCACACAAAGGTGTGGGACATAAGTACTTAAGAAGCATCCCTAATCAGAGACAACACTTAGCAGCTGCCTGCTCCCCCCCCCCCCCCCCCCACCCCCCCCACCAAAGGCGCGGACTCCCGACCGCAAGCCACTTAAACTTAAGTGGGGTGAGGGTTAGGGAGGGAAAACAGCGTCGGTTGCAGTTCTGGCCCTGGCGAAGTGGACAGCTCCCTCCCTGGAGCTGGTCTGACGACCGGTCCTGGAATGGGCACCGGTGTGGCAAACGGCTCCGGCCATGGAGCGGGGCAGACGACCGGTCCTGGAGTGGGCACTGGTGTGGCAAACGGCTCCGGCCATGGAGCGTGAAGATGACCGGTCGTGGAGTGGGCACCGGTGTGGCGAACGGCTCCGGCCATGGAGCGTGGCAGACGACCAGTCCTGGAGTGGGCACCGGTGTGGCGAACGGCTCCGGCCATGGAGCGGGGCAGACGACCGGGCCCGGACTGGGCACCGGTGTGGCAGGCGACACCAGCCAAGGAGCGAGGAAGACGACCGGTCCTGGAATGGACACCGGTGTGGTAAACAACTCCGGCCATGGAGCGGGAAAGACGACCGGGCCCGGACGGGTGCGGGGAGCCGGCACTGGGCGTACAGGACTGGGGAGGCGCGCTGGAGGTCGAGTGCGTGGGGCCGGCACTGGAGGCACCGGACTGGTTACACGCACTTCAGGGCGAGTGCGGGGAGCCGGCACGGTGTGTACCGGACTGGAGAGGCGCACTGGAGGCCGGGTGCGTGGAGCCGGCACTGGTTGGACCGGACTGGTGACACGCACTTCAGGGCGAGTGCGGAGAGCCTGCACGGGGCGTACTGGACTGGAGGGGCGCACTGGAGACCGGGTGCGTGGAGCCGGCATGGCTTGCACCGGACTGGTGACACGCACTTCAGGGCGAGTGCGGGGAGCCGGCACGGGGCGTACCGGACTGGAGAGGCGCTCTGGAGACCTGGTGCGTGGAGCCGGCACAGGTGGCACCGGACTGGGCCAACGCACTGGAGGTCGGTTGCGGGAGGTGGACACTTGCTGTACCGGATGGATGGTGTGGACTGGAGATCTGGCGCGGGAGGTTGGTATTGTACGACCCGGATTGGGGATGCACTCTCTGGGCACCTTTAGCTCCATATCCGCCCTGTCTTCAACCTCCTCCCAATGCTGCCTAAAATCCTCCCATATGCCACTACACACTCCCTCCAAATACTGCTCCTCCTCCTTGCACTTCGCCCCCCCGTATACTCAGTCCTCGCCATATCCCACATGGAGAGTGGTACTGGTGCTTCTTCCTCACGACCAGACCACCCCCATAGCCCCCCCCCCCTCAATTTCTCTTGGGGTTGCCTTCGGGCTGCTCGACGTCTTGAGCCCCGATGACGACGGTGTCCTACTCGCTCCTCTTCTAGCTCCAGCTCTCCAGAAAAGCGCTGCTTGGTCTAAGTATGGTGGTTCATTCTGTCACGACGTGGTGTGTAGGCAGACCAAGGCGCAGCGTAATTGTAGTTCGACATCTTAGTTTATTAAATAAGTTAACTAAATGCAGAACTAACCAAAACAAGACAAAGTACTTAAAAGTACAGGCCCTAACACTCCTACTACATCGACTGACATATAAGTCAATGAACCACACAAAGGTGTGGGACATAACTACTTAAGTAGGATCCCCAATCAGAGACAACGCTTAGCAGCTGCCTCTAATTGGGGACCCAACACAAAACACCATAGACATAGACATACTAGATCTGTCAGGCTCCGACCATGGCTAAATAGAGGTGCCAAAGGCTTCCCTATGGCCAGAGCCTGACACAAGGAAACTGTATTTCACATACAGTAAAATATTTCAGCGTAGCAAAATGAGTTAGCATCGTGTAGTGTTGACTGACACAGAGAATACACAGGAATGAAACTGCCAACTGCAGGATGCTTTGGGATGGACACAGTAATTTGACCACAGTTAGTACTACGTATTCTACCTCACCACTGCAGAATCATAGACTGTCAGCTTAAAGGAGTGAGAGTGTGGGGATGTGAGAGGGGGAATAAGTGAGTGAAATAAAGATGCAGAACGGTGGGAGAGAAAGAGAGAGTATGTGTGTGTGTGTGTCTGTGTGTGTCTGTGTGTGTGTGTGTGTGTGTGTGTGTGTGTGTGTGTGTGTGTGTGTGTGTGTGTGTGTGTGTGTGTGTGTGCATTCGAGCAAGAGAGGGTAGGGAGACTGTTATAAGTCCTGGCATGTAAATGTCATGTTTGGAAGGAGATTTCCATTTTTGCCTTCTAATTGGTGTCAGGGGATTTTGGTTTTTACAAGTGAGGGGGGGAAAGAGAGAGAAAAAAGAAACCCACAGGAGTGCACTACTTAAGTTGAGTTGCACTGAACCCAGACTGAGTTTTAATGGCCCCTGCCCCAGTAGACCATACTTCGCTTCATTACGACGGAAAAAGGGGTCACCCTAAAATAATAATCCCCTGCTTTTATTTGACAGTTTAAGAAAAATATTGTGTCAACACGTAAAAAAGGTTTTGGGCGATCATAAACTACTTTGGACGCTACAAAGGGGAGCTGCTTTGACAATTTACATTTGGGAATAAAATCTGTTCTTAAAGACAACGGTAGTATGATCTCAATCTTTCTTCACTTTGTCAAAGAAATGCAGAGAGAGGGCGAGAAAAGGGTTTCTTCTTACCTTTCTCTGTCTTGTTTTCAGAGGAGTGACTTCTTTTGGAGGCGGCTTCAAAGTGGAGGGAGGTTGTTGTTTCTCTTTAATATGTGGTCCTTTGTACACCCGGTTATAAAATGAAAATCTGAAAACACTTTATTTTCACTCACTTTACTTTTCATCCGTAAACCCCACCTCTCTCTCGGGTCTCGACAGTGAGTGGGTTACTATGATGTTTACAGTATTTTAAATTCCGTCTCCAAGTGTTTGGTTTGGCAGTTATCATGGGCCTTTCCGTAGCAATTACAGGCTTGCAGGGTTTCTCAAATGGGCCTTTTGAAGAAATAACACTTTCTTTCAGAGCTAAAGAGAGAAAAGGAGAGATTTGGCCAACAGTCAATCACACAGACCAAACTCTTCCTCTCTCTGACGCACTTTGCTACTAAAATACCCATACCTTCTTACATTGTGTGTTGGCCACAAGCTCTAATATGTTTGCACATAGATACATACAGGCGCACCGCCAGGTCACCCGTGATACAAGTCAGTATTAGACGTCCATCCATGTCTGAGGACCTCGGGAGATGACGTGGAAACCGGCCACCAGGGGAAACAGTGAGCGCTTTTTCCTTCAAGTAGGTTTTGATTTTGCTTGGAATTGTGGATATGGATGGTGGAAGTGCGTAAGCATCTGCCTATGGTGAAAAAAGTTAAATGTTCAAATCCAGTGATGGAAAGTTGTTTTTAAGATTTGAGTTTTAAACCTTTACCTTAACAATTCAGAGTTAATGCCTAACCTTAAGATTTTGGAGTTAATGCCTAAACTTAACCCTAACCTTAAACATTTGGTGTTAATGCCTAAACTTAACCTTAAACACTTTGACATTTGATGTTTGGAACAACTTCGAAATTGGAAATTTGCGAAACATGGATGAACGTCTAACAGTGAGAGCTTATTGTGCATACACGCACACACTTACACACACACACTCCTCTGTTCTCATAGCTTAATGTAATTAGGGAGGCCCTTACATGGTGGTGAATCAGTTAATCCAAGAGCTACCGTGGACAAGGAGGTGGTAGGGATGTCTAAATAAGGGGTCTGGGCAAAATCAGGTAAAAATGTATTCAGGTCTAACTTATGGTGCTACATGAGAGACAACCCATATTTATGTTTATTTATTTTCCATTTGTACTTTAACTATTTGCACATTGTTACAACACTGTATATATATATATATATAATATGACATTTGAAATGTCTTTATTCTTTTAGAACTTCTGAGTGTAATGTTCACTGTTAATTTGTATTATTACTACCTACTTCACTTGCTTTGGCAATGGTAACATGTTTCCCATGCCAATAAAGCCCTTCAATTGAATTGAATTGAAATTGAGAGAGAAAGAGAGAGAGAGAGAGAGAGAGAGAGAGAGAGAGAGAGAGAGAGAGAGGGAGAGAGAGAGAGAGAGAGAGAGAGAGAGAACAAATGAAGTAGATAAATAATGAAATAAAGTGGAGAGAGCAAAATAAATGGAAAGATCTCAAATGTGTGTAAGAGACAGAGAAAAGGAGAAAGAAATAGCAAAGGCAAAATAAATGGAGAGAGAAGAGGTAAAGCAAAAGAGGCTTTGAGAGAGAGGGAGGGAGGGAGGGAGATGAACGGACGGAGCGTTTGTAAAGAATCCGTCACAGAAACGGAGGACATTGGCCGCATCATTGCCTTATCGCATATTGGATAATTGCAATAATTTCTTAGTGAAGATTATGACTCGGCATTTGGGATGATGAAAGGCATAATAACATCAACACAGTTGGCCTTCGCATTGTATAAGAAGGGTGGGGTTGGAGGAGGATGGCAAGGGGGGGGGGGGTCCAAAGTTTCTTTCCCCTTGAGGCAAAGAATCCTCCTTCTCCTCTCTCTTTCTCTCTCTCTCTCTCTCTCTCCCTCCCTCCCTCCCTCTCTCTTTCTCCCTCCACCCAGAGAGAGTAGAAATCCCATTACCCAGACTGGAGCCGGAGTCGGCAGTGAAAAGGCACATGGACAAAAAGCGATTTTCCACGGAACAAAACCATTACAATGGTGTGCTTTTGATCTCACTCCCCCTTCTAACAGCGCCAATTGAACTTTGTCACCATGCAAACTGTCATCCGCAAAGGGAGCGCCACTCTGAATGAAGCGGTCCACAGCAATTTACTCCCAGACAGGGCTTTGAAGTGTCAGTGAAAAGTCAGGGCTCCGTCCAAACTCTCTCTCTTTCCCTCACTCTCTCTGTTTGTCCAATGGCCAGCGGGGTTGACTGGATCACAGTTTATTAGAGGGCCAGGCGGGGGGGGGGGGGGGGGGGGGGTGGGGGTGGGGGGGGGGTAAAGGACAGCAAGCCTACAAAACTTCTCTCTCCCCTCCTCTCTCTCGCTCTCTCTCCCCCTCTCTCCATCTAAGTAACAGAGGCATGCAGCGCTGGCATGTGGATAATCAGGCCGGGCCCCACGACTTCAAAAGCCTGAGAACCCCTAAGAATACAAATGTGAGGCCTAATGGTACACTTCATTAATGTCCCTCCTTCAAAAAACACTTTACTGACTTTGGAGATTGACTAATTTACACATTGTGGGAAATTGCTCCCAGCCATGCGTGAAACTGCCAAGCATTTATAGAGAGAGAGAGTCCGAAAGAGAGAAGGAGAGAGGAGGGAGGGAGGGAGGGAGGGAGGGAGGGAGGGAGGGAGGGAGGGAGGGAAGATAGATATGGGGAGGGAGAAGAGAGAGCAAGGGCTGGCCATTCCAAATTCTCACACACACTGTATGTCTTTGGGTCTCAAGCATTGTTATATATGTTTTTCTGGTTTCTCTCTCTCTCTCCCTCCCCTCTCTCCCTCTCCCTCTCTCTCTCTCTCTCCCTCTCTCTCTCTCTCTCTCTCTCTCCCTCCCCTCCCTCTCCCTCTCCCTTTCTCCCTCTCCCTCTCTCTCTCTCTCCTCTCCCTCTCCCTCTCCCTCTCTCTCTCTCTCTCTCTCCCTCTCCCTTTCTCCCTCTCTCTCCCTCCCTCTCCCTCTCTCTCTCTCTCTCCTCCCTCTCCCTCTCCCTCTCCCTCTCCCCCTCCCCCTCCCCCCCCCCCCTCTCTCTCTCTCTCTCTCTCTCTTTCTCTCTCTCTCTCTCCCTCTCCCTCTCTCTCTCCCTCTCCCTCTCCCTCTCCCTCTCCCTCTCCCTCTCCCTTTCTCTCTCACTCTCTCTCCCTTTCTCCCTCTCTCTCTCTCTCTCTCTCCCTCTCCCTCACTCTCTCTCTCTCTCTTTCTTCCCCCCCTCTCTGTCCCTTTCTGTTTTTTCAGCTAAATCCACTCTCTCTTTCTTCTCTCTCAACACACACACTCATATTGCTGTCGTCACCACTTACTACCAGCACAGGGCTGTATATAACCCAACATGTTTTACAACCGCATTAACCATGCTCGCAGACTTAAGTGACTGCTTGAAATATTTTCTATAGATCTCTTATAAACTTCAACAAGTGGGGGGAGAGAGGGAAGGAAGTTAACGCCTGCATTCAGCCAGGCACCTGTGATACAGAGGGAGTCTTTCACCAAGGAAATGATATGACTTTAATTTGTCTTTTTGAAAAAGACTAGCGGCAGCTAGCTGACGTAGAGGCCAAATAGTCAGTGTAGCGATGAAGAATGTTAAAAGTGTGTTGAGTGTTTGTATATGTAAGCACACGCGTTGACATAAGTAAATACACTAGTCTGGGTGGAACACCTGTTTATTTTGGAACTGCTGAACTGACAGAAATTATAAAGGAGTTTTCAATGTAGCAGAGTATTCTAAAAAAAAAGTAGCAATTTGACTTTTTTGGAAGAGCAGCACTGGCAAACAAAGTATGCCACTGGACTTGGGCTACATTTGCTGGCAGGGAGGGTATAGCAGCAGCCAGTGGTGACTAAAAACTTCTCCCATTGGCTGTCCAACACTGAATATTTTAATATCATGACTAATTCGACCAATTAAACTGTCACAAGCGTTTTCTCAGGGCTGCTCATCCATAATCTTCTCTACTGTTGCTCCGCAGCACTCCAGGCTTTTCATTTAACTCTGCCCGAATTCACATTGTGGTAGATCACAGAATAAGTCAGACTGTAGCCAGAGGCTCTCTCTTGGCCAAACCACAATAGGACCAAAGAGGGTTTCTTCCTCTCTACAAATTGAACAATGAAATCAGTGTAAACGGTGAATACCAATCAGTAAAAGGTGTTCATGCACTTTGTAACATCCCAATACTGCTAATGATATAGCCTAATGAACAAAACAAACAAATCTGCATACTCAAATTGGAAGTAGGAGTGGCTTGTGTGGTGAGATGATCTTTCGATTTCCAGGCTTGTTGATAAACAACAATAAATGGAGGGCTAAACCTGAGTATAGTTACAGCTTATCCAAAGCTGCTCTTACCAGCTTGTTGAATTACTTAGAAAATGCTTTTTTTTTTTCCTGGCACACCTAAATTAATACGGAGTGCTATTGGCGCCAAAATAAACTAGAATTTCTATTAATCAAAATCAGGTACAGGTGATTGCAATGCACAATGTAGGCCTGTATGCTGATGATATGGTGTCTCCTCCCAAATTATTTTTCATCGTTTGTTTGATGTTTGAAGTAGAACTTAAAGGGGGTGACATGACAATGACATCAATGGCATCAATAGACTCAGGCTTCTAGTCACGTGAGCTTCAAAGGCAGAGCTGAATTTGTCTTTTGTCCATCCCAAAGGAGACACTTGAGACCCCTCCAATCTGCCAGGCTGATCAGGAGGAAAGCCAATGTTTATGCTTCCTGTTGAACAAATTCACAATTTTGACGTGTTAGTATGTTACTATCCACATACAGTTGAAGTTGGACGTTTACATACACTTTAGCCAAATACATTTAAACTCAGTTTTTCACAATTCCTCACAATTCCAAATGTAATCCTAGTAACAATTCCCTGTCTTAGGTCAGTTAGGATCACCACTTTATTTTAAGAATGTGAAATGTCAGAATAATAGTATAGAGAATGATTTATTTCAGCTTTTATTTATTTCATCAGAAAGTCAGAAGTTACACTCAATACACTCAATTAGTATTTGGTAGCATTGCCTTTAAATTGTTTAAATTGGGTCAAATGTTTTCGGGTAGCCTTCCACAAGCTTCCCACAATAAGTTGGGTGAATTTTGGCCCATTCCTCCTGACAGAACTGGTGTAACTGAGTCAGGTTTGTAGGTCTCCTTGCTCACACACGCTTTTTCAGTTCTGCCCACAGCTTTTCTATAGGATTGAGGTCAGGGCTTTGTGCTGGCCACTCCAATACCTTGACTTTGTTGTCCTTAAGCCATTTTGCCACAACTTTGGAAGTATGCTTGGGGTCATTGTCCATTTGGAAGACCCATTTGCGACCAAGCTTTAACTTCCTGACTTCTTGAGCTGTTGCTTCAATATATCCACATCATTTTCCTTCCTCATGCAATCTATTCTGTGAAGTGCACCAGTCCCTCCTGCAGCAAAGCCTCCCCCTTTTTCCTCCAAACATAAAGATGGTCATTATGGCCAAACTTTGTCCCCATGTGCAGTTGTAATCTGTAGTCTGGCTTTTTTATGACGGTTTTGGAGCAGTGGTTTCTTCCTTGCTGAGCATGGGGGATGGAGATTGCTGTGAAATGTTGATAACCTCCCTGTTCTTAGTCCAAATCCAGGAATTTCCAGTTCTCCCAATCCTTCATCCTCCTATGCTGTGTCAGGCCACATCTGTGTTTGTATGTGTGTGCGTGTATGTGTGTGTGTGTGTGTGTGTTGCAACCTGGCTGAATTCAGATTCAATGGGTTTTGACGTTGGTACGGTCCCAAATTGCTCAAAAAGGATTGCGCACACAAAACCTCAATAGAAAACCCCCCTGTAAAGTATATACTGTAACTGTGTGCTAAAAACAAGGTTTCTCACCCGGATTGATTTGAAGGCATATACTGTATATTGTATCTTCACCAAGCAAGAACGATCATTCACCAAATACTAAATAACAGTAATGGGCATATGTGTTAATAACTTTTGACAGCTACAGTGCCTTCAGAAAGTATTCCGACTTTTTCCACATATTGTTACGTTACCGCCTTATTCTAAAATGTAAGTTCCTGGGGGTCCATATGGACAACATGCTGGAATAGGCTGGTAACACCGGGGTTCTGTACAAAAAGGGCCAGAGCCGACTCTACTTTCTGAGGAGGCACAGGTCCTTCAATGAGTGCAGTAAACTACTGCATATCTTCTACCAGTCTGTGGTGGCCAGTGCCATCTTTTTTGCAGTGGTGTGCTGGGGCGCCAACATAAAGGCCGGTGATGCTTCTCGGGTAAATAATCTGATCAGGAAGGCTAGCTCTGTTCTGGGGATTAGCCTTGACACTCTAGATGTAAGGGCCTGACTGAGGCCAGGTCAGGTCCTGACATTCACTGGGAGTTGGTGTTGGGTTTAGTTGATCCCCAATTAGAGGCAGCTGTCTTGAGTTGTCTCTAATTGGGGATTCTATTTATGCTCATATTTTGTCCACCTGCGTCATGGGTCCTCAGATCCTCAAAAAGTTCCACAGCTGCACCATCGAGAGCATCCTGACTGGTTGCATCACTGTCTGGTATGGCAACTGCTCGGCCTCAGACATAAATATCTAAAAACCTGTTTTCTAAAAACGCCACATCCACATTATATCCACTGATACCCTAACAGGAGGCCAGAGACTATCGAGGCCGGCGTGAGGCGATTGACAAGAAAAACTAGTCCCACAGGACAAGACTCCCATTGAACCTCTCTTCTCTTCCCTTTGCTTCATTTCAGTCTTCCTCCTCTTTTCCTTCTTATCTACATCACTGGCTCCTAGCTGATAACAGCCGGGAACATGGTGAATGTGGGCGGCCGGGGCAGAGAAAGAGTGGGAACGGATATGGGAAAATGTATGTTTTTTTTGTCAAATAGAGAAAGTAGAATTTAATAGAATAGAACAGAATAGAACAGAATAGATCAGAACAGCATAGAATATAATAAAATAGAATGAGTCTCCTGAATGTATGACTACATAATAACAAGGCATCTGAAAGAATATCTATAGACATGACAGTGATAATTTATTAAAACAATGATCATTTATTAAAAGCTATATTCTTATTCCTCCCCTCCACATCAAGAGGACTAATTTCATGCTAAAAAAATATGACCAATAAGAAAATCAAATTACCAACAGCAGAGTTGATTGGATGAAAGTGATGTGCACAAACAAACAAAAATATTCTATATGGCTGTGGCCTACATTTTAATCTGTTCTCCAATTTTGTCGATGGGAAGGGCAGCCATTCTGCTCTGTGATCACCTATTTGGCCTGTCAGGATGTTTATGACAAGGATGAGAGTAGAAAACAAAATTACCGCTGATGATGAAGATAAGCCATGAGAAAGAGAAGAGATTAGACCACTGTCAAAACATCTAGTCAGTCCCCAGACTCCCTCTCTATGGACAGCAGAAGAGCTTCAAAGACAGCTGAGACTGTTTCTGAACACATACACACACCATGTGCTGTACGCACGCACACACGCACACACACACACTAGCTAGATCAAGGCAGAGATTGGTGCGGGAAGAGTCCAGGGATTTCTGATGTCTGTCACTGTTACATCAATAGGGACATCATTCCTGCATATTTGATTTGGTCTGCATTAAAATACAGACCGAAAGATTCAGATAGATGAGAGAAAAACAGAGGAAATGGAGTGCTGACTATATATGGTGGGAACAGATTTGAACCAGCTTTGGCACTTTTAATAGGCCTGAGGTTATTTTCACTCGATTTATGACATGTTCATTTACAAGGCACCACCTTTGAAATAACTTTTCCCATGACTTTTGTCTTTGAATTTCCTGTGACCCCTGGAAAGGGTTGCAAAGCTACCGGTAATTTACCAAAGTTACAGGAATCTTTGATAATATTGGTATTTAACAGGTAATCTATGGCAATCTATGGTAACTTTGGTAATTTATACTTGAATAACTTAAAAATGTATATTTATATATAGTATTCCTTAGGCTAGCGAGCAAGTATTTTAGCCAGGTAACCTAGGACAACAAAAGATAAAAGCGTGTACTATATGATAGAGTCATAGACTGTTTCGTCAACAGGAAAGAGAGGATGATGGCATTGGCATTTCTCTACAAGTAGGGTGATGTAACATGTTTTTCTACTTGCACGAACGTGCGCACACGCACACACACGCACACACACACACAGAAATCAGAACTATGGACAGACACATCATATTTAGCTTACATTGATTGGACTAAATTGTTTTTTGTTGTCACTGTATTAGACTAAGCATAGGTGATTTGATGGTGTTGAAATGTTGAAGTTGAAATGATGCTACAATAGTGGAGGCAGCTCCTGTTTTCTTTGCGACTTGCGGTAACTCTCTGGTTCTAAATCAATATTTTGTTTCGTAGTCAGAAAATGTCCAAAACATTAACTTGCATGACCATGCTGTAGGTAATGTAAATGTTTGTTACATGCAACATGCTTTGTGGACTTCACAGGACAGAGGTTGCTGTCAGGTTTTGTGATTAAACAAAGGTGTGTGTCACGTTCGGGTGTGTAGAGAGACCAAGGCGCAGCGTATCCATAGTTCGACATCTTTATTTAACGAACTGACGAACTATACAAAATAACAAATGATATATATATAAAGATACACGTAACACGACACGAGACAATATACAACAATGAACCACGCCAACGGAGTGGAACACAGACATATAAGTAAGATCCCTAATTAGAGGTAATGCATAGCAGCTGCCTCTAATTAGGGATCCTACACACACACACCAGACAGAAATAGAAATGATAGATCTGCCAGACTCTGACCATAGAAATATAGAGAAGCAAAGCTTCTCTATGGCCAGAGCCTGACAGTACCCCCCCCCAAAGGCGCGGACTCCCGGCCGCAAGAAAATAAACACAAACATGAGGGAAGGGTAAGGGAGGAAAAAAAAACATCACACGATCGCAGGTGGCGGTTCCGGCCCCGGCGAAGTGGCTAGCTTCCTCCCCATTTCTACTGGGCCCGGTGTGGCTGGCGACTCAGGCCATTTAAAGGGGCAACCCACTGGTCCTGGAAATGACCATGGTGGGGCAAAAGGCTCAGGCCAAGGAGCGGGGCAAATAACCGGGCCAGGACTGGGCATCGGTGTAACAGGCGACTCCGGCCATATAAAGGGGCAACCCACCAGTCCTAGAAATGACCATGGTGGGGAAAAAGGCTCAGGCCATGGAGCGGGGCAAATAACCGGGCCAGGACTGGGCACCGGTGTGGCAGGCGACTCCGGCCATGTAAAGGGGCAACCCACCGGTCCTGGATACAACAATGGTGGGGAAATAAGTTCAGGCCATGGAGCGGGGCAAATAACCGGGCCAGGACTGAGCACCGGTGTGGCAGGCGACTCCGGCCATATAATCGTCACGGAAGGTTCCGGGCTGTCGAGCGTCACGGAAGGTTCCGGGCTGTCGAGCGTCACGGGAGGCTCCGGGCTGTCGAGCGTCACGGGAGGCTCCGGGCTGTCGAGCGTCACGGGAGGCTCCGGGCTGTCGAGCGTCACGGGAGGCTCCGGGCTGTCGAGCGTCACGGGAGGCTCCGGGCTGTCGAGCGTCACGGGAGGCTCCGGGCTGTCGAGCGTCACGGGAGGCTCCGGGCTGTCGAGCGTCACGGGAGGCTCCGGGCTGTCGAGCGTCACGGGAGGCTCCGGGCTGTCGAGCGTCACGGGAGGCTCCGGGCTGTCGAGCGTCACGGGAGGCTCCGGGCTGTCGAGCGTCACGGGAGGCTCCGGGCTGTCGACCGTCACGGGAGGCTCCGGGCTGTCGATCGTCACGGGAGGCTCCGGGCTGTCGACCGTCACGGGAGGCTCCGGGCTGTCGACCATCACGGGAGGCTCCGGGCTGTCGACCATCACGAGAGGCTCCGGGCTGTCGATCATCACGAGAGGCTCTGGGCTGTCGATCATCACGAGAGGCTCCGGGATGTCGAGGCGCACCGACGGTCTGATGCGTAGAGCTGGCATTGGAGGCACCTGGCTGGGCTCACGCACTGGAAGTCGAGTGCGGGGAGTCGGCACGGGACGTACCGGACTGGGGAGGCGCACTGGAGGCCTGGTGCGTGGAGTCGGCACTGGAGGCACCTGGCTGGGCTCACGCACTGGAAGTCGAGTGCGGGGAGTCGGCACGGGACGTACCGGACTGTAGAGGCGCACTGGAGGCCTGGTGCGTGGAGCTGGTACTGGAGGAACCTGGCTGGGCACACGCACTGGAGGTCGAGTGCAGGGAGTCGGCACGGGACGTACCGGACTTTGCACACGCACTGGAGGTAGAGTGCGGGGAGTCGGCACGGGACGTACCGGACTGGGGAGGCGCACTGGAGGCCTGGTGCGTGGAGCTGGCACTGGAGGAACCTGGCTGGGCACACGCACTGGAGGTCGAGTGCGGGGAGTCGGCACGGGACGTACCGAGCTAGGGAGGCGCACTGGAGGTTGAGTGCGGGGAGTCGGCACGGGACGTACCGGACTTTGCACACGCACTGGAGGTAGAGTGCGGGGAGTCGGCACGGGACGTACCGGACTGGGGAGGCGCACTGGAGGCCTGGTGCGTGGAGCTGGCACTGGAGGAACCTGGCTGGGCACACGCACTGGAGGTCGAGTGCGGGGAGTCGGCACGGGACGTACCGGGCTAAGGAGGCGCACTGGAGGTTGAGTGCGGGGAGTCGGCACGGGACGTACCGGACTGGGGAGGCGCACTGGAAGCCTGGTGCGTGAAGTCGGCACTGGTGACACATGACTAATAACACGCACTTCAGGGCGAGTGCGGGGAGCAGGCACAGGACGTACCTGACTGGGAAGGCGCACTGGAAGCCTGGTGCGTGAAGTCGGCACATGTGGCACAGGACTAACAACACGCACCTCAGGGCTAGTGCGGGGAGCAGGCACATGACGTACCGAACTGGAGAGGCGCACTGGAGGCCTGGTGCGTGGAGTCGGCACTGATGGCGCCGGACTGGTGACACGCACCTCAGGGCGAGTGCGAGGAGCAGGCACATGACGTACCGGACTGGAGAGGCTCACTGGAGTGTAGCAGACGGCCGGACCCAGACTGGGCACCGGTGGAGCGGACTGCTCTGGCACTGGAGTAGAGCAGACGGCCGGACCCCGACTGGGTACCGGTAAAGCGGACTGCTCTTTCACGGGAGTGGAGTAGGCGACTGGGCACGGATTATTCAGCTCCGACATTTCCTCTTCAACCTCCTCTGCTATCTCCCACATTTCCTCCAGAACTTCTCCAAAATGTTTCTCCAAATATTCCTCCTTTTCCCTCATCTCTTCTAATATGCCTCCATAATATGCCTCTAACTCCTTCTCTTCCCTCTTGCTTTGCGCCCCCCACTTGTATTTCGGCATCAGCGAATCCCACATGGAAAGTGGTACTGGCGCGTCCTCTTCCTTGCCAGACCACCCCCATAGCCCCCCCCCGAAATTTCCCTGGGGTTGACTACGGGCTCCTTTACCTCCATAACGCCGCTGTCTTCCTTTCTCCTCCTTTGCTCCTTCCTTACGCTGCTTGGTCGGGTGGTGGTTCATTCTGTCACGTTCGGGTGTGTAGAGAGACCAAGGCGCAGCGTATCCATAGTTCGACATCTTTATTTAACGAACTGACGAACTATACAAAATAACAAATGATATATATATAAAGATACACGTAACACGACACGAGACAATATACAACAATGAACCACGCCAACGGAGTGGAACACAGACATATAAGTAAGATCCCTAATTAGAGGTAATGCATAGCAGCTGCCTCTAATTAGGGATCCTACACACACACACCAGACAGAAATAGAAATGATAGATCTGCCAGACTCTGACCATAGAAATATAGAGAAGCAAAGCTTCTCTATGGCCAGAGCCTGACAGTGTGGTTGAATTTATTCTGCTTCTTATTTTCTCTGCCTTAGGCCTACACTCCTTTGAAAAGGGTTCATTCTGGAACGTACTTTCAAAAAGGGGGCCAGGGTTCCGTCTTTGAAGCACGTTTTCCACTGTGATAAATATCATCAATTTTTTTTTTAAGTACTAAATGATATTCACAGAATTTGAACACTACAGTAAGGCGTTGGTGAAGAAGATGAAGGGAATAATTAAAACGAGTGTTTCCATGCAGCCTAGCCAGATTCGTCCGTCGGACTGCCAGATGGTGAAACGTGATTCATCACCACTGATCCAGAGTCCAATGGCGGCGAGCTTTACACCACTTCAGCCAACTCTTGGCATTGCACATGGTGATCTTAGGCTTGTGTGCGGATGCTCGGCCTAACTGACTTGTTGGAAAGGTGGCATCCAATGACGGCACCACGTTGAATGTCACTGAGCTTTTCAGTATGGGCCATTCTACTGCAAATATTTGTCTATGGAGATCGCATGGCTGAGTGCTCGATTTTATATAACTGTCAGCAACGGGTCTGGCTGAAATAGCTGAAATCATTAATTTGAAGGGGTGTCCACATACCTTTGGCTATGTAGTGTAGCTATGTATCTACTTGTTATTTGGAATGAGACTAAATTAGTTTAGAAAATCATTGTTTGCTCTGTGTATATTTGGTGTGTAGTCAGTTGGCTTTGCTAGTTAGCAAACTGAGAACATTATCTGCTCAAGTTGGCCAAAGTTAGCTAGTTAGCTTGCTAGTCATGTTTTGAGGAGAACAGGTTCCCTCCCTGTAGAATCTAGACAAGATGGGATGGGGAAGACTAAATGTGCAGTTCCTTCATCTGGCTGATGCAGTGCCCAGACGAGATCAGAGCTAATGGCTACAGAGATTTTTTTTTAAAGTGAGATCGCTCAGATTCTATCTTCATTAGCTAGCTAGATGTAAATGTTTAACCAATCCAATTATATTGATATTGCTATATGAACTCCTTTTCCTGAAAATGTCTATCTGATTTAGCCAGCTAGTTGTTGTTGTTTTAGTCTCCGTAAAAAAAATTTTTTACATACCATAACCCCACCACCACCACCTGTTCAGAACGTTGACATCAGCAAACCACTCGCCCACACGGCGCTGTACACGTGGTCTGCAGTTGTGAGGCCGGTTGGATGTACTGCCAAGTTCTCTAAAACAATGTTGGAAGCAGCTTAAACATTAAATTATCTGGAAACAGCTCTGGTGGACATTCCTGCAGTCAGCATGCCAATTGCACGCTCCCTCAAAACATCTGTGGCATAGTGTTGTGTGACAAAACTGCACATTTTAGAGTGGCATTTTATTGTCCCCAGCACAAGGTGCACCTGTATAATGATAATTCTGTTTAATCAGCTTCTTGATATGCCACTTCTGTCAGGTGGATGGATTATCTTGGCAAAGGAGAAATTGAATTGTCAAGTGGACTGAATTCTAATTCAAATAATGTTGTGTCTCTCTTTCAGATCTTCTAAGCACACCACTGCCTCTGCTAGCCACAAAACCACTGCCTCAGAGTAGTTGGGTAAGCTCCTTCCTGAATGGCCCTATCCAGCAGAGACATTGGACAGGGCCACAGTCTCTCCCAAACCCCCTGTCTCAGTCCCCAGTAATTATTCTGCAATAGTTTATGTGCCGGGGGACTAGGGTCAATTTGTCTAATCTGGACTCGTATTCACAAAGCGCCTTAGAGTAGGAGTAGTGGTGGGGCCTGACCCTAGATCGGCACTCTTGTGGAGCATTTTCATACAGGATTTACCGCAGTGTTTTCCCTAAAAGGCTCAGACTTTTCTGTTTCCATCTACGCAGGCCGGCACCCGTGTCTCACTGGGCCATGGCTGCGGCGGACCTGTTCTCACTTGGGGCCAAAGGCAGGTCACTGGTACCTTTCAGCTTGCATTTACACAACAATGGCTAACTGTGAACTTTAACACCTTCTCACAAAGCAACTGTTTTGATTATGCAGAGGTTGCTGATTCTGCTCTTCACAAGTCCTCACTGTCAGCCCTAGCTATGGAAACAATTTCCCTAGTATAATATAAGGGTGTATACACTAGTGTAACACTGATATTACAGTTGAAAAGCAGCATTGGATGCTTTGTGAATATGGGCCCTGGTAAAATATGTGATCTTGGGCATGCTTCCATTAACCCCTTCCGGAGGATCTGAGCCCCTGGTCGTTCTGCCATTCCGACTGCAGCTGTGGACCCCTAGCCTGATTTCACCGGGCGTTCTAGCCTGTCCCCAGACCCTTGCTGATCAAGTTTAGCCAGATAGTCACTGTGCTTCTGTCTCTGTCATTTCACACACCAAATTTACTACAAAGACATATTGACAAAGTAGAACGTTTCCAGTAACATACCCTCCCTTTGCAACCCTACCCCTGACAAACTCACACCTTTTGTAAATATATATAATTCTATTAGCATCAATATTCACTTTGTCCCCCCCCTCCCCCACTGTCTCATCACCCTATTTACACACGCACTTGCACGGGCACACACACACATCGAAGCCCTTATCGCCAGACTCTCATGTGCCCCCAGACGCTGCTAATCAAGACAAACGGCAGCCCCTCCTTCTGTGCCCCTCTCTCACCCCCCCCCCCCCCCCCCCCCCCCATCCCCCTGCTCCCTCCCTCTTGTTCCCTGGTGTGGCCGATAG
Organism: Thymallus thymallus; assembly: GCA_023634145.1. NCBI lineage: Eukaryota > Metazoa > Chordata > Actinopteri > Salmoniformes > Salmonidae > Thymallus > Thymallus thymallus. Next base: position 13,100,121 of record CM042410.1, on the reverse strand, counting down.
CTCGCTTGGGGTCCTGCTGTAATTGGTTTAGACATAATTTACTGCTCACTTGGTAATGTAGCATTTCAGCATCTGATAAAAATCATATGAAGTCACAGCAATTGGTGCTCCGGCTTGAAAGGTAGTCATTGTAATCATTTAGATACCAAAAGGGGATACTGCTCTCGCTCGCTCGCTCACACACAAACTCTGTTAAAAAAACAGGACAGAACTTGTTAGAGAAATAAAGGCAAAGAAAGGATGCTCACTGACAGACTAAATTGATGAAAGTTGTAGTTATCCCTGTTTTGGGCTTCCTATGGATTTGTGGGTGATATGGCCCTCTTTATTCCAAACTTTCAATGAGCTGTGAGTTTGGCCCCAGGCGCTTTCCCTAGCCGCCACATTGGGCTTCTACACTATCCCAGCAATGTTGCACTCCACCATCCCCCCACATGGGAGATCCACTATTCCCCCCCACATGGGAGATCCACTATTCCCACCACACATTTCTAATATTTCCTAACTCTTTTTTTAACACCAACACTCGTATCTGGTTTCTGTGGGATGACACTTTAGCATAAATCTGCCATTGACATCAATGCATGACCTAGTCTTATTAGAATAAACAATGGCTCTTGATGAGTCATGTTACAACAGGCAAACTCCACTTAAAAAAAGGAAGGTATACTTGGTGTGATGCATATAGATATTAACTTTATATTCAATTGTGTGTGAAAGGACTTTTCTTCCAGGTGTGTGAAATGACTTTACTTCCCGGTGTCTGAAATGACTTTACTTCCAGGTGTGTGGAATGACTTGACTTCCAGGTGTGTGAAATGACTTTACTTCCAGGTGTGTGAAATGACTTTACTTCCAGGTGTATGGAAGGACATTCCTTCTGGGTGTGTGGAAGCGGAAAATTAGTTTATGAGACAGTTAATACAAAGATACCACTTATTAATACCTTACTACTATCCCTGTGCTTGCATATGTTGGTCTTTATATCTGTCACATATAGTATCAAGGCTTATGTGGTACATTTGCAAAGAATGGCTACATCATATAATGGGATTTAAAGCTTTACAGGACTACAAAAGGTAAACATCATTATCTGTGATTCAAATGCTCATAAAAAATATAATCACCTTTGATACCTTCAATACAGCATTAACATTCTGAGTGAAAACACTGCAATTTCTGTTTATACATAATTGAGCAAATTCGAGCCCAATATTTCTTATTATATTCCTTTTTTAATACAGTCATTTAAGACAGCTAAATTACTTAATATTAATATTAAGAGTACATTTAAAACCCATGCACGGATTTAAGAGAGAGAGGGGAGAAAAACAGCTACCTTAACTCCCTCTGGTATTTGACTCTGATAGGAGACCCTATTACCCTGGCCTGGATAGGGATGGTTGGGGACCACACAATTTGCTCAGTTTTTTATGAGAGGCTCTATTTCTGCTTTGATAAAGTGTCATCGAGGAATATCCCTAAGCACTCTTTGGTTTCATAAATGCTCTGCGGATTCACTGGCAACACAGCTCCAACATCCCTCTCTCTAAATGCTCATTGATTGCATGCATGACCACACAATAGATGACCACATCCAGCTAGCGCAGGAAGACGCTATCTAAACGTTACACAGAAGGGTCTTGTCTATATCCCGGCGCAGATAACTATACAGGTGATCAAAGACTTTAAAGGGGTTTTTAGAGAGTTCCCTATCATTTTAAAAGGGAAACCTAACTGATGATTCGGAACTCAATCGACGACCAACACACAGCCAATCCGTTTCCTATTCATGTATCAGTTGTGTCTTAACTTTACCAGAAAGGCTTATTTCAGATGTTTAGTACTGCCATGTCTAGAAGCCCAGTGAAGTCTACTTCTTGCTGGGGTTACAACCCAGTTTTTCTAGCATGTAATTTTCTAAATTACATCAAAAATCATGTTTTTCCAAAATGTCTTTGAACTGAGGTTTTAAATTACGTTAACTCCAGAGCATCATTACATTTCACTTGAGCATCATTTGTTGCCATTCCAGTAAGGGCTTCCTCCATCTTTATTGGATTACCTAGTGATGGGAGAGTAAATCAGCGGGTTGTACCAACAACAGCTAGGGAATCTTCGTGCAAAGAGCCGACTTTAGTGTCATCTGAGGTTAACCATCTTGTCTGTGTGTTATTTGCATGTAGTTAGAGCCGCCACCACAATGCTTAAGATTCCACAGGTCAGGGGCCACACAGCCAAGGGGAAACCATTAGTACTTATTCCCGAAAATTGAGTTGCTTAAGTACTCGCTAAATTAAAGGCAGACTGTTATATCTCCAGAAAGAGAGGGGTGGGAAGTAAATAGCTGGTTTCCCTGATTGTTCCAAAGTAAATAAGTTAGAAAACTGTTTCCATCCACTTTATAGTGGGCCCTATTTACACCATGCAGTATGTATCTGTCTTCACTAGTGCATCCATGGCAATATGCACATCTGAGAGGTAAAGTGCCTTGGGAGAAAACTTTGAGAGGGGCCAAATCTCCTTGAGTTGAAATGTGGTTTAAATGACCAACCTCTATCTTGGTAGATTTAACAACTTAATAATGTGTAAAAAAAGGGTGAAAGTGGGGCTCCAATTATGACGGAACCAAAGTAAAATACAATTTGATCATAGGCTATAGCTCAGGGAATGGAAACCATTTCCAAACCCAAATAACAAGCAAAATGTTTTATATTGGTTTGGTTAACTAAAAAGAACCAGTAGAAATAAGATTGTGTTGCAAAGGCAGACAGCGTAATTGTCGATTAATCCCGTCTAATACGACTCAAAACAGTGCATTGAAACAATTAATCCCAAACACCTCTCCATTTGAATGCCAATGAATCACATTTCCAGACTTTCATAATATTTCCTCACCCAAAAAGTCTGGGTTGACGATACAACCAAACTGTAGTTTGAGAGTGTTGGGGCGTGAATTCTCACCACAAAAGTGCATTTATTAGGAATTCCAGACCAGTGCATTTTCAGACCCTTGGCTTTGTTATAAGCACCTCACCGCCTACTGTGGCAGTTGAGCGCCAGAAACATGAAGCACGCCTCACCCCCACAAAACCTCACTGAGCTGTCAAAGTGACAGGATTAACTTCAGGCCAATAACACGCAATTAGATTTATTTTCCCTCCTTAAGCCTATTAAGACCACAGCTGAGCAGATAGTGTTCCCTTTTAGCTGGATTTAATTGTGTTTCTTATGCACAATGAGCTGTGAGTTTCAGGGTTGGTAATGGGCAACCATGGTGGTTGAATGGCAAGGTGGTAAGGTGGTCGCCTGGCAAGGTGGTAAGGTGGTCGAATGGTAAGGTGGTAAGGTGGTCGCCTAGTAAGGTGGTAAGGTGGTTGAATGGTAAGGTGGTCGCCTGGTAAGGTGGTCACCTGGCAAGGTGGTAAGGTGGTCGCCTGGTAAGTTGGTCACCTGGCAAGGTGGTAAGGTGGTCGCCTGGTAAGTTGATGGATTCTGGTCACAGCAATGCGTAGAGGAGGTGATTGAAATGATCCTGGGGCCTACAGGCAAAATTCCACAGAGCTTCCAATCCACGGCCTGAGGGGAAGCCTGCTGGTGGGTGCTCTTTTTGTCACCATGGCTGAGAAACCGACACTGTCCTTAATCGTGTAACTTTGTGTGCTGTCCCTTTTACAGGCGTGCTAATCCCGTTACGGGCAAATAAAGACGCAAGTCCCCACCATGCCGGTTCATTTGCAGGCCTTATATTTGCCATTGTCAAGGGAGTCCATTCAGCCACCATTGTCGGGTGACTGACAATCACTGCTGCGTTTAGAAGCAGAGAATGAAGGTAAGGAGAAGGAGAAGGAGAAGGAGGAGGAGGAGGAGGCATAGGAGGAAGAGGAAGGGTGCATTAGTGGGCATCGTCTACACTTCTTTCCTAAAAAGGGGACACCATTTCGTTTGTGTCTTGTCGTACTGAGAACTCGTTGTACACAGTTATAATACTCGTGCCGCTTCAATGAGGTGGGACCGCATGCAAAGATGATTTGACAGAGAACGATTGATTGTTTCATCGTAGACAATACCGTAACCTTCACATTTCTTTGAACACATTCACACCCAAAGCTTAATATAGATCGCTATTCTCCAAGCTTCTTCCTTCTGCGATGAATAGAAAGCCACCCTTCCATTCTCCATTCTTCTCCTGTCCTCTGCTCCCCATTCATTCAGTTACACAGGTGATATGTACGCATAACACCATTACAGTAGTTGACTAATGACAGACCATTGCTCTCCGTCTGTAGAACGACCTACCTTAGCCAACTCGTTGTATAAGCCCATCAGCAGAGCTCTCCATCACATTCTCACTCAGGCAGAAGGAGAGGCAGTAGCATCTCTACAGAGCCAATCAGACATAGGCATATGATCCCTGTACTAGCAGTAGGGAGCCTGAGGACCTTGTTTCTTCCATTGTTGTGTCTCAATGGGCCACTAGGCTATAAATAGGAGATAAGTGCAATGGTCAGGTCACTCTGAGGAAGACGTCAGCTTGACAGCAAAATGTCAGTCACCTGTTCTCATCCTGACCATTGGATTAAAGTGAGCTAAAAGAAATGCATGTCTGACTTTTTTGTTGAGTTTGCCAACTCCTTTCTGCCTCAAATTAGTCCTTTTGGACGTTTTCCTGCCCTTCTCATGACCTTGTTGAAGACTTTGATGGAATAAGATACACAATTAAATGGATAAACTAATGTCAGCTTAGGTGACATAGCTATAATGGTTAAATGTAGCTATTTTTCCCATATTCTAATGCAACCATTTTGAGTATCAAGTATTCAAACAGGGCAATGGTAATTAACACATGCAATTCATGGTTTCCCAATGAATTCCAGGCAGTTCTGCATTCTAAGACAGGGTTGTCTATTTTTCAGCTCTCAAGAGGATCAAGCTTTACTCAAAGGGATGCCTATAATAATTAAGTAGCAAAACAGAGTATGTTCTTTAAATACATTCACACCCAGGCTTGTTCCCATCTACCAATTGTCAGGCCATTAAAAGTCGCTAGCTAGCTACACCCACAATAACAAGTCAGAATGAGCAGCAGCATTGAAGCCGACGTCGGGCCTCCCTCACGCGATTCAATCACAGCAAACGTAAACAGCTGAGATCTGTGAGCCCTCATTAAGCAGCCCCACCACCCTCCTCCCACCTACTCGCTGACTAAGCAAATAAATCCATACTCTTTTCATGTTTGGCTTGGGGGGGATTAGTAAGCATATCTTTCCCCTGTTATTCTTTGTCTGGGTTTGGGGGGCTTAGGGATGGGGGGAGGGGTTAGATTGTTGCTGAGAACATAATTGGCATGGCCTCTCTGACACTGTCCGTCAGACTGGGTTTTAGCTGCCTCTGTGTGCATCTCGTCCAGCAGGGCCCCTGTGAGGCCCCTGCCAATGTTTCATTAAACAAGAGTGGGGTCTCTGAGGAGATGTTTGTGCAGCCTCCGTGGCTCCACCACACAGCAAGAAGCGCGCCTTCCATTGCAAACTGGCGCGGCTATAATTAGCCACACACCCCATTTCATGATGGGGCCCCTGTGTAAGCCAGTCGGTGTATGTGTGTCTGTAAACTGGTGTGTGTGTGTGTGTGTGTGTGTACAGTAGTGTGTATGTGCGTGTGTGTGTGTGTGTGTGTGTGTGTGTGTGTGTGTGTACAGTAGTGTGTATGTGCGTGTGTGTGTGTGTGTGTGTGTGTGTCTGTAAAGTAGTGTGTATGTGCATGTGCGTGTGTCTGTGTGTGTGTATGTGTGTAAAGTAGTGCGTGTGTCTGTGTGTGTGTGAGTGTGTGTGTGTGTGTGTGTGTGTGTGTGTGTACAGAAGTGTGAATGTGCGTGCGTGTGTGTGTGTGTGTGTGTGTGTGTGTGTGTGTGTATGTGTGTACAGGAGTGTGTATGTGCGTGTGTGTGTGTGTGTGTGCGTGCGTGCGTGCGTGCGTGCGTGCGTGCGTGCGTGCGTGCGTGCGTGCGTGCGTGCGTGTGTGTGTGTGGGTGTGTGTGTGTGTGTAAAGTAGTGTGTATGTGCATGTGCGTGTGTCTGTGTGTGTGTGTGTGTGTGTGTATGTGTGTGTGTGTGTGTTTAAAGTAGTGTGAATGTGTGTGTGTGTGTGTATGTGTGTGTGTAGGGGGCTTACAGTGGTGTAAGAAAGATTGAGACTGGTCTTTGAGGGAGAATATTTTTGCTGTATGACTCAAGCAGAGTGAGGGAGGCCCATGAACATGTTCTGGGGCATTACCACTGTTGCTGCTGATACCTTTAACTGTTAAAATTATTTCAACCTCAGTCATATGTAGTAATATCTAAATAGGTCAAAGGTTATATAGTTCAAATGTAAAAACCCTCCAATTTAATAGCCTACATTGACACACAACTACCAGTACCAGTGTATTCAAATCAGGTCAGGTACCCCCTTTTATTCTTTATGATTTAAAAGGCAAAACTGATCCTAGATCAACAATTCTACTCTGAGATGTTATGGACCATTGACATTTTGTAATGCATTTTTGTTATTTTTTACGTTTACCCCTTTTTTCCCCAATTTCGTGATATCCAATTGGTAGTTACAGTTCCATCGCTGCAACTCCCCTACGGACTCAGGAGAGGCGAAGGTTGAAAGCCATGCGTCCTCTGAAACATGACCCTGCCAAGCCACACTACTTCTTGACACACTGGTGGCTTAACCCGGAAGCCAGCCGCAACAATGTGTTGGTGGAAACACCGTCCAGCTGGCGACCGAGGTCAGCTTGCAGGTGCCCGGCCTGCCACAAGGAGGCACTAGAGTGCGATGGGACAAGGAAATCCCGGCCAGCCAAACCCTCCCCTAACCCGGGGGAGTTGGGCCAGTTGTGCGCTGCCTCATGGGTCTCCCAGTCACTGCCGGCTGTGACACAGCCTGGGATCGAATCCGGGTCTGTTGTGAAGCCTCAAACACTGTGATGAAGTGCCTTAGACTGCTTCGCCACTCGGGAGGCCTGTAATGCATTATTGAACTGAATGACAGAGATGTGGAAAGTGTTGGAGTAACTCCTTGAATGAACTGGGCCAAAATTGTCAACCTTACTACAAAACAGTTTCACTTTCCTTGTAGAAGCTTAAACATTTGATCCAGCGTGCGTAAGTATTTTGAGCAGTGGACCTTCATCATCAACCAATGATAATAATCAGAGATATTGAATGAGGGGATGATGCAGAGATATACAAAGTAAACAAGCAAGCCCATCTATTCCAGAGCTCCAGAGGAATCCTGCAGCCTTATAATGAAGGCAAGTGGGATAGCGAGGCCTCAGGATGGTTGAACAGTACTGCTAGGCTCTTTAAAGAGCCTGAGCCTGTGATGGACTACAGAGCTTGGCTCTCAATCACTGCTGTTCACGGGCTATACCGGGATAAGTCAAATACAACTTTATCTTTCTGATCAAACTGCTTGCAATGCATATAAATGAAAATGTGTCTTGCTCGAAGGAGTAATTATTTTTCCATTATCACTAAACTCTGTAACCAGATTTGATTCAGTGCGGTCCGTTTGTAATTTTAGTAGGATTACTTTTTGTGGAAAGGTTTGATGTCCCTATAAAGAAGAGCATACACTCACATTTAGTATGTCCTACTATAGCTAGTGGTTCAATTGTCGATCTCCTTTCTAGAGTTGCATGGTTCACAGTGTTTGGTGTTGTAGCTGTACGTCTGACTATGTCCTTCATGGTTCACAGTGTTTGGTGTTGTAGCTGTACGTCTGACTATGTCCATCATGGTTCACAGTGTTTGGTGTTGTAGCTGTACGTCTGACTATGTCCATCATGGTTCACAGTGTTTGGTGTTGTAGCTGTACGTCTGACTATGTCCATCATGGTTCACAGTGTTTGGTGTTGTAGCTGTACGTCTGACTATGTCCATCATGGTTCACAGTGTTTGGTGTTGTAGCTGTACGTCTGACTATGTCCATCATGGTTCACAGTGTTTGGTGTTGTAGCTGTACATCTTACTATGTCCATCTGCCACTCATGACAAATTAATTACTCATATTTGCGTAACTCAACCTCCCAGTTACACTGCACTTTATGACAACAAAGTCTATGGCCCCTCCTCGGCTCCAGATCTACTTGTGTCTGTAAGCAATTAGCTCATAGGTTTCTGCTTGACTCCATTGTTTGGGTTACTGGCTGCTGACAAAGATAATGAACCATAATCGTTGAATGACGTGGTAATTGTTAAGGTGCATCGGGGCACGGAAACAGCAGCAATTATCTTAGTTTTGACATCAATGCTCTCATTAAATGATGTCATCGAAACATGATAAAACACGATCAACATGAGAGTTGATTTTTTTTTTCAAATACACTTTCCATTTAGTTACATTGGCCAACAGCAATACTGCAGCAAATTGTTGACCAATCAACTCTTTCCATGAACTCTTTGCTCATTGGCTGTTAATACATTATTTGTTTCCATTGAAGACTCTGGGTAACTATCAAATCAAATCAAATCAAGTTTATTTATAAAGCGCTTTTTTACATCAGCCGATGTCACAAAGCGCTATACAGAAACCCAGCCTAAAACCCCAATCAGCAAGAAATGCAGATGTAAGCACAGTGGCTAGAAAAAACACCCTAGAATGGCTAAACCTAGGAAGAAACCTAGAGAGGAACCAGGCTCTGAGGGGTGGCCAGTCCTCTTCTGGCTGTGCCGGGTGGAGATTATAACAATTAATGGCCATTAAGGCCAGTTTTTTCTCCAAGATGTTCAAATGTTCATAGAAGACCAGCAGGGTCAAATAATATTAATAGTAGTTCTATAATAGTAGACTATAATTTGATTCTGAATGACTAACATTTATAATTTACAAAACCACCAAGGCATGACTAAACAATGATTGTTTCAAGCTCCTACACTTTTAAAATCAAGTATGCTGTACTTTGTAATTCAGCTCTGCGAAACGTAACCCCCCATAAGCAGTGGTTAGAAGTCTTCCTATCTGTTTTCACTTAAACTTTGCTTAGAAAGAGTGGTTAACAATGTGCCTGAGCAAAGCGAAGCAAAGCGAAGCAAAGTATCCTGTTATTAAGTGTTAAAAGCTACCAGTGTTTCACTCACCAATTAAATATGTGCTGTGAACATGATCAACATTTCTGAATAGGACTGGAAGGTTATAGCAGTTCACCTGAGGTCTTACCAGAGTAAAATATACTTCAATTCCAGTCAATTGAGGGAATTAATCAGAATTCTAATACATTAAATTATGTCTGCCATGATTTGGCATTAGGATCAAATTACAGTAATTGAATTGAATGAACTTGATGTGAACTTGACCACACCTATGGAATACCCAAATCAGTATATCTTGCCATTGTCAACCCTCTTTCTTAGCTGACATCAATCAATACACAAAGGAGAATTTGGAAACATTTCAACCTTCATGCAATGTCTTGTATAGTGTACACTAAAGTATCTATCTCACTTGTATTTCTGTTCATTTGTGTTCTATCCAAAACAATGCAGTATATGCGCTTACCTGGGGATTGTGTAGGGGAAAATACTTAATCTGCCAAAGGAAAGTTATAAAACATTGTCAATGTCTGAAGCTCATCTTGGCTATCCTCATGAATGGCTTTAGGTGGATTTTTGAGCACACTATATAAAGAGGAAAAACTCCAAATGAGTTTTCCCATATTCACATCTGATTCACACCGATTTCGACTAAGGTACACATGCAGACATGTACAAAATAGAGTCTAAGGCTGCGTTTACACAGGCAACCTAATTCAGATCTTTTGACCAATCAGATCAGCCCTAAATAAAGAGCTGATGTGAAAAGATCTGATGTGATTGGTCAAAAGACAAATTAGTGGAAAAAATATCAGAATTGGGCTGCCTATGTAAATACAGCCTAAAACATTTTTTTAAACACACACACAAGCCTCCAAATAATAATCTCAATGAATAACCTGAGTTCATATTACTGCCATTTTAAAGCCTGCCTCCTGGTTATAACTACAGTGAGCCAGTCTCATTGCCGACTGCCCTGAACAATGGGCACACACACAACCCAACAACACACAACACAACAAACACACAACACAACAACACACAACCAACACAACACAAGCAAAAGGCCACAGCCATAAATAAACACATTAATTTGTAAGGCTGATTTTTGCAATTAGGAATGCAAGGGGAAATATATCGCTGAGAAACGCTTTAACACGCTTCTTTGATGGCGCCTTGATCTTCACAAAGAATATCCCCTTCCAGTTCATTCTTCAGAAAGTCAGGGGAAAATACTTAGGGAGTTATGTGTCCGGGATGGACAAATGAAGGCTATAGGGTGTCATAAAACCCCAAGGCAATTAAAAGTGGTTATTTTTCACCCCTCTCTAAATTCTGTAGCAATTAATCTGCCCAATTTGATTATGAACGGCACAAATTAAACAATAAAGAGCTGTCTAATGAGAAATTAATTATGGGGAGCAGGAGGGGGGCTGGGGCAATACGTCAGCATCGGTGGCAGACAGCGTCTGCCCATGAGGGAGACAAAGAGCCTTCCCGTCCATGTGGTCCCACACTGATAGGGCCTTCATCACAGATCAGTAGATCCAAGGCCCATAAACACTGGAGCCATAATTGAAAGTGTCAAAATCAATAGTTTTGAATTAAATATACTGTATCTCCTGCCGGTATGGGGTTCCGACTGTGTGCTGCCGCTGTCTCAGGTGACCTCCTCGCTGAGAGCTTTGTCTGTGTGTGTGTGTGTGTGTGTGTGTGTGTGTGTGTGTGTGTGTGTGTGTGTGTGTGTGTGTGTGTGTGTGTGTGTGTGTGTGTGTGTGTGTGTGTGTGGACAGTCATGTGTCAGTCATGTGTCCCTTGTGTATGAGTTGGACAGGAAACTTAATTGTAAGTCTTGGCAAAACACAAACATTCCCAAGTGGCGCAGTGGTCTGCATCTCAGTGCTAGAGGCGTCACTACAGATAACGTGGTTTGAATCCAGACTATATCACAACTGGCCGTGATTGGGAGTCCCATAGGGCGGCACACAATTGGCCCAGCGTCGTCCGAGTTTGGCTGGTGTAGGCTGTCATTGTAAATAAGAATTAGTTCTTAACTGACTTGCCAAGTTAAATAAAAAAATATAAAAAAATAGGCAAATACACACAGGCCAGTTAAACCTTGATGATTACAGGATATTAACAATGTAGCTGCTGAAAATCGGAGGAATTAACCTCTAGTGTTATTTCCCATGTCAGCATTTAACTGTCATAACATGAATCAACTCCCTCCACAGTACACCTCTGACAGTGGAGGCTGCTCAGAGGAGGAAGGGGAGGACCATCCTCCTCAGTGAATGACATGTAAATTTAAATTGTAAAACATTTCTAAATGTATTATTTTTTAGATAAAACTATACTAAATATAGTCACGTCACCAAATAACTGATTAAAACACACTGTTTTGCAATGAAGGTCTACAGTAACCTCAACAGCCCTCTGTTGGGTAGCACCATGGTGTAGCCGGAGGACAGCTAGCTTCATGGTTCTCACCCCCTTCCATAGATTTACACAGTAATTATTACAACTTCCGGAGGACTTCCTCCAGCCTATCAGAGCTCTTTCAGCATGAACTGACATGTTATCCACCCAATCAAAGGATCAGATAATTCATAGTACTGAAAGCATAAGCTACAGCTAGCTAGGTAGCACTGCAGTATATCAAATTTGTTGAGTAGTTGACTCAACAAGAGAGAAAGACAATAGTTTTTAACAAATTAATTTATTCCAAAATGAAGGAGAAGCAAGAGAGGGGTGTATTCTTTCCGCCGATTCTGTTTAAAAACGCTTCTTAAACGGAAGCAAACAGGTATAAACATACCTGAATTTGTCCAATAGCAACTCTCGTTTGCAACTGTTGGACTAATGACTACACCCTATATCAGCTAGATGCAGGCAAGAGTGTGCAAGGCGGTATTGAATATGTCACTGTCTGTCACCTCAAAGTTGTCTCTCGACCTGTGTGCACCTACGTTGTAAACTTTCATTCATAGGCTAGGTTGTAGCAACCTCATGGTGGTTATAGGGAAAATGTGAGTATCATGTAGTAGCCTAAACCTATTGCTGTTACATTGAACTGGGTGAATGGAATATGAATGAGAGTCATCCAATATGCTTTAATAGAAATAAGGCTATGCTCATGGAGATTTTGAGTGGCTATTGATATTATTCTCTCTGCTATGAATATACCTGATTGGCCTGGGAGTCCAGTCACCTTGACGACTACTCATGCACTGCTCTAAGGGGACTTAAACATTTCTACAAATACAACTTACACTTCCAACACTCACCATTTAGCCTTTTGGTGCAAGAAGAAGAAGAAGAAGAAGAAGAAGAAGAAGAAGAAGAAGAAGAAGAAGAAGAAGAAGAAGAAGAAGAAGAAGAAGAAGAAGAAGAAGTAGAGTTTCCCTGACCCTTTTACTGCTTGCTTGGTTTGTGGGAATGCTTGCTCTATCCACGACCCCCTTTGTGTGGGCTTTGATTCTTGACCCATTTTGCCTCCATTAGACATGGAGAGGATCTCCTGCGACTTTACCCAAGATCCCCTTGGCCACTGAGAAACACAGAGAGGCAGAGGACATCACCTGTGGCAAAGCCCGGCCCCTCATCATTTCGGGCTTTGCCCCACATTTAAAGGATTAGGAAGCTGGAGTCAGCACAGGGTCACTGTGAGGGAGAGTTCTCTTTTCAGGGAAAGGGAGGTGGGGGCTGGGTTTGGGTAGCTCAGCCCCTCTGGATAAACTTGGGCTGCAGACTGTTGAGACTTGTGAGATTATGTTGGAGCCAAGTCTGCTACGTTGTGATCTGGGGGACAGGAGAGTGTTGCCATCCATAGCCGGCAACCCCTCCTTTACGGACGCTTTGTAGTTTTGATTTTCTCCTTTTGCTCAGATCTATGGAAGGAGGGAACAAACCAAACTGGGGGTTTGGGTTTGTCAAGGGAAGGCTGATGTAGGTCTACAGTGTGGCACTAGAATTTCAAGACAGGATTAGACCGCTGATATCACAATGTGCCACAAAAACGACCCCAAAGTTTTTCTTTATATCTAAATTGGAAACAATGTGACTCCATAATTACTAATTAGATCAAAGTTGTTGTTGGTTTTTGACTTGAACACTGATGATTCATTGATGATTCAGCAATGTATCTAAACTTGTGTATATTATTATCCTTGTTCGGATGCGTATTTGCTTTAGTTTCTGGGTTGAAAGGGAGATAGCAGGAAGATAGTGGGGTGGCAGGTAGCCTAGCGGTTAGGAGCTTTGGACCAGTAACCAAAAGGTTGCTGGTTTGAATCCCTGAGCTGACTAGGTGAACAATCTGTCAGAGTGCAAGGCCCTTAATCCTAATTGCTCCTGTAAATCACTCTGGATACCAGCAGATGTAAATGTAATAGCAGAGACAACATTTTCAGAAAGACATTAGGCCTATTAATAGCATAATATCATACTTTTGTTTGTGAAATGCCTGTAATTCTAGACTTCATGGAGGAATTTCAAAACCATTCAGGGTTGCTGAGATTGAATTACAATGTGGCATTTTGCAACTATTATGTGGTATTACCATTTAAGATAGGTCTAGTATGTACAGTAGGATGACAACATTTACATAAAGATGATTTCTAGTTCATATATTGTATTGTGTAGCTATTGTTCTCAGTAAATAGTAAGGTTTCATAGTTTCATCTTCAGTGCATGGTAATTCCAATATTGTGTCAGTTGGGGATCTTTTAAACAGGGTCTAAGTGTCAAAAACAGTCATTCTGCTGTAATTTTGTCAGTGAAATTGTTCCTTTCTATCCTGTGAATAACAATGCCAGGAAGTATATGAATATGGGATTCTATCTATCTATCTTCCTATCTTCCTACAGTATCTATCTATCCGTCTGCTCGGTCGGTCTGTCGGTTGGTCAGTCGGTCGGAAGAATTACTTTCATGAAGTAAATGTTCTAACCGACTTGCCAAAACTATAGTTTGTTAACATGAAATCTGTGGAGTGGTTGAAAAATGCGTTTTAGTAACTTCAACCTAAGTAGTGTATGTAAACTTCAGACTTCAACTGTATCTATCTATCTATCTATCTATCTATCTATCTATCTATCTATCTATCTATCTATCTATCTATCTATCTATCTATCTATCTATCTATCTATCTATCTATCTATCTATCTATCTATCTATCTATCTATCTATCTATCTATCTATCATAATCAGAATGTAGTATTATTACTACTACTACTACTACTACTACTACTACAACTATACCTGGACTACCTTGATCCCGACATTGAAAGATTAGGAGGTGACGTGTTTTCATCAATTAAGCAATTTGTTTTTGGATTATTATAGAATTCTGGGTGACAGCATTCTAATGACCTCATTTACATAATCATTAGCATCTTCGACTCGTTTTTTATCCAGTGTCTCTAAATGATTTTTGCTGCAACTATTGCTTGTTATGCGCTTACTAAACATTTAATTAAGAATCTATTAAGCTATTTCCCAATCAACAAGCGCACTGCAGCAAGCGTGTTCAGAAGGATGGGAAACGAAACAAAACCACATTTAATGATTCTCGTTGGTTAAATCATTAATTTGCATGTCCTATGTCATATTAACCGAGCCAATGATTTGCAAATGATTTTATTAGTAGGCTTTTTGTTTAATGGCGTGAGAGAAATAACGGGCGATAATTCAATTTCACACCAATACCTCGGGTAATTGAGATGTCGTTGATTGAAGGATGGAATGTTGTAAACCCAACGAGCTACGCAGTTTTATCTAGCACTTACAGAGGATAGGGAGCAAGACATTAAGGCCGGGGGCATCCGATTCGGCAGTTCACACCTTTAAATTATTTGTCTTTTCGTGTCATCTAGAGGTCATGTGCTTGTAAAATCGATCATATATGGCCAATTTTAAGGTGTGTGTGTGTGTGTGTGTGTGTGTATGTGTGTGTGTGTGTGTGTGTGTGTGTGTGTGTGTGTGAATGAGAGGGTGCATTTGAAGATATACGAAAAAAGTATGAACATGTATGCACTAACTGTAAGTCCCTCTGGATAAGATCGTCTGCTAAATGACTAAAATGTAAAATGATATATAATAATAACATAATATGGTCATTTGAATTAATGTAGGCTCAGACAAGTTAAATATGACGACCCGAGTGCGATTATAATTGTTGATTACCCCTATCAATAATATTATTAACAAGTGCTTTGGAAAACGTATCTTCCTGATGGCCTAATAGTTTATGTTATTACCAACCTAATGTAAATATTATAAATGAAGATAATAATAGTATTAATAATAGTAATAATTTATAGTAGGCCAATTCATTAGGATGCATATCTTATTTTAATAACATAATGCTTCGATTCACAAATAACGAAAAGTATGTTCTTCCCCTTTAAAAAAATAAAGAATTAAAAGAATGTCTATAAAAAATCTATAAAAATGTTACCATGCTTTATATTCTGGCATTTCACTATTCTTAGATGGACAAATGTTGCTTAAGTTGTAGAAAATGTTAACAGAAATTAGTATTTTTCAACAGTAAGGGTAATAAATGACTATTATCATTTTTGTCGGCATGTCATGTCCATTGCACGAAAACAATCTTGCGGTGCCTCGCCTGGATTCGCTTGAGGGTGACTGTAGCAAATTATAAGCGTTTCCGAGCATTCGAGAAGACGATGTCACGCAAATACTACTTGAATGACACTGGCCTGCGAACAATATTGTCCCCCGCTGCGCCTGCGACAAGCTAATTGAAACCCCCTTTCTTTCCCGCGATAGATTTTTGCCGTCACCGTGGGGACACTCTGATCCCCCTGTCACCCGTGAAAGGTGAGAAGATTCATGGATTAATGAATCCATTCACACTCTCGTTTAGTACTTGGCGAATAAGATCAACTTTGAGACTTGATTACGAGTATAGCCTACGTGTCTATGAATGGGTTGATAAAGCTCTTTTCCCCTGTAGTTTTTCCATCACCGTATTCATCATTACGCGCGCGGTTCCTTTTGGGAATCTTATCATTCCATTTTGAAGAATGTTAGCAGATGTTTTTAAAGCAAGTAACCGTGTAGGATACTTTATGTAGGGTGCCTTGGTGAAATCCGATGGAACCTTTTAAAAAGTAATATCGAAGATTAAATCGGTCCATTCGATTGTCACAAAAAATATGAATAATTTTGTACAGTGTTTTGTTTGTTTTATTTCTTCTAATGAATAGCCTACACCCAAAAGCCATACACATATGTACTATACTAAATGCACCCATGCAGCATATACACATACTTGTCAGTACTTTTTGGATTAAATATTATTTAGGCTTATTTTAAAGTGCAGTGCATTGGTTTGAGAAAGTTAATAGGAATACAACTTACTGTGATCATATCATTATATATAATCTATAGAGTGATGCAAACACACACACACACACACACTCGTGCGTAAAGCCTTAACCTGTCCTTAGAACATATTCTGATTGAGGGCATGATTCTGCGCTATCGGTTTGATGGGCTCTAGATTTACACTGTAAGAATAAAAGGTTATTGAGGAACCTTTTTTAGTTGCCACTATGGGGAACCTTTTTGAAATGTTTTTTTTTTTTTTTAACCTTTTTAATATTAATAATATTTTGCAATTATAATAATAAAAATAATAATCCATATAATGACACAAAACATCCATTTATTTGGCAAAAATATACATGTTATTTACATTTTAATTAGGCAGATATATTTTAAATATTATTAATAATAACCATGGAAACAATACATCCAAAACAGAACAACAAGACCATACTTTGGATCAAACACTTAAAACATTATTTCATTTTTTTTTTTACGAATGGGTATTATCCATATATTCTATAGATATTATTTTATGAAAGCCACACCTCACATGGAAATATTTGATTCCTGCACATCTATTATTCACCCTACTCCACACCATAATAAAAATTTATTTTCGAGCAAGGTGTGACACTAAAGTATCCAATTGTCAAAGTTCACATTTTAAGTTACATAAGATACAAAACCGTTGGTAGCAGGGAGTTCCATAGTTTGGGAGCTGCCCTGGAGAATTGCCTGTTGCCAAAATGGTGTACGTTGGATTTGGGTATGATGCGATGTCTAGCAGTGGAAGAAGACCTGAGTGACCCAGTGGGTTGGTCGGGGTAGTAGGTAGGAAGCTCTGTTGATCACCAAGGTCAGCAGGGAATGGGGACATTCACATCATGTAGTCCAATCATGTAATTAATTAAACCTGATGTCAGCCAATGTCATCAAACAGGCACCAACTCACATCAACAAAACGTTCCAATCCATTAATATAGAACAATAACGTCACCAACTCTCTCTCTATATATATATATATCTCTCTCTCTCTCACACACACACACACACACACACACACACATTTTTTTCTCGGCATTGTTGGGAAGGGCTGTAAGTAAGCATTTCACTGTTAGTCTACACCTGTTGTTTACAAAGCATGTGACAAATATAATTGGATTTGAGATACTGTCATTAACGAAACAGAAACATTAGCTACCTACAACAGGTTCAAATTTTAACATACAATGTTAATGGAGGATTAGCCAGAAGCTAACATTAGCTAGCTAGCAAAAATTTCCTTGGTGTTCTTCTCCCTAAAGAATGCAGGAGAGCAGGGACTACCAAGTAGGAGTTTGTCATTGTTTTTCAGCAAGTGTTGTTGTGTAGCTACCAGTCGGTCTCAATGGCCATTCCTTGAATGGAATGTTGATGTGTGTGGTAGTAGTTATGAGTGAGATTTTTTTATTTTACCTTTATTTAACTAGGCAAGTCAGTTAAGAACAAATTCTTATTTACAATGACAGCCTACACAAAACCATCTGATGTTGCCAATTATTGAATGATTGGCAAAGTGGGCAAACTTAGGCAGGAAATGCCAACAACGAATAGTGAGCCAGGTGGAAAATTAATTGTTTTCGATCAATAACGACAAACCTCCTGGCATTGACAACTTTGATGGAAAGCTACTGAGGATGGTAGCTGATCGGATATCCACTCCTATCTGTCACTTGCTTTTCATTGTAATCAGAGGGCTAATATTAATACTATGGATGCCAGTCTCTCTTGGCTAAGAGTTGAGGACAGACTGACTGCATCACTTCTTATTTTTATAAGAAACAATGTGTTGAAAATCACAAATTGTTTGCATAGTCAATTTACACCCAGCTCTGACACACACACTTACCCCACCAGACATGCCACCAGGGGTCTTTTCACAGTCCCCAAATCCAGAACAAATTCAAGAAAGCGTACAGTATTATATATATATATATATATACAGTGGGGAGAACAAGTATTTGATACACTGCCGATTTTGCAGGTTTTCCCACTTACAAAGCATGTAGAAGTCTGTAATTTTTATCATAGGTACTCTTCAACTGTGAGTGACGGAATCTAAAACAAAAATCCAGATAATCACATTGTATGATTTTAAAGTAATTAATTTGCATTTTATTGCATGACATAAGTATTTGATACATCAGAAAAGCAGAACTTAATATTTGGTACAGAAACCTTTGTTTGCAATTACAGAGATCATACGTTTCCTGTAGTTCTTGACCAGGTTTGCACACACTGCAGCAGGGATTTTGGCCCACTCCTCCATCCAGATCCTTCAGGTTTCGGGGCTGTCGCTGGGCAATATGGACTTTCAGCTCCCTCCAAAGATTTTCTATTGGGTTCAGGTCTGGAGACTGGCTAGGCCACTCCAGGACCTTGAGATGCTTCTTACGGTGCCACTCCTTAGTTGCCCTGGCTGTGTGTTTCGGGTCGTTGTCATGCTGGAAGACCCAGCCACGACCCATCTTCAATGCTCTTACTGAGGGAAGGAGGTTGTTGGCCAAGATCTCGCGATACATGGCCCCATCCATCCTCCCCTCAATACGGTGCAGTCGTCCTGTCCCCTTTGCAGAAAAGCATCCCCAAAGAATGATGTTTCCACCTCCATGCTTCACGGTTGGGATGGTGTTCTTGGGGTTGTACTCATCCTTCTTCTTCCTCCAAACACGGCGAGTGGAGTTTAGACCAAAAAGCTCTATTTTTGTCTCATCAGACCGCATGACCTTCTCCCATTCCTCCTCTGGATGATCCAGATGGTCATTGGCAAACTTCAGACGGGCCTGGACATTCGCTGGCTTGAGCAGGGGGACCTTGCGTGCGCTGCAGGATTTTAATCCATGACGGCGTAGTGTGTTACTAATGGTTCTTTGAGACTGTGGTCCCAACTCTCTTCAGGTCATTGACCAGGTCCTGCCGTGTAGTTCTGGGCTGATCCCTCACCTTCCTCATGATCATTGATGCTGCACGAGGTGAGATCTTGCATGGTGCCCCAGACCGAGGGAGATTGACCGTCATCTTGAACTTCTTCCATTTTCTAATAATTGCGCCAACAGTTGTTGCCTTCTCACCAAGCTGCTTGCCTATTGTCCTGTAGCCCATCCCAGCCTTGTGCAGGTCTACAATTTTATCCCTGATGTCCTTACACAGTTCTCTGGTCTTGGCCATTGTGGAGAGGTTGGAGTCTGTTTGATTGAGTGTGTGGACAGGTGTCTTTTATACAGGTAACGAGTTCAAACAGTTGCAGTTAATACAGGTAATGAGTGGAGAACAGGAGGGCTTCTTAAAGAAAAACTAACAGGTCTGTGAGAGCCGGAATTCTTACTGGTTGGTAGGTGATCAAATACTTATGTCATGGAATAAAATGCAAATTAATTATTTAAAAATCATACAATGTGATTTTCTGGATTTTGGGATTTTTTAGATTCCTTCTCTCACAGTTGAAGTGTACCTATGATAACATTTACAGACCTCTACATGCTTTGTAAGTAGGAAAACCTGCAAAATCGGCAGTGTATAAAATACTTGTTCTCCCCACTGTATGACTCTGATTGTTACTTACTGCCAGCAAAGTGTCTTGTTATGCCTGACTGAACTAACTGCTTTGAAATAGGATACATTATCTATAATTATGGAGATCTTGGAGGAGGCTGTTGGCTGTCCCTTTGATCTTTCTGAAGTGCATCATAACGTGGTGATCAAATTAATTTAGGCCACTCAAAATCGGGTATTCCATTCTGGGCTAAGTGCTGATTTCTTAAAGTGACCTGATCAGGGAATGTGTCATCACAAAGGTTTGCAAGAGTTTGAGAGTCATTGAGACAACCCATTTGGGGTTGGTGTGTCCATAAAGTATTAAATGTAACCTTTGTTTAACTAGGAAAGTCAGTCACAAATTCTTATTTACAATGACGGCTTACACCAGCCAAATTCAGATGACGCTGGGCCAATTGTGCACCGCCCTATGGGACTCCCAATTACAGCCAGTATTGATTCAGCCGGTATTGATACCAGGTTGTCTGTAGTGACACCTCTAACACTGAGATGCACTGTCTTAAGACCACTGCGCCACCTGGGAGCCCCTAAAGCATGTCCATAAAGCATCAAATGTATGTGCACTCATTGATTATTTTATAAAAATGCATAGAAAAATAACACCATAATATTAGGATATCCTACCACTGCCAAATAACACCATAATATTAGGATATCCTACCACTGCCAAATAACACCATAATATTAGGATATCCTACCACTGCCAAATAACACCATAATATTAGGATATCCTACCACTGCCAAATAACACCATAATATTAGGATATCCTACCACTGCCAAATAACACCATAATATTAGGATATCCTACCACTGCCAAATAACACCATACTATTAGGATATCCTACCACTGCCAAATAGTTCAACATTCACACAAGCACCAGCAAAATTGAAAATAAGCTATAATGTTCACAAACAACTTGATGTTTGGTTTTAAAACCTGGATATGTACATAAGAGTAATTTTCTTTCACCAAGTGCAAAATTTTGCCTGAAATGACTTTTGACATCAGCAGTGACTTTTATGTATTTTAAGTCAAACTGTCAGACTTTGCATGAAAAGGGTTAAGACAACTTTCAGAGGGGACCACAATGGCTCTTTGTCTCGCCTCCCTGCCTCTTGACTCCAAATCAAAGGTAGTTTAGAAAGTTAAACAACGCTCAGATGGGGCTTACAGTTGTTTTGTATTGCAGCTCAGCCCTCATTTGTTGCCTTGGAATTTAAATGAAACGGTATGGTAATCCTCTTTTCGCAGGCTGGCGCATTATTATTTTGAAAGGGCAGATGCTAATTGCCCCCAACATTGTTTTCCTTCACCACTACCCCTCTGTTCACAACGCAAATAAACTCAAGTAAACAAGGAAGATATTCTTTACACAGCACTCTGGCGCACTTCAAGGGGAGATTTCACATACAAAGTCGCTCCTTTCTCTTTCTGTGTCCCCAGACCTGGTGAAATACATCGATTAAAGCGTCAAGAACGGATGCAGTCGCTTGACCAAAGGAGTTAATGTATATCATGTGTGCCTATTTGTGTTTACGCACGCGGACCATTTTAAGAGTGCGTGTTCGAAGATGGAGAAGTGCGCGAGAGCCACGAGCAGGCGCTTGTCGGGGGACTCAACTTCAAACAGACGTTGAACACATGAGATCCCAGTGGCTTCAAAGAGAGCACGCGGTGAACACGCAGTGCCACTCATTCTTGGTTAGGGGCTTAAGTGTTTCCAAAAACATACATAGTTGCAGATGTATTTCCCCCTGAGCACCGGATGTAGAATGAAGGAAATGCTAAATGACCCATTTGCGTGTAATTGTATTAGTTATATAAGCAATGAACAGCCTATTGATCCCAAAACCAAAAGGGAAAACATTTACAGTTGACGGCAGGTATAACTACAGGTATAATATTACACTTAACAACAGTAGAAATAATTGATAGGCTACCTCAACTGTCACCCCTAAATCATGTCACTTTGAATGGTGTAGTTACGCAAGATGGAACAAGAATTTACTCTCAGGACTTGAAACAGCTTCAGAGCTTAATCACCATGTTCCCCTTAGGTCTACTAACCACTGTAGGGAAACCTAGATACTTTGCTTCCTAGGAATCCTTTTCAGCAAGGGGCTCTCTGAAAATAAGTAGTGGGATTGGGAAGCATTGACCTTTTCTTCTGAGTATCCTATTATTATACTAGCTATAGCGACCCATTTAAAGTGTTGGGAATGGCGTGCGATCGGCTGAGAAAGCAAATTTTTCAGGCTGAATAGTAATGTCCCAAGGCTAGGTCGGGCAAAGAGGAGGCGGGTTGCGCTCTTGATGCGGGTTAAAGTCATTCAATAGTCTCCCTAAAGTCAAACCCTCTGATCATGCCGCTGCTGGCGCCTAAAAACAACATAACTTTGTCTGCCTATTAGAGGGACTGACAAATCGTGACAGATTGTTTATACTTAGCAATTAGCGACGCAGACGCTTTCCATAGAGCTAAATAGACTGCACGAAACGGCAATAATTAAATTCGTGATTTTAGTACACAATTGAGATTGCACGAGCCTAGTTTCATTTTAGTGAAGAGAAAATGAAGAGAAAGAAGAGCCTACTCTATAGAGGTATAACTGCATGACACCTTGCGTGCGTCAATGAGGGAAAGAAGGTAATTAATCAATTTCAGATAAATAATGGAGACCAAACAACTGAGTATGCGTTGGCCCTATATCTCGCTATATATAAAAACCTGACACACACACACACACACACACGCACACGCACACGCACACACACACACACATATATATATATTATATTATAATAGGACTATTCAAGCATACTCAGAGTAGACAGGTAAATCAATGACAGCCTTAGCTTAAATTGAACATAGGCTCCACGGTTGCCTCCACCCCCTTCCTTGACTCCACATAATTTTTTACTTTAATGGATGTAGTCAAAGGGAAAGATCCCAGTGATCCCTCCCCCATGCCCGATAATTACCCCTAAATGACTGCGAAGGCTTGTGTGTTTCAATATGATTAGAGCCCTGCAGACATCAATAAAAATTGTTTTGAAAGAGGCCGATCACATAAAGGAAGGCATTAAATGTTGGGCAACATTCGAGAATTTTTATTTCACTTAACTGTTGAACATAATAGCAGAATAAAGTCGTACAAGACATGAGATAGTAATAGTATAAAACCCTATATAGGCTATAGCAGCCTGTATAATGATTTGATAATAACTTCAATATAACATGATACTTATACCGTCCTCTGATGGACCTATTTTGTGACAGCACAAGCAGGAATAACCACAGTTACCGATACTACCAGAGTACCACCACCACTGCCATAATAATAACATCAATAATATTAAGAATATTCGAATGTGTAATATAAATGATCGTATTGAATTATCGTATTTAAAAAGTAATACATTTTCCAATTTATGTTATACCATTCCAAATTAAGTATTTGCACAAGCGTTGTTTATTTTAAGTTGTAAAATGTAGCCTAATTTTGTTTACTTTCCCCTGCCAATCAAATAACCAAGCATCACATCAGTTTTAGCTGAGATTCCTTCCTAATCGACTTCAATCTCTACATCCCACCCACCTCACATCTGATTGGACGGTGGCGTCCCTACGCCTGCCTTATAGCAGTGTTTACCAGAGTGTTCAGATTAACATGAGGATGTCGCTAGCATAGAAGCACCCCAGCAATTTCTGTCTCAACTTTTCAATACTTCGAGTGTTTACCCCCAAGTAAAGGCCGAAACTGTATGGCCCCAACTGCTGCCATGTCAGCTTTATCCGTTGGCTTGAAAATTGAAGACATTCCCTCTCGTTCGGTTCTCGTTGGCAGAGGAGAGATGCAGACCAATTTGAGCAGGGTGACGGAGGAGACCGGGATCAAGCCCAAAGTAGCGATTCTTCCCTTCAGCGTCGAGGCTCTGATGGCCGACAGGAAACCGAGCAGAGACTTAACATCTCCAGAAAGATCATCCATGTCGGGGACGTCCCTGGCGCTAGGCTCAAGGATGGGCTCGCTTTCGAGACTGGATAACTCGGCCCCCTCCTTGGCCATCGGGTCGCCGTTCTCAGTAGGCGACATTATGAACATGCAAGAGGACGCATTGGTTAAACCCGAGAGTCCAGAAAGTCAAGACAGAAATTCTTGGATACAGAGCCCTCGCTTTTCGCCTACTCCTCCACGTAAGATTTTTTCTTTCTATTTATCCTTCCATAATGTGTGCGTAAAATCAACTGCGATTGCGCATAGACCTGTACAGGATGCAATTTGGTGAAAAGTGTTGCATGATTTATAGCAACGTTGTATTGAGTGTGGTAGTTTTAGTTTGGCCTATATCCTTGCAGTTTAAGCACATAATAATTGGGTATTTTCGAACGTATCTGCTTTAACGAATTCATATGTTAAAATCATGCTGCAGTTCAATAAAGTGTTTATTATTAATTATGTACATCAAAACAACACAATTCGTCCATGTCCGTCACCTTAAAAGCATGGGTTTTAACTATGTTTTCTGTCCTGGTTATTGCAGGAAGGCTAAGTCCCCCTTCCTGTCCACTGAGAAAGCACAAGACTAACAGAAAGCCCCGGACCCCTTTCACCACGTCCCAGCTACTGGCTTTGGAGAGGAAGTTTCGACAGAAGCAGTACCTCTCCATCGCCGAGCGCGCAGAGTTCTCCAGCTCGCTCAACCTGACGGAGACGCAGGTGAAAATATGGTTTCAGAACAGACGAGCCAAAGCCAAGAGGCTCCAGGAGGCTGAACTGGAAAAAATGAAAATGGCAGCCAAGCCAATGCTGCCTCCAGCGTTCGGGATTTCCTTTCCGTTCGGTGCGCACGTCCCCTCGTCTTATGGAGGGTCGCACCACTTTCAGAGACACTCCCTGCCGGTGTCTCCCATGGGACTGTACGCTGCTCATGTCGGATACAGCATGTATCACCTCGCTTGACTTGAAGAAAGGACATATTTTGACTATGAAGTATTTCAACATAGACCCACATCGCCAAAATACTATCTGGTGTTGCATATTTCGAATGGATAGTCATAAGTAATGACTGCCTTGTAGTAGTGCTATGTTTTCCTCGGTATGTCAAGTATATACATCTACTTTGCCATTAGTTTGATGCCACGGTTGATTATTGGGTCACTAAAGCTCTCACTGGCTTCCCGAGACCACTCAAAAGTTAGACCATCCCAAAGTTCTACGCACCAGCATGGGGTTTTGCACCAACACACATAAGACCCAAAGGTAGGTTGGGCTTTCATCACTAATGTGGACTGTTGTCACTACAGACTAAGGGTAAATAAGATGCTATACTTTTCACTTGCATTTTTGTCAATGCGTAAAATAGTGGGTTACTTAATCCAAAGTCAATGAACGCTCTTTGTTAAATTAGAAGAACCACAGCATTTTGTTATATTATAACAGCACTGTCTGTTGTTTGAACGATTCCCTTCAGAAGGGGTTTGTGTACTGTAAAATACTGTATATTTGAAAAATATCCTCATTTATATTGAATATATTTGTGACATAAATTAACAATAAATTGTTTATTCTTTTTCATTGAGCCAGTTGTACGTGTTGACTGACAATACAAATTACTAGATTAGCCTATGCTATGTAGGCCTAATTTAAACTCGAACGTCTCAGCAGTTATTGAGTATGTAATACATTGCACCAGGGTTTTCTTACACTTCGTTGATTTAAGGGAAAGTTTAGTAACAATAATGATGTGATTTCGACGTCAGAAAAGATCGAGATCAATGTTCAATGAGTGTAGACAGTGTTTGGAAAACTACAGGCTACTGGAAGACTATTTGTAATAGGGAAAATAACTACAATGCAGGGGAAATCAGTTATATGTAGGGAAAATACCTAACATGCAGGGAAAATTACATTTATGTAGGGAAAATAACTAACAATTATGGAAATGACTTATATATTGGGAAAATAGCTAATAAGCAGGGAAATGACTTATATGTAGGGAAAATAACTAACATGCAGGGAAATGTGAGGAAGAGTAGTCTCCCACTGGGCATACACTGGTTGAATCAACTTTGTTTCCACGTCATGTCAACGAAAGTTGAACCAACGTGGAATAGACGTTGAATTGACGTCTGTGCCCAGTGGGCTATATTTCGGAGCCTACTCTTAAATGTTATTAAATTTTTCTCATCACGAACTTCATCAACAAAACATAGGTTTCTTTAACATGTGTGCTCTGAATGCTATGGTTTATTGTACGTAAAAACAGAAACCTTTAAAATAAATGCACACACGGGCATCTATGCAAATACCGAATATAAGCACATTTCATGCATGCTTTGGCTGTTTAACCACTATGGGGTAGCCTGCTTATAATGTCTTTCATCCACAATTTTGTAATTGTGAAAGAGCAGCAGTTTCTTGAACATTCCAGTATTAGTGTTACAGCTATGAATTAGACCTGTCAAATGTCATTTCGCTGAGCAAGACGCGGAATGTGTTTCTACAGCTGTTGCCCATTGCTTTGAAATAACTCACCCAGATTTTGTTGGCGCCAGGAAAACTCAAGGGGACCAACATCTACAACCATCAGTTGTGCGGACTTCAAAACACTACATTAAATTGAGGCTAAATTGCCTGTAAACCGTTCGGTGGAATGTCATTATCGACTATAATTAGCCAGGTGACACCTACGTTGTGGAGAAGCCACTTTACGGTGTTAGGCAGCCGTGTGTCGTTCAACACATAAATGCAGGCTACTTGACATTCCTCAATTGGGCACAGAGGAAAGATTTTTCAAAACCTAATAAATGCCCATGCCAATTGCTGCAATCAAGTCTTTTAGCAAAATAGGAAACTAATGTGGGAGAATTACAGCCCAAAGTTTTAGAGCCGGCTTTAACCAGTCATACCATTCAGGCAGGTCTTTAATTGGAGTAAAATAATTGCTATAATGAACAAAGGCAATCTGCAGCAGAGGAACACCGGCTCCAGCGAGGCTATAGCTGCAGGCAAGGCGGAACTTTTATTCATAAAATGTCAATGAGGGTGACGTGTAACAGTTCTTCCCTGTTTGTGTTTCCTTCCCTTCACTCCTTCAGCATTCACACGAAGTTACTGTAAACGAGGCCACCCGTTTAACGCATAAACAACAAGGCTATAGCTTTTATGTTATTGTGAAGTTGAATTGGCCCGAGATTCGCTCGAATATATAGGAAGGACTACTCAGTACTGACATTTTTTACTATAGGCTTGTAAAGTGGCTCGGGGCGAGTCACTCACCCCTTTATTTCACCCAGGAGGTATCAATTAATAAACAAGTAATGACAATAAGTTGAGAATCACACGGATGAACGCTCCGTCTGAAAGGGAAAAACGTCACACAAAAGAGCCAAAGGGGATCTGTCGGTTCTTTCAAGAAGACCGTCTTTCTTTCGTTTTCCCCTCTCTATCTTGCCTGGAGCCAAAAAGAAACAAAACTCGCTTGTCTATATCTTCCGAAGGATCACAGCGGGTAGCGAGGAGAGAAACACTATTTCGTTTCTTGCCCCTCATCGGCTCCAGATCCCACTGTCAAGGGAGAAGGATGGGAATTATTTTAGTGCCTGTCAGGGATTGTGGTAAAATACATAAGTACAATTAATAATAAGTTATTCAACGGTATTGAGGCAGACACGTTTAGGATTCTTCCTCTACTGATCTGAATGTATTTAAAATAATGATCATATATTAGACTATTTTCTTATGTTCAAAAAGAGGTAGGCCTATAGTGTATTGTTGAGTATGCTTATTTCCTTTTCAAATATTATGCGGATCACTACACCGTGGTGGGTAATCTGAATATTATATTAAAATATTCACGATGCCACGTTTTTTGCTGTCTAATGTTTCAGAATGTACGCTGTTTGGTATGGAAATTGCTGTCCAGGTAATGTCATTAACACATAAGCAAATGCATAGGCAATAGGCAATAGGCAAATGAACATCCATGTTTTGTGAGAACGTAAAACCATTCGATTACAAACATTAAATAGGTCCTCTAACGATTTTTGAACTTTGACTTTTGAAAAATTATATCCCAAGTATAAATACAGTAAAGTGGACATACACACGCTAAATGGTAAACAAACATGTTTTAAGCAAAACTGTGTTTTTTAGACAACTGCAAACTTAAACTATAATTAAATATTTCCAATCCTTTATCAAAATATGGGCTATAGGTTATACCCTTATTCAAGGGACTGACTACTTGAGTGGCAGCGCATCAAGGTCTGGCCTGTTATCTACAGGCAATGTGAATATCCGAAAATGATTGTTCAATTTACTACAGTTTACCCATTGGCTCAAAGTTTAGCATTGATTTTAATGGCAAAATACAAAATAGACTGCATGACCATGAGCTATAGCATGGTCCATATTAATGTAAAATGGAAAATTGGGACATTTAATATTGCGATGTGCGGCATTGTATCAATATACCGTCACAAATAGCCACCAAAACTACAATAGACCTAATTAAAACCTAAAGCAAGCAGAATTGCTGAAATAAATTATGCACATTGCTTTATAAGGGCTGTTTATCCATCTCACTTAGTTCTCATACAATGACCCTTATTGTATAGGCCTGCTTATGTATACATCATATAAGAATGATATAAGAATAATAATGATAATAACTAGGCCTATTCATATTATCATCATCAATGTTTGACATACTTTCGCTGTTTTTCTAATGTATACATATTGGAGTATATGTTAAGCTATAGCCATTACATTGATGACTCCATTTGTACAAACTAGTATTATTTGACACTCGTTTGAATTAGTTTATAACTGGGTTACACTCAACATTTTAAAAGTTGCACTTATGCCATGACTTTCCCTTTCTTATGGTTGTACCTAGCCTACTATACAATATCAGTCACAGAACCATCAATTGAGAAATTTAACAGAATTTGGACAGTTTGAATAAATCGATATTTTATGTAGGATCGCGTATCTGGAGTCATGCACACATAGGCCTAATTATATTCTGATTACACATATTGTAGAAGTCAATAACCTATACAGTGCTAACGGGACACTTCATATAAAGTGTTGCTAATAATTTGTATTTTTCAAAGCCGTCACAGAAGCAGTCCCGGGCGTCAATATTTTCTCCTCGTCGTTTCAAATACCACAACACCACCTTGTGTTGGAACGCGCGGGAGCAGCCTCAATCCCGCCTGCCTGTTTGAAAAAGACCCGTTTGGGGAGTGGGACCACTGTTCTAGCCCAGCACTATAGGATATGCCTGATTTAGCACATCAACTAATCACCTCAAGCCCTTGATTAGTTGAATCAGGTTAGTTCTGGCCTGGGTAAGTGGAACAAAGTGTCCCCCACGAGAGTCCTATCGACATGCATTATTTCTTAGGGTCTTAGGGTCTTAGGGACACATCTTGCATTTTAGAAAGGTTGTTATTGTAAACTTCAATAGTCCTATTCATAAAGCAGCAATGTGTGCATGGTAATTTTTTGCTCTCTCCGGCCACTTCGCAGAATTCATGAAAGGTTCATGTTCACCGACGTGTAGCGCGTATACCCTTTGGGAAATATACATAATATTGTTGTATAGATATATAATTTAGTCATGATTGAAATCGTAACATAAGGTGTTATTTTTAATGTTTACGCAAATACAATCAAACAAGACAATATTTTAGATATAAGGACAAATATCCTACTGCTAATAATACAAACATTTTAGCGCATTTTAAAGCGCGGTATGCTCTTGTTACCTGTGTGAAGTTTGTGCAGCCCAATTCTATTTTTCCATTCATAGGATTTTCAAGTAAAGTTTTATAAATTGTGTTTACACCTCCCATTAAATTGAGTTTATTTGAACATCTTTAAAATGGTATTGTAGCCTAACCGTGCAATAAAATGTATGGATGTGTGCACTGCACCTGCATAATGGTAATACCTACTACTACAATATATTGAATTTCATTTTCATTGTTGAGAACAATTAATCAACTGATAGCACATTCAGACGGATCCCTAGAAATAGAGGGCGATTTCGGACGTTTGAACGGGTCCCCAGAACGTCGATATATGCCTTCCTCGGCGCTCACAAAAAATATGAAAAACTATTGCCTAGCACTGGGAGCGCCGACAGACAGCAGAAGCACATTTGGAAGCAAGCAGTGAGAAGTAAACAGTTGCAGCAGTAACTTCTTGTGTATTTTATTTCCTCTTTTGTTCTTATTTATTTTTCTTATTTTTAACTCTGCATCGTTGGGAAGGGCTCGTAAGTAAGCATTTCACGGTAAAGTCTACACCTGTTGTATTCGGCACATTTGACAAATACAAATAGATTTGAATAATAATAAGGAAAGGCCTCATGCAATGGCATGAAATGTCCCCTTCCCAGATGGAAATATGATGTCTGTTGCGCAGAACTCAGACTGAATACACCTTTAAGACACTTCCCGAAGTGCACTTAAAATACTTTCAGTGGCGGATTGGCGGATTTAGGTATTGGCGACATGGGCATCTTGCCGGGAGCGGCACGGGGCGCCCGCACAAAAAAAATCATACTGGTGACATTTGCACGATCGGTTTTCTATCGCTCATTTGCACGTCACGTCAATGATATCATGTCACCGTGTGGGAAGTGGGTCAATTAACCTTGTCGTAGTGGGCGCCCTGATTCTAGTTTGTGAGCTAGGCAGGCTACTGCCTGGGAAGGTCTCCCATTTAGAAGTATGAGAGGGGGACAGGGGCGGGGGTAGGTTGACCTCAGGTCTCCCCACTGGAAGCCCGAGGTAGGGGGAGCGGGGCTTTCTATCAAATAGCGCACCTCTAACTTTATACAGTAGGCCTACTAATGCATTAGTAAATGTTATGATTATTTATTTGTGTTGTTCCAAATGTCTGAATAAAAATTACAGGGGAGGTTCACCCAAGGCGACATACAAGCTAGAACCGCCACTGAATACTATAGCCATAAAGTAAAGAAATTTGAAAATGAAATGTATATAAAGAAGCGAAGTTTTCCTATAGTCAAGATCACGCCTAGATATGCACTTCCAAACATTATGCATCAGACAAAAGTGTCTTCAGATGAAATAGAAAAAAATAACCCTCGAGTGAGAAGAGGTTCAGATTGATGGTGTTTTCTGAGGCAGCATTAGCATTACTAGATTAGAGTAGTGTATACTTTACATAGGGAGGCGCACAATTGGCCCAGCGTCGTCCGGGTTAGGGAAGGGTATGGCCGGGTTGTAAAAATATATAACAAAAATAAATAAAAATAATACAAAAAATAAAATCAAATGCATTCTGTTTCATTGGGAGATGACTTCTGGTATCCACTAGGGGTCAGGGAGTGTCTTTTGTGTCATGACTTCTGGCATCCACTAGGGGCCAGGAGTGTCCTCTGTGTCATGTGTCAAAGTTTGATTTCGAGAACGAAAACCTGGAAAAGTGTGGGAAATCTGAAACCTGTGAATTTCTGTATCTGTTTCAATAGTAGGCCTATTATTAGCCTACTGCACAGTACAGCTTGGGTTGGTCTGACTGTGAAAGACCAACATGGGATTTATTATTTTAGGTCACGTTTTTGAAAAGGTGGGAAAACAGCGGTTACTTCCATTTACCATCCACTCAGCCGAGGCAATTATACACACGTGAACACACGCAGAACAGGTAGCCTACATTCAATAAAATGAATGAGTTGAATCAAAACATGTTTTACACTACAGTTCATGAGTTGTCCATAATTCATGAGTTCATGGTTGGAGTCTTCACAGATCGTGTGACATAAAACACTACCTTTCTTTACTTACATTAATGACATTTATGAGAATGTTATTTGTCATTTTTAAACATTTAACAATTTAATTAGAACATTTTACTTAAACCCTCTACAAATCATGGATCTTGGAAATCTCGGAAAATGCACTGCAAGTGTAACTATGCCGATACTTAAAATGTCATTGTTTCGACTTGAAAACAATTCTCATGGGCACACAAATCCAAAATAATGTTGGCCTATTCCATTTCAAAATCGAATGCTTCTAACCAAACGTTAAACCTCTTCTGACCGAAAGAGTCACCTTATAGGCAAAGGGTGGCTACTTTGAAGAATCTAAAATCTTGAAGCAATTGAAGTAGAATATTCCTGGTGTTTGTGATGCCTGCCGTTGGGTGCGAGGGAGACCCGGTGGTGAAACAGAGGAGTCATTGTCAGTCTTTTTGAGTTTTGAGTCAGTCTCTACCCGACAAAGTCATGTTAGGATCTACATATCAGTTATCCTGTTAGAGCTTTTGTGCAGAATCCACTATGCTGTTTCAGGTGCAACAGTATGTAGGAGGGAGATTCCAAGATGTGGGTCGTGTGCAGGAGGGAATTGTGTAGACTTGTGTAGTTTAGGTGGATAAAGTTCTGTGTATCAATTGTAAGGGTGCACATGTTGCTGGGGATCTGAAGTGTCCGGTCCGAGAGAGGCAGATTGAAGTGGCCAGAGTCAGAGTAGTGCAGAGGGTGTTGTATGCTGGGGCAGTGAAGAAAGTGAAGGAGGATGGGTCAAGGGTGAGGGATCCTGGGAGGATCCCAGTGAGTAGTAGATTTGTGCCAGTACAGAGGGATAGGGCAACGAGTGAGTCATGCTTCAGTAATGTTGGCTACTTAGTGTTCATAGCAATGGTTATCAACTGTACTGCAGAAATGGAAAGTAAATCACAGAAAATAGATTTGCATTTGTATTTGTATTTATTAGTGATCTCCTACTCTTCCTGGGGTCCAACACATTACAGTACTTGCATTACATATAAAACTAAAGATAAAACAGTACATCATATACAATTATTACACCACTACATATCTACAATACAAAATGTTTAATACCACCATACAACAATATCACAATGTGCGTGTGTGTAGATGTGAGTGCTAGCGCTTGTGTGTGTGTATGCGTGTGTCTGTACCTTTGTGTGTGTCTCTTCACAGTCCCCTGCTGTTCTATAAGGTATATTTTAAACTTTTTCTATCTGATTCCACTGCTTGCATCATGTTTTGGTGGCAGCTGCAGAGAAGTATTTGGGTATATGAGATTTGACTTCAGTAGAGTTATAGGGTGTGTTTAGCAGTGGAGGCTCCTCAGTTGAGGAAGGGGAGGACCAGTGAATTAGTGGCCCATTCCTCCTGCCAGAACTGGTGTAACCGAGTCAGGTTTGTAGGCCTCCTTGCTCGCACACGCTTTTTCAGTTCTGCCCACAAATGTTCTATAGGATTGAGGTCAGGGCTTTGTGATGGCCACTCCAATACCTTGACTTTGGCCACTCCAATAAGTTGTTTTGCCACAACTTTGGAAGTATGCTTGGGGTCATTGTCCATTTGGAAGACCCATTTCCGACCAAGCTTTAACTTCCTGACTGATTTCTTGAGATGTTGCTTCAATATATACACATAATATATACACATAATTTTCGACCTTTGTCCCCATGTGCAGTTGTAAACCGTAGTCTGGCTTTTTTATGGCGGTTTTGGAGCAGTGGCTTCTTCCTTGCTGTGCGGCCTTTCAGGTTATGTCGATATAGGACTCGCTTTACTATGGATATAGATACTTTTCTACCTGTTTCCCCAGCATCTTCACAAGTCCTTTGTTGTTGTTCTGGGATTGATTTGCACTTTTCGCACCAAAGTACGTTAATTTCTAGAAGACAGAACGCATCTCCTTCCTGAGCGGTATGACGGCTGCGTGGTCCCATGGTGTTTATACTTGCGTACTATTGTTTGTACAGATGAACGTGGTACCTTCAGGCGTTTGGAAATTGCTCCCAAGGATGAACCAGACTTGTGGAGGTCTACAATTCTTTTCTCTGATTTCTTTAGATTTTCCCATGATGTTGAGCAAAGAGAAACTGAGTTTGAAGGTAGGCCTTGAAATATATCCACAGGTACACCTCCAATTTATTTAAATTATGTCAATTAGGCTATTAGAAGCTTCTAAAGCCATGACATCATATTCTGGAATTTTCCAAGCTGTTTAAAGGCACAGTCAACTTAGTGTATGTAAACTTCTGACCCTCTGGAATTATGTTATAGTGAATTATAAGTGAATTAATCTGTCTGTAAACAATTGTTGGAAGAATGACTTGTGTCATGCACTAAGTAGATAGTCCTAACCGTTTGTTAACATAAAATCTGTGGAGTGGTTGAAAAATTAGTTTTAATAAATTCAACCTAAGTGTATGTAAACTTCCGACTTCAACTGTAGGTGTAGGGTTAGTTGGTGGTGCAATTTTTGTATTTTATTTTAGGAAAAGGAATAATGAAGATAATTTAATGTAGGTGGGCCGTGTCTGGCTTCACACTTCAGTACAGTAGGTTGTGTATGCACCTTTAAGTTGGATGTGAGGATAACGGACAACCACACCTCCTCAAATGGTCTTTAGGGGCAAAGCTTTTATCAGACATTGAATGTAATTAGGCGTTCTACTCAACTCTAAGAGGGTGGAATACAATGAAACACAAATCTGTTAGTGGCCAAATTTGTCAGAGGTATAATTACGATTGCTTGCCAGTCAGTTAGAAAATTTAAAAGGAAATATTTTCTTATGTGAACTAATGAGGCAGTATTTGTTTTAAGACACTAACATTGTAAATGTGATGGAAAATTGCCTGAAACCCTCGTAAATAAAACCATTAAAGCGCACATAAATACTGCTTCAGCAAGCCCTTAATATAAACAAACAAGTGTCTGATCTTTCTTTTACAGGCCAATTTAATTCAGCAAATCAGAGAATGATTTCTGCCACCCTTTGGCAAAATTACTGAGCTTTGCAACATGTTTCCCTAATTAAACTGAATTTCATTCTATTACAATGAATATTACAAACCTAAAATGTTTGGCCTCTTTTTTTTTTTACATGACATCTTTTACATTACTGTAACGCACTACTTCTACTACATTGTCTCTGGTTTAAGGTTTCTTCCTTTAAAGGAGCAATCTGCAGTTCAAACAATAACAAAGCGGTAAACCCCACCCAATTTGGTAAAAAGCTAAGGGATGGGACTGAATAAATGTTATACCACTCTCAAATTCATAGAAAGAGCTATAATGCAAGGACTAAGCATCCATGAGATCAAACTGGTAGTTTTAACCATGTTTGGAGGCTGTACAGTGTTGGTTTACATTTATTTTGTTTACAAACAAAGGAGTAAAACAAGCATATATTTTGGGTTCTGATGGGGTAAGACAATTGAACTAAGCTCATTAGTCATTTACAAGTTATATTCTTCATGAATCAATGGGTATAAATCATGAATTTAAACATAAAAAAAAAAGATGTATCAATCGCAGAGTGCCCCTTTAAAGCAGACTGGAACATAGCTACTGCATTTAAACATAAACAGTGAATTACTTGATGGTCAACTTGGACCGCCAAAGCCTCTCCAAACACAAACCATCTGAAAGCACTGGAAACAAAACGGCATTACTGTAGTGGCATACAAAAATACAAAAATGTGCAAACATTATTGTCAAACATAAACACTGATAACCAAATTCAACACATTGTCAAACATAAACACTGATAACCAAACTCAACACATACATTGTTGTCAAACATAAACACTGATAACCAAACTCAACACATACATTGTTTTCAAACATAAACACTGATAACCAAACTCAACACATACATCGATGTCAAACATAAACACTGATAAACAAACTCAACACATACATTGTTGTCAAACATAAACACTGATAACCAAACTCAACACATGCATTTCTTCTGAAACTGCATGATCAGAAAATGGTTGCCCTTCTACACTTCTGCAGCAACGACACAGCATACACTACACAGGACATTCAGACTCAGCTGAATAGGTCAGGGAGTGTTTCTATACATTTCTACCTGTCCCGCCCTGATTAGGGTCCCTTGAGAAACAATGGCGAACAATTTGGTTCCCACCCTGTCACAAAGATGAAACAGAAAGTCATAGTGAATGAGAGGCTGGTGATGTACAAATGAGAAGAGGAAAAGGCGGCAAACCTTTCAAATGTTCTAGCCCAGAGTAGATAAACAAAAAAGCTAGTCCAACAGCCCTATCCCAATACCCAACTTTGGGTCCCAATCATTAGGGAAACAGTAATTTTAGTAAATACCTAATCTGCAAAGGGATTTGTGGTTATACTTTATTTA
Source organism: Thymallus thymallus (assembly GCA_023634145.1). Classification (NCBI taxonomy): domain Eukaryota; kingdom Metazoa; phylum Chordata; class Actinopteri; order Salmoniformes; family Salmonidae; genus Thymallus; species Thymallus thymallus. The sequence goes on along the minus strand of CM042410.1, from coordinate 13,063,887 downwards.
AGTTGTTCTTATTTCTGTGAAGTACTAGTAACACTGTAATTACTTTGTCAACTACTGTAATACTTCAGCTTCCCAGCAGAAGGCAGGGCAGCATAATCAAAATATGTTGTATATCTGGGATTGCAGTTTTATAACGGTGTGTGTCTTGAATTTGAAGTGCAGTACAATACAAAAGTTTGGACACATACTCATTCAAGGGTTTTTCTTGATTTTTTTGTATAATAACGGTGAAGACATTCAAACTATTTTTTATTTATTTTTATTTCACCTTTATTTAACCAGGTAGGTCAGTTGAGAACAAGTTCTCATTTGCAACTGCGACCTGGCCAAGACAAAGCAAAGCAGTGCGACAAAAACAACAGAGTTACACAGTAAACAAACATAGTCAAAAACACAATAGAAAATCTATATACAGAGTGCAAAATGCAGTAAGGTTAGGAGGTAGGACAATAAATAGACCATAGTGGTAAATTACAGATTATCATCATTAACACAGGAATGAAGGATGTGCAAATTATGATGTGCAAATAGAGATACTGGAGTGCAAGATTAGTGAAAAATAACAAAAATAAATATGGGGATGAGGTAATAGTGTGGGCTATTTACAGAAGGGCTATATACAGGTGCAGTGATCGATAAGCAGCTTTGACAGCTGATGCTTAAAGTTAGTGAGGGAGATAGGAACCTCTAGCTTCAATGATTTTTGCAATTCGTTCCAGTCATTGGCAGCAGCGAACTGGAAGGAATGGCGGCCAAAGGAGGTGTTGGCTTTGGGGGTGACCAGTGAGATATACCTGCTGGAGCGCATGCTACGGGTGGGTGTTGCTAAGGTGACCAGTGAGCTGAGATAGGGCGGGGATTTACCTAATAAAGACTTATAGATGACCTGGAGCCAGTGGGTTTGGCGACGAATATATAATGAAGGCCAGCCAACGAGAGCATACAGGTCGCAGTGATGGGTAGTGTATGGGGCTTTGGTGACAAAACGGATGGCACTGATACACTGATACTGATAAACGGATACAACTCCACTGCATTCCCTCCCCTCGGTAGATCCGATCACAACCTTGTCCACCTCACCCCACTCTACAGGCCTTAGGTCCAACTGCAGCCTGCGACCACCAGTGACAGAGCGACAGATATACGGGACCCAAAAGCGGACACGGAGGCAGAGATATGATTGACTGTTTAATAGGATATATGGGGCAAGACAGGCTCGTAGTAAATGACAGGCAATGTTCGTAACAGGGGATCTGAATAGCAGTCGTCCAATAAGGAGAGTCAGGTTCGTGGTCGTAGTCCAGGCAGCGTTCGGTACCGGGGGTCAGAAGGATGGCGGTACAGAGGAGTAGGCAGGCTCGTAATCCGTAATGCAGGCAGAGTTCGTTTGGCAGCAGATCCGAAGGTCGAAGGCACATGAGGGGCTAGACAGGAACGTAATCCAACAGGCGGGTAGAGGTCCAAATACCGGGAAACAGACTGGCAGAGTTAGTAATACAGGAAAGTGCTGGAAACGACTGACTAGGCAAGACGATCTGGCAAAACCCCAACAGAACCCAATGGACTAAATACCCAAACTAATTAATGAAGGAGATGGGGTGCACCTGGTGTGGGGAGGGGACAAACACAGACAGGTGAAACATATCAGGACATGACAGTACCCCTCCCCCTACGGGCGCCACCTGGCGACCGACCCGGGTGCATACCTGGCTGACCGGGATGCCGTCGATGAAAGTCGGCAATGAGCTCCGGGTCGAGGATGTCCCTGGTAGAGACCCAAGACCGCTCCTCTGGCCCGTAGCCCTCCCAGTCAACCAGATACTGGAAACCCCGGCCCCGGGGACGGACTCTCAGGAGGCGACGCACCGTCCAGGCAGGTTGGTTGTCAATAACCCGAGGAGGAGGGGCAGGCCTAGGAACAGGAGACAAAGGACAATGAGAGACAGGTTTTACACGGGACACATGAAAGGTAGGATTAATGCGGAGGGACCGGGGCAACATGAGGCGTATAGCTGAGCGGTTGACCACCCGGGAGATCTGATAAGGGCCGATGTAACGGGATGAAAGCTTGCGACTCTCCACCCGAAGGGGCAGATCTCGGGTGGACAGCCACACCCTCTGGCCCACACGATAGTGGGGAGCCGGGGTCCTGCGACGGTCGGCCTGCCGCCGATACCTGGCATTGGTGCGTAGCAAAACCGCCCGGGCCTTTCTCCATGTCCGACGACAGCGCCTGACGAACAACTGGGCCGACGGGACGCCAACCTCCTCTTCTTGCTCCGGAAACAACGGAGGCTGGTAGCCCAAGGAGCACTCGAAGGGGGAAAGCCCCGTAGCGGAGGAAGGCAGGGTGTTGCGGGCATATTCGACCCAAACAAGTTGCCGGCTCCAGGTGGTGGGATTGTCAGAAACCAGGCACCGAAGCACAGTCTCTAGGTCCTGATTGGCCCGCTCCGATTGACCGTTAGACTCTGGGTGGAACCCTGAGGACAGGCTGATAGAAGATCCAATAAGGGTGCAGAAAGCCCTCCAGAACTGGGAGGTGAACTGAGGACCCCGGTCGGAGACAATGTCAGTGGGTAGTCCGTGGATCCGGAAAACGTGCTGCACCATCAATTGGGCCGTCTCCTTGGCCGATGGCAACTTAGGCAGGGGAATAAAGTGTGCCGTCTTCGAAAACCGGTCTACCACGGTGAGGATGGCGGTATTGCCGTCGGATAGTGGCAGACCTGTGACAAAGTCCAGGGAGAGATGCGACCATGGACGATGAGGGACAGGGAGGGGCTGCAGGAGACCAGCTGGGGCCTGGCGGGACGTCTTGCTTCGGTTGCATACCGTGCAGGCCGAGACAAAAGAAGGAACATCCACCCCCATGGTGGGCCACCAAAATCGTCGCCGGATAAATGCCAGGGTCCGACGAGCGCCGGGGTGGCAGGTCAGTCTCGACGAATGGCCCCATTCCAGGACTCTGGATCGAACAGGGTCAGGTACGAATAGGCAGCCCGGCGGACCCCCTCCTGGGTCAGGGCTCAACTGCTGCGCATTACGCACCGCCTCTTCAACGCCCCAGATCAAGGGCGTAGCCAGACAAGAGACCGGAAGAATGCGTTCATTACCTTGGACCGCAGCAGTAGGACTGAACACCCGGGAGAGGGCATCTGGCTTCGTATTTTTTGAGCCAGGCCGATAAGACAGGGTGAAATCAAACCGAGTAAAAAACAGAGCCCACCTGGCTTGTCGGGCATTGAGTCTCCTGGCTGAGCGTAGGTATTCCAGATTTTTGTGGTCTGTCCACACAATAAATGGTTGTTCCGCCCCCTCCAGCCAATGTCTCCACTCCTCCAATGCTGTCTTGACCGCCAGCAGTTCCCTGTTGCCAACGTCATAATTTACCTCAGCAGGTGTCAGACGACGGGAGAGGAATGCACACGGATGCAGTTTCTGATCCTTGTCCGACCTTTGCGACAACACAGCCCCCACGCCGATATTGGAGGCATCCACCTCCACAACAAATTGCCGGGCTGGGTCTGGGTGAGTCAAAATGGGGGCTGAAGTGAAGCGCTGTTTGAGGGCAGTGAATGCTTGGGCTGCTTGGGGTGACCACACAAAACTCACTTTAGTTGAGGTCAGGGCAGTGAGAGGGGCTGCCAAAATGCTGTAATTCCGAATGAATCGTCGATAAAAATTGGCAAACCCCAGGAAGCGTTGCAGATCCAGGCGTGAAGAGGGCTGTGGCCAATCAGTGACGGCTTGGATCTTGCCAGGATCCATCTGGATGCTACCCGCGGCCACTATGTAACCCAGGAAAGGAATGACCGAGCGATGGAACTCGCACTTCTCTGCTTTTACAAACAGCTGATTCTCTAATAATCGCTGGAGGACCTGACGTACGTGTGCTGTGTGTTCCTGGGCCGAGTGGGAGAAAATCAAAATGTCATCCAGATACACGAAGACAAAACGATTAATCATGTCCCGGAGCACATCGTTTACCAGAGCCTGGAAGACAGCGGGAGCGTTAGTCAACCCAAATGGCATCACCAGATATTCGTAGTGTCCACTAGCAGTGTTAAACGCAGTCTTCCATTCATCACCCTCTCGTATCCGTACCAAGTGGTACGCATTTCGGAGGTCCAGTTTTGAGAAGATCGTGGCTCCCTGGAGCAATTCAAAAGCGGAGGCCAGCAGAGGGAGTGGATATCGGTTCTTCACCGTGATGTCATTAAGACCACGGTAATCAATGCATGGACGAAGAGTCTTATCCTTTTTGGCTACGAAGAAAAACCCCGCGCCAGCAGAAGAGGAAGATGGCCGAATAATCCCAGCCCTGAGAGAGGTCTCCACATAATCTGCCATGGCCTTAGTCTCCGGACCGGACAAGGAGTACAGACGTCCACGGGGGGGTGATGTGCCTGGATGGAGGTCTATGGCACAGTCGTATGGCCGATGAGGTGGTAGCGAGGTAGCCCGAGACTTATTGAAGACCTCCCTTAGATCCCAGTATTCGGGGGGGACAGATGACAAATCGATGTCCTCCGTGGCCTGTGAAACCTGTCTTGTTAGAACATGAGGTGCAGCCTTCAGACAATGAGCAAGGCAAAAAGGGCTCCAGTTAGTAACAGAACCGGTAGTCCAATCTATGTGAGGGTTGTGTTTAACAAGCCAAGAATGGCCTAACACAATTGGAACATTAGGGGAATGTAGGGGCAGGAACTGGATCTCCTCCCTGTGGTTGCCAGACAGAATCAGAGTAACCGGCACCGATATCTGAGACACCCGCCCAATAGAACGACCGTCCAGGGCTGTGGCTTCGATGGGTGTGCTTAGAGGGCGTGAAGGAATGCCTAATTTGACCAGAAGGGAATTATCAATAAAACAATCGTCAGCTCCTGAATCCATAAGGACATTTACTCTAAGGGTTTGGGAATCCCAAATAATTGTGGCAGGAAAAGGAAAACGAACCGGGGGTACCCACGGGGTTTTGGTTTGACTCACCCGTATTCCTGCAGTTACGAATGAGCCCGCCCTTTTTAAAGGACAACCGGCTGCATAATGTCCCTTCTTTCCACAGTAGAGGCAGCTGCGACTGTCTATTCTGCGTTGACGTTCCTCGGCCGTCAGTTGTGTCCTTCCTATCTGCATGGGTTCAGATGTCAGGACTTCGGACTCCCTCGATGGTTCTCGGAAGTATTCGGGTGGTGCCGTTACTCCCGGTGACGCTCTGCTACCCAGTCCGCCGAAATGCGGAAGTGCCTGGGCAGGACGACGATTCTCTCTCTCCCGGTTACGTTCCTGAAGCCTACTGCCAATACGCATGGCAATGGAGATGAGACTGTCTAAACTGGGAGGCACCTCTCGGGCGGCGAGTTCATCCTTGATGGGATCACATAATCCGTCGTAGAAGGCGTCGAGCAGAGCCTCGGAATTCCATGAGCACTCCGCTGCCAGGGTACGGAATTTAATAGAGTAATCCGACACGCTGCTAGTCCCCTGTCTTAGATGTAGCAGCTGACGTGCCGCTTCTCTTCCGGATAGTGGAGCATCGAAAACTTTTTTTACCTCCGTAGTGAACGCTGCTAGACTGAAACAAACGGGAAGCTGCTGGTCCCATATCAGCGTAGCCCAGGCCAGGGCTCGCCCCGTCATCATGGTTATCATATAGGCGACCCGTGACTTTTCTGTGGGAAAAGAGGATGGCTGCAGTTCGAAGATACGCGAGCACTGGGACAAGAAAGGACGACAATAACTCGAATCACCCGAGAACCGTTCGGGAGCAGGTAAGTGTGGCTCTCTTAGGGATACCGGGGAAGGTGTTGGGTTGCTGGGTATAGGTGGGACAGGAGACGGGGGGGAAGCGCTCTGTGCCGGTAGTGCCAGTGTTAATCTCTCCAAGTGTTGGAGCAGGCATTCGGTGACCCGCTGCTGGTTATCTCTCTGCTCACGGATTTCCTCTGCTATTGAACGTAGCACCTCCTCGTGTCGACCCACAACAACCTCTTGGTGGGCTATTGCGTTCTGTAGATGGGTCAACTCCGCTGGGTCCGTCATGGCCAGATCGTTCTGACAGAGCGACAGATATACGGGACCCAAAAGCGGACACGGAGGCAGAGATATGATTGACTGTTTAATAGGATATATGGGGCAAGACAGGCTCGTAGTAAATGACAGGCAATGTTCGTAACAGGGGATCTGAATAGCAGTCGTCCAATAAGGAGAGTCAGGTTCGTGGTCGTAGTCCAGGCAGCGTTCGGTACCGGGGGTCAGAAGGATGGCGGTACAGAGGAGTAGGCAGGCTCGTAATCCGTAATGCAGGCAGAGTTCGTTTGGCAGCAGATCCGAAGGTCGAAGGCACATGAGGGGCTAGACAGGAACGTAATCCAACAGGCGGGTAGAGGTCCAAATACCGGGAAACAGACTGGCAGAGTTAGTAATACAGGAAAGTGCTGGAAACGACTGACTAGGCAAGACGATCTGGCAAAACCCCAACAGAACCCAATGGACTAAATACCCAAACTAATTAATGAAGGAGATGGGGTGCACCTGGTGTGGGGAGGGGACAAACACAGACAGGTGAAACATATCAGGACATGACAACCAGGACCATTAGGAGATGGTCCCCGGAGGCGAATGAGGCCCTACAGGACTGCTTTGAAACAACAGACTGGGATGTGCTCTGTGAGGCTCATGGGGAGGACATCGATGGACTTACTGACTGCATAACAAACTTTATTAATTTTTGTGTAGACAACACTGTACCCACCAGGAAAGTACGCTGTTTCCCAAACAATAAACCCTGGGTCACCAGCGACCTGAAGGCCCTGCTGAATGAGAAGAAGAGGGCCTTCAAGGAGAGGGACAAGGACAAGGACAAATTGAAATGCGTCCAGAGGGAGCTGAAGTTGCAGATTGCTGAGGGGAAGAGAGTGTATAAGGAGAAGATGGAGGACAATCTAAGGCAGAGCCAGGTGAGAGAGGTGTGGAAGGGTATGAGAAATATCATTTGCTTCAAAAAGTCAAACAGTAGGCAGACGGAGGGGACCCAGGACAGAGCCAATGAGCTGAACCAACTTTTTAACAGGTTTGATACTGGCCCTGTCCACCTCCCTTCCAGCTCCCCAGACCACACACCCTCACAGCTGTCCCACCCCCACTTTGCTCACAACACCTCTGCTGAGACAATCAGTGACCCCACCTCCGCCCCTGCTCCCCCTGGACTGATCCTCAACACCCCCCTTCCCCCCACCTCCCCACCTGGGCTGGCTTTCACCACCAACCAAGTGAAGAGAGAGCTGGAGAGACTACATCAGTGGAAAGCGGCGGGCCCTGATGGCATCAGCACAAGGGTGCTTAGGGTCTGTGCTGACCAACTGTGTGGAATACTCCAGCGTCACTTCAACCTTAGCCTGAGCCTAGAAAGGGTCCCTGTGCTGTGGAAAACGTCCTGCCTCGTCCCAGTACCCAAGAAGGCACACCCCACTGTCCTGAATGACTTCAGACCTGTAGTGCTAACATCCCACATCATGAAGACCCTGGAAAGGTTAGTCCTCGCTCACCTCAGACCCCTGGTGTGTACATCACTGGACCCCCTGCAGTTTGCATACCAGCGCAACATCGGGGGTGGATGATGCAATCATCTACCTTCTGTAGAGGGCCTACTCTCACCTGGACAACGCAGGTTGCACTGTGAGGGTTATGTTTTTTGACTTCTCCAGTGCCTTCAATACCATTCAGCCCCTGCTACTGGGTGAGAAGATGAGGAGGATGAAAGTGGAAGCACCCTTAGTCTCCTGGGTCGCGGACTACCTGACAGGTAGGCCACAATTTGTGCGACTACAGAGCTGTGTGTCAGAACGGGCAGTAAGCAACACAGGGGCCCCCCAGGGAACGGTCCTGTCCCCCTTCCTGTTCACCCTCTACACCTCAGACTTCAGATATAACTCTGAAACATGCCAGCTACAGAAGTTCTCGGATGACTCTGCTGTTGTAGGGTGCATCAGGGGTGGGCAGGAGGAGGAGTACAGGAGCACAATCAGTGACTTTGTGTTGTGGTGTGAGCAGAACCATCTTCAGCTCAACATCAGCAAAACAAAGGAGATGGTGGTGGACTTCAGGAGAACCAAGGCACAACTGACTGCAGTCCCTATACAGGGGATGGATGTGGAAATGGTTGGGTCATACAAGTTCCTGGGAGTCCATATGGACAACAGGCTGGAATGGGCTGGTAACACCGGGGCCCTGTACAAAAAGGGCCAGAGCCGACTCAACTTTCTGAGGAGGCTCAGGTCCTTCAACGTGTGCAGTAAACTACTGCATACCTTCTACCAGTCTGTGGTGACAGTGCCATCTTTTTTGCAGTGGTGTGCTGGGGAGCCAACATCAAAGCCAGTGATGCTTCTCGGGTAAATAAGCTGATCAGGAAGGCTAGCTCTGTCCTGGGGATGAGCCTTGACACTCTAGAGGAGGTGGCGGAGAGACGGATCCTGGCCAAACTGCTGGCCATCATGGACAACGTCACCCACCCTCTGCACGCTATGGTTATGACGCAGAGGAGCACTTTCAGTCACAGACTGATCCCACCACGGTGTGCCAGAGAGCGCTACAGGAGGTCCTTCCTGCCGGCGGCTATTAGACTATATAATGCCTCACCGGGGTGCCGTCGGCAATATAGATCTAGAACTGTTGGGGTGTTAGGACCTAGTTTAACAATTATGCATCCATCCGTGAGTAACTCTGGTCCGTCAGCACTCATTCACTCAGGACCTACTTATTCATGCAGGTCTGTATATACATACTCATGTACAGTTGTTATATCATATCACGTGCAATATTGCTAGTAATTCTTGGACTTAACTTACGTAGGCATTCACTCAGGAATGCATATTAGTATCCTGTCAGTTGCACCTTTTCTCATTGCTTTTAGTATATCGAATGTGCAATACGTGCAGTTGTCTGTAATTAAACCCTGCGCACTAAGGACTGTATTTTAAGGGAATTACTATTATTACCACAAATTATATCATACACACATTTAGCTATTAAAGTATCTCTTCCTGTCATTTACCTGTACAATTTGTGTAACCATGCAAGTATTCACTTATCTGTAAATATAACTGTATACTTACCTGTACAGCTAATTTAACCATGCAAAATTTTCACTTACCTGTTCATTTAGCCAGTCTTTCTATTAAGTAAACTAATATTACCCTCGCTCATATCATACGCATTTTTAGCTACTGAAGTATTTCTCTGCCATCGACCTGTATAGTATAGTTAACCATCCAACATCCACCAATGTATAGTGTACATATTCAGCCAACCACCCATACTATGCAATGTCTTTTTATAGCTTTTTTTTGCACTCCAGATACCTTGCATTTCTATACTTTTTCATACTGCCGCTCTATGTATCATGTACCGTGTATCTGTCTTTTGTGTACTTTCGTTGTGGCATTTTGCACCTGCCCAGTGTTTTGTTGTAGCTGCTTGACAAAGACATTTCCCCCCCGGGGATCAATAAAGTACCTATCTATCTATCTATCTATCTATCTATCTATCTATCTATCTATCTATCTATCTATCTATCTATCTATCTATCTATCTATCTATCTATCTATCTATCTAAGTTTTCTGTCGGTGGTGCACAGTCAGCCAACCAAATAAAACTGAAGAAACACAACAAAGGTGAAAGTCTCATCTTTCAACCGCTGTTGCGTCGGTCAAAACAGGCTTATTGCGTTTAGGCAAGAGCTTTACAACACGAGTGTGCTTCGTCCACCAACTTTGCAGTTTATAGTTGGACTGAAAAAAAAACGACGATGACATAAGATCTAGTAAACCCAACATGGCGCGAAATGAAAAACATTTCACGCTCCTATGCATTTTGGAAACACGTGGTCTTTCAGCTATCAATCATACAGAATGACAACAAAGTGTATCATCCCATTTTGTAACAATCCACACTTCACAATCAAAATGTATTAAAGCATATTTTGGTAACATTTGTATAGCTGTTCATGAAAAGGATTTATAAATAGTTGTACATAGTTTATAGACTGTTCATTATTAATGTATTGATAGTTTATGAATCTGTAATAAACAGTTACAACACATTGGTTGAAATTGTGGGATTTATATTTTGGAGCTGGCCAAAAGGAGCTATAAGATGACTGTACTATCTATCTATCTATCTATCTATCTATCTATCTATCTATCTATCTATCTATCTATCTATCTATCTATCTATCTATCTATCTATCTATCTATATGTTTGGCAGCATTCATAGTCATGGACAGCACCTGTCAGGTAACTAAACATACTGTTTGATTGGTCATCTGAGATGTGTGAAACTCCTCCTTCGTTAGTCAAGTTCTAGTTTCACCTGACTGTCAATTGCTATAATAAATTTATCAAATGTTCCAAGGGATTCATATATGGTATTCATGGTATTATGTTCTTGACTAATTTTGACAATTGAACAGACTATTGTGCATGTGATGACTTATACAATGAAATGACGTTGACACGTTTTGGAGTGAACAACCATTAGACTGAGAATCAACAATCAGTTTAGATCAACAAGATCTATTCACTTTGAAATTGTGCTAAATGTAGGCTACCTGTACTTAATCATTTGCAAAGATGTACTGAGACATTGAGACATTTGCAATTTGATGAAATGAATGAGAAATTCAATTCTGTTGTGATCAATTGCCAAGTGGTTTGGAGGTTTGTCCATGTTGTTTTGAGAATGTAATTTCTGTTTCAAGAAATGAGCCAAACCAATGGAGAAAAACTGTAATACTGTTAGAAGTGTACATATTGCTGTATGCACTGTTTTGGTGTATATCTATTGTCAAATCAAATCAAAGTTTATTTGTCACGTGCGTCGAATACAACAGTTGTAGACCTTACAGTGAAATGCTTACTTTCAAGCCCTAACCACTAGTGCAGTTTTTAAGTAAAACATTTGCATTAGGTAAACAATAGATAAGTAAAGGAATAAAAAACAGTAAAATTACAGTAAAAAAAAAAAGATATATACAGGTGGTACTGGTACAGTCAATGTGCCGGGGGGGCACCGGTTTGTCAGGCTAATTTAGATAATATGCCTACAGGTTAGAAATTAAACAGCGTTGGCATGTTTTTAGCTACAGTTGTGTGTGACGCTATGTAGTCCAGTGTAGCTCAGATGGTAGAGCATGGTGCTTGCAACGCCAGAGTTGTGGGTTCGATTCCCCTGGGGGACCAGTATGAAAAAAAAAGTATGAACATGTATGCACTAACTAACTGTAAGTTGCTCTGGATAAGAGTGTCTACTAAATGACTGAAATGTAAATGTGTGTTTGTGAGTGAAACAGAGTTTACATGCCCTCACAACTCTTTTATTGTGTGTTTGTCTCTGGATGGGCTCATCTCTTCTCTTCCACCAGCCTGTCCTCTCTGTAGTGAGGGGTACCCTGGCCAGTCTCAATGGCCTCACAGTCATCTGTAAAATACACTAGGTCCTGTGGGGAGGTCAAACAGGCACACACAACATATCCAACAGCAGAATGGGGGTGCAAAGCTGACTGAAATGTTGACAGATAATAAACTACAGAAGCATCATCAGAAATGCCCAAACTCATATGGTCATTGTCATTATAAGGGTTGGCAAGACAAGATCTGGAAGTATGCTAGTAATTCCCTGCACCACATCCAGAGTAGGCTATGACAGACCTTTTCATTCTTAAAAATATATATATTCTGGCTATGAGAGACAGCATGGTTCATTCCTGTGCAGAGCTGAGCAGACATACCGATAACAGATTCTGTTGATGATTGTGTACAGGTTGGTGACTTTGCACTTCACCAACATGATCCTGGGTCGCTCTCTGCATTACTGCGTAGGAAGGTTCTCCATGACATAGAGGAAGTCACGGAGCTTGGTAATGATGCACGAATTCTACAAGGGCATAACAATGGCATTGTAAAACCTATAGCTCAATGGATATTATAATATTTTGAATCAAAGGCTTCACAGAAACAGGTTCAGTTACTGGGGTACAACAATGTTTTTATATGAATTTAAATCGATTGGCAAGTTATATTTTTAAGCTTTGATATGGACATCCAATCACATTATAGAATGCATGCGTCTTCTAATCTACATAAATCGTGCGTATTGCATCACCAACTCATCACTGTTTATGCAACATAACCCAATGAGACATCAAATCAGATGCAGATTCACTGTCACATTTTCTTTTTTTTAATACTGACGTTTGAGAATCAACCTCTTGGGCATATCTTGGGCAGAATCTGAACGCATGTTTTCTGCAAGTTTTCTGTCGGTGGTGCACAGTCAGCCAACCAAATAAAACTGAAGAAACACAACAAAGGTGAAAGTCTCATCTTTCAACCGCTGTTGCGTCGGTCAAAACAGGCTTATTGCGTTTAGGCAAGAGCTTTACAACACGAGTGTGCTTCGTCCACCAACTTTGCAGTTTATAGTTGGACTGAAAAAAAAACGACGATGACATAAGATCTAGTAAACCCAACATGGCGCGAAATGAAAAACATTTCACGCTCCTATGCATTTTGGAAACACGTGGTCTTTCAGCTATCAATCATACAGAATGACAACAAAGTGTATCATCCCATTTTGTAACAATCCACACTTCACAATCAAAATGTATTAAAGCATATTTTGGTAACATTTGTATAGCTGTTCATGAAAAGGATTTATAAATAGTTGTACATAGTTTATAGACTGTTCATTATTAATGTATTGATAGTTTATGAATCTGTAATAAACAGTTACAACACATTGGTTGAAATTGTGGGATTTATATTTTGGAGCTGGCCAAAAGGAGCTATAAGATGACTGTACTGTTGCAGATGTTTAACATACAATGGCCAAGAAAACAAAAATAATGTTTTTGATAAGGTTTTTAGTCATTTATCATAATTGCATTCCTATAATTTGTTAAAATATTGATAAAGGTTAATACATATGTATTTAACAAGACGTGCAACTTAAAAATAAGCTGCCTAAAGACAAAGCCTGCAACTATCTGGCTATTTTACAGTATCTGCAGACTACTTCGACAAAATTATTATAAATCATTCTATTAAGTTTTATCATACCATCAGTTAGTAACATACGTGTGGGAAATTTAAGACGACATAGCAGAATCTAACAAGGTCCATCTAACAAGGTCTCCCTAGCTTGGTCCCAGATCTGTTTATGCTGTTTTGGCCGTTGTCATCTGTAATGACTTATTTGTTTCTTGTCACGCCAAACAGATCTGGTTCCAGGCTTGGGGTAAAGTATAGGACCAGTAGGAATCTTCTGTGCCCAGAATTGGTCCTGTGAAATCACCAACAAACTCAGGGTTGGTCCTCTGAAACCACCAACAAACTCAGGGTTGGTCCGTGGGGGCCACCGATCCCTTCTTCAGATTAAGGAAGTTCCTCTTCTTCCTCTTCCTGTTGGTGGCCCCCGTAGTGTTCTGGGGCTCCAGCGGGGCGCGGAACACAAACACCCTTTCCCCCGTAGTGGGGATGTCCAGTACTACTGCATCGTTGGCCGGGCCAGAGGTGGAGGGTTCTGCTGCAATAGTAGAGGCAAACACAGTTTCACTGTCCACCTCTACTCCTTCTCCCACTGAAATCAGAACAGAGTCTTGGAGCTGCTCCGAGGTTGTGGTTTGGCTCGTTCCAGTTGCGACGGGTTTGGGAGTCGGTTGTTGTGGAGTGGGTCGAAGAACTCCCTCCCTCCCCTTTTCCTGGACAAACACTTGCATGACGTCCCTGGGAGCGTCGGGTCTGGGATTGAGGAACAGCCTCTCCAGCAGGCTCTGCCTCTTCTCCTTGAACCTGGAAAATGAAGAGCATGTCATTTCCTTAGGTTTTCTAAAGCACCTACAGTGCATTCGGAAAGTATTCCGACCCCTTCACTTTTCCACATTTTGTTACGTTACAGCCTTATTCTAAAATGGATTAAATAAAAATATTTTAGAAAAAAATGTGGGAAAAGTGAAGGGGTCTGAATACTTTACAAATGCACTGTATACAGGCTTAACATTGGGTTCATGAAGGCTTTTGTTCTTTTTTAGTGGGACCAAAATATATATACATTGTCGCTAGTTGCCAATTGTCTCTACCAAGTTATTTCCTAGTAATTAGCACACATAGTCATAGGTTCCAATTCAATTAGGGATGTTACTGATACCAGTATTGCAATACTTTTTTCAATGGCAAAAATTAAAACAAGAAGCAGACCAAACTCTTTGGTCTTTTAAAAACCTGCTGTGTGTAAAATATTGTGTGCTATAGCTTGGAAAATAAATAAATGTGACTTTGGATGACAACATAATGATGTTTGTTTCCAACATTAGGACTATTTTCCTAAAGAAGTTAAATCTGCTTTGTGTTTTGTTTCCTTTCCACGATACTAACGAGCATCGCGATACTGGTATCGTCCCGGCACTAACTTCAATGACAGATAAAGGAAAACACCACTGCAGATCGACTCATAATCAATGTTTATGCTGTATTGTTATCAAGGTGTTAACCTTTTTAAATTCACACAGACCCACCTGTCCTCGTCGTTAACATTGGATTGTCAACATTCTGAGTTGATGAGAATTTAATTGGGGCCTTAGATAAAGTGTATCCACATTGGAAATAAAAGCTCCAGAAGAAAAGTTGAGAGGCTCTTTGTCTTGCACTCACTGGTTTCGGTCCTGGTCCGTCGTGTGGGCTGAGAAATTCCTCCCCACCATATCCTCCCTCAGTCTGACAAGCAGAGATTTACCTGCTCCGCCAGGCCACCTGAGAGAACAGCCCAGAACAGAGAATGCATCACATTTCCATAGATGTATGTTTTTTAATTGTACATGGTCCCTGTCAAATAAATGTAATAATAATAAATAAAATGGAATAAATGATGAACATAAGGGCCAGGCTAACTAAGCAGATGGAGATGGATATTATTCTACTGAAGTCTCATTAACATCCCTCTTTCCCCACTGGCTAGACAGGCCAAGCCCCAGGCCAGGTGTCCTAAAAAAAAAGAGCATTATCCACATAATCAACAGTCCAAACAGAATGCTGACCAGCCCAGACAGGACATTGACAGAAGTGTTCCATGCTCCTAGCCAATGTATCATAGGCAGATGGGAACTTATGGTGCACAGAAGTAGTGTTATTTCCTCCTCAGTGAGATCACATTGATTGGTCTCACTACTTCGACAGTGCTGTAAAATTGGGGGAATCACAACACTTTTGCAAGTAGTTATTTGCGCAGGTTCAGTTAAATGTTCTCATATGTACAGAAATGCCAGCACCCCCCTGTATGATCACCAAAGTCTTAGCTTGCTACTAGATCTCTATATGAATGCTGAAATATTGAACCATTTCTTTGTAGTTTCTTTCAAATACTAGCCTTTGTGGCAGGCTATTTGTGTGACAGGTAGCTAGTTACAATGGTAAAAAAGGGTCCATATTCAAATTACGTTGATAGGAGCCAAAATACATGATTCAACTGACATGATAAAAATGTTTTATAAGCCTTTAAGACATGAAACAAACTGCATCCAGCGTTTACTGACAAGTAGCACATTGTGCTGGTGTGATTCACTGACAGACACAAGCCTAAACATATGGTGCACGGCACAAACTGCTCCAAGAGTTCTATTTTGGAGCTTGCTAAATAGTGAGCTTATGTGCGACTTCACTTACTTACTGGATGCAAGTGGAGAGTTCAAATTGGCAATAGTTTTCAATGGCCAGGCAGAGAGGTCTCAGACAATATGATACTGGCGGTTCCCCAGGGCAAATTGGAAATAGGCAATAGTAGCAGTATTGGCAGATTTGAAGTCTGTTGCTGTCTGTAAGCAAGGAGCCTTCCTGCTCTGTTAATGATGTAATATTGCGGACTCTACCATTAAACAAAAACATTCCAATCCACTACGGATAAAACTACAACTATTGCTAGTTCTTACCCTGTGCTCTCCTGCTCTGCGGAAGCTGGAAGGACAGGTTGCTTGGGGCAGAGGGCGTTGATGAGGGAGAGCAGCTCTGACTCTGGGAGGGTTGGGAGGAGGAGACGGAGAGCCTCTAAGAGAACCTCAGCGGAGACCTGGCTCTGCCTTACTAGCCTGGCCGCAAACTCCAGATCCTGGGGAGGAACGGAGGGAAAAGAGGGTTGAAGGGCAAAGACTGGCTCTTTACAACTGTCAACAAATAGGGCGGGTGTCTCAGACCCAGATTAAGCCTACTCCTGGACTAAAAAGCAATCAGAGAATCACAATTCTATAATGGCTAGATCACCTGGTCACAGGTTGTGTAGAGTCTCTTCAGCTCCAGCTGCTCCTTGAGATCCTCCATAGCCTGACTCCTGGCGTTGGCCTCTTGTAGCCTGGAAGAGATGGGATGGAGGGATGGATGAAAGGATGGAGGATAGAAGTGGGTGAAAAGTGGTTATATGGATAACTGCACAATCCTTTTTGAGGAAAGTTTGTATTGATGACAGCTCAGAGCCTGTCAAAGCACCAGGTCAAGTAACATAACAAAATGTACATAGAAAATGCTACGGTCTTGTGTTACTATTACAGCATAGTCCCCACAGATTAACAAAGCCACATTTGAATGCAAACAAAGTGGTCAAGCTTTTGTAAAGCCCTATGTTCAGATCAGATGTAAGGCATACTTGGTCTGCGACCAAACAGTGCATTCGGAAAGTATTCAGACCTCTTGACTATTTTGACGTTACAGACTTTTTCTAGAATAGTTTATTTACATTTTTCCCCTCATCCACCTGCACACAATACCCCATAATGACAAAGCAAAAACAGGTTTTTAGAAATGTTTGCAAATGTAGTAAAAAAACACTAAACAGAAATACCTTATTTACATAAGTATTCAGACCCTTTGCTATGAGACTCGAAATTAAGTTCAGGTGCATCCTGCTTCCATTGTCATCCTTGAGACGTTTATACAACTTGATTAGAGTCCACCTGTGGTACATTCAATTGGAAAGGCACACACCTGTCTATACAAGGTCCCACAGTTGACAGTGCATGTCAGAGCAAACATCAAGCCATGAGGTCGAAGGAATTGTCCATAGAGCTCCGAGACAGGATTGTGTTGAGGCACAGATCTGGGGAAGGGTACCAAAAGATTTCTGCAGCATTGAAGGTCCCCAAGAATACAGTGGCCTCCATCATTCTTAAATGAAAGTTGTTTGGAACCACCAAGAACTCTTCCTAGAGCTGGCCGCCCAGCCAAACTGAGCAATAGGAGGAGAAGAGTATTTTTCAAGGAGGTGACCAAAAATCTGATGGTCACTCTGACAGAGCTCCAGAGTTCCTCTGTGGAGATGGGAGAACCTTCCAGAAGGACAACCATCTCTGCAGCACTCCACCAATCAGGCCTTTATGGTAGAGTGGCCAGACGGAAGTTAATCCTCAGTAAAAGGCACATGACAGCCCGCTTCAAGTTTGCCAAAAGGCACCTAAAGGACTCTCAGACCATGAGAAACAAGATTCTCTGGTCTGATGAAACCAAGATTGAACTCTTCGACAACAATGCCAAGCGTCACGTCTGGAAGAAACCAGGCACCGCTCACCACCTGGACAATACCATCCCTACAGTGAAGCATGGTGGTGGGGATGTTTTTCAGCAGCAAAGACTGGGAGACTAGTCATGTTCGAGGGAAAGATGAACAGAGCAAAGTACAGAGAGATCCTTGATTAAAACCTGCTCCAGAGCGGACCACAGACTGGGGTGAAGGTTCAAGTCTCTGAATGTCCTTGAGTGGACCAGCCAGAGACCTTTAAATAGCTGTGCAGTAATGCTCCCCACCCAACCTGACAGAGCTGCTTCTGCAGAGAAGAATGGGATAAACAGGTGTGCCAAGCTTGTAGCGTCATACCAAATAAGACATAAGGCTGAGTAAAGGGTCTGAAAATGTATGTAAATGTGATATTTCAGTTTTATATTTTTAAAACATTTGCTAACATTTCAACAACAAAAAAATGTACTCTGTCATTATGGGGTATTGAGTGTAAATTGATGAGGGGAAAAAACAATTTAATCCATTTTAGAATAAGGCTGTAACGTAACAAAGTATGAAAAAATTCAAGGGGTCTGAATACTTTCCAAATTCACTGTATTTCCTATATAGTGCCCCTCATAGGGTACTATGTAGGGAACAGGGTGCTATTTGGTCCACAGTGAGTAAAGCCCACCTCTCTGTCTGCAGACCGGTGACCTGATCACACTTGTATAGCGCCTCGTGAAGGATAGTGGCCATGCGACTGTCATGCTCTATGTGGAACAGCCTCCCTTTCTCTTCCTCTCCCTCCTCCTCTTCATGATCAGAGCGGTCTGGGTCTTTGGGTGGTCTGTGTTGAGTCGGTCTGGTTGGTCCAGTCTCCAGACTCTCCAACTCTGCATGTTCTCTCTGGAGCTCGAGCTCGGCTTCTTCCAAACCCTGTAGTCACAGCCATATGGGTCAATTGATTCATAACAACTGTATTCATTAAGGATATTCTATGTATCCTGTGTGTGTGTGTGTGTGTCTGTGTTGTGTGACAAAATTGCTCAGGCAGGATTGAAATTTAGCCATTGATGTAATCTTTCACTGCTAAAGTGTGAATTGGGCTACATGCATGCCAAAGCATCCAACATGCCCAAGCAGTGTCCTACCTACCAGACAGTGGTTCTGGATGCTCTGGGCTATGGGGGCTGCCCCCAGGTTCCTGCTGGCTCGCAGCTCCTCAGTGAGCAGGCTCTGGATGCTAAGCAGAGCTCTGGAGACCTCTAGGACCCTGGTCCTCCTCTCAGCCTTCTGATAGTGGAGGGCGGCCATCTGCACGGCCAGGCTGTCCGCTTGGTTCTGGAGCTCTACCTCCCGCTCACTACGCATCTCCTCCAGGACCTAGAGAGAGAGAGAAGTTGGAGACACGGAGAATGAAGGGGTCTAGCTAGTGTTAGGAAATTACTGAGACCCCTCTGGACCCAACACCATGTGTGCTTACTCTTACTTTTGTGTAACTGTGCACATTTTATCAGGTTATGGACCAGTTCGGCAGGCCTAGGACCCCTAGACATAGTGAGAGGAGGTTTATCAGTAGGCTGACTAACCGGTTTCGTAAAATTAGCAACAAACCCTAACGGACAGTTTTCCTGGAAAGACATTATAAAACAATTCCTGGATTAAAAATAATGTTCAATGGAGATAATCTATTGAGTGTGGTTTTTAGTCCAGAAGTAATCTGGGTCTGAGAAAAAGTCTGTCCGGGAATATCCCCTTACCAGCCATATTCCCGTCTGTTCCAGCTGTATGAGAGAACGTGTCAAAACACTTTAGTTCACTTTGAAAGTAGGAAAAAGTGAATGAATGCAACAAAAGAGGATATGCACTATAAAAGCCTTCTCCTCTATCTTATAACTGCCCCTCGGAATGAAAAAAAGTTGTATTGAATTGAGTCAAATTCCCCTAACCTTTTCCATGGCCGCGGTCTCCATTTCCTTTTCTTTCTCAAACAGCTGGATCCTGTCTTCCATCTTCTTCTGGAAGAGCAGCAGCTCTGAGGGGTCTGCTCTCTGTCTGGCCTCAGTGGATTTCCCTTCAGTCCTCATCTTCTTCTGTGAAAACACACAAGATGGGGAGATGGTGAGGAAAACAGTCATGATGTGGTTGTCAAAGGGCGTAGCTTTTCTTTTATGTTGCTTTCAACATTGTCTTTTTGGAGGATACTTCATACCTTCATTAACAAGATAAAAGAGTGGACCTAAAACAGTATGTTTCGTCTTTTCAGTGACTGGATTTTCCTGTTTTGAAATACTCAACCTCATCAGCACAATAAGGTTAGGGTCAATTTAATTTTAATATCTGGCAATTTAATTTATTAGGACATTTCTCCATAGGATAATCAATCCCAAAAGTGAAACCTCCAAGCTAAATCAAGCTCAGCTCAAATACTTGTTCCTCAAACTCAACTCTGGGGACCTCGAAGCCAGTTCCACTAAGTTTTTCCATTGTTACCCTCTAATCAGGGGACAATTTAGACCTGAGACCCCAGATAGGTGCAATTCATTATCAGGTAGAACAGAAAACCATCAGGCTCTGGACATCGTAGGGTAAGAGTTGTATACCCCTGCTGTATGTTTTGAAATCTGCCATTACCTCTGTGGGCTGTGGATGCTCAGCCTGCTCCTCCATCTCCTTCCTCCAGGTGGACAGGGCGGTCTGCAGTTTGGAGCGGGAGAATGTGTGAGGCATCACCAGACAATGGTCCATCCTGGACAGACAGTTCTGGAACTCCAGCTTCATTCGCAGTAACTCTTCATCTGATAAGGTGAGCTGGGACGAGCACAGAGACCTGCAGGTGTACAAATACGCTCAAAACGCAAACATGGATGGATACACTAACGCAAGCACGCTTGCGCACACACACACACAATTAACTCAAAGAGCTAATATTTGCAATAAGATACCCCAGAAGTGTATTTGCTTCCCCTTTCACAATATGAAAAGCTGTAGAACAAGGGACTGGCCTGAAAAAGTGATATATATTTCTATTTGCTCACCTGTAGAAGGCCCGTCCCCTGGCCCTCAGTTCTTGCTGCTCCTGCAGCTCTCTCCCCATGCCCTGGTGCAGGGAGTCCCTGGACGCCTGGAGGGTCCTCACTGCCGCCTTGCCATCCAGATGAAGCCTCTCCTGGGCCTGGGTCAGGGTGCTGCTGCTGGCCCCTGTGGGGGCCCCCTGCTCTGGCTGCTGGAAGGGGTCACGGGGTGTACCCAGGGCCAGAAGAGCCTGGGCGGCAGCGGGCTGAATGGCCTTCACCTCCGCCATGGGGTTGTGGATCACACGCATGGTGACCTAGGGAGGAAAAGGTGGATGGTCAAAGATGAGGCTAGTCAATAGAACGTCAGGGAAAGTGTCTCTTTGGTTAGTTAACATGTCATGTAAAAATGTATGTATGATAATGTATGATGTTAATTTGCTGTCTAACAATGACCTTTTCAAAAACATCTCTTTTGTGTACTTGTAACAGGGTAGGTCCCTGTACGCTCAAACTGGGGACCTTCTGCAGACCCACACAAAGCAGTGTTACCTATTGCCCCCCAAAAGCCATGGCCCTTGTACGATGGACACTACTAGCGCATCGCTAACTAGCGAGCGATCACGTCGGCTACATATGTTGCTGTGCAATTTATAACTACCTAACCTTACAGTTGTATATAGAGAAACAAGCGGGTGTCGTCTTGGGTTACCCTGCAGATATCTGCTGCCTCCTCTTCCTAGTATCTTACCATTACATACAGAACGGCTACAAGGTGTGTCATTTTGGGTTACCTTGCGGATGTCAGCGGCAGCTTCTTCATCCAGGTTGTTGATGAGCTCCCCCAGCTCCATGCACTGGGAGGTCAGCAAGTTCTGCCAGCAGCGGAGGTGCTGGGACGGCTCCACCTCCACCCTGTCATCCTCAAGACCTCCCCTGGACAGGGACGACAGCTCCTTCTGACGCTGCTTGTGGCCCTGGAGCTGGACATAGACACACACACCAAGGTCGTTTTCATTAGGGCACGCATTGGAAAAGGTTCCGTTCCCTGTATCAGTCCATTCTCTTACGTGAGGTGCCTAATGAACATGACCCAAGACTGAACCCCAAATCCACCCTTAGTCCCTCCCTATCCCCACTAGTCCCTCCCTGCATTATTATTCCCATAGCATTATTACAGAGAATCAGACAAATTATGCTACCCTCTGCCTATTTGCTACTTAGCTTAATTAAGCCTGTCTCAAAATACAACACTGCCCCTTTAAGACAAAAAAAAGCTCTTTACCAGACTAGCTTTTCAAAGATGCCTAGAAATGTACACGTTTTGTACTCTTGTAGGAAGCAGTCACTCCCCTATTGCTGACTACTAATGATCTATAACTGGGCTAATAACTAACTAACTAGCAATGGATATTAACAAATTGAATGGTACAGATCCATATATGGCAATGGTCTATTTGCATATTAGCCTACTACACCTCTGATTGGTTATGTGGCGGTAGTACAAGTCATGCGTGTCAACGCAATAGAATCATACTCCGATGCGTTCTGCCTACAACTAAATCTCTTGTATTGTTAGTTTTGAATACTAAGTATTGCATAGTTCATTATGTTTCAGTATGTTGCATTGAAAGTAGCTAATATTGCCTTGATTCGATCACAACTCCCACAGTAGAGGGAAACGTTGAAAGTGTTAACTAAGGGGGAAAACTAGAAAGTTAAGTGAAGTTCAATCTCGTGCTTCAGGCTGATATTTCTTCTACGCGCCCGTGCAGCTTAAAGGGAGCGCTGCTGCCCCCCCCGAACGCACTCTGAAAGATCTAGGACTATACCAGTGAGCTTTACCATTTCTTGATTCAACTTCTAACATGGAGGTATAATAAGCAATAGCGGTTACCTATTTATCTACGTTAGAGGCTTGTCGCCTGAAGGCAACACTGTACCTTTGTCCCAGATATAGCAGAAACAGATCTGGGACCCGGCTAGCAACACTGTGCAGTTAGACTTAATCGACGCACTGTCAATCATCTCACCATGTCAGAGATGAGGTCTCTCCTCTTCTTGACCAGGCCACAGTGCAAGGCCCTCCTCTCCCGGTTGAGAGCCTCGTCAAGCCCCTGTTTCACTAGCACCAGCTGCTTCTGGGCCTTATCTAGCAGCAGCTCCACCTGCTCCCCAGACACATCGCTCCCCCTGGTGGAGCACAGGAGAGGGTGCATTGTCAGAATCTAGGCTACATCTAGAAATAAAGATTTAGACCAGGAATACAACTAAATACACATCTAGAGGCCTGCAGAGCACTGAGTTTCCTGAACACCTTAGTAGCCTGCAATGGCTTTAGGAGAGGTAGGTAGAAGACAACAGGTGCTATAACATCTGACATACAATATAACACATGTAGAGGGTCATAGTATAAACCAACCTCCTGTGTTGGTTGAAGCAGCTCTCGATCTGGCTAGAGGTCTTGGAGAAGGTCTCAGAGATGAGGCCCTTCAGGCTGTGGAGGCTGTGCACCAGGAACCTCCTCTGGGCATGGCGCTCTCCCAGCATGCAACGCTGGTTGGCCAGGACCACGTCCAGCACCTCCTCCAGTTGATTCTGGAGAGATGTGATGAGATAAAATAAAATTAGATAAGATTATTTGAGATTACATGAGTTGAGAAGAGATAAGATTAGATCGTAAGAAATGTGAAGAAATTAGATGAGATTGAATGAGATAAGATATGTGAAGAGATGAGAAGAGATGCCATGAAATGAGAAGAGATGCCATGAAATTAGAAGAGATGCCATGAAATGAGAAGAAATGCCATGAAATTAAGAGCACAACTAGTTTTTCCTTTTCACAGTATTTCCCCGAGCCCGAAACAACATTCAGGGATGCACCCAGCAAAACATTGCTGAACACTATAGCTACTACCTGAACATGTCCTATAAGAATGCTTTTTCCGTTGCCCGTTTCAAAGCGTTTCCGTCTTTGTTCCTACTGAACGTGACCCAGGTGTAGGCTCTGGCTCACTAGCTTACCTGGTAGGTGAAGTAGTCATGCAGGAGACTCCTGGACACGGTCTTCTCCAGCTCGCCCATCCTGGTGGCTTCCTCCAGTTCCTCTGAGAAGATCTTGTGCAGCTCTACTCTCCTCCACTCCACTATGTGCCTCTGGACCTTGGCAGATGCCTCCTCATGTCTCGCCAGCAGGATGCGCTGGAGCTGACTCTGGTTCAGCTTGTGGAGCTTCTCCAGGAGGACACTGCATTGGAGGAGCTCCTGGAGAATGAACCAGAATCAACCAAACCTGGGTCAAATATAAGTGTGGAATAATACTTACTTATTTAGCCTGTCCAAATTTTTTATATTTAAATGTATTACATTTTTTTGTCATTTTGACTTACAGGACCAATTAGGGTTAAGTGCCTTGCTCAAGGGGACATAGACTGATTTTTTCACCTAGTTGGCTCAGGGATTCGAACCACTGACCTTTGGGTTACTGGCCCAATGCTCTTAACCGTTAGGCTACCTGCTGCCCAGTCCAGTGCCATGGAGAGCTACTGAGTGTGTAGGCTTTTGCTCCAGCACAACCATTGTCTTCACCATAATCAGCTGAATCAGGTGTGTTAGCACAGTGCTGGAGAAAAAAGCCTACACACCCACAATCTCCAGGAAGTATTAACCAAGCCAGCCCTGGACTAGGGGGTTGTTTCTCCATCTGTGCCTGTAGGAGCCATTTCTGGCCTGTTTAAACAATTCCTTGTACACAAGTCACATTGATCTCTACCTGTGCCAGTGATTTTTGGATTGACGAAAGCCCCTACAGACAGTACCTGTTGGCCAGCGTGCTGAAACAGCACCTCCGCCCGGGCCTTCTCCTGGGCCTCCCTGCGGTGCTCTGCCTCCATCTGCTCCCGGGTCTCCAGGTTACACTGGGCTGCCAGGGCTGCCATGCACGCCACGTGCTCCTCCTTCAGCTTGCCCTCCATGCCCATCAGCTGGCCGTGGAGCACGCTCAGGAGGCGCTGCTCGGCCTGCTGGGACATGTGATTCTGGGAGCGCAGCGCGGCCAGAAGGGCGGCGATCACGTCCTTGTACATCTGGACACGGCTGCTCTCCAGGCTGGAGGTGGCCCGCAGCAGGGTGGACATCTCCAGGCTGTGAGGTGTCAGATGTATATTATAATGCTTTGTCTGACTTTACACTTTATCATTCAGTAACACAACGCAGACAGGTATAATGCAAAATGATGCCAGAGTAATTATACACTTGTATGACCGCCTTATAACTTCTAAGCATCCTGACAATATGACACCAATATGATGCCAGAGTAATTCTACACATGTATGACCGCCTTATAACTTCCAAGCATCCTGATATAAGCACCTGTATATACCACCTGTATATATTTTTTTTTTTACTGTCATTTTACAGTTTTTTTTTTCTTTACTTATCCATTGTTTATTATATCTGCTAGTGTAGCCATACTTCTCCAGAGCTTGATACATGTTCTGGGGGTCTTCCAACACCATAATGTCCACCATCTTGTCCTCGAATGCCGCCTCTTCTTTGGCCGTCTCGCTCATGTTGCACACTACATACTCAGGGTCTGAATCACCTCGCTTTTTCTATGGGGAAAGACAGACATACATACATAGAAAAAGTAACACTCTTTCTACCGTGGGTTGTTTTCAAATAGAAAGAAATAATCTTTAAGTCAACCAACAAGGGGGAAAAAGGCATCACTTTTAAAAAAAGACATCTTTCAAATAAAGGACAAAACTGAGAAAATTAGTTTCATTGGGTTTTTCCCCGGCTGTAGTCCGAGTCCCACATCTGCTTCTACTGTCTTGCCAACTCCATTGCTGTCACTGTCAAGCAGCCAACATGGCACTGTCAAGCAGCAATGGAGTTGGCAAGACAGCACACACAATCAGGGACTCAGGCTAGCTAATAGTTGTGAGGTAATAGTCATAACGGCCTACCCTTCGCTGCAGAGAGGTTTTCCTGGCGCTGGCACATATCAGGTTCATGGCCAGAAATCCGAGGGACAGCAGCAACAAGGATAGGAAGAATCCCCCAACAAACCCAGCAAAGTGGACACCGTGATTGGGGTGAATCTGAAAGTAGGTCATATTAGATATTTACTTAATATTCAATATAGAGAAGGAAATGAGTTTCAGGGTCATGGCCAAACCTGTGATCTGATAACTGTGATACAACGTCTGTAAGGTGAGGGAGGCTACTGTATTGAAAAGTCCATACTAAGTTACCTCGTCCGTGGAGTTCACCCTCAGTGTCAAATTAGCCACCACTGGACCAAACATATTGACGTCATTCTGTGGAGCGAGAACAGTTCAAGTTACCCTGAAATAATGCCTATGAGAGGAGGCGGGTGGGCAGAGTTTTAGGAGGAATGTTCATTGTAAAGAATTGAATGGTATCAAACATACCAAACATATGGAAACCACATGTTGGACTCTGTTCCATTTATTCCATTCCAGCCATTACATTGAGCCTGTCCTCCTATAGCTCATCCCACCAGCCTCCTCTGATTCATATGTACAGTAATGTAAAGTGTTTCAGATGACGAGAAACACAAAAGGCAAGTTAAATATGAAAAAATAAGTGTGAGTACAGTACCAGTGAGGCATTGGAGAACGTTAGGAAGGCTGGCAGTTCCAGAATTTCACTCTTGTGACCATTGATGAGGGCAGTATACGTCACAACATGCCAAGACCCAGCTGTAGAAACACAACCCAAAAAATGTAAAAATCCATATCAAAATCATTCTAATAATGGTCATGTTTGATAGTTCAGGTGGAGCCTGAGGTCCTGTTCAGCGGGACACACTAGCAGAACCTTTTGAAACTGAAAACAAAAATGAACATAATCTGTTATTAGACCGGTTCAGGTAGTACCTAACCATTCATAATCTGTTATTAGACAGGTTCAGGTAGTACCTAACCATTCATAATCTGTTATTAGACAGGTTCAGGTAGTACCTAACCATTCATAATCTGTTATTAGACAGGTTCAGGTAGTACCTAACCATTCAATCAAATGTACAATACAAATGTATTATTCTTCCGTTTTATGGCTACCTAACAGGACCTGGGTGACAGACAGACTGAGGAGAGAGATTTCTTATGACTTATACCAGGAAGTGAGTCGATGGTAAAGGTCTGGAAGCCTTTCTCCACCACCATCCCACCACTCTGCAGGGGTGCTATCCCAGATACAGAGTCCCTGATGGCCAGCTGGGACAGGTTGGTGCCCCCCGGAGGCCCGATGTTGTGGATGTGCAGTAAGAACGTCAGATGGGGAAACTCAGTCCCCGCCTCCACCTGTGTCCCAAAGGATCATATTTTTTTATTTAACCTTTATTTTACTAGGCAAGTCAGTTAAGAACAAATTCTTATTTATAATGACATATAGATAATAGTGCAATGGGAAATATGAGGACATGAGAGAAAAAAATATATAGTGTTGAGGACATGATAGCAATGAAGCCTTCCATATTTTGACTACAAATGCCGCATGGGCACACATATAGACTACCAGATATCCGGTCTACCTGAACGGTAACAAGCAATAAGCAAAGCCAGCCCGTTCCAAAAACAGTCAACATGACTTACCTGGGCACATTTCTGAAATTTGAGTATAAACGCTGATGGCTGTGGAGCTGTCTGAATCTGAAAGAAAATACAAAAGTAGACTGTACATGTTTTATTTCTGTTTCACAAAATCATGTATGGAAAATGGCATCATTATTTTCCATTAGGATTTTTTACAGCAACCCCTGGGGCTGTGCTTGTGTGTGTATCTGTTCTGCGTGCATGTTTACCTGAGGCAGAGTGTGACCAGTGATGTATCTGGTAAGGCTCCTCCTCCGGCTCCGGCCCTTCCGCTGCATGATGTTAGCCAGGTGGCTTATGGAGGCATAGAGGGACTGTCCCCAGGGGCCAGCTGCTGGGGCAACAGAACGAAGAGGGCCCTCTTCAGCACAGAAAGCCAAGGGCCCACATTTCCCTTGTTGTCCTGTGAAGGACCATAAATTAACATAGTAGTGTACAGTAACAGTTACACAACTGATGACACAGTGGGTTGGAACAGAAATAACAGCTTAATGATCGGCTACTTACAGATGAGTATGTCACTTTTAGATGTTATGCCCTTATCGCTACCCTAGGGATAATAACTGATTAAAATGTAGCCGAGTAGACAATAACAAACCATGAATCTTCTTCAAACTCGGCTCTGCTGATTTTCCACCAGGGTCGTGTTGAAATGGTCTGGGAGAGTCCTGATGAGGGGGAAACTTAGTTAAAAACTAAACAAAAACTGGTAATCAACTGCATTGCAGGCATACGGATGTAAAACCCTTTGTTGAGAATGGAATAGGAGAGGCACAGAAATAAAGGAATTATACTCACTCTAGGTCGACCATTTCCAAATGGGTTCTGTAAAGTTAGGGAGTTACAGAACGCGGAATGGATATTGTTGCTGTCCCCCGGGATAGCGGAATGGGTTACATTGTGGAACCCATACACATTAAACGGGAGGTGTATCCGAAATATAGGGTTATATTCTAGTTGAAAACAGAGGACAATAAAGAATACAGTGACTTCAACGAGGAAATGTACCTGACGCATTCGTTTGTGTTCTAAAACTTTAACTACTTCCGAAATCCGTTACATCTTGCATCGTCTTGCTACTGTGTCCGAAAGTCGCACATACAATGGAACCATTGTAATTATTCTCTGATAACACGACATTGTGTTACAATATATTTAAAAAGGTGTAATGCAAAACAGAGAAACAGTAGGCGAAACAGTTTGTCCACTGTAAAAACACTGGTCATGGAAATTGGTCATCCAAACTTCCTTGAAAACTTCCCCAAAACTATGAAGAAAAGGACAAGCTCCACCCCTAAACGTGCGTATCATCAAATCTGTTCAATGATTGGTTGAATACGCCATCTGTGAAACATCGAATCTGTTAATGTAAAACAAAAGTTACTTTGTAACCTTAGTACATTGTTGTTTTGTTATTTACTGTCATACCTCAAGTTATTACTTTCTCTACCATAAAACGTTTTTTAGAAGTAACCTTTGGGGTTATTGTCTGTAGCACAATGCTCTGCGGTCTTTGTCCATCATCAGGTTGAGTTGTTGTCCTGATTCATTCTTTCAGACCTAGCCTAAAATCTTTTTCTGGAGAGATGCGCGTGTTTTTCGGCTATTTTCTTCCATTGCACCGCGGAATTATCAAAAAATGAACGACCAAGATACGATTACTGAATGCTCCAATTATGTCTTGGTTCAGTTTACCGAATCTCTGCACATATTTACAGGATTATTGACAGTGGCCACTATATGCGGGAGGTTTTCTGGAATCATAGTGGCATCCCTTCAGTACGTGTTTTGCCTGAAGCCTATGCTTCTAGCTCGACAAGTAAGTTTGTAAAGGTGATTATTATTCGTTTGTGTTTTAACATGTTAGTTGAAATGGACAAATATTGCATGACTGCACTGAGAATAATAACATAAATATTCAATAACAGTGCAGTCATATAAGTAGGGATGCACCGATCGATCGGCAAGAGATCGGAATCGGCCGATTTCCACTCAAAATACGAGATTGCTGGTAGTCCGATTTTCCTTTCTAATGGCCTATACAGAAAATCGATCTTTGACGTAAAATACGTGAGCCAAGAGTTGATTTGCGCCAGTAAAGGTCTCAACGTGTCGGCTAGCATTGATGCTTAAAATTGAGAAATAGGAGATGTAGCCATATGGCATTGACGAATTAACCTATTTTAAGTTTATCTCACTGCCTCACTTATTTTCAAAGGTCCATGTTCATAGGCTAATTAATTTGTTTCATAGAATGTTATTTTCTTTTTTTTTTACAAAAGCCCTACTAATTTTGTTTCCTTTTATTGCCTATTTGTTGGCAATATCTATTTACATAGGTTTTTGGCATCATTTAAGTATTCTAAATATTCAGATTTGGAAATAGGCCATAGGCAGGTGACTGTTATGCTGAAAAATATTTTGATTAGCCTATTATATAAACTCTGATTTGTTGCTAAAATATTACAGTTAGTGTCACTTTTTGTCAGGTTATAGCCTGCATTACTGCATTTGCTAGTTGTCAATAAAATGGCTTTCAATTCAGAGTCTGACAGATCTATAATTTAAATTTCTATGTGGGGGTTTTGTGTTGGATCCCTAATTAGAGGCAGCTGCAACGCATTGTCTCTAATTAGGGATCCTACATATGTTTGTATGTCCCACACCTAGGTGTGGGTCGTTAATACTTAATGTCCGTTGAAAGTAAGTGTGTTTTCGTGTTAATGGTGTTTTTTTGATGAATAGTTTCATTGAGTGTATAACATGATTAAAGTGTAATGTCGAACTATACCTGCGCTGCGCCTTGGTCTCTCCATGCACACACGAGTGACAATGTCATTGTCAATGAAAGCCTTTGACACTTATGGAATACTTGTAATTATACTTCAGTGTACCATAGTAACTACTGACATACAGATCTAAGAACACTGAAGCAGCAAACTTTGTGGAGACCAATATTTGTCATTCTCAAAACTTTTGGCCACGACTGTACTGTATGTGTCTCTCTAGATGAAGGGCTTTAGCAAAGAGGTGGAGGCCTTCTGCCAGAGCCTCCTGGGCTCCAGTGTTCTCCCCAGAGATGAGGCCCATGATATTATCCACACCCTCATCCACTGTCTTCTGTTGGTGGAAAACCAGCCGCAGACATGAAAGTGAGATAATGTAAGAATGAGGCAAAATAAGGGAGAGACATCATCTTTACTCAATACATTTCTATCTGGACGTTCTGTAACGTTTCAGTCTTCTGAACAGGCCTCAGGTTTCACTCATCATGGGTAGTATTCAATATGTACCAAACGGAAGAAAACAAACTGAAACAGTAATGGACTACCTGGACTTGTCCAATAAGAACCACTTGTTTTTGCTTTCCATTATAAAACGTTTTGCAACTGGTGTGCCTTAATGAATACGATCCTGTTTTTAATACTGTATTTCTGTTTGTTTTACCTATTTTAGGTATGGCATACACTTATCCAGTATTATAGGCTTCTCAGATCTAGCTACACAATTAAAATCAAATTCATTCAAATGTATTCATAAAGTCAGTTGTCACAAAGTGCTTATACAGTAACCCGAACTAGACCCCAAAGACTTGGCAAAACCAAAGCAATGCCACAAGGGGGTAAGGGTTGTTTCTAGATCCATATCTCGCTTTCCACCGACTCTCTCAGAGGACACAGGAGAGGCTGCTGTGGTGGGAGGAGCTGAGGGCAGTGATGCTGGCCAAGCCGGCCCTGCTCCGGCAGGAGGCGTCCCTCAGACAGTGCCTAGTGGCCCGGGGCATGGAGCAGCTGACCAGTGACGGACACCTGACCTTCGCCACCATGGAGAAGACCCTGGCCGAGCTTCAAGCTGCACTGACCGAGGGGCTCCAGCACTGCAGTGAAGGTGACTCATGACGCAGACACAGATGCATGCACGCAGGAGCATGGACATACACACACGCACAAACGCACACAGGTACACACATTCTTAGTTAATCTATAAGGGCACTGCTAACCGGGGGATTCCTGACACATATTATTGTTCCCGCGGGCCACCAACTCCAAATAGCCAACCGGTGAAGCAAAGAAACTGGTTTGTGTTTTTATCAAAAGAGTGACCTCCATGAATTCAATATCAGGTCGGGTGCGGGGAGCCGGCACTGGGCGTACCGGACTGGAAAGGCGTACTGGAGGCCTGGTGCGGGAGGAAAACCTTTAAAGAAATTCCCCCTCGGGGATCAATAAAGTACCTATCTATCTATCTATCTATCTATCTATCTATCTATCTATCTATCTATCTATCTATCTATCTATCTATCTATCTATCTATCTATCTATCTATCTATCTATCTATCAGGTCAAATATTGGCCAGTAGATAAGCATTCTAGTTCATGTAGAATTTGGAACATGACTTGTCTTTGCAACATGTCTTTGCAACCAATTATGCCCACTGGGAAGTCGTGTGATTCTGTAATACCCTGCTGGACGTCTCTTGAGGAATATGGTGGCAATCTTTCAGTATTATGTGGCCTAGTTCCTCATCTTAAATGAACTGGTTTCTTAAAATAGCCAATTTTTACGGGCCCTTCTCCATTGCTAAAAAGATTGAATCAAATAAATGTATGAAAGTCCCAAGTGATTTGTCTTTGCACTATTATTGACTAATGCAAACCACAATAAAATATAATTGTATGGTTATCCAGTTTTGATATAAGTGCATTTGTAGTAATACCCGACTAATACCTGACTTGTGTTAAACTGGTCATATTCTGTGCCGATCGTGATACAGAATGAAGGACAAAGACCAAGGAGCTTGTGTATGAAAAGGGCAAGAAGATCGACTCCAAGAAGAAGAAGACGAAGCCGTGTCCTGGATTCTGCACAGATTCACAGTGACTCACAGGAATTTGTGAAGGTCAATATCTCTTTTTTAGTAGGCTCATTCGTTCCCTGTCATGTGTCCAGTGCCACGGCAATAGTAGTAGTAACGGTACTGCTAAACTACTTCTAACATTGGTCTATTCACTATAAAGTCTACTTTGGATAAGTGCAAACTATGTTTAAGTCTATTACAGATATCCAGTCTCATTACATTGCATTGTTAATTGCTCCTGATAACTGCATGCTCTGGTGTAACAGTTCAATTCTCCTCTCCAGCTGTATAAAACGCTTCTTCATAGACAGAGGAAGCAGAACAGTGACTTGGAGCTGCACTGGAGTGGCAGAGGCGGTCTGGGATCTTTGGAGGGTAGGTTGTAATTAATGGTACACTACATGACCAAAAGTATGTGGACACCTGCTCAGTCGAACATCTCATTCCAAAATGATGGGCATTAATGATTTAATTATGGACTACCTAAACATTTTGCTACCGTGTGCCTTAATGAATACGCCCATTTTTAATACTGTATTTCTGTTTGTTTGACCTGTTCTAGGTATGGTGTGAATAGGCGGCCCTGGTCCTGGCCTGCCTCAGACACCTGGGTGAACAGCAGTTGAAGATCCTCAGAGGCGAGCTACGTGCTGAACAGGTAAACCAGTGAGCCACATCAATCCATGCTTTTGCCTGGCAGATGTGCCAAAGTGTATAATAGAATATGAATCATTGACAACTTAATGGATTTAATACAATATGTTTAAATGTGTTTAATGTCCACAATATAATTCAGTGTGTTTGAAATCAATGACAAGATATGCATTTGGAAATATTGACCTATCACTATTCTGTTCTATTCTTTCCCAGCCACGTGGGGATGTTGATTGAGAAAACATAGCACCTACTGCTGGCGGCGGTGCAGAGGCACTTTGTGGCCATACACTTCTGCCTGAGGGTCCTGAAGGAGATGAGACTGTCCTAGCTCAAAGTGCTGTCTCAGAGTGACTTCAGGTCCCTGATGGCTCTAGTGAAACAGTCCCACCCAGCCCACAGTCAGCCCAACAATGACCAAAGCCCAGCATCAAGTCCAGTAACACATTCACTTACAATTACAACAATAATAAATTATACTGAACAAAAATATAAACATGTAAAGTGTTGGTCCCATGTTTCATAAGCTGAAATAAAAGATTCCAGAATTTAGCATACACATAAAAAGCTTATTTCTCTCAAATTGTGCATGTACAGTGGGGAGAACAAGTATTTGATACACTGCCGATTTTGCAGGTTTTCCCACTTACAAAGCATGTAGAAGTCTGTAATTTTTATCATAGGTACTCTTCAACTGTGAGTGACGGAATCTAAAACAAAAATCCAGAAAATCACATTGTATGATTTTTAAGTAATTAATTTGCATTTTATTGCATGACATAAGTATTTGATACATCAGAAAAGCAGAACTTAATATTTGGTACAGAAACCTTTGTTTGCAATTACAGAGATCATACGTTTCTACAGTTCTTGACCAGGTTTGCACACACTGCAGCAGGGATTTTGGCCCACTCCTCCATCCAGATCCTTCAGGTTTCGGGGCTGTCGCTGGGCAATACGGACTTTCAGCTCCCTCCAAAGATTTTCTATTGGGTTCAGGTCTGGAGACTGGCTAGGCCACTCCAGGACCTTGAGATGCTTCTTACGGAGCCACTCCTTAGTTGCCCTGGCTGTGTGTTTCGGGTCGTTGTCATGCTGGAAGACCCAGCCACGACCCATCTTCAATGCTCTTACTGAGGGAAGGAGGTTGTTGGCCAAGATCTCACGATACATGGCCCCATCCATCCTCCCCTCAATACGGTGCAGTCGTCCTGTCCCCTTTGCAGAAAAGCATCCCCAAAGAATGATGTTTCCACCTCCATGCTTCACGGTTGGGATGGTGTTCTTGGGGTTGTACTCATCCTTCTTCTTCCTCCAAACACGGCGAGTGGAGTTTAGACCAAAAAGCTCTATTTTTGTCTCATCAGACCACATGACCTTCTCCCATTCCTCCTCTGGATGATCCAGATGGTCATTGGCAAACTTCAGACGGGCCTGGACATGCGCTGGCTTGAGCAGGGGGACCTTGCGTGCGCTGCAGGATTTTAATCCATGACGGCGTAGTGTGTTACTAAGGGTTTTCTTTGAGACTGTGGTCCCAGCTCTCTTCAGGTCATTGACCAGGTCCTGCCGTGTAGTTCTGGGCTGATCCCTCACCTTCCTCATGATCATTGATGCCCCACGAGGTGAGATCTTGCATGGTGCCCCAGACCGAGGGAGATTGACCATCATCTTGAACTTCTTCCATTTTCTAATAATTGCGCCAACAGTTGTTGCCTTCTCACCAAGCTGCTTGCCTATTGTCCTGTAGCCCATCCCAGCCATGTGCAGGAGTACAATTTTATCCCTGATGTCCTTACACAGCTCTCTGGTCTTGGCCATTGTGGAGAGGTTGGAGTCTGTTTGATTGAGTGTGTGGACAGGTGTCTTTTATAAAGGTAACGAGTTCAAACAGGTGCAGTTAATACAGGTAATGAGTGGAGAACAGGAGGGCTTCTTAAAGAAAAACTAACAGGTCTGTGAGAGCCGGAATTCTTGCTGGTTGGTAGGTGATCAAATACTTATGTCATGCAATAAAATGCACATTTATTATTTAAATATCATACAATGTGATTTTCTGGATTTTTGTTTTAGATTCCGTCTCTCACAGTTGAAGTGTACCTATGATAAAAAATTACAGACCTCTACATGCTTTGTAAGTAGGAAAACCTGCAAAATCGGCAGTGTATCAAATACTTGTTCTCCCCACTGTACATTTGTTTACATTCCTTTTAGTCAGCATTTTTCATTTGCCAAAATAATCCATCCACCTGACAGGTGTGGCATATCAAGAAGCTGATTAAACAGCATGATCAGCTGTGGTATGTCAGACCGTATACCACGGGTATTGCAAAACATTTGTTTTTCCTGCTCTTATTACGTTGGTAACCAGATTATAATAGCAATAAGGCACCTCAGGGGTTTGTGGTATATGGCAAATATACCATGGCTAAGGGCTGTATCCAGGCACTCAGCGTTGGTCGTGCATAAGAACAGCCCTTAGCCGTGGTATATTGGCCATATACAACACCCTTATTGCTTAATTCTACTCTACTCTATTTGAGTTGAATGGGGGCATTTCATGCAGATGAATAGGCACACTTTGTCTGTTAGGGTTAAATCTTAACTAGAGATTCTATGGCCTTTTCTCAAATGCATTCTCCTCGTGTCCTCTCTCCTCGTCTCCTTCTCAAAACTCAATGGATGAGAAAGACAGAGGTCCCTCCCCTCTGACCTTCTCCTCCAATGGGTTTTGAGAAGGAGATGAGGAGAGAGGATGCAATTGAGAAAAGGCCACTGTATGCGCAACTCAAACTTTAATGTAACGCACGCGTCTTCAATTGATTGAATTGGGGCCTAAGTTAATACGGCTGTCACTGTCACAGAGGAGTGTGAACGATGAGAGAGCAGCTCTCAGATGAACAGAGCTGGTCAACTGGGGGATAATGTCCACTGAGTTTCACCAGAGGTACTGTTTCTCTACCAACCAATTGCTGTTAACATATTTTATTCCTTCATATTCTCTCTTACGTCTTGGCATGCCAACAAACAAACACAAGCTGACTACACTTTAAGCATGCGCAGATAAATACTGTATGTACAGACCTGGATTCAAATAGTATTTGTTAAATACTCTGAGCGTTTGTTTGATTTTGCCTGCCTGCGGTGGGCAGGGTTTGCACTTTTAGGCATATTCCATTGGTTCCATTGCCCAGGCAACCTCAATCAAGTGCAGCTAAAGTTCACACAAAAAAGCTAAAGAAAACAAAATATTACTTGAATCCAGGTCTGATACTGTGAATATATTATATAGAGAAAGGCTCACCCTTTTTCATTGTATTCTATAAACCATACTTATATAGAGTTGAACTGCAGAAGAAAAGGAAGTTGGAACAGTACGACTTGGAGCAGGAAGTTGCGTGTGAAACTCAAAGAAGGATGTTATAAAGCATGGAGTGATTCAAAGGACAGTTACAGGTAAGAACCACCCTATACAACCTGAATGACATTGTGGTTCATCATTATGATCATTTAGATGTGAAAGCAGAGAATGCTCATGAGAGTTGGCAAACATTTTATTTGAAGAATGATATATAGTTTACAAATGGTTAACAAACTATTTATGAAAAAAACGTTATATTTGCAGCCTTACCAACAGTTGCATAATGCATTTCTGTGTTTGCTCCATCAGGAGGCAGAAGAGGCCTTCATAGCTAAACTGTCTGCCTTAGCCGGGATCCCACTATCCTGAAGTGTTGCTCTGCTTAATTAATACCTGAAAGTGTTGCTCTGTGATGGGGGGTTTCTTCCTGGGCATTTTCACTGTTTTACGTGTAATATAACCCTTGTTAATCCTCTTTATGTACATTTCTATGTTTTATATACAAAAATTAAAATGACCCATCTCTATATCATCCCCAATGTAATGCTGCCATTTTGTGGTGTATGTAAATAAAACAGAAAAAAATAACTACATTACTTGATCAGTATTACTGCACACATGAGCTAAAATAAAAGATCCCAGAAATGTTCCATATACACGAAAAGCGTATCTCTCTCAAATGCCATGCACAAATGTGTTTACATCCCTGT
Organism: Thymallus thymallus; assembly: GCA_023634145.1. NCBI lineage: Eukaryota > Metazoa > Chordata > Actinopteri > Salmoniformes > Salmonidae > Thymallus > Thymallus thymallus. The sequence goes on along the minus strand of CM042410.1, from coordinate 13,027,127 downwards.
TAGTGAGCCTTTTTCCTTTGCCAAGATAATCCACCTAACAGGTGTGGCATATCAAGAAGCTGATTAAACAGCATGATCATTACACAGGTGCACCTTGTGCTGTGGACAATAAAAGGCCACTCTAAAATGTGCAGTTTTGTCACACAACAAGTTTTGAGGGAGCGTGCAGCTGGCATGCTGACTGCAGAAATGTACACCAGAGCTCTTGCCAGATAATTTAATGTTCATTTCTTTAAGCCACCACCAATGTTCTTTTAGAGAATTTGGCATTATGTCCAACGGGCCTCACAACCGCAGACCACGTATAACCACGCAAGCCCAGGGCCACCATGTCCGGCTTCTTCACCTACGGGATCATCTGAGACCAGCCACCCGGAGAGCTGATGAAACCGAAGACTTTCTGCACAAACTGTCAGAAACCGTCTCAGGGAAGCTCATCTGCATGCCCGTCGTCCTCACTAGGGTCTTGACCTGACTGCAGTTCAGCGTCATAACCGACTTCAGTGGGCAAATGCTCACTTTCGATGACCAATGGCACTTCAAGGAAGAATCCTGGTTTCAACTACTGGGCAGATGGAAGATAGCGTGTTTGGCGTTGTGTGGGTGAGCGGATTGCTGATGTCAACATTGAAAACAGAGTGGCCCATGATAGCGACAGGGTTATGTTATGGGCATGCATAAGCTACGGACAACGAACACAATTACATTTTATCGATGGCAATTTGAATGCACAGAGATACCGTGATGAGATCCTGAGGCCCATTGTCATGCCGTTCATCCGCCGCCATCACCTCATGTTTCAGCATGATAACGCACGGCCCCATGTTGTAAGGATCTGTACACAATTCCTGGAAGCTGACAATGTCCCAGTTCTTCCATGGCCGGCATACTCACCAGACATGTCACCCATTGAGCATGTTTGGGATGCTCTGGATCGACAAGTACGACAGCATTCTCCAGTTCCCGCCAATATCCAGCAACTTCGCACAGCCATTGAAGAGGAGTGGAACAACATTCCACAGGACACAATCAACAGTCTGATCAACTCTATGTGAAGGAGATGTGTCACGCTGCATGAGGCAAATGACGGTCACACCAGATACTGACTGGTTTTCTGATCCACGCCCCTATCTTTAAAAAAAAAGATATATGTGACCAACAGATGCATATCTGTATTCCCAGTCATGTGAAATTCATAGATTAGGTCCTAATGAATTTATTTAAATTGACTGGTTTTCTTATATGATCTGTAACAGTGAAATCTTTGGAATTGTTGCATGTTGCGTTTATATTTTTCTTCAGTGTAGTTAGATTTGCATTTGTGCAGATGGTTAATCTCTTTATAGTGGTCTAGGGGTTAGTAAGACTGAAATATACACTTTTTAATAATCAACTAACCTTTTTAATAATCAACAATCAAGTGTTTACTTTGATATAGATTACCAAAATACAATGAGAGCAGTCAACTGCAATCTAAAGTGACATGAATCAACTCTAGTCACAACACCACTAAGGAATCCAGAGTCTCAAAGTCACGAGGACAGATAGCAGTATGTCTATGCATTTCAGTGGTTACATTTCTTCATCCCCATCCCTAAGCCGTTTACCAAAACAATCAAATTACAGACTGCCCCTTTAAGTATAGTTCGGTACTCTATTGAGAGTGTTGTAACATTATTACCCAGTATCTACACGAAAGACAGGAAACCATAATAAAGCATCACGATTGCATGGGGATTGTTAGTACTATCACAGGTTACACTATCACAGGTTGATTTCAAAAAGCCTGAACCCAGGATAAAGGGGCTGAGTGAATGTGGTCTGGACTCTGTGGAGGAGGGCCATTGTTTCAGAGACGCTGTAGAAGAACACAGAGTATCTGCCATGTGGTCCAGGTACACTCCTATTCTGGAGGACTGAGGACCTGATACTTTAGTCTCAACATTATTGTGTCTGAAACGATAACTATCACTAGAGTAATATAAAGTCCAGGACTTGTCATTGCTTCCAAATGTTCTGATGATGTCTTTAGATAAGACAGCTGTATAAACCCAGGGCCGGCCTTGACCACTTTGGTGCTCTAGGCATTTTAGCTGGTACCCCTTGCATTGCAGCCAATTCCACCACCGATCATTGTATTCATACACTCACACAGAAACAGATTTTCTTAATTTTAGAAACAAAAAAACCCCACTAAATAAAAACAGTATTAAAGAAACAAGTGACATAAAATGAATTATAAATACAATATTGCACGAAAAAACGATATTACAGAGACCTTTTTACAGCCTTACTCGCCTTGCCTTTCTTGAAGCAAACAAGTGACATAAAACAAATTATAAATAAGAGTATTGCACAAAAACTATATTACATAAACCTAATGTAGCATTGTTCTACAGCCTTACGCGCAGCAAAGTCATCTATGATATAATTATAAGACAGCTGTTGTGAGACCACATGATTTATACTAATGATGGAAAGTCCACTGAGATGTTCTTGCACCGTAGTAGATCTCAGGTAGGTTTTAATCAGTTTTAGCTTAGAGAAGCTTCTTTCAGCAGCAGCCACTGGAAGAGTTGCAGTGATTCTCAGAGCTACCCACATATTGGGGTACATTTCTGTCAGCTTCTTCTCGTGCAGGAAGGTCAAGAGTTCCGTTTTTTTATGGCAAATGTGGAAAGTTTTGCATTTCCACAGCAAGTTCCCTGCCATCAATATCTGGCTGTCCGTCATGGCTTAGAGCGGTGCTCAGGGTTTGACAGTGCTCTAGCAACTCTTCTTTTGACATGTTGGGGAAGTTGAGGAGCTCTCCAAATTTGTCATTCACCTCTCCCAGGCTCTGAAATCTCTCATCAAGTAAAGAGAGGGCTGTATCCACTACCACATCAAAAAATGTGGTTTCCATTTTTGCATCACCAATAGGCTCATAGCCCATGAAATGTTCTTTAATTTGTGGTATGTCTTCCAGTAACACAATCCTGACAATGACAGGGAGCTGTTCCTTATGACTCAGATCAGGGGTGCAATCTAAAATAAAGGAGAAATACTTTGATGTTTTGATCTCTTCCGCTATCAGTTCATTTTGGATTATTTTGCCCAGGTAATGTGTGTGACTGCCAGCTACACTTTCAACCCTACCAACATGCTGCTTCATTACTGGATCAAATTTGGCCATAAGCGCCACCTCTTTGAGAAAATTGCCATTTTCTGGTTTAATGTGTCTGTGGATCCCCTTAAAGCCATGTTTCTTTCAGCTAAGGACTGAATTATTGCCACTAATCTGGTAAGAAATTCACACCACCTGTTTCTCACAGCCTCAGCGAATGCCATCTCTTGCTTATCTATTGTTAGCCCCTTTGCAAGACGGACCTCCAATACCTTCCATGTTGCCATGTGTGTATTGTGCTCCTTGCTATCCTCATGGGCCTTGAGCAAGTGGCTTGCATTTTTCCAATCCCTTAGTCCTTCTCTATTCAATATGAAATCTCTCTGAGAAAACATTTTGCAGCAGAAGCAGTACAAACTATCATTCTTTTTTGACTACATTAACCAGCTTCTTTAGATTTTTTCTCCATTGACTAAGACTCCATTGACTAAGACTCTATTGAAATAGTAATGCTGACACCTTCTCCCGTCTTTTTGTTTCGGAAACGTGAAACTGTTTTTTATTTGATACGGTCCTCTGAGAACAAACTCTGTTCTTACCTTATCAGTTAAAACAGATGGCCAGTCAGTAGGGTCAATTGGTGCAGCCTTTTTGTAGATGCCTGATGCTGCATCGCTGGGCTGTGCTGAGGTAGAGGGCACAGGAGCACTTGATGCTGCATCGCTGGGCTGTGCTGAGGCAGAGGGGAGAGGAGCGCTTGATGCTGCATCGCTGGGCTGTGCTGAGGTAGAGGGGACAGGAGCACTTGATACTGCATCACTGGGCTGTGCTGAGGTAGAGGGGACAGGAGCACTTGATGATGCATCAATCGGCTGTACTGAGGTAGAGAAGGTGTCTGCAGGTGGCCCAGGATTTGCAGGGGTGGGATTCAAGTATTTCAAAAGTACATCTGAAGAGAGAAGAGGAGTATATGTGACCATTGGGTGTTACATTATATTAATAAAAAAGCTGCTGATGGTGAAACTATACAATAATAGCACCTAAGCCACATTATAGCCTAAATACAAATAGCAATTTCCAAATTAATTTAAGGTAAAAGTAACTGACATCAACTTTAGCTAGCTAGCTATTTAAATTAGAGGGCTTTGGTCTTTTTGACATCGTTTGAAGTAGGCTACTGATGTTAATAGACAGACAGATGCTAATTGAGTGACAGACAGACAGGCAGGCACAACGAAAGTACACAAAAGACAGATACACGGTACATGATACATAGAGCGGCAGTATGAAAAAGTATAGAAATACAAGATATCTGGAGTGCAAAAAAAAGCTATAAAAAGACATTGCATAGTATGGGGTGATTGGCTGAATATGTACACTATACATTGGTGGATGTTGGATGGTTAACTATACTATACAGGTCGATGGCAGAGAAATACTTCAGTAGCTAAAAATGCGTATGATATGAGCGAGGGTAATAATAGTTTACTTAATAGACAGACTGGCTAAATGAACAGGTAAGTGAACATTTTGCATGGTTAAATTAGCTGTACAGGTAAGTATACAGTTATATTTACAGATAAGTGAATACTTGCATGGTTACACAAACTGTACAGGTAAATGACAGGAAGAGATACTTTAATAGCTAAATGTGTGTATGATATAATTTGTGGTAATAATAGTAATTCCCTTAAAATACAGTTCTTAGTGCGCAGGGTTTAATTACAGACAACTGCACGTATTGCACATTCGATATACTAAAAGCAATGAGAAAAGGTGCAACTGACAGGATACTAATATGCATTCCTGAGTGAATGCCTACTTAAGTTAGGTCCAAGAATTACTAGCAATATTGCACGTGATATGATATAACAACTGTACATGAGTATGTATATACAGACCTGCATGAATAAATAGGTCCTGAGTGAATGAGTGCTGACGGACCAGAGTTACTCACGGATGGATGCATAATTGTTAAACTAGGTCCTAGCACCCCAACAGTTCCAGATCTATGTTGCCGACGGCACGGCACCCCGGTGAGGCATTATATAGTCTAATAGCCGCCGGCAGGAAGGACCTCCTGTAGCGCTCTCTGGCACACCGTGGTGGGGTCAGTTTGTGACTGAAAGTGCTCCTCTGCGTCATAACCATAGCGTGCAGAGGGTGGGTGACGTTGTCCATGATGGCCAGCAGTTTGGCCAGGATCCGTCTCTCCGCCACCTCCTCTAGAGTGTCAAGGCTCATCCCCAGGACAGAGCTAGCCTTCCTGATCAGCTTATTTACCCGAGAAGCATCACCGACTTTGATGTTTGCTCCCCAGCACACCACTGCAAAAAAGATGGCACTGGCCACCACAGACTGGTAGAAGGTATGCAGTAGTTTACTGCACACGTTGAAGGACCTGAGCCTCCTCAGAAAGTAGAGTCGGCTCTGGCCCTTTTTGTACAGGGCCCCGGTGTTACCAGCCCATTCCAGCCTGTTGTCCATATGGACTCCCAGGAACTTGTATGACCCAACCATTTCCACATCCATCCCCTGTATAGGGACTGCAGTCAGTTGTGCCTTGGTTCTCCTGAAGTCCACCACCATCTCCTTTGTTTTGCTGATGTTGAGCTGAAGGTGGTTCTGCTCACACCACAACACAAAGTCACTGATTGTGCTCCTGTACTCCTCCTGCCCACCCCTGATGCACCCTACAATAGCAGAGTCATCCGAGAACTTCTGTAGGTGGCATGTTTCAGAGTTATATCTGAAGTCTGAGGTGTAGAAGGTGAACAGGAAGGGGGACAGGACCATTCCCTGGGGGGCCCCTGTGTTGCTCACTGCCCGTTCTGACACAGAGTTCTGTAGCCACACAAATTGTGGCCTACCGGTCAGGTAGTCCGCAACCCAGGAGACTAAGGGTGCTTCCACTTTCATCCTCTTCATCTTCTCACCCAGTAGCAGGGGCTGAATAGTGTTGAAGGCACTGGAGAAGTCAAAAAACATAACCCTCACAGTGCAACCTGCGTTGTCCAGGTGATTGCATCATCAACTGCAGGGGGTCCAGTGTGGTACACACCAGGGGTCTGAGGTGAGCGAGGACTAACCTTTCCAGGGTCTTCATGATGTGGGATGTTAGTGCTACAGGTCTGAAGTCATTCAGGACAGTGGGGTGCGCCTTCTTGGGCACTGGGACCAGGCAGGATGTTTTCCACAGCACAGGGACCCTTTCCAGGCTCAGGCTAAGGTTGAAGCGTCGCTGGAGTATTCCACACAATTGGTCAGCACAGACCTTAAGCACCCTTGGGATGATGCCATCAAGGGTCGCTGACTGTCTCAACGTAGGTGTTGTGAGCAAAGTGGGGGTGGGACAGCAGTGAGGGTGTGTGGCCTGGGGAGCTGGAGGGGAGGTGGACAGGGCCAGTATCGAACCTGTTAAAAATTTGGTTCAGCTCATTGGCTCTGTCCTGGGTCCCCTCTGTCTGCCCACTGTTTGACTTTTTGAAGCCAGTGATATTTCTCATACCATTCCACACCTGGCTCTGCCTCAGCTTGTCCTCCATCTTCTCCTTATACCCTCTCTTCCCCCCAGCAATTCGCAACTTCAGCTACCTCTACGCATTTCAATTTGTCCCTGTCCCCCTCCTTGAAGGCCCTCTTCTTCTCATTCAGCAGGGCCTTCAGGTCGATGGTGACCCAGGGTTTATTATTTGGGGAACAGCGTACCTTCCTGGTGGTACAGTGTTGTCTACACAAAAATGTATATAGTCCGTTATGCAGTCTGTAAGTCCATCAATGTCCTCCCAATGAGCCTCACAGAGCACATCCCAGTCTGTTGTCTCAAAGCAGTCCTGTAAGGCCTCATTCGCCTCCAGGGACCATCTCCTAATGGTTGTAGTGGTCGCTGGCTGCTGTTGGACCATAGGCCTGTAGTGTGGGATGAGGTGGACAAGGTTGTGATCCGATCTACCGAGGGGAGGGAGTGCAGTGGAGTTGTATGCATCCTTCACATTAGCATATAACAAGTCCAGAGTTGTATTATTCCTGGTTGGGCACTCCACGAACTGTTTGAACATGGGCAGCGTTGAAGAGAGAGATGCATGGTTAAAATCCCCCGAAATGGCAAAGAAGGCACTGGGATGCGCTGTCTGTAACCTCGCGATAACAGAGTGGATGACTTCACACGATGTGTTTGCGTCAGCGGAGGGTGGGATGTAAACAATAACAGCAATCGCCACTATGAATTCCCTCGGCAAATAGTAGGGTCTCAGGCTAACGGCTACAAAACTGTTCCTTAACAGTGATATGGCTCGGATTACACCATCTGTTGTTAACTAATAAAGCGCTATCCCTGTCCACTCTGATGGTCTTGAAACCGCCGATAGTAACGTTCTCTATGGGGATGTTACCATTCAGCCATGTCTCCGTAAAGCACAGTAGACTAGCTTCCCGGTAGTCTCTTTGTCCACGGACCAGACCCTAAAGCTCATCCACCTTGTTATGTAGCGATCTCACGTTGCCCATAATGATAGACGATATAGCCGGCTTGTACTTACTCAGCTTTGCCTTACACTTCCAATCAGCCCTGCATCCACACTGTCGCCTTTTCAACTAGCCCGGAATATCAAACTTTTCCCTGGGGTGCAATACGTGTGCTAAATCTAGGAGCTGGGCTCGGTTGTAAATAATTTAGGACTCACGTGAACGTTAGGCGCTGAGAAAAATAAAAAGTGCCTCAGTGATAAAAAGGACCGCTAAAACCTTTGTAACCCCAAGCATACTTCCAAAGTTGTGGCAAAAAGGCTTAAAGACAACAAAGTCAAGGTATTGGAGTGGCCATCACAAAGCCCTGACCTCAATCCTATAGAAAATTTGTGGGCAGAATTGAAAAAGCATTTGCGAGCAAGTAGGCCTACAAGCCTGACTCAGTTACACCAGTTCTGTTAGGAGGAATGGGCCAAAATTCACCCAACTTATTGTGGGAAGCTTGTGGAAGGCTACCCGAAACGTTTGACCCAAGTTAAACAATTGAATGGCAATGCTACCAAATACTAATTGAGTGTATGTAAACTTCTGACCCACTGGGAATGTGATGAAAGAAATAAAAGCTTAAATAAATCACTCTCTACTATTATTCTTCCTGTCATTTACCTGTACAGTTAATGTAACCATGCAAATATTCACTTACCTGTAAATTGAACTGTATATTTACCTGTACAGTTAATGTAACCATGCAAAATAACTTACCTGTTCATTTAACAAGTCTGTATATTAAGTAAACTATTATTACCCTCACTTATATCATACGCACTTTTAGCTATTTAAGTATTTCTCTGCCATCGACCTGTATAGTATAGTTAACCATGCACCATCCAACAATGTATATTGTACATATTCAGCCAACCACCTATACTATGCAATGTCTTTTTATAGCTTTTTTGCACTCCAGACTTCTTGTATTTTGATACTTTTTCATACTGCCGCTCTATTTATGTATGTTTCGTGTATCTGTCTTTTGTGTATTTTCGTTCTGGCATTTTGCACCTGCCCTGTGTTTTTTGGGCTCTGATCAACTCCTTCACCTCAAAGCGCCTTCTCTCAATGGAGCGGATCAGATCAGTAAATATCCTCTCACTGTCCTCCACTATTGCCTGTGCAGAGCAATGTTAGGACAGAGAGAGAGAGAGAGAGAGAGAGAGAGAGAAAGAGAGAGAAGACAAGACCATTGTTAAGCAGTCTATTCCCTCTCTAACTAAGGGCCACGTTGAAGCTCAGCGGGATTGGAGCGTGTCCTTACTCTCATCGGCTGACTGGAGGAGAGAAGTGGAATGGTCTCTGGTCAATAATACTCACCTTGATAGATTCCACAGCCTGTTGGAGCTCATTCAGCACCTTCACTCTCTCCTGGACTGTCTGCTCGACCTTCTGCCTCTGTGGACAACAGTCGTCATTGAGCTATATATATATATATATATATATATACAGTGGGGAGAACAAGTATTTGATACACTGCCGATTTTGCAGGTTTTCCTACTTACAAAGCATGTAAAGGTCTGTAATTTTTATCATAGGTACACTTCAACTGTGAGAGACGGAATCTAAAACAAAAATCCAGAAAATCACATTGTATGATTTTTAAATAATTAATTAGCATTTTATTGCATGACATAAGTATTTGATCACCTACCAAACAGTAAGAATTTCGGCTCTCACAGACCTGTTAGTTTTTCTTTAAGAAGCCCTCCTGTTCTCCACTCATTACCTGTATTAACTGCACCTGTTTGAACTCGTTACCTGTATAAAAGACACCTGTCCACACACTCAATCAAACAGACTCCAACCTCTCCACAATGGCCAAGACCAGAGAGCTGTGTAAGGACATCAGGGATAAAATTGTAGACCTGCACAAGGCTGGGATGGGCTACAGGACAATAGGCAAGCAGCTTGGTGAGAAGGCAACAACTGTTGGCGCAATTATTAGAAAATGGAAGAAGTTCAAGATGACGGTCAATCTCCCTCGGTCTGGGGCACCATGCAAGATCTCACCTCAATGATCATGAGGAAGGTGAGGGATCAGCCCAGAACTACACGGCAGGACATGGTCAATGACCTGAAGAAAGCTGGGACCACAGTCTCAAAGAAAACCATTAGTAACACACTACGCCGTCATGGATTAAAATCCTGCAGCGCACGCAAGGTCCTCCTGCTCAAGCCAGCGCATGTCCAGGCCCGTCTGAAGTTTGCCAATGACCATCTGGATGATCCAGAGGAGGAATGGGAGAAGGTCATGTGGTCTGATGAGACAAAAATAGAGCTTTTTGGTCTAAACTCCACTCGCCGTGTTTGGAGGAAGAAGAAGGATGAGTACAACCCCAAGAACACCATCCCAACCGTGAAGAATGGAGGTGGAAACATCATTCTTTGGGGATGCTTTTCTGCAAAGGGGACAGGATGACTGCACCGTATTGAGGGGAGGATGGATGGGGCCATGTATCGCAAGATCTTGGCCAACAACCTCCTTCCCTCAGTAAGAGCATTGAAGATGGGTCGTGGCTGGGTCTTCCAGCATGACAACGACCCGAAACACACAGCCAGGGCAACTAAGGAGTGGCTCCGTAAGAAGCATCTCAAGGTCCTGGAGTGGCCTAGCCAGTCTCCAGACCTTAACCCAATAGAAAATCTTTGGAGGGAGCTGAAAGTCCGTATTGCCCAGCGACAGCCCCGAAACCTGAAGGATCTGGAGAAGGTCTATATGGAGGAGTGGGCCAAAATCCCTGCTGCAGTGTGTGCAAACCTGGTCAAGAACTACAGGAAACGTATGATCTCTGTAATTGCAAACAAAGGTTTCTGTACCAAATATTAAGTTCTGCTTTTCTGATGTATCAAATACTTATGTCATGCAATAAAATGCAAATTAATTACTTAAAAATCATACAATGTGATTTTCTGGATTTTTGTTTTAGATTCCGTCACTCACAGTTGAAGAGTACCTATGATAAAAAATTACAGACTTCTACATGCTTTGTAAGTGGGAAAACCTGCAAAATCGGCAGTGTATCAAATACTTGTTCTCCCCACTGTATATACAGTCGTATGCAAAAGTTTGGGCACCCCTGACAATTTCCATGATTTCCATTTATAAATAATTGGGTGTTTGGATTAGCAATTTCATTTTGATCTATCAAATAACTGATGGACACAGTAATATTTCAGTAGTGAAATTAGGTTTATTGGATTAACAGAAAATGTGCAATATGCATCAAACGAAATTAGACAGGTGCATAAATTTGGGCACCCCAACAGAAAAATCACATCAATATTTAGTAGAGCCTCCTTTTGCTAAAATAACAGCCTCTAGACGCTTCCTGTAGCCTCTAATGAGTGTCTGGATTCTGGATGAAGGTATTTTGGACCATTCCTCCTTACAAAACATCTCCAGTTCAGTTAGGTTTGATGGTTGCCGAGCATGGACAGCCCGCTTCAAATCATCCCACTGATTCTCAATGATATTCAGGTCTGGGGACTGGGATGGCCATTCCAGAACATTGTACTTGTTCCTCTGCATAAATGCCCGGGTAGTTTTTGAGCAGTGTTTTGGGTCGTTGTCTTGTTGAAATATCCAGCCCCGGCGTAACTTCAAATTTGTGACTGATTCTTCAAAAGTATTCCCAAGAATCTGCTGATATTGAGTGGAATCCATGCGACCCTCAACTTTAACAAGATTCCCAGTACCGGCACTGGCCACACAGCCCCACAGCATGATGGAACCCCCACCAAATTTTACTGTGGGTAGCAAGTGTTTTTCTTGGAACGCTGTGTTCTTTTGCCGCCATGCATAACGCCCCTTGTTATGACCAAATAACAAAATCATCAGTCCACAGCACCTTATTCCAAAAAGAAGCTGGCTTGTCCAAATGTGCGTTTGTGGCGTGTGTCACTCTCCCGTACAGCTTCTCCTTGTGCAAAGTGCGCTGAATTGTTGAACGATGCACAGTGACACCATCTGCAGCAAGATGATGTTGTAGGTCTTTGGTGGTGGTCTGTGGGCTGTTTTTTACCGTTCTCACCATCCTTCGCCTTTGCCTCTCCGATATTTTACTTGGCCTGCCACTTCTGGCCTTAACAAGAACTGTGCCTGTGGTCTTCCATTTCCTCACTATGTTCCTCACAGTGGACACTGACAGCTTACATCTCTGCGATAGCTTTTTGTAGCCTTCCCCTAAACCATAATGTTGAACAATCTTTGTTTTCAGGTCATTTGAGAGTTGTTTTGAGGCCCCCATGTTACCACTCTTCAGAGGAGAGTCAAAGAGAACAACAACTTGCAATTGGCCACCTTAAATACTTTTTCTCATGATTGGATGCACTTGTCTATGAAGTTCAAGGCTTAATGAGCTCACCAAACCAATTGTGTGTTCCAATTAATCAGTGCTAAGTAGTTACAGGTATTCAAATCAACAGAATGACAATGGTGCCCAAATTTTTGCATAGCCTATTACATCTGATTTAATTTCATACAACTTAATATTACTACACTAAAAATCTTTGTCTGGACAATACCCCAGTACTCATCTTTTATTAGAAATTGAATGGCATGCCACTGTGATCATTTTCTGTGACGACAGAGTAAATTATTATGCAGCCTCAGAGGGGTGCCCAAACCTTTGCATACAACTGTATATATACAGTGGGTGAAATAAGTAATGAACACGTCACCATTTTTCTCAGTAAATATATTTCCAAAGGTCCTATTGACATGACATTTTCACCAGATGTTGGTAACAACCCAAGTAATCCATACATACAAAGAAACCAAAACAAGTAAGTTCAGAAATTAAGTTATGTGTAATAATGTGAAATGACACAGGAAAAAAGTATTGAACACACTTACTGATATTTATTTCATACTTTGTACAAAAGCCTTTGTTGGTAATGACAGCTTCAAGACGCCTCCTGTATGGAGAAACTAGTCGCATGCATTGCTCTGGTGTGATTTTGGCCCATTCTTCCACACAAACAGTCTTCAAATCTTGAAGGTTCCGTGGGCCTCTTCTATGAATCTTGATCTTCAGTTCTTTCCATAGATTTTCAATGGGATTTAAGTCAGCTGATTGGCTGGGCCATTCTAGCAGCTTTATTTTCTTTCTTTGAAACCAATTGAGAGTTTCCTTGGCTGTGTGTTTGGGATCATTGTCTTGCTGAAATGTCCACCCTCGTTTCATCTTCATCATCCTGGTAGCTGGCAGCAGATTTTTGTCAAGAATGTCTCGGTAAATTTGCCCATTCATCCTTCCTTCAATTATGTGAAGTTTGCCAGTACCATTTGCTGAAAAGCAGCCCCACACCATTATGTTCCCACCTCCAAACTTCACTGTTGGTATGGTGTTTTTAGGGTGATGTGCAGTGCCATTTCTCCTCCAAACATGACATCCAAACAGTTCAATTTTGCTCTCATCTGACCACACTATTAACTAACTTGCCAGTGTTAAAATAACGGTTAAATAAAACATTTATAAATATAACAAACGCACTGCTGATCGGTATGGCACCAACAGTTTGTCATGACAAGAGCAGATCCTTTCCTGTAGTTGTGTGGTGGTTTTGACCAGCTTGTGTTTCTTTAGTCCCGGAATATCTTTGTGAGGCTGGAGGTGAGTCTCACAGTAAGACACCAGACACACCAGACAGGACATGAGGGCTTTCTGCTTAATGGTCCCAGTGCAGAAATCACATGCCACATCTCCAGGTCCAGCATAGCACAGAGCAGAAGGGGGAGCAGCCTGGTGTTCTGTCTTCTTCAGTTTTTCCCACCACCTCAGCCAACATGTTATTTTTGCCTCAGAGCAGGCCTTGCAGTGAAGGTCTGTCTGCACTGGGGGAAGCTGTAGAACCCATCATCCTGATCCCAGCAGCCTTCAATACAGCTCTTACAGTAACTGTGTCCACATTGAATAGTAACCGGCTCCTTCAGTAGATCCAGACAGACAGAGCAACATTACTGGTCTTGGTCTAGCAGAACTCCCTGTTGAGCCATTTATACAGATCAGTTTTGTTTCCTCAGAATCCTCAGGATTTCCTGGACTTCTTCTTCTTCTTCTTCTTCTTCTTCTTCTTCTTCTTCTTCTTCTTCTTCTTCTTCTTCTTCTTCTTCTTCTTCTTCTTCTTCTTCTTCTTCTTCTAACTTTCCTATGTATTGCTGCCTTTCACAGGTTGGCGTAGGTATTACACATTTATATATCTCATATTTCAGCCTCACACCAGTAGGTGCAGGCCAGTGGTATCTAGAAAAGCCAAAAGCTTTCTAGCTATTTCGAACTGCCGGTCATTTTGAACCCAAGAGAGTTTGTAGTGAAATGGTGGTTACACCCAACTCAGCCTGCTCACAGTACAATTACCTCCTATTCTCTATAAACCACCTGCAATATAGCAGGACGTGCTGTACAGACTCCACCTCCCCACATTTCTCACACTTCCCATCTTGATGTTTCCCTACTAAAGCTAACCCACTTCCCAATCCACAATGACCTAACCTCAACATTGTTAACAGAAATCATGTCTCCTTTCACTCCCCAGTTACCTACTGACCTTCCTCACAGAGTTCTGGCTGGAGAAAAACAATCCTCCCTCTCCTTTCTCTCCCACTCACGTTGCCACTTCTGAGTCATCCCCTCTGCTATGATGCTTCTACATTCCATCCTCCCTAACCCCTACATGGGCTGGGACACCCAGAAAACATACCATACACACCCTTTCTGCCCCACCCTATAAAGCGGCATCAGTAGCTCGATTAACACATCTTTGGACGTGCCCTCGACTTCCAATCACTCAGCACTACCACTTCTTCCACCCACCGCAAAGCCCACATTAGTGATTGCATTTAATCAGAAAAGACTGAAACTCCATCAGATAGCTGCTTACCCTGGTGTATCTGAAACTGGGGAACATGTATCCCAAACCCTGCTCTCCCACTACCCGGGTCCATTGACCCATCTGTGAAAATCTGCAAGAAGGGATCCCACGCCTGCTGTAAATGAGCCTCAACCACCCCAGAAGGCTATCCAAAGTCCTCAGCCTGCATTTCATTAAACATTGTCATGTCAACAGCCATCATGTCAACATCCCCCACTTCCAGGCCCTCCATTCCTGCATTTGGGTCACATAGCTACCTCCTTTAGAAACATTTCAAACAACAACGCAGGGATAGGCGTAGTTTGAAATTCCAACAAAACACAACATCAGCACCCAGATCCATACGCCCTGCTCCCCATAATCCACCACATAGCGGATCATTGCTTGGTATATCATTTGCATGGTGCTTCTGGTCAATGGTAGGAGAACTGTCAATTAAAGTCACCCATTAAAATACAGTAATTATCTTGTAACAGCGGTTAGAGATAGTTTATGGTTCTGTACTATTGAGGGTGTTGTAACATTACCACCAAATATCTATATGTGACAT
This sequence comes from Thymallus thymallus, assembly GCA_023634145.1. Taxonomy (NCBI): domain Eukaryota; kingdom Metazoa; phylum Chordata; class Actinopteri; order Salmoniformes; family Salmonidae; genus Thymallus; species Thymallus thymallus. Next base: position 13,012,080 of record CM042410.1, on the reverse strand, counting down.
TACTGTAAGGTTCAGGCCCCTGTCATCACTCCTATACTCACCTGCTCGTCCTATCATCTTGGATCTCCCCTACTGATGACGCTGTTTAACATAATAACTGTCACCTGTGTTTCTGGGTATATAAGCAATGTCATATCAGTTGCCCATTGTGAGGTATTGTTTTCCTGTATTTGGTAGTCATGCAAGTTCCCATGTGTTGGGTCCTTTTGAATTTGTGGCTTAGTTTGTTTTTTGTTATAGTTCACCTGGATTGTGAACTCTGTGCTGTCACGTTCAGTAAAACTACGCTCTGCGATTGGATCCACTCAAGTCTCCTGCGTAAATCATTACAATTACTCAATAACACCATGGTAAGAGATCTGTTGCCAAGGACAGAAAGAAGTGGATGGAGCTTATTGTGGCCTTGTGTCCCAAAAGAGATGAAGAGAAGATTATTAACTATTAAGGTAATTACACAGTATGATGAAGAGATGATTATTAACTATTAAGGTAATTACACAGTATGATGAAGAGATGATTATTAAATATTAAGTTAATTACACAGTATGATATAGAGACGATTATTAACTATTAAGTTAATTACTAATTACACAGTATGATGAGACGATTATTATCTATTAAGGTAATTACATAGTATGTTATTATTTTCTTCAAACATTGTACAAACAATTGCCAGAAATTAATAAATAAATTATTAAATATAATAATAAAATCTTATATAAACGCGCTTTACTATACCATCCACTCATTTCATGGATGGAAAGGGATTCCATCCTCGGTATATAAAAGATTCACTCCTATATGGCTGACACGTGAAACTGACAGAGATGGAAAAGCTGAAAGCTTTCCTCTCCTCTCAGTCTAATGGGGTTTTAAGTATTGGCCTTTATGGATGCTAATGTTCGCTAATGATGACTGGTCTGCGAGGACTGGCCGGTGTGTGATGGTATCTGAATGTGTGTGTGTGTGTGTGTGTGTGTGTGTGTGTGTGTGTGTGATGGTGTCTGTGTGTGTGTTATCAGGTCCTCCAGGCCTTATGTTTTACTGTCAAGCTAGATGTTGTTGAGGAGTCTCAATTATGAAATCATAAATGTTTTATCTGTTTTGTCCTTTACACACACACAAACACACTTTTGTCATCTTACAGCCTGAAAGAAACACTCCCACACTCCATCACACACAGAGATATATCGTGCCAAACGTTATGTCTTTATTATAGACTAGTGTATGCCTACATGTAGCCTCTAGCTTGTATTGGCATTTCAGGTGTCATACAGCTATTCTATTCGGAGAGATCATACTTAGTTGAATGGTTGCTTTTTTGAGGCTCCTTTGGGGACTTAGGGACTAGTGAGAGGATGACCTGGTTTCAAATTGTCTACTCTCAGCCTGGTCTGTAGCTACCTGTTTTAACAGAGCTCATCCAGGCAGATGAGAATCAACTGTGCAGTGGATTGGATCTTTCTTTGCAAAGGAATATCGTCCTTTTATTAATCTGCAGACAATATGCTACCTGAGGTTGTTTTGCGATTCTCAAAGCCAATGCTGTTTTTCTAACGGAGGTGCTGCTGTCGAAATCCAACGATTCTCTGCCTAGAGATAACAGGTAGGCTAACTAAGTCTCCTACTTTGTGTGACTGTTATTTAAAACCCGACTGTTGATAAAATATTGTTTCTAAATAGGCTAGCCTACTTTATAGGCTTTTTAACCTTTTCAACAAGCACAAGTGAAGATGATTTCATGTTCTCATGGCATGGATTATTTGACACTGACTGGATTGACTCCACGACTGTGATTGATTCTGCTCTCCCGATTGTTAAACTTTTAGTGCTTCTGAGATGGCTACATTATCAGATTAATATCATATGTGCTATTTTATTTGTTTAAGATGTCTTTTAAAATGCTGCTATTTGAGATTGGCTTTTCATTTAGCCTACATTTTTTATCTGGTTCAATTCAAGTTAATTTGCTTGTCCTCACACCGCTGTACAGTATTTCCTCATCATATCATCTGGTCAGTTATTTTAAGGCTCTAAATAAGGTCACTTGCTGTAAAGTGTGACTCTCAGTGAAATAGATCATTTTACATCACTGTAGTTAAACACCAGGGTCCACATCTTTTCGGTTTGAACTAAATAAAATAGCAAGACGATACATGCTTCATTATTTAGCTGTAGATTATGTGATTTCATGTTGTTTTGATATATGATACATAATATTCTACTAATATGTTCTTACTTTAGTCTAGCACATACTTTAAACTCTAGAGGTTTTACTCTGGCTCAGTGGTGTTCAAGTGGTAATAAATGAATGGTAATAAATTAGTGGTATTTATCCTAGTAGGTATTCCCAACCACTTTGATTGTTCTCACCTGATGATTTTATTGTTGATATGAAGGTCATGGCCAGCCTGCAACAGGAGTACCCCCTGGTCCTGCTGGGTATTCTGGAGGAGCTGGCCGCTATGCGCCACTGGCTCTCCTTCCAGGACCTGTGTCGAATGGTCAGCACCCGCTTCGATCTGCAGCACCTCACAGAGCTAAGAAGCCTGCTGTTCTCCGCAGCTTGCCGCGACCCCTGTTTTCCCGCCACCCTCTTCAGAGACAGGGTCACCCCCAAGGGACTGGGGACATCCCCGATAGGCGTGGCAGCTGACATCGTCACCATATTCAACCTCATTCAAATGACAGGTGGGGCTCCCGATGAGGCCCAGCCTGCCCAGCCAATGAAAGCCAAGCCCAACATCGAACAATCCCCGGAGCCCTCTTTGCAAAGCTCTTTGCCCATCACTGACGAGGTGAGATTCTCCAGACGTGATAGGGTGCGCACCCTTTCAGACTCTCAGACCCTCTCAGGCCCCATCGACCCAAGCTTGCTCTGGCCCAAATCAAATTACTCGTTCCGCAAGCGTGCCAGTCTCCCTCCCGATCCCCTCTCTCTTGTCTCCTCGTCCCCTCCGAGCCGCGCCAGGGCTGTGTCTGTTGACTGGCGCCACAACACCCCCCTGTTCGCTGGCAGTGGCAGCATCCCAGGCATGCAGAGCATCTACCTCCCCTTGGAGACGGACAGCGAGTCCTCCAAGGATTCCCTGAGCGGAGACTCTGCACCCAGGGATCCCGGATCGGAGCCGGGATCGGAGCCGGGATCACAGCCGGGATCAGAGCGGCATTCCTGCATGAAAAAGAGAGACATCTTCAAGAAGGACTTCCACAACCAGTCGCAACTGGTTCCCCAGGTGACCATCAGTACTGAGTCTCAGACTCCAAGAGGAGGAGTAGGACGAAGAGGGAGGCAGGACCTTTTTTCCAACCGCAGCTTTGAGCTGCTATCCAACCCGTATCCTTCCCCCACTGTCGGTCGGTCTTCGCCGGAGCGCCGGGCCAAGCATGAAAGCCTGGACGACCTCCAGGACTCCACGTACTTTGGCCCAGGGGATACTATTCAAGAATGGTCCCCCCTCCACCTCCAACTCCCCAGGGCCCAGAGGCCAGGGTGGGCCGACAAGAGCCTGAGTCTGGACGACAGGGTAGTGGGCTTGGATGGCTCTGAGGGCTCTCTTCAGGTGAGACTTACTCCCAGCCCCATCACAAACAACCTTGGTGGGGGGTTATCCCCTCCAAAGGGATGGGAGGGGACCACCATTACCGCACTTGGAGGAGGGGGGTTGACAGCCTGCAGCAGGGGCACCCAGACCGATACCATGCCAGACCCGCGGCGCTTGCGGAGCCTGGTGCACGCCGACCGCCTGTCCTTCATGACCTCGATGGATAACCCCGACATGATGGGCGAGGATGACATCAGTGCCATTTTCCGCTTCCTGGACGACATGAGCATGTGCGGCTCCACGGGGGTCCTCCACCCCCACGACGTGGGCCCCTCGGCAGCCCAGGATACCCCGGAGGCGCGGCGCGGCCGCCTGGGCCAGCTCCAGAGACTCTTTCACTCCCTGGATGGCAGCGACGACGGCGGGCTCAAGGCCAGCGTGTGTAAACTCCTCCTGAGAATGGGCCAGATTGAGCGGCGCCTGGAGTCGCTTTCTGAGGTCAAGGCCGAGATCTCCCAGGTGCTCTCCTTCCTCCAGCGACTTGACGAGAAGATACAAGAGCAGGCCATGGGAGGGGGTGGAGGTAGGTGGCTGGAACCGCCCAGCGGTGGTGGGTCTTCCCTGGGTAGCCTGAGCCATTCGCTCACTCCTGGGTCTGGTGGCTCCTCGGAACCCCAGCCCCTGTCTATATCTGGGCATTCTTTTGGCAGCCTGGACTGGAACCGGTGGGGCAACAGCCAAGGGAAGAAGGAGACAAACAAAGGTCTGAGCGAGACCGAAGGGGGGAAGAAGGGGGTCCTCTCTCGGGTGGCCTTCTCAAAGCCTGAGGAGAAGAATGTCGTAGACTCCAAACGGCCGAGCGACGACTCCAACCTGTCTGCGCGGGATTGGACAGTGTCGTTCTCGAAAAGTAAAGACGGCAAGGCCCAGCCTGGGAAGAAACGACAGGTGATATACGACCTTAGTCTGTGCAACAGTGTACAGGGTTTGTCTGTGTGTGTCTGTCTGTCTATTTGTGTGTGAGTGAGTGAGTGAGTGAGTGAGTGAGTGAGTGAGTGAGTGAGTGAGTGAGTGAGTGAGTGAGTGAGTGAGTGAGTGAGTGAGTGAGTGAGTGAGTGAGTGAGTGAGTGAGTGAGTGAGTGAGTGAGTGAGTGAGTGAGTGAGTGAGTGAGTGAGGGAGTGAGTGAGTGTGTGTGTGTGTGTGTGTGTGTTAGTATGCACGCATGAATTTGTTTTTAAATGGTTGGATTCGGTTGGGAGTAAGTGAGTATGTGTGTGTTATTGAGTTTGATAATTTTGTTAAGTCGGGAATTTAACTGTGTGCAATGTAAAGTAGTCTCAGGGTCTGGTCTAACCTGTTATCTGCTCTGTATTTTCGTGTGTTTGGGCCTAGCCTGGTCAAACAGACTGGCCGGTACGCTCACGTTTCATTTCACAAGAAGTTGAAATGAATGAAATGAAACAGAATGTGAGATATCGTAAGATCAGTCGGGTTCAGTGGTGAAAAATGTATCAATTGTATAAGTAAAGATACCTTAATAGAAAATGACTCAAGTAAAAGTAAAATACTACTTGAGTAAAAGTCTAAAAGTATCTGGTTTTAAATTGACTGGTTTTAAAATTACTATAAATAGTAAAGTACAGATACCCCAAAAAACGACTAAGTAGTACTTCAATGTATTTATACTTAGTTACTTTACACCACTGGTCGGGTTTCACAAAACTAGTTTGGACCTGTGTGTGTCAGGATAAGGAATTATAAACTCTGTGGATTTGGGGTTTTAGGCAGAGATGGGAAAATACTAATACTCAAACCTAAAGCAGAACTTGAGTCAGACATGTCATTAGCTGGCCTGTTGGCCAGACTTTGGTTTAGGTGGTCAGTTGTTTACATAGTCGATTAGTATAACCCATGGCTCTTTTACTGTCAATGCAGGCCTGCCTTTCATCGTACACTCTTCGAAAAAAGGGTTCAACTGTCCCCATAGGAAAATCCTTTTTGGTTCCAAGTAGAATCCTTTTGGGTTTCATGTAGAATCCTCTGTGGAAAGTGTTCTACATGGAGCCAAAAAGGGTTTCAACTGGAACCAAAAGGGTTCTTCAAATGGTTATCCTATGGGGACAGCTGAAGAACTATTTTAGGTTCTAAATAGCACTTTCTTTTCTAAGATTGTAATAAGTCATTTTCCACTTAGGAGAAGAAGGCAAGAGAAGGTCTGCTTGTGTGTATCCAGTCTGTTCACATGTTTGTTTCTGCCTTTACGTTTGCTCTATTTTTCTCTCTTCCTCCTTCTTATCCATCTGCATTCTCTCTTTCACATATTTCACTCGCCCTCCATGCAGTTGGACCAATCAAACAACTCCGCCCAGAGTCATAAGCTCCCCCCTCAAAAACACTCCCACCTGGTGGAGCCAGTGTTCAGTTCCTCTCTCTTGCGTCAGAAGAGTGGTGGGTTGACCAATCCTGGGTTGTCGTCTGGGCTGCCCTGTGACCCAAGATTGGCTGGGGGGAGAGGAGGAGCCCCGGTTTGGACCGTGGAGGAGAGAGAGGTACATTAGGACCTTATTGGCCTTTTGGTAACACTTTCCTTTAATACAATCACAGGCCACATTTAATCAGCTTGCAGGCCGTATCTATCAGTTTGAGACCCCTGCTTTCCAAGAGGAAATGTTTTGTTGTTATTATGAGTATGTATGCTGTCTTATTATAAGCTTAAATCTATTAATATGCTGTCAATATTCAACAGACTCAGAACAGATGTTATTCAGTCAGGGTCATTATGAGACGATGCTCAGAAATTATACATATGACATGTCTTGTGATGCATTATAACAGCATCATAGAGCTTTGTCCTAAAATGATATAAACCAGGATTAGTAATTGAATCTTCAGAAAATATATCTGAACTGGGATCCAAATGGAACTGCCAGTGAATAATACTTTTAATGAAACAACTGGAACAATTATCTATCTGACTGTCTAACATCTGGCATGATAGAGCGGTGGTGACCTTATGCTTTGTCTCGTAGGCCCAGGAGTCTCTAAACCCCAATAACCTGGAGTTTTGGATGGAGGACATCTACACGCCAGGTTACGACACACTGCTGAGGCGCAAAGAGGCCAACCAGCGCAGAGCCAAAGCCTGCAAGCTGGGGGCACTCATCTTCACAGCCATTACTATAATCCTTGTCATCGTCATCCCCATCGCCACCATGAGCTCCTGAGGCTCTGATTGGATATCAGACAGGAAATCTCCATACAAAGACTGACTTCATTGGTTGATTAGTGATGACGAGATGCAGGGATTCTGAAGTCTGAATGCAGTGTTTATCTGATACATAACTTGTTTTTGCATATAACGATGTAGGGGACTAATATGCCCCTTACATATGCCATGCTTTTGCACCACTTCTCTCAGGGGAGAGTAATAACAAAAGATTAAGCTAAACTAATGCAAACTCTTTGTGAATCTCCATGTTATCAGTCAGTTATGCCCTTGAGTGCTATTTTGGCCTTATCCTGTTGCCCACAAACCTTACTGGGCTCATTTATTTAAAGCACAACTGAAACAATTCCAAATTGTAAAAAGCACAGCATTTGTGTGGGTCTACTGTCTGACTTTGAATGCCTTTGTTTCTCACTAAGCAGTATGGTGCAGTAAGTTATGTTGAATAAAACAACTTTTGTTGTCATAGTGGTTTTTCAAGAGTGGGAAATTTGCCATTTCTGCTATTTTTCACTGGCTAGGCCAATGTGTTTGTTTCATGAGATATGCCACCCCTGTTTTTTTATTTAACCTTTATTTACCTAGGCAAGTCAGTTAAGAACAAATTCTTATTTACAATGATGGCCTACCTACAGGGTCAGCCCCTGGAGCAAATGAGGGTTAAGTGTCTTGCTTTCGGTTACTGGCCCAGCGCTCTAAACGCTAGGCTACCTGCCACCCCTAGGTTTGCAGGGCTGTTCCTTGCTGTTCTGCCACCCTAGGCAAGACCAAAAAACGCCACCTCGCAAAACTAGAACTGTCCCGGCAACCAAAAATATGTACTTTCCAGATGTTGAAGTTAGGTTCAATTTAGGTCTGAATGATAGGTGACCCAAAATCAATATCCGTGGACATTGAAATCAAGGCTGGTCTGGACCGCAACAAATCTGAACCAAACATAGACCTGGACCGGACCAAAAAATAATGTCTGTGGATGTGGAAATCAAGTCAGGTACAGACTGCACACAAAAAAAGACGTCCAAAAGGCGTTATCATCTGTCTGTGCTTACTGAGGTGTAGCCTACAGTGTTGCCCGAAATTGAATTTTATGAATGCCCAATTATGTGGTAAACCTACTGTTTATAAAACACAAAAAAAAGACATCCAAAATGTGTCAGCTTTATTAGTCTGATTCCTGTGACTAATCAATTTGGCTGTTTAAGCGCTGACTATCAGCTACCCAACGTTATCAGGAGTTATTGTGAGCTTATTTTCAATGTGTTAACACAGCAGGAAATGCTGAATATTTTATTTTTTTGCTATGATCAGCTTGTCAAAAATGTATGGATACAAACTTGAAACCACTGATCATGACAATAGAGTGAAACTCCTAGACACCATTTATGATTGTCCATTCCATATTGTCCAATTTACTTTGGCCTGTCCTGTTTTTAGGATATAGATAGATAGATAGATAGATAGATAGATAGATAGATAGATAGATAGATAGATAGATAGATAGATAGATAGATAGATAGATAGATAGATAGATAGATAGATAGATAGATAGATAGATAGATACTTTATTTATATATTTTATATGTTGTTTGTTGGCCACCATTTAGGTTAGGCTATTTGATTGGAGAAACCTGCTAGATATAAAAAGTGTTGTTATTAAATTGTCATACATTTTATCTCCAGCCTGTAGGCTACAGAAAAGGCCACATGCTCTTTCTACCATATCCTATATCTGCTACACAGGGGCGCAACTTTCACTGGGGACGTGGGGGACATGTCCCCTCCACATTCTGAAATTGCATTTTGTCCTCCCCAGTTTTATCATTGGAATGTGATACAAAATGGGATAATGGTGTGCTTTAGGACCATGCGGACATCTCCGCATGGTCCTAAAGTGTTTGCCCCCCCCCCACACACTTCTAAAACCAATGTTGGGCCCCTGCAGCTACATTATTTATTTTAGATTATTATTTGTTTTTACATTGGTGGAGCGCCGCAGCGATGCGTCTCTCCAACAGCATCCTGGAGAGGCGTGCTGGGAATGGACAAGCTAAATATTTTGCGCCCCTGCTTTTGACAAATTGAGCACTGCTTATCACAGGGCGGCATCAACGTTCACCTAAAAAGCCCATATGCCACTGGTTGAGATAAATTGTCATTGTTTTGGTGCCGAATTATGTGAAGTTTTATGTGTTGTTGGAGGTGAGTCTTAGTCAGTTTAGCTCAATAAATGCCGCCCTCATCAATCTGCCGCAATCGGCGGCCGCCTAATCCTACCTAATGAGCGGGCCTGTTTGTTCAGTTGTTGTTGATGTTTTGGCCCTTGGGGATATGGAAAAGGAATCATCTGACAGGAACCACTTTGTGAATAGGGGATTCACTGTAATCTAATTTATGTGATACCACTCTACCATTTCACTGTATGTGCACACAAACACAAACACGCACACACAATAAAATGAAGGCCTGTATAATACACACAGCCAAAGTTCCTATGACGTGATTGCAAGGGAATGCGGTCTTACCGACGTAGTTGTACCACAGTGCTTTAGAGGGTGATCTGAAAATGTAAGGCCAAAGTGTTTTTGTTGTGCTGGCTTTGCGGACCCTGAGACCTCACCCACCCACACATGCAGGATGTTGAGAGCATTGCTTCCTCTTAAGTGGATGTGTGTCGACGAAGTGGTCCCCTCGAGTCTAGTTGCAGATCCATTACCGTTGTTGTGTTGGAGCCACAGAAAAGCTGTTGTACTCAGCACAACGGTCTGTGGGGATTCAGTAATAGTAATAACCTGAAACTTCTGAAAAGCTAGGCCCCGATTTTAAGGAACAACTCAAAAGGGGTCCGTTGCGGCCAACCATCATTGCTCCTACTGCATGCACATCAAAAGCGTTATTACGCGCTACATACACAACACCGTTTTTGTTTTGCATTTTGCATTTGTTTTGATGTTTTTGTTTAAACGAATGACGGAGCAGGTAGCCCTTTCCTGCACTAAAATGGTCAAATCGCCCTCTAGTGGTCTCATGTGGAATGTTATTCATATATTCAGTGCTTAACTTGTAAATCGGGAGGTGCCAGAATAAAAAGTGAGCGTGAGAGTGGGTTGACCTGGGGAGCTCTGAGGTACCGGAACGCATTAGAAGTAGAAAAAATCACCTCTGTAATAAAAGCGAAGCACGCATATCGTCGAGCCATAGAGCACATTTATTTATAATGAACTACGCAAGTCAGTTAAGAACAAATGGTTATTCACAATTACGGCCTACCCCGGCCAAACCTGGACGACGCTGTGCCAATTGTGCGCTGCCCTATGGGACTCCCAATCACGGCCGGATGTAATACACTCTGGATTCGAAACAGGTACTGTAGTGACGCCTCTTGCACGAGACGCCTCTTGCACACGCCTTAGACCGCTGCGCCACTCGTGAGCCCACATGGGGACATTTTTCTGTAGCATAGGGTCCGGTAAAAATTACATTTTATAACCGCATTCCATGCAATTCTACGTCATTTTACATGACTGGAGGTTTTGGCAGAATATTTTCTAATACCGCACAAATGATCAAAATGACAGGCTACTTACATTGGAATGCAAACTCAAAATTACAGAGGTTAACCATTTGTATTTTACCCTCATTGTTGTTATTCCTGAGTCTGATAGTGAACCTGATAGGGGAGATGAACGTTTTTTGTCCTGTACCCTTACTGTAAAACACATTGATCCAGCCAGACTGTGTTACAGGTAGTTTCAGCTTTCACTCTAATCAGTTTAACTCATGTTCATAGTATGCATTAGAGTTGCAGGATTGGTGTGTGTTAAAGTGCTATGAAGTATTGTGTGTACAAAGAATTCATCCAGATTTAAGTCATGTAGCCAGGGCATTGGGCAGAAGGAGTGGTGTGTTTTAATAGAAATCTGTGAAATGCATTCTGTTGGTAAAACTCTTCACTGGCATGATAGGTGGTGGCTTATTTCCCAAAATTCCTTCTCTGGGTTGTTTGGTAATGCAAAGTAACTCTATATTCTCTATGCATATCACAGTCTTTGTAAGACGGATGCCAAGCTTCATAGAGCGGAAACTCACTAACTTCTCTAGTCAGTCCAAGACAAAGTAGGCTGATTTGAGAGGAGAGAGAGAGAGTTTGGGCAGTTAATTGATGCTTGATTAGTGTAATATTTGCCGAGCCATGGAAAGGGCCTCTAGCTGTTGTATAAATAATAGATATAGACGAAGAGTCAGTATTATTGACTGACAGGTCCAATGATCTCAAATCAAGACTAATGGACCTACAGTAGTGGAAGAGCAATGTGAAACAAACAAGGCAATTATGAGTGAGCGACTAGCACTGCAGAGTTAATGCTTGTGGTATGTGTGTACAGGTGTGTGTTTGCCTATTTGCATGTTGTCCTATTTTTTGCACATACAGTTTTGATGCAAATGTGTTTGTTTGTTAGCGTGTGTCCGCGAGTGAGTGAGAGAGTTTTCTCCTCATTATATATCACAGTAGAGCTGATGCAGGGCCCAGATACACCAGCATGGGTTGATTAATGAGGTTGTGGGGTATGTCCCATGTGTGCCAGACAAACTAAAGGAGGACAGGCAGCAGTGTCTGACTAAAGACCTGATAATTCACAGGTATTCCACCTTATATCTCATCGATGTCTTACACCCCACAGAAATTTCCCCCTCGGGATCAATAAAGTATCTATCTATCTATCTATCTATCTATCTATCTATCTATCTATCTATCTATCTATCTATCTATCTATCTATCTATCTATCTATCTATCTATCTATCTATCTATCTATCTATCTATCTGAAGAATGTAACATTACAAATTTCTCTCTTATGTATTCTCTCTTTTTTTCTATTAACACAGGTTTTTACAAGGCAGTTGGATGTTCCCTATTCCAGCGTTTCCCAAACTCAGTGCTGGGGACCACCCTGGGTGCACATTTAGTTTTTTTGCCTTAGTACTACTTTTATTTTTTTATTTCAATTTATTTAACCAGGTAGGTCAATTGAGAACAAGTTCTCATTTGCAACTGCGACCTGGCCAAGACAAAGCAAAGCAGTGCGACAAAAACAACACAGAGTTACACAGTAAACAAACATAGTCAAAAACAAAAACACAACTGATTCAAATAACCAACTCATCATCAAGCTTTGATGATTTGAATCCGCTGTGTAGCGCTAGGGCAAAAAAACTCAACTTGGACCCAGGGGCCCCCTTGGACCGAGTTTGGGAAACCCTGCTCTATTGGACAGTATTTTAGCCTCTCGTTGTAAGCGTAGTTACACTCTAACTCTCACGGTGGCGATGATGTCCAAATAACTGCCATCTGCAGTGTAAGAAAACCCTGCCGGAAGAAACGCCTTCTTCCTTGGCGCCTGGTTTTTGAAACGCTTGGAAAAGTTGGACCAGGCAGGTGTGGTAGCCTGTGTTGCTAGAGACAACATAGCCCACGTATTATCACGAATTACAATAGAAGTTGCCTTTGATAGCAGCTGGAAACGTCAGCCACAGGACACTGTTATAGGAAGGACCAAAGGCTGTAAGTATCTGCTCATGTTTGTTTTCAGTGGGTTTTTTTTTTTAGAACAAAAGCTGGCTAACGTTAGCTAGCTAGCTAGCTAGCCTGCTTTCTTACTTGCAAAAAATTGGTGTTGAGTCCGTTTCAATCTGTTTTGCAAACTTTGGCATCTAGGCTAGCTATCTATTATTTATAATCTTGCTAACGTTATAACTACCTACCAAATAAATACATTCGGAGAGTAATAGCTATACCAGAAACAGAGTTTCTAAACCATACTGTACTGTCTTTGCTAGAACATCTTTGAAGTCCCCTGCTGGGTTTCTGTCACGTGACCGTGTCATTTTGGCACATTGCTTTATCAGGACATGGAATCGACAGTGCTGAGCCTGCACAACCAGTTCCAGAATCTGCGTGCTCACTCCGATATTCTCAATGAGGGCATCGAACCACGTAAGTGACCAGTGGAGCATGCTTTTGGTGGAAGGTTGAATCAGTGCCCATGCCATTGCATATCAGGAATGGCAGATTTTCAGCAGACCAGAGAATCACTGGCTGACTGGTTGAAATCCCAGGTGTAATGACATTGAACGATTAACTATCAACTGGAGGTTTGCTGGAGTGAGAATTCCAGGTGCCCTTGAACAAGACACTTGATGACCTCAACATTTTAAGGGGGTTGTAGGTAGGTTTGAAAAAAGCTAAATCTAAAATGGATAACAAAAGTACTTATTGCTCATTCACTTAGACAAGGCGGGACCCTTGCCCTCATCTCTGTTGCCACCTGCCTAAAATAATGTTAGCATCACTGCCCCCCCACCTTCACCCCTCACTTGAAAAACCATAGGGGAGATTGACTTCAAAAGAGTAAACTGGTCTGAATGAAATGAAAGCAGATCTTCAACCAATAACCATCCCCTTGGCCTTACTTCTTCGTTCAGAGTTCATCCAGATGGCTCTGAACTTCGAGGACTGCAGGAGGAAGTGGCAGCAGCGGGAAGAGGAACTGGGAGCCTGCAATGAGGTGCTGACCAAAACCGAGACGGAGAGAGGGGCTCTGGAGGTCAAGCTGAAGCACGCCCGCAACCAGGTTGACGTGGAGATCAGAAGGCGCCAGCGGGCAGAGGCAGACTACGAGAAACTGGTTGGTAAACAGTTATATGACTGCTACAGTACAGGTCCCAGGTGATTCTACGTCATAATTGTACATGTTATGGTGGCTTCTATTGCGTAATGCTGCTCAATTGTGATGTTTATTGTCAAAAAGAGGACGAAGTTTGAAGACATCCATGGTTAGATTAATTACTTACTAGTTATGCGTTGGTAAGAAAGTCACAAAATCAGACACTGTTTGGAAGGCTATGACATCATGGGGTAATTTCCTGATCTGTGTGTAGGAGCGTCAGATCCAGCTGATCCGGGATATGCTGGTGGCTGAGAGCTCCAGCAGCAGCCTCCACCTGAGTGAGGAGCAGCGCTCTGCCCTGGCATTCCTCAACGCCCACTCCCAGGCCGCGCAGGCTGCCAAGAACAACCCCAACCTCAACACCAGCCACAGGTACTGTGCACCCCTCTACTAGGCCCTCATCAGCCGTGTCTGGCCTGCGTTCATTAGATCCCCCAAAGGAAAACATTTTCAAATGCAAAACAAAATTAAATGTTTCTTTTAGGACAGAATTTGATTCAGTTTCGTGTTTAGTGAATACCCAGTTTGTTCAGATTCAGAACAGGGATCGTAACCAAGCCTCCCGTCATGTCTTTCAGGTTAACCACCATAGATGAGTCTGTTTCCCTGTTGTCAGACATTAGCTATGACAAAACGGATGATTCTCTGGTAAGTATTGCATTTTACATTTTCACCTAGTCCCCAAGGGTACATTTGTCTTGGGAATTGTAGTGACACCATCACAAAAATACATGAATACAATATGCCAAAATAGAAAAGGTGACAAATGGATATAGCCACACTAATACTACCTATATAAACATGAACTATGTGGTTGTTATCGCTCTATATTTCTTGTAGGATTATGACTCTTCTGTGATGAGGACCGTGCGACTGAGAAAACTCCAGAAAAGGGTGAGTGGAGAGTTACTGTTTAGTTTAGAGCCTGACAGATCCTCAATGGAAATGTACGTACATTTTTTTGTTGTCATTTTATATCTACAGTCAAGGATATGGTGGGAATGTAGTGCTGTAATGCTCTGTCTTTTGGAAGTATTGTTAGCTCAGTCATTCCTATTTGTTTCCACAGCGTTCCTCCAGAACCCTTGCTGAGCCTCCCCAGCAGGTGGTGAAGAAACCCCGCTCCTCTGGCTGCACTTCAGAGAGGGTACTTCTCAATGCATTACCTGACCACTCACCCTGAATTGAATTCCACTGCTCTATTGATCGCTACATACAGTCAGAAACTGTTATCCTAGAAGTTGTTTGTGTGACTTTAAAATGAGGGGCATTGTACAAAACAAATTAATCAGCGATTGGATCTTCTCTAAACAATCAGAGTATCAAAGTTGATAACGTAATACTAATCGTAGAGAAGAAACGTCAGTTTGGCCGGAGCGGTGTGGATGGGTAGCCAGGCAACTCAGTGCAGGCTTCTGAAACTAACTCCAATGTAGTTAATACTACAAACAAATTGCATTTCTAAGCGTAGTCTCACTTGATTTGGATAACACACTGGTATTCAATGTGTTGAATTTCGTTCAAAATACCCATTCCCCGGCCGCGTCATGAAAAGTTGCGTGCTCAGTTTGGCACAAGAAAGGAGCTTGTTTACATTGAAGTGAATTTGACAACATCCAACTTCAGATGCAGCACATGCAAGTTAACAAAAGTAATCAGATGGTCATCGTCTACAACATTGCAGATGTCAGAGAATTGATTACCTAGCAAGCCAAGCTAGGCAAGGTAAAATATCACAAATAGAGCTAGATAAATCCAGAACAATATAGCTATAGCCATTATGTGTTTATCACTCACTCACTGCTAAGTTTGTCAAGGTCCCAACATCGGTATAAAGCTCACTCAAAAAATGCTTCTTTGTTTTGCTTTCTCTTTTTTTTGGTATTATATATGTATTATTACAGGTAAACGAGTCCATAGTGGCCAAGACCACCATCACAGTGCCCGTCAACGGAGGTCCGGTAGAGGCCGTGTCCACCATCGAGACAGTGCCTGGCTACTGGACCGGCAGTAGGAGGAGGACCGGTGAGACGGCACTAACAAGCCTACAGTACTTTATTCTTCACAGCCATGTTCAGATGCGCACAATGTATCAAGATGTTCAATTTGAAGAAAATAAAGTAGTTCTTCCAGTTTGAGGGGTAAAAAACCTCAAATGTTCTCTTGTTTTTCCAGCTGCTCAGGGCTGGGACACTACTTCTGTTGACAAGTCAGAGACCGCTAGCGAGGCTCCCAGCACCCCATGCGGTGAGGCTCCGCCCCCAACCCAAAAACCCAGAGCCAAAGTAGGGGCTCGAAAGCACGAGTTCCTTGCCAAAACGGTACACGTTCTGTTATTACTTTTGTCTGTAATACACTTTTTGTTCTTTGGGAATCTAATTAGCATAATCAATAAAGTATCTATCTATCTATCTAATACAAAAAATTATAATATAATAACAAATTATGCATTGGATGCGTCTCAATACACCGCATCCTCCGATGTCGCACTTCCGCATCTGGTGACAGAGCTAGAGAGGTGTTTTTCAGACCATGAGACATCCTGAAAATTGGTCTTCTCATGAAAACGTCTGTAGTGTCTGAAAGATTTGGCCTACAAAATCTGTCTGTTCCGTCCCCTCTCCTCACACAGGTGATCAGGTCAGAGTTCTGCGTGCCGTGTGGAAGGAAGACCAAGTTCGGGAAGCTCTACCTGAGGTGCCAGGACTGCAGGCTGGTGGCTCACCCAGAGTGCCGTGACCGCTGCCCTCTGCCGTGTAACCCTGTCTCTGCAGGAAGCACCCCCATCAGGACCAGAGAGGTATTACACCTGGGGAGTTAGTTATACATTCTTAAATTAACAACACTTCATATTTGCAATGCTTATACAGCAATTACTAATACTAATTATTTTGTATTTATGATTCAGGGTCGTGGGTATGGTTAGAAGGATTCTGACTGATTTGTATCAGTACATCTGTGTTTTGAATGCCTTCTCCAAACGTCCCATGTCATTAGTGTGTATCTTGTCTTGCAGCAAAGCACTCTTGCAGACTACGCTCCCTCCTCTTCTCCCATGATTCCTGCCCTGGTGGTCCACTGTGTCAAGGAGATCGAGCACAGGGGTTTACACGAGGTGAGCAACCATTTCAGCACATAAAAGTTGCAATTTTAGCATTTACAAAATTCACTTTACATTTATTTATTAAGCAAATAATCTTTACGCATATCAGCACTCTTTACAAATGTTTTGTTTTTACCTTGATAAGTCCTGTTGAACTGATGTCATCACTCTTCATCCTGACTGACAGTTAATATTCCATCCCATTCTCTTTCTCCCTCCCTCCCTCCCTCCCTGTCAGATGGGTCTGTACCGCGTGTCGGGCGAAGGGCGCACAGTGAAGGAGCTGAAGGAGAGATTCCTGCAGGGGAGGACTGTGCCTGCCCTGGCCAAGGTGGAGGACATCCACTGTGTCACAGGCCTCCTCAAGGACTTCCTCAGAAGCCTCCCGGAGCCCCTCCTCACCTTCCACCTCAACCGCAACTTCATGGAGGCTGCAGGTCCGTCTTAAGCTGTTGGCTGTCTTTAAGGTGTTTAATGTAAAACTTAGAAGTTATTCTGCTTATGGTAGTCAAGTGCAGTCATTTAACTCTGATATGCAAATCAAGAAATTAGTTTTTGAGCCTTGTTCTGTTCAATGTTCTCTACCTATATAGTACTCTAAATACCCCAATTCAATAGAAATGCTGACACCATTCAAACCAATGAGGTTTTGGAACATTAAAGCCAATTATCTTTTTGCCAATAGAACCGTATAGTCCCAAGCACTTAAAATGTAAATGTAATGCAAATGTAATATTGGACAGATAGTTCATCTAATTTCTAAAATGACACATTGGTTTCTTCACCTTTTAAGTAGTCTATGGAGCTCTTCTTTTATCACTCCTCTTGTCTTGCACACAGAAATCCAGGACGATGGCAATAGCCTGGCGATGATCTACCAGACCATCAGTGACCTGCCCCAACCCAACAGAGACACTCTGGCCTATCTGGCCATCCACCTGCAGAGGTACGCCAGAGCTTCAAACCACTTCATGGTTACTCCATCAAACCGCCATTTAAGGCACAATCTGTAACTTGCAAAACCAGTCAAAAGTGGTGCCCCTGCCTGCACGTGTTTGTAAACTGTAGTGGTGGATGTTGGTAAATGTAACTGTCAATGTTATTTAAATTCTCTGGTAACCGCCCCCCATAATTAAAAAGCAAGTCCTGATTTCACAAGGCACTGCAGGAGCTTGAATCTGACTTGAATCTCTCTTAAATGGTTGCCGATGTTCTTTCAGGGTGGCCCAGTGTGTACTAGACACCAAGATGGATATCACCAATCTGGCCAGAGTGTTTGGACCCACCCTGGTGGGCCATGCCGTCCCAGACCCAGACCCCATGACCATCCTGCACGACACCAACAGACAACCACGGGTATGTAGGGATCTATACAAATATATTTATATATACACTACCAGTCAAAAGTTTTAGAACACCTACTCATTCATGCTGTTTTCTTTATTTTTACTATTTTCTACATTGTAGAGTAACAGTGAAGACATCAAAACTATGAAATAACACTTATGGAATCATGTAGTAACCAATTTTCTTTTTGACAAATCAAAATATATTTCACATTCTTCAAATAGCCAGCCTTTGCCTTGATGACAGCTTGGCACACTCTTAGCATTCTCTCAACCAGCTTCATGAGGTAGTCACCTGGAATGCATTTCAATTAACAGGTGTGCCTTCTTAAAAGTTAATTTGTGGAATGTCTTTCCTTCTTAATGCGTTTGAGCCATCAGTTGTATTTTGACAATACAGGGGTGATATACAGAAGATAACCCTATTTGGTAAAAGACCATGTCCATATTATGGCAAGAACAGCTCAAATATGCAAAGAGAAACGACAGTCCATCATTACTCATTACAAGAGTGTGCCAATCTGTCATCAAGGCAAAGGGTGGCTATTTGAAGAATGTCAAATATAAAATATTTTTGGATTTGTCAAAAAATTTTGGGGTTACTACATGATTTCATATGTGTTATTTCATAGTTTTGATGTCTTCACTATTATTCTACTTTTGACCGGTAGTGTACATATGTAAAAGTTATACTCAAACCCTAAGCTGAATGTAAGTTTTGTCTGTATTATGTGAACACTTATTTATCAGCTGTCTAGTTTAACAGAATATTCATATTACATTATATTACAGTACCCTTTTGAATACCCAATAACAATTGTTCTCTCCACACAGAAAGTACTGTTCTCTCTACACAAGGCTATTAAGTGGTGATAACATTTGAGAGATTCCTATTGATGTACACAGGTGATGGAGCGCTTGTTGGACCTTCCTTACGAGTACTGGAGCCAGTTCACAGTGGAGCAACACACCTATCCAGACAATGTGGTCAAAGACGATGCTAACAGCTACAACACTCCAGACCACAAAGGTAAGCAGCGTTAAGAACCAGTCTCTCCTGGCCTATAGACACACAGTAGTGTCAAGGAAGGTCTAAAATACCAAACATAAAGAATCCTTTACCATTGCTATGTTAATAATTTTAAAGGGCACTGAATAAAATAAATGGCATGCTCTTAGTTTCACTTTGGAGCTACAGTACAGTTTCACACATCTCCGTGTGTGTGTGTGTGTGTGTGTGTGTGATCAATGCTTGAATATGATGTGGAAATACGCAGTGGGCAATTTGCCAAAATGATTTCACAGTATTCGCCAGTCTGAAAGAATTTTCTCCTTAATGTGTTAATTCTCTCACCACACAGTGAGCATACTGGGGCCTGTTACCACTCCTGAACACCAGATGACTAAAACGCCCTCCTCCAGCTCCCTGTCCCAGCGCATGAAACATACCTTCTCCAGCACCACCATGTAAGTAGCACACTCTAACAATATGGCTCTTCCCCACAGATCTTAATGCACTTCTCAAATGGGTCTGTGTTTACGGCTCTCCCCGACAAAAATAATAATATTTGCCGACTGAGAGTCGTCTGTTTTGACCAATCGATTGGTCAACTTGTATTTTTCCATATATAAAACAATCACGTGTTTTAATCAAATCAACTATATGCACTGAGGTTGTCTGATGCTTTAAGCGCACTGTTTGATTAAATGGTTAAGACACACAAATGACTAGAGGGAGTCCGATCGCAATTGATTTGATTGTGCTAGGCCGGGCATAGACTTGCAGCGCTGTGTTTTAAAAAATATGACCGCAAGTGACTGACTAGCACCCCATTGTCTCTCTCTACTCCCTGCTGCAGTGACTGTGTGACTAGCACCCCATTGTCTCTCTCTACTCCCTGCTGCAGTGACTGTGTGACTAGCACCTGTTGTCTCTCTACTCCCTGCTGCAGTGACTGTGTGACTAGCACCTGTTGTCTCTCTACTCCCTGCTGCAGTGACTGTGTGACTAGCACCTGTTGTCTCTCTCTACTCCCTGCTGCAGTGGCTGTGTGACTAGCACCCCGTTGTCTCTCTACTCCCTGCTGCAGTGACTGTGTGACTAGCACCTGTTGTCTCTCTCTACTCCCTGCTGCAGTGACTGTGTGACTAGCACCCCGTTGTCTCTCTCTACTCCCTGCTGCAGTGACTGTGTGACTAGCACCCCGTTGTCTCTCTACTCCCTGCTGCAGTGACTGTGTGACTAGCACCTGTTGTCTCTCTCTACTCCCTGCTGCAGTGACTGTGTGACTAGCACCCCGTTGTCTCTCTACTCCCTGCTGCAGTGACTGTGTGACTAGCACCTGTTGTCTCTCTCTACACCCTGCTGCAGTGACTGTGTGACTAGCACCCCGTTGTCTCTCTCTACTCCCTGCTGCAGTGACTGTGTGACTAGCACCTGTTGTCTCTCTCTACTCCCTGCTGCAGTGACTGTGACTAGCACCCCGTTGTCTCTCTACTCCCTGCTGCAGTGACTGTGTGACTAGCACCCCGTTGTCTCTCTACTCCCTGCTGCAGTGACCACCACAGAACATCAGTGTTTATCGTACTTTACTTGTTGCTGAAGCTGCAAAATAACCCTTGCTGTACTTTATGTGACACATAGGGCCTGACCTATAGCATATCATAATCACATCAATTAAATAGCTTATAACTATATCCAAACACTAACACTGACAACAAAATGGGTGCAGAGGATGTGACAAACTCGAAACGGGGGAATGTTTACTGGTTGCTCAGGAGGTAAAGGGAAGTCAGATGTGTGGAATAAATTTGCATAGTTGTGGAAAACACTGGAGATCAAGAAAAATAAGTTAAGCAGCAAGCACTGCATGCATATTATGTGTGCCAAACAAGTGCTGTATAGGTTACAATGTACTTTTCTGACTGTTTGGATCAATGTAAACAACATTAAATAAATTATAATCATACCCGAGAGTCTGTAACGTAAAGCCTTTATTACAGCAAAGACTAAAAACAGTCGCGTTCATTCGGGAATGCAATTTTCCGAAATGCAACAGTTAATTTATTGTTTACACTAATTATTCAAGGGTCGCTTTGTTATTTTATTGAACTAAGATGCTATATTGCATTTTAAATCAAATTAATGATTTGATTTATACAGTAGCCTATATATGTAATGAAATATAGGCCTAATTAAGTTAGGGTATTAAGAGGATGCGCTCTTAGGCCTACATCTCGATGGTGGTTAAACAAGGCTGCTATACTAAGCCTACTAATGATAACAACATGATTTATGTGAGAGAGAAATTACGTATTCACCTGATTTGTTTGCTATTAATGGTTAACAATTATATTCTTAACAAATAGTAAGACATTTCTGTTCTACTAATGCTGTGTTTTTATGGTCTCCAATCCAGCTCCCTGCAGCTAATCTGGCAGTATGGTCAAGAATGGGTTGTACTAGAGATTAGGAGTTTAGTAGCAGAACAATCCCTCATTGTCTCAATCATCCTTGCTTCTGGGGGTTAAAACAACACCAGGAGCATATAACCATTAGATGAACCCAAGGTGGCTTATGATGCCAACCGATCTGCAATGGAGGGGTGGAACCAGCCATGACGTGCAAACTACAATAAAAAGTTATAAATAATACCAGAGGCTGTTCTAATGAAAAGCCTTTACTACAGTATAGCTAAGATTAAAAATTGCCATATTTGGGGAATTGTTTATCTGACGTGGTGGCTGCGTGAGGCTTGGTGCTCACGGAATCAGTAGGCTATTAAACAAATACTCAAACGGGCAACAGAAGCAGGATCTGTCTTATTTCTGTAGATCTGTTTTTTGAAACCAGGCACATTTAACAGTTAGGTTATTGATTATAGACCGAATGAAGTTGGGGTTTCCGCTCTCCTTACTTTTCTTAGACACTTAGGACAAGGGCTGTTTTCTCATCTCTTAACTCCTCTGCTGCCTCCTCCACATTGTGCTCAACATAGATATGCAGTTTAACTTTGCTCTTATGCACATAGCAACATGGTCTTGGAAAAAGGCACTGATGTGTTTCAGAACAAGAAAAATAGAAAGTGTTATAAAATCATTTTTATTAGTGTTGCACCATTGTTCTTATGTAATATAACCATATATATTTTCAGTAGCACATGTCTTCGTGATGGACTGTGCCATCCCCACGGCCTCCACAGTGGATTAGTCCACTCAGACAGGAGCCAATCAGAACAGGTGTCTTGAACACCATGACATTTATTTTGTTGCTACTGCTCCACTAAGGAAATCTTGTCGACCAACAGCCTACCGACCAAACAATCCACCAGTCGACTAAATGGAGTCAGCCCGAAACGTGTTTCTTTGGTGATAAATCGGTCAATGTATTTTTAATATTCTCGTTAGCTTGGATTATGTCTGTGCTTAATTTGCTAAATCTGTGGTTCTATCTGTCCTCGAATGGGTATTTGGCTGTATTTTTTTCAGTGATGAAGTTTAATGTTTTTTATTCTTGTATACATTTATAGATTTGGGAGCAAGAGCAAGGCGTCCACTAGCTCAAGTCGCCAAGGAGGCTTCTTCGCCTCCCCTCAGCTGAAGTAGTGGTAAAACAAATTACATATTTCAAACTCTTTCTAAAGAACCAATAATGCAGTTATGTGGTCAACGCGCAAAACAGTTCATTTTTACATAGCCACTGTACCTGGGAAACCACTGCAATGTCACAATGTTTTATACCATTGTATATCACACATTTATTTTAAAGTAGTTTCTGTGCGATATTAGATTTTGATTTAAACACTGTCATTCTTGTTAACATATCTACTAATGTAATATGGAAACTACTGCAGTATATTTTATATCATTTTAAATCAAACCTATTTTAAACTATTTTTTAACGAACTATGCAATATTTGATTTAGCTTTAAACACTGCCTTAAATAGCTTTATTTAATGTTAAACTAAAACTACTAAAAATCACTTAATCCTTTTTCTGTTATTTTAGGCAATGAGATTTAAATCTATATTTAATGGGATATCTTTGTATTGACAACGATTAGTCAGAAGGGTCTGATCTGTCTAATCATGACAGAAAGAGAAACTGTTAGCCAGTGTGAAGTTGCTGCTATATCAAACCAAGGACCTTTGATGACCGTTCTATGTAATGATCAGACATGGGCTCAAATACTATTTTCAATCCTTTAAGTACTGTTTTCATTTACTTTAGCCTGCCTGGAGTGCCAAATGGACAGGGTTTTTAGGTTTGCCACTATTCTATAAGTTCCATTGCGCCAGGCAAGCTCAATCAAGCCCAGCTAAAGTATATGAACCCAGGTCTGGTGTTGACCACTATACATTACAGTACATAAAGTGTTGTGTAGCGCCAGTTGATTAGGTGAATAACTGATGCATTGGTAGTGGGACTCTTTTATACTGTGATTGTAATCACGGATTTGGAGGTACACTGGCATTGGATTGGAACAGGGAAAAAAAACTGTTAATGTGATCTGTATTTTGGAACGCAATGATTTTTTATTTTTTTTAATTAATGTTTTAAGTATTTTTTTGCGGTAAAATAAACATGCTAACCTTACTAGATAACACATAAGAAGGGATTATGTAAACTTTCTAACCAAAGACGAGAATGGCCCTCAGGCTATTTCTGTAAGAATTTGAAAAAAGGTTGTAATTGTCCTGTTATTGATACACAATTCTCACAAACAATTGTAAAACTTGTTAGGAAGGCGATGTAAAAAGTGTTGAAGATTTCTATACAATAACGCTATGCAGTGATTTCACTTTCAGGTGTATGTCAGTCACAGAAAACACCTTTTATTTGTCATTACCTGAGAAGTTTCATGTGGGTGTAATTGCACCATTTGACACACCATAAAAATGCACTGTTTATACTATCTTTCCCCCTCTAAGAAATGCAATTGTCATCATGTGAATATAAAGTTTGTACCAACTTTTTTTTTGTTGTTGTTGTTGGTATGCTCTGATTCTTGGTCATGAGGACAGAATTAAAGGGCTATTTTACTCAAATCAGCTTTCCAAATGTTTTCTGACTTTGTCTCATTCTACCGGTTATATAGATTCAGGCTATATCTCAATCCCAAATAAAAGGAAGAGATTGGCACCCAATTATTTTCCTTATCACATGTTGATAGATAGAGCGGCAGTATGGAAAAGTATAGAAATACAAGATATCTGGAGTGCAAAAAAGCTATAAAAAGACATTGCATAGTATGAGTGGTTGGCTGAATATGTACACTATACATTGGTGGATGTTGGATGGTTAACTATACTATACAGGTCAATGGCAGAGAAATACTTCAGTAGCTAAAAATGCGTATGATATGAGCGAGGGTAATAATAGTTTACTTAATAGACAGACTGGGTAAATGAACAGGTACGTGAAAATGTTGTATGGTTAAATTAGCTGTACAGGTAAATATACAGTTATATTTACAGGTATGTGAATACTTGCATGGTTACTGAAACTGTACAGGTAAATGACAGGAAGAGATACTTTAATCAGGGCCCGCCGCTTTCCACTGATGTAGTCTCTCCAGCTCGCTCTTCACTTGGTTGGTGGTGAAAGCCAGCCCAGGTGGGGGGAAGGGGGGTGTTGAGGATCAGTCCAGGGGGAGCAGGGGTGGAGGTGGGGTCGCTGATTGTCTCAGCAGAGGTGTTGTGAGCAAAGTGGGGGTGGGACAGCCGTGAGGGTGTGTGGCCTGGGGAGCTGGAAGGGAGGTGGACAGGGCCAGTATAAAACCTGTTAAAAAATTCCTGGTGTCCTGGTGATATTTCGCATACCCTTCCACACCTCTCTTACCTGGCTCTGCCTCAGCTTGTCCTCCATCTTCAGCTTATACCCTCTCTTCCCCTCAGCAATCCGCAACTTCAGCTCCCTCTGGACGCATTTCAATTTTTTCAGCTTTTATTTCTTTCATCACATTCCCAGTGGGTCAGAAGTTTACATACACTCAATTAGTATTTGGTAGCATTGCCTTTAAATTGTTTAACCTGGGTCAAACATTTTGGGTAGCCTTCCACAAGCTTCCCACAATAAG
The DNA here is from genome assembly GCA_023634145.1 of Thymallus thymallus. NCBI lineage: Eukaryota > Metazoa > Chordata > Actinopteri > Salmoniformes > Salmonidae > Thymallus > Thymallus thymallus. The sequence continues at coordinate 12,987,056 of CM042410.1, read as the reverse complement.
TTGGGGGAATTTTGGCCCATTCCTCCTGACAGAACTGGTGTAACTGAGTCAGGTTTGTAGGCCACCTTGCTCGCACACGCTTTTTCAGTTCTGCCCACAAATTGTCTATAGGATTGAGGTCAGGGCTTTGTGATGACCACTCCAATACCTTGACTTTGTTGTCCTTAAGCCATTTTGCCACAACTTTGGAAGTATGCTTGAGGTCATTGTCCATTTGGAAGACCCATTTGCGACCAAGCTTTAACTTCCTGACTGATGTCTTGAGATGTTGCTTCAATATATCCACATAATTTTACTTCCTCATGATGCCATCTATTTTGTGAAGTGCACCTGTCCCCTCCTGCAGCAAAGCACCCCCACAACATGATGCTGCCACCCCCGTTGGGATGGTGTTCTTCGGCTTGCAAGCCTCCTCCTTTTTCCTCCAAACATAATGATGGTCATTATGGCCAAACAGTTGTATTTTGGTTTCATCAGACCAGAGGACATTTCTCCAAAAAGTACGATATTTGTTCCCATGTGCAGTTGCTGGCTTTTTTATGGCGGTTTTGGGGCAGTGGCTTCTTCCTTGCTGAGCGACCTTTCAGGTTATGTTGATATAGGACTCGTTTTACTGTGGATATAGATACTTTTTTGTACCTGTTTCCTCCAGCATCTTCACAAGGTCCTTTGCTGTTTTTCTGGGATTGATTCGCACCAAAGTACGTTCATCTCTAAGAGACAGAACGCGTCTCCTTCCTGAGCGGTGTGACGGCTGCGTGGTCCCATGGTGTTTATACTTGTGTACTATTGTTTGTACAGATGAACGTGATACCTTCAGGCATTTGGAAATTGCTCCCAAGGATGAACCAGACTTGTGGAGGTCTACAATTTTTTTTCTGAAGTCTTGGCTGATTTCTTATGATTTTCCCATGATGTTGAGCAAAGAGGCACTGAGTTTGAAGGTAGGCCTTGAAATACATCCACAGGTACACCTCCAATTGACTCAAATTATGTCAACTAGCCTATCAGAAGCTTCTAAAGCCATGACATCATTTTCAGGAATTTTCCAAGCTGTTTAAAGGCACAGTCAAATTAGTGTATGTTAACTTCTGACTCACTGGAATTGTGATATAGTGAATAATAAGTGAAATAATCTGTCTGTAAACAATTGTTGGAAGAATTACTTGTGTCATGCACAAATTAAATGTCCTAACCGACTTGCCAAAACATGAAATCTGTGGAGTGGTTGAAAAATGAGTTTTAAGGACTTCAACCTAAGTGTATGTAAACTTCCGACTTCAATTGTAAGTGAAATACATGAATAAGGTTAATACGGTTAAAAAAATGACAGGGACTTCATTATATGCATTTATTTGACAGTTTTAAACAGTCTTTGTTTTCAGATGTAATGTTTTTTTACCTCCCGACCTTAGTTACATAGACATTTATCAGTATAGTTAGGGTTGTAAAACTACTGGTAATTTACCAAATATATATTTACCAAAGCTAACCCTCATTTTCAGTAATTTTAGTATTTAACAGGCAATCTATGGAAAGTTTGGTGATTTATACTTGAAAAACGTTTTAATCTTTATCTGTGTCCATATTGTGCATGGGTTTCTAGTAGAAACCATAACGTTCAAGAGAAATAGCGTTAAATAAGCATCTATCAACAATGGCATAATTTGAAATTAAATCTGCAACTTTTTTTTTCCATAACTGCCCCGGGTTTGGCGCCAGAATATTTACAACAAAGACATTGATATAGTAAAATAAATAATACAAATAAAGGATATTCCATGCTGAAACCCTCATATTAAACACCAATGGTGTTCACTAAGTTGATGGGTTATACAGTACACTGAGTATACAAAACATTAAGAACACCTGCTCTTTCCATGAGATTGACTGACCAGGTGAATCTAGGTGAAAGCTATGATTCATTATTGATGTCACTTGTTGTCATCCACTTCAATCAGTGTAGATGAAGGGGAGGAGACAGGTTAAAGGATGTTTAAGCCTTGAGACAATTGATACATGTATTGTGTATGTGTGCCATTCAGAGGGTGAATGGTCAAGACAAAATATGTAAGTGCCTTTGAACAGGGTATTTTAGTAGGTGCCAGGCGCACTGGTTTGAGTCAAGAACTGCAACACTGCTGGGTTTCTCACACTCAAAAGTTTACCATGTGTATTAAGAATGGTCCACCACCCAAAGGACATCAAGACAACTTGACACAACTGTGGGAACCATTGGAGTCAGCATTGGCCAGAATCCCTGTGGAATGGTTTTGACACCTTGTAGAGTCCATGCCCGGACAAATTGAGGCAGTTCTGAGGCCATAAAGTGGTCACATTAGTTTGTAGGCAAAACCGTTTGGAAGCTACAGACGTTTTCGTGACAATACCGATTTTCAGGATGTCTGCTGGTCTGACAAACACTGCTGTAGCTCGGCCACCTTCCACCACAGATGCGGAAGGCTGACATTGGCGGGTGCAATGGATTGAGATGCAGCCATGCAATATCTAGTTTAAACAGACAGATTTTGATGGGGATTTGTATTATTATGTAAATTATATTTTTGACATTATTCTGTTAAAACACATGATTACTTTCTGCCAGGTCGCAGTTGTAAATGAGAACTTGTTCTCAACTGACCTACCTGGTTAAATAAAGGTGAAATAAAAAAATACAATGCTTTGATTGTTGTCCTGTATTATTCTTTAATTTTAACATATGATGGGTGTACTGTATTTGTTTTCCCCAAAAAATTAGTATTTTGATTATTCCATTATTATTCCAGCGTTATTACAATATGTTATTACATATTATTACTTTTACACTCTGTCTGTATTCTACTTTAATGTTAACATATGTTGGGTATCTTTGGGTAAGGTTCAATGAGTCTCTCAGGGGAGAGAGAGGAGGGGACCACTACCTCTAAAATGAGTCTCTCAGGGGAGAGAGAGGAGGGGACCACTACCTCTAAAATGAGTCTCTCAGGGGAGAGAGAGGAGGGGACCACTACCTCTAAAATGAGTCTCTCAGGGGAGAGAGAGGAGGGGACCACTACCTCTAAAATGAGTCTCTCAGGGGAGAGAGAGGAGGGGGACCACTACCTCTAAAATGAGTCTCTCAGGGGAGAGAGAGGAGGGGACCACTACCTCTAAAATCTGTCTCTCTCTCTATGTGTGTGTGCGTGTAAACTGAACACTTCCTAAGTGTAAACTGAATTCCTTCACTTCAATGTCTATCAAACACCTAAACAGAAATAAGAAAAGCTGGCCTGTGTTAGTATGCCACTGACAAAATGTCTAAGAGCAGCGTACATTGTCAATTATGTACGTGTACGACATGGGTAAAGTGTTGTATTATGTTGTGTGTAATGTACAGTGTCAGCACTGTGCTTCTAAGTTAATCTTTTCCTACTATATGTTCTGTCTGAGCTTGTATTACGTCATCATTATTAGACAGAATAGGTTACAGACTGAAGGTCTGTCTCTGTTGTGTTGAAGCCCAATCCAGCATTTTAGACCAGATTCACCTGTACACAGCTGTGTGTCCATGAATAGTGACCGGTCTATGGACCCTCCACATAATTTCAGCAAGGGAGACTTTCCTACCAAACTAACTGTATGAGACGTATGACTATGTAGGAAAGCAGTCATGTTCCCTACAATACCTGGACATATTAGTAAAACAATATTGTATAAAGGAAGCAGTGTTTGTTTGTTTGTGTGTTCGTACATCCTCCAGGTATATAGAGTATAGTGTATAATCATGTTTTGTCCAGAGATCAACAGTGGTCAGTCTTACCACAGTCATCACACAGATCTGGCGTTGTTTTCGGTGGTCTTGATTACCTCAGTAATATTTTTTATGTTGAATTTGACCAATAAGAGGATAGTCAAGTAGATCAAGGAGAAGAATACGTACCAAAGTAAGTAGTCCCGTGTAGCTCAGATGGTAGCGCATGGTGCTTGCGATGCCATGGTTGTGGGTTCGATTCCAACGGGGGACCAGTATGAAAAAAGTATGAACATGTATGCACTAAATAACTGTAAGTCACTCTGGATAAGAGTTTCTGCTAATATGTAAAACATCCTATTGCTAGTCACACAAAATCCTGAATGTTGCCTGTTATACTTTTAATTTAGGCTGAATGGATGTAACCTCACAGAAAGATGCAGTGCACCACTGGGCTGAGCTCTGAGGTCAAACTCCTCACACCTGACAGAGCTGAACCGGCATGACAATGGCCTGCAGGGTTCAGGAGTGATGCTGCTGTCTGCAGGGATAGAGAGTCCAAACTGTAAACTGGAGAGAAGTCAGTATTCCTGTACTTGTTGAACAAATTATAATATGTGTTTATAGTGTCCAATACCAGCCGTATCGTTTTGGTTTCATGAGAACTAAGCTTTCACTATTCACTTAATCTGCATGATGTTAGAGGAAGCCCAACACACAAATAAACTGCATCCTTGTCATGGCTAATCAAGGAAGAGGTGTATCAACTCAATAAACCACTCATTATTTTTTGCACAATTTTAATTGAGGTGGTTTAGGTAACAAACGAGATAGCTGCCATTCCATCTCCCCTCCAGACTGTAGCAATGTGGTTTTGTAATCATTTTGGAGTGTAATGTGGAAACATTACATGGTTATCAACTCTCTGCAGGCTGTCAAGTTCCAGATAGTGAAATGTGTTAGTTCCTGGAGTTAGCTAACATTCAAACATTCTAACATTCCAACCAAAGAATAAAGGAGTGCTGAATGTAATGTTTGGTCTACAGTCAGATATCAGCCAATTGTTCATACTGTGATACATAGCTGGAAAGCAGTACATAATGTTGGCGTCAGTGGAAGCTTCTGAGAGGAGGACGGCTCATAATAATGGCTGGAACGGAGCGAATGGAATGGCATCAAGCACATGGAAACCACGGAAACCATGTGTTTTATGCTGTTGATACCTTTCCACTTATTCTGCTCCAGCCATTACCATGTGCCCGTCCTCCCCAATTATGGTGACACCAACCTCCTGTGGTTGGCATACATTATTGCACAAATATGAGCTGTAATAATGTGTCTTGATCTCCCCATCAGATGCCTGTAAGCTCACACTGGATCTAAACACAGCATACAGAGTGCTCTCTCTGTCTGAGGAGAACAGAACAGTGAAATTGGTGAGAGAAGAGCAGCCGTATCCTGATCACCCAGAGAGATTTCAGGATTGTCCACAGGTGCTGTGTAGTGAGGGTCTGACTGGGCGCTGTTCCTGGGAAGCAGAGTAGAGCGGGTTAACTTGAATCAAGAGAGGAGGGAGTAATAATGACTGAGTTTGGACTCAATGACAAGTCCTGGTGCCTGAGATTCCATTATGAATTTTACTGTGCTTGGCACAATAATAAGACAACTACCATACCTGTTCCTTCCTTCCACTGCCAGAGATTAGGAGTGTATCTGGACTGGCCGGCCGGCACTCTGTCCTTCTACAGTTTCAGAACACAAACCAACCGATTAGCCAGCCTATTAATATACACTGAGTATACCAAACATTAGGAACACCTTCCTAATACTCAATTGTCTCATGTCATGGAAAAATGTTTTGTATACTCAGTGTATTTCCTCTAGCTATGTCTCTAGCTATGACTAGCTTACAAGTCTGTCTATGACTATTTATAGGTCTGTCTATGAATATTTATAGGTCTATATGTGTTTCTGTCTGTGAGTTTGTGATTGTTCTCGCTATTTAGATGTAGCATAAAAATAATCCCACACCTTCTAACTCAGTTTAAAATGGACAAGCAGAAAAGTCTAGAAGGTTCTATATAGTATATATTGTGTAGTAGAATTACTACACAATATACTGTATACTATCTCTCAGTGTTGTAACAATGTGCAAAAAGTTACAAAAGGGAAAATAAATAAACATAAATATGGGTTGTATTTACAATGGTGTTTGTTCTTCACTGGTTGCCCTTTTCTTGTGGCAACAGGTCACAAATATTGCTGCTGTGATGGCACAGTGTGGTATTTCACCCAGTAGATATGGGAGTTTATCAAAGTTGGATTTGTTTTCAAATTCTTTGTGGATCTGTGAAATATGAGGAAAATATGTGTCTCTAATATGGTCATACATTTGGCAGGAGGTTAGGAAGTGCAGCTCAGTTTCCACCTCATTTTGTGGGCAGTGTGCACATAGCCTGTCTTCTCTTGAGATCCAGGTCTGCTTATGGCCTTTCTCAATAGCAAGGCTATGCTTACTGAGTCTGTACATAGTCAACACTTTCCTTAGGTTTGGGTCAGTCACAGTGGTCAGGTATTCTGCCACTGTGTACTCTCTGTTTAGGGCCAAATAGCATTCTAGTTTGCTCTGTTTTTTTTGTTAATTCTTTCAAGTGTCAATAATTATCTTTTTGTTTTCTTATGATTTGGTTGGGTCTAATTGTGTTTTTGTCCTGGGGCTCTTTGGGGTCTCCCCTTAGCTTGCTTAGGGGAGTCTTCTCCAGGTTCAAATCTCTGTAGGTGATGGCTTTGTTATGGAAGGTTTGGGAATCGATTCCTTTTAGGTGGTTGTAGAATTTAACGGCTCTTTTCTGGATTTTGATCATTAGAGGGTATCGGCCTAATTCTGCTCTGCATGCATTGTTTGGTGTTTTACGTTGTACACAGAGGATATTTTTGTTGAATTCCCATTTGGTGAAATCTTGGTTGGTGAGCGGACCCCAGACCTCACAACCATAAAGGGAAATGATTTCTATAACTGATTCAAGTATGGCGAATTTTATGTTCCTTTTGATGGCATACAAGGCCCTTCTCTCTCTCTCTCTCGTGAGGGGGGGGGGGGGAATAGAGGCAACGCAGGGCAGATCAGACACAGACCACATAGACACTCCTCCATCACTACCGCTGCTGGATAGTTGTGTAACTAAACAATATGGTGAAAAATCTATTTTGTCAGCACATATGTATGTCATTCCACATAATGGCCACTAGGGGGTAGTGTTAGACTATGTGATCCATTATAAAATCAGGTGACAGTTTATTCCTCTGTCGTCTCACTAAGCCTAGCATGAACAGTTCATGTTTTCCTAGAGCACCATCTCATTTGGGATATACGTTTTCTCTATAGCTGCTGGTAGTTTAGAGGAAATACTATGTTCTTGTCTTGTCAAATGCATAGGTCTGTTTGAATTGAAGTATTCACATGGGTAGATGTAGCCTACTGCATGGGTTGCTAACTTGCCAACTTTCCTCCAGGATAGAGCTACTGGGGGTGCAGGCTTTTATTCCAGCTCTGCTTTAACACCCTTGGTTCTACTAAATAGCAGCTCAACAAGTAGGAATGGAACAAAAGCCTGCACACGCTTCAAGAGGAGGGTTGGGAAGTAGGCAACCTCTTGTGTACTGCATCTCAGAGTCAGATGACAGATATTACATTGTTGTTGAACAATGTTATCTTTTTTCAAAACAGAGTCCACAAGACACTTAACTCTTTGTTATTTTGCAAAACAGTAAATCCGTTTTCAAAATTGAGTTGCCTTCTCAAAACATAAATACACAACTATTATACCATCAAAATTGCGAATACATTCATAAAAAGAACACAACTGCCTGCAAAATGAAGAACACAACATTTATCTGTTGAGTCCAAGCACACAAAACAGAAAGTTAGTCTGTCTTTTAAAATTCTCAGTAGATCAATACATTTTCTTTGCAGTCACTAAATCACGATGATCATAATTGGAAGTACAACTATGTAAAGGTGCAGATTTATGGGCAATTACTCTCCTTTTATGCATATTTCACTAAACATATTATTCCTGATATATACAGTATATTTTTCTTTATAAAAAATAAGCACATTGTGTGCAAGATTCATTCATCGGTATCAATACATAGGCTGATTTGCTCATAGTTTTGTAGACACAAAAAAAACACAATCCATAATAGAATACGATGGAGGAACACAACTGATATGACTATATTGGCCTCAATCCACACCAAAGCAATGCTCTATACTGGAAGGTCACAATGTTTGAGACGATGACTTAGGAGTAATCCAAAGTGACTTAAAAGTAACCCAACTTCCTTCTCTGCATCTCAACATAGAATCCCCAAAAATACTTGTACCATATAAATAGAGTACATTCATATATACTTCTATGATTAAGAGCCATCTGTCTCGGTTGAAACCCCCAGGGTCAATATTGTGTGAGGTGGATCAGAATTCATACATAAATACATATTCAATCGACATCGAGGTACGTATGTACCTCAATATACGTGTACTTCATTTGTATGTTCAGGATTGATTTACACAGAAGAACAAGTCTTACGGCGGGTGGATGATGTCAAATTATACAACAGGGAACTACAGACAAATATGTTTTCATCAACATGATGTGAGATGCCACAGCACTGAGCAATGCAGTCTTAATGCTATCCCTCTGTGGCACATGCTGTAACACACTCTGTTTAGGAATACAGAAATAGAGGGGCTTTTGTCATAGATAGGGATGTTGCACAATCAATGACTTTGTGGTGTGAGCAAAACCACCTTCAGCTCAACATCAGCAAAACAAAGGAGATGGTTGTAGACTTCAGGAGAACCAAGGCCAAACCGACTGCAGTCCCTATACAGGGGATGGATGTGGAAATGGTTGGTTCATACAAGTTTCTGGGAGTCCATATGGACAGCAGGCTGGAATAGGCTGGTAACACCGGGGCCCTGTACAAAGAGGCTCAGGTCCTTCAACATGTGCAGTAAACTACAGCATACTTTAGACCAGTCTGTGGTGGCCAGTGCCATCTTTTTTCAGTGGTGTGCTGGGGCGCCAACATAAAGGCTGGTGATGCTTCTCAGGTAAATAAGATGATCAGGAAGGCTAGCTCTGTTCTGGGGATTAGCCTTGACACTCTGGAGGAGGTGGCGGAGAGAAGGAGCCTGGCCAAACTGCTGGCCATCATGGACAACGTCACCCACCCTCTGCATGCCATGGTTATGATGCAGAGGAGCACTTTCAGTCACAGACTGATCTAACCACGGTGTGCCAGAGAGCGCTACAGGAGGCCCTTCCTGCCGGCAGCTATTAAGACTATTTAATGCCTCACCTGGGCGCCATGCCGTCGACAACATTGACCTGGAACTGTTGGGGTGTTAGGACCTAGTTTAACAATTAGGCATCCATCCGTGAGTAACTCTCTGGTCTGTAATCACTCATTCATTCAGGACTTATTAATTCAGCACTCATTAATTCAGGACTGTATATACATATTAATGTACTGTACAGTTGTTATATCACATCACGTGCAATATTGTAAGTAATTATTGGACTGAACTTACATAGTCATTCACTCAGGACTGCATATTAGTATCCTGTCAGTTGTATCTTTTTTCATTGCTTTTAGTATATCAAATGTGCAATATGTGCATTTACCTGTAATTAAACCCTGTACTAAGGACTGTATTTTAAGGGAATTATTATTATTACCCTAAATTATATAATGCAAACATTTAGCTATTTAAGTATCTCTTCCTGTCATTTACCTCTACAAATATTCACTTACCAGAATGTATATTAAGTAAACTATTATTACCCTCACTTATATCATACACACATTTATCTATTTAAGTAGTATGCAATCTGCATATACTCCAGAATGTCATGAAGAGTGATCAGATGAATTGCAATTAATTGCAAAGTCCCTCTTTGCCATGAAAATGAACTTAATCCCCCCAAAATATTTCCACTGCATTTCAGCCCTGCCACAAAAGGACCAGCTGCCATCTTGTCAGTGATTGTCTCGTTAACACAGGTGAGAGTGTTGACGAGGACAAGGCTGGAGATCACTCTGTCATGCTGATTGAGTCAGAATAACAGACTGGAAGCTTTAAAAGGAGGGTGGTGCTTGAAATCATTGTTCTTCCTCTGTCAACCATGGTTACCTGCAAGGAAACACGTGCCGTCATCATTGCTTTGCACAAAAAGGATCATCAAGAACTTCAAGGAGAGAGGTTCAATTGTTGTGAAGAAGGCGTCAGGGCACCCAAGAAAGTCCAGCAAGCGCCAGGACCGTCTCCTAAAGTTGATTCAGCTGCGGGATCGGGGCACCACCAGTGCAGAGCTTGCTCAGGAATGGCAGCAGGCAGGTGTGAGTGCATCTGCACACACAGTGAGGCGAAGACTTTTGGAGGATGGCCTGGTGTCAAGAAGGGCAGCAAAGAAGCCACTTCTCTCCAGGAAAAACATCAGGGACAGACTGATATTCTGCAAAAGGTACAGGGATTGGACTGCTGAGGACTGGGGTAGAGTCATATTCTCTGTTGAATCCCCTTTCCGATTGTTTGGGCCATCCGGAAAACACCTTGTCCGGAGAAGACAAGGTGAGCGCTACCATCAGTCCTGTGTCATGCCAACAGTAAAGCATCCTCAGACCATTCATGTGTGGGGTTGCTTCTCAGCCAAGGGAGTGGGCTCACTCACATTTTGCTTATGAACACAGCCATGAATAAAGAATGGTACCAACACATCCTCTGAGAGCAACTGCTCCCATTCATCCAAGAACAGTTTGGTGACGACCAATGCCTTTTCCAGCATGATGGAGCACCTTGCCATAAGGCAAAAATGATAACTAAGTGGCTCTGGGAACAAAACATCGACATTTTGGGTCCATGGCCAGGAAACGCCCCAGACCTTAATCCCATTGAGAACTTGTGGTCGATCCTCAAGAGGCGGGTGGACAAACAAAAACCCACAACTTCTGACAAACTCCAAGCATTGATTATGCAAGAATGGCCTGCCATTAGTCAGGATGTGGCCCAGAAGTTAATTGACAGCATGCCAGGGCGGATTGCAGAGGTCTTGAAAAAGAAGGGTCAACACTGCAAATATTGACTCTTTGCATAAACTGAATGTCATTGTCAATGAAAGCCTTTGACACTTATGGAATACTTGTAATTATACTTCAGTGTACCATAGTAACTACTGACATAAAGATCTAAGAACACTGAAGCAGCAAACTTTGTGGAGACCAATACTTGTGTCATTCTCAAACCTTTTGGCCACGACTGTATAGTTAACCATGCAAATATTCCTTATTTATCTATATAAACTTGCAATATTTTTATATTTTTTTCACCTAACACTCTGTAACAATGTATAGTGTACCCATACTATGCAATGCCTTTTTATAGCTTTTTGCTGGGTTGAGTTCATAAGGCACCAAATGGAAGAGAAGAGACTGAAACAGGATGCGACTAACTGGACGTGTCCAATAAACACTCATTTTTGTTTTCCATTGCAAAACATTTTAAAACCTTTTCCAATGGGTTCCCAGGTGTCCCAGAAGAGACTGCCAAGGTAAGAAAAAGAGGGGCGAAATATTAAACTCGTTTGTGAAGGGTCACAGACTACTGAGTGTTTCTTTGGATGAAATTCAATGGGCAGTAGAACAGATCAATTTACCACAAGATTTGGACAATTTAGTTCAAGACGGTGTAATAAACTGGTCTTCTCTCCAGCATAGGGTATTTCATAAGTGCAAGCCATGAACCGATTTTTCAACAACTTTGGCATATGAATATGAACCCCTGGGATGCCATCACACATACATGTCTCCTGTTATGAATTTGTTACCAATTGATTGGGAGTCCCATAGGGCGGTGCACAATTGGCCCAGCATTGTCCGAGTTTGACCGGTGTAGGCCATCATTATAAATAAGAATTTGTTCTTAACTGACTTGCCTAGTTAAATAATGGTTAAATAAAAATTTAAAAAATGTGCCTCCAATGTGTCTCCCCCGCCTCTGACCATCCTCTGACATGCAAGGTTATGCTAACAACCTCCCAACAACACTACGCAGAGAAAATAACTTTCGGACACATATTTGGCCGGTTTTATTAATTTCCTGTTAATTGCTTGAGCATACATGTTTCACAGAATGCTAAATAATGTACAAAGTTATGTGGATAAAGCTGAAGTTCTATAAAAAAAACTGAGTGACAAAGTAAAGAAATTCCGGCGATAAGCAAATAGCAGGGTTGAGTAGAAGCAATGGAGAATTTACATCTAAGGAAAAAAGCTTTTGTCTTGTTGAATTAAAGGGCTTGTAAGGAAATATGCTTTTCAGACAGTATTTCAAGACGTCGTGAAGAGAGAAAGCTCTTTTAACTGACGTGCCATTTAAGAAGAATGAGCACACTGATGTTTTTGAGACAATTGAGAATGTTCCCTGCACAAAAGTACCTGTCTCATCTTCACCCATCTAACTTTATCACTTTAAAGCTCATTCACAGTTGGCTAGGTTTTCCACCTCCTCATAAAGAATTTGATTTGCATCTTGGGGGTGTGGTTTGTGGGTGTGTTTTGTCCGCTACATCATCTTGGGGGTGTGGTTTGTGGGTGTGTTTTGTCCGCTACATCATCTTGGGGGTGTGGTTTGTGGGTGTGTTGTATTCGCTACATCATCTTGGGGGTGTGGTTTGTGGGTGTGTTTTGTCCGCTACATCATCTTGGGGGTGTGGTTTGTGGGTGTGTTTTGTCCGCTACATCATCTTGGGGGTGTGGTTTGTGGGTGTGTTGTATTCGCTACATCATCTTGGGGGTGTGGTTTGTGGGTGTCTCATCTTCACCCATCTAACTTTATCACTTTAAAGCTCATTCACAGTGGGTGCTCTGGTCAGAGGGTGCGCTCACTTCCATGCCCGCCTGGACGTCGGGCGGGCTTGATTTTTCCCGCCCTTTGCCGGCGTCTCGGGGCGGGTGGGGACGAGCACACCCTCTGACCAGAGCACCCACTGTGGGAGAGCACCCTCTGACCAGAGCACCCACTGTGGGAGAGCACCCTCTGACCAGAGCACCCTCTGACCAGATGCTGACTTTAATTGCTTCATTTGAATTTGAAATTAGATTTTTCTATTCTCTCCCGGTATCAAAAGCAATCTGCATGGCATTGAGAAATATCACTCAGCAAATGAAGCATTCCTGTTGAAGAAAGAAGTGGAGGCTGTTTGGAGTCATTCAGCATGTTCGTGGTTTTGTTGAAGACTTGAATGACAATGGGTAAAAATTATTTAAGATTGCAATCCTGAGAATAAGAAAAAAACCTATCCTTTTGGAACTGTTGTATGTGGCCAATGCACATGCTAATAATAAAACAGCCCTGGTCATGTGACTTGCTGTTTCTTACTCTGACTGTTCAATAGAATCATATTATTGTGTGCATATACTGTAAAAATACTCATTCTCAGCTTGGGTCATGTTGTTTAATATTCAGTACTGTATCTAGTTAAATCTCAGAAAAATAGCTTTTGTAATGACAAATTGTTGGTTGGATTTAAATATTACATTTGATTGTACCTCAAAAGGGATTTGCATGTACCATTGTCTCTGTCTCCGTCTCTGTCTCTGACTGTCTCTGACTCTGACTGTCTCTGTCTCTGACTGTCTCTGTCTCTGACTGTCTCTGTCTCTGACTCTGTCTCTGACTGTCTCTGTCTCTGACTGTCTCTGTCTCTGACTGTCTCTGTCTCTGTCTGTGACAGTGTCTGTGACAGTGTCTGTGACAGTGTGCGTGAAACTTAAACATTTGAATGAATTAAACAATTCATTCAATGTCAGAGTTCAGCTATATTTAGTAACATTTTCAAAGGAAATGTGTTACATTGCATCTCACAACCCTGTTCTGCACCAATCCTTATTTTCAATGAATACATGTTTGAATGTGAGAAAATACATGCAAAGAAATGTTATAAGTGAGAGGAATTGACACACAAGCACAAAGAGACTAAGGATATAAATAAAATACAAATACAGTAATAAATGTTCCGAAAAGTAAACCTATGTGAGAGTATGAGAGAATACACTCCCTTCGCTCTGGGCACAGACGTCAGTTCAACATCTAGTTTTGATATACATTTGGTTGAATATTTCACGTCATTGGATTTAGGTTAAAAGTTGAGTGAACAAAAGACGCAATTCCTTTACGTTAATGACTTTTTGCAAATCCAATCAGTTTTCCACATTGATTCAATGTCAACGCATTGATTCTTGTTCTTTGGGTGGGTTTGTTATTTGCACAGTGTAATATATCACCAATTTACCACACACTGTCGGGAAGAAAATCCATGGGGACAATAATCCTTGCAAATGAATCCTAGCTTTGTTGTAACAGACAGCTGTGTTTCTGTGACATTGTGATCTTTGTTATTCTCTTCATTCTGTGTTTCTGTCAATCATCATGAAGGTATGTTATTGCCTGTGGTCTACCACTGACCCCTCACGCTCAAAATAGAAGCATATTGTTTACCTAATTAATAATTTGGTCCCTTACAGTTATAGCTGTTTTGAAGTGATGCATCATATTAAAAAAGAAGCACAAGATCACTAGATTAAAAGGTGAATTAAATTATAGAACCATTAAAATGTAAATGATGTGAGAATATTGTTGCAAACACGTGCGCTTAATTGGAAATCATTATTTCTTTCAATCATTCTGAATCTATAGTGTTTGTCGGGTAATATGGAACCCACTGAGATAGATGCATTTATCCATGCAATTACCTCATTAAACAGCAAGTTTATACGTTAACTTCAACTTTGTTGATTTTCACATTGATTAGTTTCACAACCAATCGTGTACATCAAAATGGTAGAATGTGTACGTCAAGAAAAAAACAAGTATCATTGATCACCATGGAAACACAACATAGAGAACAAGAAAAATGTGGTTATGGACAGTTCAAATCAAATCAAACTTTATTGATCACATACACATATTTAGCAGCTGTTATTACAGGTGTTGCGAAATGCTTGTGTTCTTAGCTCCAACAGTGCAGTAATATCTAACAATTCACAACAATATACAAAAATCTAAAAGTAAAATAATGTAATTAAGAAATATATAAATATTAGGATGAGCAATGTTGGAGTGGCATTGACTAAAATACAGTAGAATAGAATACACTATAAACATATGAAATGAGTAAATCAGTATGTAAACATGATTAAAGTGACTAGTGTCCCATTATTAAAGTGATGTATGTATACACTGTAAGGCAGCAGTCTATATGTTGCAAGATTCTGTTAGAGGCTTTGGCCCCTTTTCAGTTTTGCTAGACACTTTTTTAAACCCTTTTAAAGGGGAACTGAACTTTCTGATTTTGGCTAGGTTTTCCACCTCCTCATAAAGAATTTGATTTGCATCTTGGGGGTGTGGTTTGTGGGTGTGTTTTGTCCGCTACATCATCTTGGGGGTGTGGTTTGTGGGTGTGTTGTATTCGCTACATCATCTTGGGGGTGTGGTTTGTGGGTGTGTTGTGTTCGCTACATCATCTTGGGGTTATGTTTATTTGTATCTCTCCACTCACTGTAGTTGAGTTCTAGTTGAAATGACAAGAATGACAGTTGTGTTTGTGATGCTAACGTTAGCTCACGAATGTGAGGATGTTTGTGTTGGAGAAAAACCCCAAGCCGTTTATAAAAAACATGTCTTGTTCTTTCAACATAACATTGGCGATGATGCATTGTAGCTTTTTCTCGTTTGTTGTCTCATGTCAATCAAACAAGTTCCCAGAAGCTGCATGCTAATGACTCAATTGGGTAGTTCTGCTGTTTATAAAGAAATGGGCGGGCTGTAGGTTGATATAGCTACCAGGCAGCTGAACCATGTAATTGGGCATGTGGCCATGATTGAAATCCAAACCCAACGCTCAGATAGCCAATGATTTAGTAACATCATTAATTAATTTCCTAAATCTTTTCTGTTTTAGAAGACAGACTTTATTACCAAAGTTATCCTACTTGCACTTTGTAGTCAATTTGGCTCTAGAATGAATGTTTCTGACTACTATCGATGCCACACAGGCCCTTTTTATCCAGATACACTCCTATTTAAATAAACACTTTTTTTAACACACATTTGTTTTGACACTTTCTACCCAAATGCTCTATGGTGTAAAGGAAACAAAAGCCACACGGCCTCTGACAGCAAACATGGGCGTGCTTGTGGTGACCAGACGCCAGGAGCAGATCTCAGAACAGTTGTCAGGGTGAGACTGGGGAATTTCCCCAATGCAAACAGTAAGGGCTGGCTGCCCTAGGGACTGTCTCACTGTCCAAGACCATCTGACAGCAGACCATGTGGCCAAACGCTCAGATCTGATGCACAAATTTGCCATACACAATCCCGTTATTGAAGACATAAACCAGGCGAATTCCAACACACACGTTGTATGTGTGTACACAACCACACACATAGAGGCATGTGCAAGTGTACACATACGCAACAGGAAGCAATATTGCGAGTGATGAATGTTCCTACGGCCTCTTGATTTATACACTGAAATAGCAGTGACTTAAACACTGAAATATCAGTGACTTATAAACTGAAATACCAGTGACATACACTGAAATATCAGTGACTTGTACACTGATATATCAGTTACTCATACACTGAAATACCAATGACTTAAACACTGAAATATCAGTGACTTATACACTGAAATACCAGTGACTTATACACTGAAATATCAGTTACCTAAATACCAGTGACTTATACACTGAAATATCAATGGCTTATACACAGAAATACCAGTGACTTATACACTGAAATATCAGTTACCTAAATACCAGTGACTTATACACTGAAATATCATTGGCTTATACACAGAAATACCAGGGACTTATACACTGAAATACCAGTGACTTATACACTGAAATACCAGTGTAACCATGTTACAGATACATTTGACTGAGGTAGAGGAAAGTACATCACCCAAGTCTAATACTATACCGAACACTATATCCAGCATATCACTGACACAAAGAACATCAGACACATCCACAACTGGCCAATGGGAGAGTCAGTCAAGCTCTGTCTAGCACTGTGGTAATTGCCTGACATACCCTTAAACCCTCAGGAAACATAGAAGATCACAGAAACACGGATTGGCCATGCAACAATACAGTTTTTCTGCATTGAGCCATCATTGAATCTGACATCTCCTTGCAGCCCTTGTGGCGTGCGATCCAACAGATTGTCACCCGTGAATGTGATATTAGGTTGTTATTTTATGACTTGTAATGTTCACACTTGCCTTGTTATAGGCCAAAAGTAGCTCAGTCTGCTCTCACTTTTTAGTTGGTTGATTGTAGCCCGGCACTGCAACTGGTCCCACAGGGGCTCGTTAGAAAAAAAGATGGTGGGGCTTCTTCTCACCACCTCAGCACAAGCTTCCCACACTATATAGCACAGAGAGATGAGAAGAGATTCATGTCAGTAGGCTTATGTCATCTGACTTCAGATCTTTCACTGCGCTGGGTTTAGTGGAGATGCCTCGTGTTCATTCGCACAATTTGTTTCATAGCGGAATTGGTTATTTCATCATGTTGTATGTATAAAAGAGGATAATAGTGAAATATATAGAAACCAGGTCTCACAAAGAAATGATGTATTATCTCTATTCAATAAATATATGTGACTGACTACAGCTTGGGAAATATATCATCTAAAATCAAAGCATCAAACTATCTTTGTCAAGTCAACAAACTAACACAGAGAGGGGTTGCTTAATGCAGACAGACGGGACCACCAGGATGCAAATGTTGAGACAATCAATATCGGATTAACTCATTTAACTCATACTTTTCCTAGATTATTAAGTCGCTTTAAGTCATTTTTAATCGCATTAAGTCGTATCAAGTCCTGAGATATTTTTTCATGGCTTTCTCCCTACACTTATTGCTCTACAGTGTTATCTGAAAAGCAGATCTTTGGGGGATTTTGGCAGGGAACTTGGAGGTAGCTTCGAGGTTTCCCTCATCTTGAAAATGGCTTCAAATAGGATAATCAAGCAGCTTGCATTATGGCTAATTGGACATCAGACAGGCCATGTGATGGAGAGATTAGACTTCTGAGGAGAACGCCAGCATTAAAGAGACCATTTTGCACTCTGCCAGATAATTTGTTCTAAATCTGGATTGGACAGAAAGTGTTTAATTCAATTTAACTCACTTTAATTTACTAGAGGAGGATGAGATGTAGCGGGGATAGTTCTCTGGTAGTGGGTTCTCACATTCACAACAGGTAGTCTGAAGGATAGGGCTGGAGAAATGTAACCACTCTCAAATTCATAGACTGAGCTATGGAGACAATGACTGAACATCCATGATATCAAAATTATAGTTTTAACCATGTTTTGAAGCTATACAGAGTTTGTTTACATTTACTTTGTTTACAAACATTGAAGAAAAACAAGCTTATATTTTGGATTCTCATGGGGTACAGTTGAACTAAGCCCCTGAGGCATGCATAAGTTATATTCTTCAAAAATCTATGTGTACCGATCATTAATCTATACGTCCAAAAATGGATGTAGCAACTGCTGATTGCCCCTTTAAATAATAGTGCATACTTAAGACTGAGGTTATTCATAAAACTACTTCAGACCATGATTGTGTTAGCAGCACCACCACATAACCTTGCTTTTCATCTCTATTTGGAATAGAAGTCTCCCCTCAGGAACCTGGACAGCAGATAGTAGAGCCTGGTTCCTCTCTAGGTTTCTTCCCAGGTCTATGCCTTTCCAGGGAGTTTTTCCTAGCCACTGTACTTCTACATCTGCATTGCTTGCAGTTGGAGTTTTAGGCTGGGTTTCTGTATAAGCCCTTTTTACATCAAGGGATGTCACAAAGTGCTTATACATACATACATTTGATTTGATTTGATAGCAGAGGCAAACCTATACGCAGCACCAATGACAGGTGGCGTAGAGGGAAGTGGGGTTAGCACAGCAAACTCTATGCCTATAACCAGGTCATAAACAACCAGGTAGCCTGTTGACCAAGAGCGTTTGATTGCAAATAGTCGAAAAGAGAACACACAGAAGGCTGTTGTAAAACACCTGTCTCCGGCTTACATCTTCAAACTAAGAGCAACCATGGCATCCATGACAGAGAGGGAGAAGCGTCCATCCATGTACAGGGGTGAGACAGTCTAGCTAGATACATTTTCATATATTACACATTTCTAATTTTGTCAGAAAGTTGTTTTCATTTCAAGTTAAAGTGTACTGTTAGCTAGCTATTTAACTTTAACTGGCAGGCTAGCTAGCTAACGTGTAATAATATTATTTGTATCTCAGAGCCATTTCCATTGCTATTTATAGCCTAATGTTAGCTAGCTAACATTGAACCTGGTTGGTTAGTTGCCTGCAGATTCATGCAGGGTATTAACGTTATGAGTTGGGATTATGGTTCATTGTTTAGCTAGCTAGGTACACGTCTAAACAAAATACTACGCTATGCAAGTAACTATTTCAATAGAATGTTAATGATGTCACTGCGACAACTGTCGACAGACGTAGCTGGTAAATTTGCTCTGGCTATCTAGTCCGATTTCAGAGCACTCTTGTCTGAGTGTGCCAGAGCGCAGAATAACTGACAAATTTACGAATGCTCAACACCTGTTGAATATGGCCGGTGTCAGTAAACGTTGACACAAAAGCCTAATTAAATTGTTGCCAACATAACAGCCTAACCAGCTCTGCTAGGGTGAGTGAAATGGTCAGAATGATCTGTTCTCTCATTTGTGTCTGGAAGTAGCTAGCAAGCTAGCCAACGTTGGCCAGTTAGCTTAGGCGCTTGACTGCTGGTGTTAGGTCAGAACGCTCGGATCAACCCTACTTTTCGGCTAGAGCGTCTAGTGTGAATTTGCCAACGGCCAATCTGACAACGCCCAGAGCACACTTTGGCACTCCACATCAAATTTACGAGCACACTCATAGTATAAACCAGCCTTTAGTCTTGAAATCTTTGGTTGTTTAGTACATAGCCTCACATGAATTCTTAAAGAGATGGGTGGGACTAAAGCTTAAAAGGGTGTGAACGATGCTGAATGGGTGTAGACAAAGATCTCTTCTCCAGTAGGTACCAAAACATTCAAGGGCCATTTTCTCAAAAGTGAGGTTACAAGTTTATCAACTTTCAAAGCAGAATTAATTTCCCTTTTGTTCCTCAACTGTAGTGTGTGATATACCATTTTCTAGCTCTGTCTCTACTTTTATCCAATGTAAAAAACACAATTTATTTTTGCCACATAAGACCAAATCGAGCCGGTCGGTCACATATTATAATTCAGGAGCTACTGCACTTTAAACATCTCTGAAAGGGACACTTTTCTAAAAGAGCACATCAAAATGCATCAATACATCTGAAGAAAAGTCCAGGGGTGATTGGCTCTTGAATCTGAGGTTGGCAGGATGTGGTATAAAGTCATTTCATTACATAGCTTAATGTGGAATCCACATGGATGCAGGCACACACACAAACGTGCTTACACACACACACACACTTCACCAAAATCGATCAAAAAACTGTTCCACAGCTCCTTTCCCTGAGGGGAGAAGTTAGTAGCGCTATAGCTGCTGCTGCCAGCTTGTCGGATTTGAAGTTTATGAAATATATCAAACCAGGTCCGACCCCCTCAGGGAACATGTGCCATCCAAAGCTCTGCATGCATTCGCTGCCGTCGCACAAGCTGTCACAAACACTCTGCTTCATTGCAAAGCAGCACACAGAGGGGAAAATAGGAAACAAGCGTCATTTTCTCCATGTGTGAATACACTATTGCATCTAAATCAGCCGGAATGCTGCTGGTGTTACTGTAAGGACAGAGAGTAAGGACCTTAGAGTGTGATGTGTTACTGTAAGGACAGAGAGTAAGGGCCTTAGAGTGTGATGTGTTTTTAATGTCTGAATTTGAATGTCTCTATGTATTCAGTATTTACAGTATGTCACCACAGGTTTCAAGTATTAGGAAAGATATAGATAGGCTAGCCAGGCGGACACCTGCAAGTGTGCTAGTGTGTGTGTGTCTGCGAGTGTGCATGTATGTGTGTGAGAGTCTGTGTGTGTGTATTTGTGTGTGCGTCTGTGTGTGTATTTTGGCTGTCTTCCATCCTAAAATGATTACCAGATATACTCTAATAGTCAACATGTACCAAACAATTGAATATATGTGTGAATCAATGTTTAACAATGATTTTGAGAATAGAATATACATTTTCAATGGTAAAAAAAATGATTGCTCATCAGGAATTATGTATAATGAACAAAAATATAAATGCAACATGCAACAATTTCAAGGATTTTACCGATTTACAATTCATATAAGGAAATCAGTCAATTGAAATAAATTCATTATGCCCTAATCTATGGATTTCACATGACTGGGAAGGGGTGCAGCCATGGGTGGGCCCACTGGGGATCCAGACACAGACAATCAGAATTAGTTTTCCCCACAAAAGGGTTTTATTACAGACAGAAATACTCCTCAGTTTCATCAGTTCTCCGGGTGGCTGGTGTCAGACGATCCCGCAGGGGAAGAAGATGGATGTGGAGGTCCTGGGCTGGTGTGGTTACACATGGTCTGCGGTTATGAGGCCGGTTGGACGTTCTGTCAAATTCTCTAAAACATAATTGGAGGCGGCTTATGGTAGAGAAATTAACACTAAATTCTCTGGCAACAGCTCTGGTGGACATTCCTTCAGTCAGCATGCCAGTTGCACGCTCCCTCAAAACTTGAGACATCTGTGGCATTGTGCTTTGTGACAAAACTGCACATTTTAGTGACCTTTTATTGTCCCCAGCACAAGGTGTACCTGTGTAATGATCATGCTGTTTAATCAGCTTCCTGATATGCCACACAGGTGGATGGATTATCTTGGCAAAGGAGAAATTATCCCTAACAGGGATGTAAACAAATTTGCGCACACAATTTGATATAAATAAGCTTTTTGTGCGTATGGAACATTTCTGGGATCTTTTATTTCAGCTCATGAAACATGGGACCAACATTATTTTTGTTCTGTATAAATCATTACAACCTTTCTTTTTAACTAGAGAGACTAATTACATTTGCCATTATGGTTATTTGATAAGCTTGTTGGGTCCTATGTGAGATAGATAGAGTGCTAGCGTGTTTAAGAGAGTGTGTGAGATAGAAGGTGATAGCGTGGTTATGGGACTGACTCTTTTGACGATCAGACAGGTGATAGAGCTTGCAAGAAAGGCATTTCAGAAAGGCATTTCACTGTACTTGTGCACGTGAAATTAAAAGTTGAAACTTGAGACTTCTGTAATGTCAGTCAGGTAACACTGCCAGTCTGTGGTGGCCAGGTGCGGTGCAAAACAAGCCAGGCTTAGTGTTGAGGTTAAAGTTGAGGTGCGGTGCGGTGCAAAACAAGCCAGGCTTAGTGTTGAGGTTAAAGGTGAGGTGCGGTGCAAAACAAGCCAGGCTTAGTGTTGAGGTTAAACCAATACTTTAATAGAGTATGATGAAAAGGTGTCATGCATGTTTTTGACTCGTCCTAATGCCATGTATAATTCATGATATCTTTCCATTTTGTAGTAATGTGAAACCAGTATGGAGGTATTTAAATACATTTATCAAAAAATGTTTTCAGTTTTAACATATTTCCATATTTAAATATGAAAAGAATCTTCATATTTGCGGCAGTGCCTCCTCTTCTCCCTCAGGAGGCTGAAATGATCCTCAGATCCTCAGGAACTTTTACAGCTGCTCCATGGACTGGAATGCCCTACAGAAAGTGGTGCAGACATCCCAGCGCATCACTGGGGGCAAGCTCCCAGCCATCCAGGACGTACACTATATACACAAAAGTACGTGGACACCCCTTCAAATTAGTGGATTCGGCTATTTCAGCCACACCAGTTGCTGACAGGTGTATACAATTGAGCCCACAGCCATGCAATCTCCATAGACAAACATTGGCAGTAGAATGGCCTTACTGAAGAGCTCAGTGACTTTCAATATGGCACCGTCATAGGATGCCTCCTTTCCAACAAGTCAGTTCTTAAAATGTCTGCCTTGCTAGAGCTGCCCCGGTCATCTTTAAGAACGGGACCACCGAGTGCTGAAGCGCATAGCGCGTAAAAATCGTCTGTCCTCGGTTTGCAACACTCACTACAGAGTTCCAAACTGCCTCTGGAAGCAATGTCAGCACAAAAACAATTTGTCGTGAGATTCATGAAATGGGTTTCCATTGCCAAGCAGCCGCACACAAGCCTTGCTCAATACCAAGTGCCGGCTAGAGTGGTGTAAAGCTCACAGCCATTGGACTCTGGAGCAGTGGAAACTCGTTCTCTGGAGTGATGAATTATGCTTCACCATCTGGCAGACCGAAGGACAAATCTGGGTTTGGCAGATGCCAGGAGAACGCTATCTGCCCCATGGCAGATAGCGTACATGGTTTGTACTAGCCCATTTAGTTCCAGTGAAGGGAAATCTTAATGCTACAGCATACAGACATTCTATACATTCTAGATAATTCTGTGCTTCCAACTTTGTGGCAACAGTTTGGGGAAGGCCCTTTCCTGTTTCAGCATGACAAGGCCCCTGTGCACAAAGCGAGGTTCATACAGAAATGGTTTGTTGAGATTGTTGTGGAAGAACTTGACTGGCCTGCACAGAGCCCTGACCTCAAACCCATCAAACACCTTTGGGATGAATTGCCCAACATCAGTGCCCGACCTCACTAATGTTCTTATTGCTGAATGGAAGCAAGTCCCCGCAGCAATGTTCCAACATCTAGTGGAAAGCCTTCCTAGAAGAGTGGAGGCTGTTATAGCAGCAAACGGGGGACCAACTCCATATTAAAGATGTTCGACGAGCAGGTGTCTACATACTTTTAATTATGAAGTGTACATGCCAGTCTTGTCTGAGAAAGGGCCCAAAAATTGCCAAAGACATGGACTGTTCTCCATGCTCCCATCCATAAGATGGCACCAACAGACTCCTAAACAGCTTTTGTCCCCTGGCCATAAGACTGTTAAATGGCTAACTTCTGCTCCCCTCACACCTACGCTGCTGCTAACATGATTACTGATTAGATTTATTACTACCCCTACGCTGCCGTTCACGGAACCCTACACTAAGGCCTCAAGAAACTGCTGTGGTCAGGCCAGCCTATAGCCTCGAAGTTCGTATTAATGCACAACCATTGCTCTCCCTGCATCTAAATGTTTCATTACAGGCAGAACATTTCTCAGCCTGTATGTGGCTGCTCAAGTGCCTTCTTAAGGGAAAAGTAAAGCATGACAAATTGAAATAAATGAGAGAGTGGAGAGAAGAGGAGAGGAGAGGAGAGGAGAGGAGAGGAGAGGAGAGGAGAGGAGAGGAGAGGAGAGGAGAGGAGAGGAGAGGAGAGAGAAAAAGAGAGGAGAAGTGAAGAGAAGAGAAGAGAGGTGATCGAGTACAGGGCCTTCTCTCCTCCTCTTCATCTAGCCAAAGGGAAGGGTGTATTCCTGTCTGTATTCCTCCACAGCTTTGGTTGGTCAGTTGACAGTCCTCCCTACCTCCGTTTCTTTCACTCCCCTTCTCCAATTCCTTTATGTACAGTATCTCACATAGATTGGCGCCGCCCTGTGTGGTCGCCTGTTAAGCAGCTCCCATTGTTTGTGCGTTAATTGTTAATTTTGTATGTTTTCCGTGAGGAAACAGTTGAACTATAATAGTTCAGGATTATGTAGTGCTACTGTTTTACGAAGGTTTTAGCGGTCATTTTTATCACTTTTTATTTTTCTCGAACGTACGAGTCCTCAACTATTTACAACCGAGCCCAGCTCCTGGATTTAGCAAACTCAGCGCTATTGCATTGGATGAGTAAGTACAAGCCGGCTATACCGTCTATCATTATGGGCAACGTGAGATCGCTACATAACAAGGTGGATGAGCTTGAGGGTCTGGTCCGTGGACAAAGAGACTACAAGGAAGCTAGTCTACTGTGCTTTACAGAGACAAGGCTGAATGATAACATCCCCATAGAGAAGGTCACTTTTGGCGGTTTCCAGACCATCAGAGCGGACAGGGATAGCACTTCTTCCGGTAAGAGTAAGTGAGGGGGGCTGGCTTTATTAGTTAACAACAGATGGTGTAATCCGAGCCATATTACTGTTAAGGAACAGTTTTGTAGCCCGGACATTGAGCTGTTAGCCGTTAGCCTGAGACCCTACTATTTGACGAGGTAATTCACGGCGGCCATTGGTGTTATTGTTTACATCCCGCCCTCTGCTGACGCAAACAAAGCATGTGACTCTGTTAACGCGAGGTTACAGACAGCGCCATCCCAGTGCCTTCTTTACCATTTCGGGGGATTTTAACCATGCATCTCTCTCTTCAACGCTGCTCACGTTCAAACAGTTTGTGAAGTGCCCAACCATGAATAATACAACTCTGAACTTGTTATATGCTAATGTGAAGGATGCATACAACTCCACTGCACTCCCTCCCCTCAGTAGATCGGATCACAACCTTGTCCACCTCACCCCACTCTACAGGCCTATGGTCCAACAGCAGCCAGCGACCACTAGAACCATTAGGAGGTGGTCCCCGGAGGTGAATGAGGCCCTACAGAACTGCTTTGAGACAACAGACTGGGATGTGCTCTGTGAGGCTCATGGGGAGGACATTGATGGACTTACAGACAACACTGTACCCACCAGGAAGGTACGCTGTTTTCCAAATAATAAACCCTGGGTCACCAGCGACCTGAAGGCCCTGCTGAATGAGAAGAAGAGGGCGCTGAAGTTGCGGATTGCTGAGGGGAAGAGAGGGTATGAGGAGAAGATGGAGGATAAGCTGAGGCAGAGCCAAGTGAGAGAGGTGTGGAATGGTATGAGAAATATCACTGGCTTCAAAAAGTCAAACAGTGGGCAGACAGAGGGGACCCAGGACAGAGACAATGAGCTAACCCAATTTTTTAACAGGTTCGATACTGGCCCTGTCCAGCTCCCC
Organism: Thymallus thymallus; assembly: GCA_023634145.1. Classification (NCBI taxonomy): domain Eukaryota; kingdom Metazoa; phylum Chordata; class Actinopteri; order Salmoniformes; family Salmonidae; genus Thymallus; species Thymallus thymallus. Next base: position 12,961,257 of record CM042410.1, on the reverse strand, counting down.
AGGCCATACACCCTCACGGCTGTCCCACCCCCCCTTTGCTCACAACACCTCCGTTGAGACTATCAGCGAACCCCTCCCTTCCCCCCACCTCTGGACTGGAGAGACTACATCAATGGAAAGCGGCGGGCCCTGATGGCATCAGCCCAAGGGTACTGACCAATTGTGTGGAATACTCCAGCACCGCTTCAACCTTAGCCTGAAAAGGATCCTTGTGCTGTGGAAAACATCCTGCCTGGTCCCAGTGCCCAAGAAGGCGCACCCTACTGTCCTGAATGACTTCAGACCTGTAGCGCTAACATCCCACATCATGAAGACCCTGGAAAGGTTAGTCCTCGCTCACCTCAGATCCCTGGTGTGTACATCACTGGACCCCCTGCAGTTCGCATACCATCGCAACATTGGGGTGGATGATGCAATCATCTACCTTCTGCAGAGGGCCTACTGTGAGGGTTATGTTTTTTTGACTCCAGTGCCTTCAACACCATTCAGCCCCTGCTGACAATTTGTGCGGCTACAGAGCTGTGTGTCAGAACGGGCAGTGAGTTCAGATATAACTCTGAAACATGCCACCTGCAGAATTTCTCGGATGACTCCGCAATTGTACGGAGCATTACGGGTGGGCAGAAGGAGAAGTACAGGAGCACAATCAATGACTTTGTGGTGTGAGCAAAACCACCTTCAGCCAAACAAAGGAGATGGTTGTAGACTTCAGGAGGCCAAACCGACTGCAGTCCCTACACAGGGGATGGATGAAAGTTCCTGGGCTGGAAACACCGGGGCCCTGTACAAAAAGGGCCAGAGCCAACTCTACTTTCTGAGGAGGCTTAGGCTCTCTCTCTCTCTCTCTCTCTCTCTCTCTCTCTCTCTCTCTCTCTCTCTCTCTCTCCTCATCAGGCTCTGAATGCACAGTGAGGAGAGGTTGACTTGTTGTTGTCCCCTTCCTAGACAATGTACTGACGAAGAGAACGTGAAGAGGAGCTTTTTACATGTTGAAAGTATGTTCTTAACTAACGTTTTGTGTTTACAGTCCAGAAAGGATATCTTATGTTATGTATTTGGTATACACAGGGGAGAACAACTGCCCCCTATCATTGAAGCCATGAAGTTCAAGTCACACCTAGGTACTGCAGGTAGCTTTTTCCTGAAAGCAGGATCCCCCATTATATAAAAAAAGGACAGCACTGAACTCACCTGCAACCGAGCATTCGATATTTCCAAAACTACACTTCCTGCGCCATTGAGACCTAACATAGGAAATAATGGGGTGGCGTCACTGATGGCTCCGTCTATATTTGTTTGATAGTCTTCCACATTATATAAAGTATATATAGCAGACAAATAGAGAGGGAAATATGCTTTGCCCCTTGTCTATCTCATAGGATGGATAGATAAAGCTGGATTCTGAAGCGAATAAGGAATCTCAAGCATGTGACAGTTGCATACACATAAGCACAGACACATAGACCACCCTCTAAAAACACACACACCCACCCTGTCTGCAGTCTCAAACCCTTCACATCACTGAACTTTCTACCACATTCCGACACTGCAGGTGTGTTACCACAGCAACAAGCTCTTTCATTTGGAGCTGGGCTGATATCCTCATTCCGTTTGCAGATACTGGGCGCCGTACTACTATGTCTGACCCTGTAGGTCGGACGTCATTGTAAATAAGACTTAACTGATTTGTTCTTAACTGCCTAGTTAAATAAAGGTTACACATACTGCTCCGCTCTCTCGCTCGAGTCAATCATACTATGTAAATCTATCTCAATTTGACTTATAGCCAAGCCAATCCACCTCTTTCTATCTACAAATTAGAAATCTGGACCGACAGAGAGTTATAGAAAAATTAAAAGGAGAAATGTTAATGTTTACTGATCATATTTCATTGTTTAGTTCACTTTTGTTTATGATCTATTTCACTTACTTTGGCCATGTAAACACGTTACCCATGCCAAAAAACCTATTTGAATTGAATTGAAATGAAAGCCAAAAGACAGATAATTGGGTAACATCTGTCTCCATCCCTTAGCAAATGAGGGACATTAAATATAAATACATAAATAAATATAAGTGACTAAATGTGCCTTAACTCTACATAGCAGTGCATATGTGTAGGTGTGTGTATATTGTTTATGATTATAAACTGGATGGTTCAAGCCCTGACTGAATGCCGATTGGCTGACAGCCGTGGTATATCAGACCATATACCACGGGTATGACAAAACATTTATTTTTACTGCTCTAATTCCGTTAATTATACATGTGTGCTTATTAAAGTTCTTGTATACATACAGTACCGGTCAAAAGTTTGGACACACCTACTCATTCAAGGGTTTTTCTTTATTTTTACTATTTTCTACATTGTAGAATAATAGTGAAGACATCAAAAGTGTTAAACAAATCAAAATATATTTTATATTTGAGATTCTTCAAAGTAGCCACCCTTTACCTTGATGACAGCTTTGCACACTCTTGGCATTCTCTCAACCAGCTTCATGATGTACTCATTTGTAATGCATTTCAATTAACAGGCTTGCCTTCTTAAAAGTTACATTGTGTAATTTCTTTCCTTCTTAATGTGTTTGAGCCAATCAGTTGTGTTTTGACAAGGCAGGGGTGATATACAGAAGATAGCCCTATTTGGTAAAAGACCAAGTCCATATTATGGCAAGAACAGCTCAAATAACCAAAGAGAAATGACAGTCCATCATTACTTTACGACATGAAGGTCAGTCATTCCGTACAGTCGCAAAAACCACCAAGCGCCATGATGAAACTGGATCTTATGAGGACCGCTACAGGAAAGGAAGACCCAGAGTTACCTCGACTGCAGAGGATAAGTTCATTAGAGTTAACTACAACTCAGATTGCAGCCCAAATAAATGCTTCACCTAGTTCAAGTAACAGACACATCTCAACATCAACTGTTCAGAGGAGAATGCATGAATCAGGCCTTCATGGTCGAATTGCTGCAAAGAAACCATTGCTAAAGGACCCCAAGAAGAAGAAGACACTTGCTTGGGCCAAGAAACAGGAGCAATTGACATAAGACCAGTAGAAATCTGTTTTTTGATCTGATGAGTCCAAATTTGAGATTTTTGGAGTAGGTGAACAGATGATCTCTACGTGTGGTTCCCACCGTGAAGCATGGAGGAGGAGGTGTGATGGTGTGGAGGTGCTTTGCTGGTGACACTGTCTGTGATTTATTTAGAATTCAAGGCACACTTAACCAGCATGGCTATTACAGCATTCTGCAACAACACGCCATCCCATCTGGTTTGCGCTTAGTGGGACTATCATTTGTTTTTCAACAGGACAATGACCCAAACCACACCTCCAGGCTGTGTAAAGGCTATTTGACCAAGGAGAGTGATGGAGTGCTGCATCAGATGACCTGGCCTCCACAATCACCCAACCTCAACCCAATTGAGATGGTTTGGGATGAGTTGGACCACAGAGTGAAGGAAAATCAGCCAACAAGTGCTCATTATATGTCAAATCTAATCTAATTTTAGTGGTCACATACACGTGTTTAGCAGATGTTATTGTGGGTTTAGTGAAATGCTTGTAGAACCGATGTGGGAACTCCTTCAAGAATGTTGGAAAAGCATTCCTGATGAAGCTGGTGGAGAGAATGCCAATAATGTGCAAAGCTGTCATCAAGGCAAAGGGTGGCTACTTTGAAGAATCTCAAATATACTTCGACTACTTCATAGTTTTGATGTCTTCACTATTATTCTACAATGTAGAAAATAGTAAAAATAAAGAAAAACCCTTGAATGAGTAGGTGTGTCCAAACTTTTGACTGGTAAAAAAAAAAAAGAGAAACAGAGAGAAAGAAGCTAATTGAGCGTGTTTGAACACGCACATGCGCATCGGCTCCACAACTTTCTTGTTAGTCGATGCTCAGTCTGTTTTGCTTGACCTTCAAGATCCCCAGGGGGCTGGAATTATCGACTTTCCCTCTGTCTCCCTCCAACCTGTGTGCTCAGGTTGTCTGCTTCGCTGAGCTCCAAAGGACGACCGATGCATTCTGGGAAGAAGAAATAAGGCACACGAAGTCGTGATTCTCTGGGAAATTAGTTCTACTTATCTCCCGGCTGATCTGCTAAGTTACATCTACTGTGTTTATAGTGATGGGAATGATGAATGGAGATATACTGTGTGGAAGAAGACACAGAGAATACCTATTAGTGACCTCACTCACACATACACACAGACTCACACACACACTCACAGCCATTGCTGCTGTACCATGTTGTAGAGACATTGAACCACTGGTCACTTCCCGTTTACAGACCTGAATGAATAAATAAGTCCTGAGTGAATGAGTGATTACAGACCAGAGTTACTCACGGATGGATGCATAATTGTTAAACACCCCAACAGTTCCAGGTCTATGTTGCCGACGGCACGGCATCCTGGTGAGGCATTAAATAGTCAAATAGCCGCCGGCAGGAAGGACCTCCTGTAGCGCTCTCTGGCACACCGTGGTGGGATCAGTCTGTGACTGAAGATGCTCCTCTGCGTCATTACCATGGCATGCAGAGGGTGGGTGACGTTGTCCATGATGGCAAGTAGGAGTCTCTCCGTCCACCTCCTCTAGAGTGTCAAAGCTAATCCCCAGAACAGAGCTTGCCTTCCTAATCATCTTATTTACCCACGAAGCATCACTGGCTTTTATTTTGGCGCCCCAGCACACCAATGCAAAAAAGATGTCACCACAGACTGGTAGAAGGTATGCAGTAGTTTACTGCACACGTTGAAGGACCTGGGCCTCCTCAGAAAGTAGAGTCGGCTCTGTAACCTCGCGATAACAGAGTGGATGACGTCACACAATGTGTTTGCGTCCGTGGAGAGCGGGATGTAAACAATAACAGCAACGGCCACCATGAATTCCCTCGTCAAATAGTAGGGTCTCAGGCTAACGGCTAACAGCTCAATTTCTGGAATACAAAACTGTTACTTAACAGTAATATGTTTCGGATTACACCATCTGTTAACTAATAAAGCCAGCCCCCCTCCATTACTCTTACCAGAAGAAACGCTATCCCTGTCCCCTCTGATGGTCCGAAAACCGCCGATAGTTACGTTGTCTGTTTCAGTGAAACACAATAGGCTAGCTTCCTGGTATTCTCTTTGCCCATGGAACAGACCCTCAAGCTCGTCCATCTTGTTATGCAGCGATCTCATGTTGCCCATAATGATAGACGGTATAGCCGACTTGTACTTCCTCAGTTTGCCTTACACTTCAATCCCACCCTGCGTCCATGCCATCGCCTTTTCAACTCGTCCGGAATGTCAAACTTTTCCCTGAGGTGCAGCAGTGCTGAGTGTGCTAAATCCAGGAGCTGTGCTCGGTTGTAAATAATTGAGGACTCGCATGTACGTTCTGCGCTGAGAAAAATAAAAAGTGCCGCAGTGATAAAAAGGACCGCTAAAACCTTCGTAAAACAGTAGCACTCCATAATCCTGGACTGTTATAGTTCAACTGTTGATTTGAGTGCGCTGTAGCTGGTCTGTAGCTGGTCTCCAGCTGGTCTCTAGCTGGTCTCTAGCTGGTCTGCAGCTGGTCTGCAGCTGGTCTGTAGCTGGTCTGTAGCTGATCTCTAGCTGGTCTCTAGCTGGTCTGTAGCTGGTGTGCTGGACATGTTTAATGTTTGTGCTTTTCTGTGTTCTAATTTCTGTGTAATAATAATACCAAAAACGTACCTTGACTTCGAAGAGTTCCAGTGTTGTGTTGGAAAGTCATAGCCAGCTATCTTAAATAGCATCTCTCTGTTTAATTAGGGTGTTTCAGTAGGCAAAACTAGCTAACTGCATTTGCTAGCTAGTTAGCTCCAAAAGAAGGACACAATCTCTCTCTCTGTTTCTCTCTTTCTCTCTCTAACTTAATTTTGGAATAAATACATTTGTTCACAACTGTTCAACTATTGTCTTTCTCTCTCTTTGGGTCAACTACTCACCACATGTTATACACTGCAGTGCTAGCTAGCTTTAGCTTATTCTTTCAGTACTCAATTAATTCTCTGATCCTTTGATTGGGTGGACAACATGTCAGTTCATGCTACAAGAGCTCTCATAGGCTGGAGGACGTCTTCCGGAAGTTGTCATAATTACTGTGTAAGTCTATGGAAGGGGGTTGAGAACCATGAGCTTCCTAGGTTTTGTATTGAAGTCAATGTACCCAGAGGAGGATGGAAGCTAGCTGTCTTCCGGCTACACCATGGTGCTACCCTACAGAGTGCTGTTGAGGCTACTGTAGACCTTCTTTGCAAAATAGTGTGTTTTAATCAGTTATTTGGTGACTATATTTAGTATAGTTTTATCTCATTTATTAATTTTAAATGTTTTACAATTTAGATTTTTATGAAGTTCACTGAGGAGGATGGTCCTCCCCTTCCTCCTCTGAGGAGCCTCCACTGTTGCACACAGATTGAGTCCATGCAACTTATTATGTGACTTGTTAAGCAAATGTTTGCTCCTGAACTTATTTAGGCTAGCCATAACAAAGGGGTTGAATACTTATTGACTCAAGACATTTCAGATTTTCATTTTGAATTCATTTGAAAACATTTTTAAAAAACAAATTCCACTTTGACATTATAGGGTATTGTGTGTAGGCCAGTGAAACAAAATCTAATTTTAATAATTTTTTAATTCCGCCTGTAACACAACAAAATGTGAAATAAGTCAAGGGCTTGAACAATAAACACAGTAGCCTTCCCATCCCAGATTTCGGCACCAACTGCACTACACATTTCCCAATTGGGACAATAAAGACACTGACTGATATTGATTGCATTGACAGTGCCTTCAACTCAATCTATCCCTTAATCAGCACTCAGGGACAGAACCATGTGATTTGCTACTACCAGCAACCGCTGACCACTTTCCTCTGACCTCAGATCAGAGAGAGAGAAAAGCAGGGTTTGTTGACATCAAGCCGGTTCCATCATTTTAAGACAACAAGAAAAAAGGCACATCAAAGACAGAAGATGCCCTTTGTTCTTGTTCATCTTTGGTTGATCAAAAGTGCACAACATAGGATCATATTGGCTCTGCCATAGACAAAGTACATTTGATTCACAGTGGGGGTGCCAGTAGAGAGGTGGGAGGGGGCTGAGCTAATTTAGAATGATGGATCCAGGGAGAGAGTTGTAGCTGTATGCTTGTGGAAATGAGACTGATATGGATACAAATGTTTTAGTTTAGATTGAAGGCTTCACATAGTGTAAAGTGTAACAGATTAGACCGATTTCGCTCCCATATGAATTGTCTGTAATCTACGAAAACATGAAACTGATGTGTAATAGCATGGAACTGATGTGTAATAGCATGGAACTGATGTGTAGTAGCATGGAACTGAAGTCTAATAGAAGGGGAATATGTGTCTTGTTCCATTTAATGGTTCTGAAATAAGTGAGACCCCTGGCTGTAAACACAATGCTCAAAAACAACCAATCAAAGCTGTTGGTCCTTAATTCAAACTGGAAAAGCATCTAGAAAGGGCTCTATAAATCCAATCAATGATTCAATTAGTTAAATAATATCCTATTACCAGATAGACTGACCGAATAAACACAAGTGGCTTGCATCGTGGCCAACCAATAGGAGGTAGAATCTCTAGCTTGCATCTAGGATCGTAGCTACATATAAGGACTTTTGCGATAATTTTAAAAAATAAAACGTTTTCTTTTTTTTCTTTTGGGGAACTTAGGGTCTCAACTTACTATTGCGAGTTAGAATAGTACAATACACAAGGTGCAATTTGGAAACTTGTTTGTGCATCAGCAGTTTCCTCTTGTTACACTGAATGTACAAAACACTGTACATAAGCTTCAGCTTTCAACACTGCTTGCATCATGGCCAACCAATAGGAGACAGAAGCCCTAGCCAGGCTATGGAAGAGGAACCAATAGGAGAGTCGATAAATGTCACAGAGTCCTTGTGGTACAACATGGCACCCTATTATGAGATCCCCTGTGCGACACTCACACATGCCGCAGAAAATGCACATGCATGCACGCACGCACACACACACTGACAGATGGGACTGAAGTGACGGGTGACTGACAGAGTCAAAGCCACAGGGCCCACTGGGGAATGACTAGGTTAATAAGAGGAAAAACTGTATTTCTCCCCTCCTTTACCTACCTCCCTCCCTTCCTCTCTCATATGGAATTAATTTAAAATTCCTGTCACATGCAGGTGTACACGAGGTGGTAAACTCGCCTGAGACCCAAAGACTTGTGTGAGATCCCTGAGCTAATGCCTAGGCTATTCAGCAAACTTACACAGCGTGTAAAAACACGGATTCAAACCCTGGTTGGTCACACAGGCAATTCCTTCATCTTTATCCCTGCTTCTCCATCACTTGGTAATAAACATATCTCTCCCTCTCTTCAAACACCTTTGAACTTGTCACTTCCTCCCTCTCTCTCCATTCTCCTCTCTCTCCATTCTCCTCTCTCCATTCTCCTCTCTCCTTTATTTCCTTTCTCTCCATTCTCCTCTCTCTCCTCTCTCTCCATTCTCCTGTCTCTCCTTTAATTATCAGCTTGTTCCCAGAAGCCTGAGAGAGAAAGAGTAACCATCACATTATCACGGCAACCATTTCCTTATAATTCAGTGTCCTTTTGTTGTGCAGCTGGTGAATAGAATGAGGAAGTAGCATAAGCGCCACTGAGAGACCATCCATTACAGAGGAAATATGAATTCTAATAACCCATCGTAATGTTTTTGTCCTCCAACCCCCCTCCTTGCCTCCCATTCTCTTTCTCCATTCTTCATCCCTTTTTCTTTTCCCCTTCTCTTAGTAGTGTAAAATGGGTCAGGGAGCGGCTTCATCCAATGGTAGTTTATGATTTTCAATGCAAAGATAGAGAGGTTCTTCTACCTTAATGGAGCTGGCTTCAAAAGATACATTTTTAAAAGGAGGAGGGAAGGTACTTTATTCCAAAATAGGGCTTTGTGAAAGGGAACCATGAAACCAAGGTGCTTTGTTTCATGAGGGGCGCTATTGGTGGGGGCCCTCGCTGGCACTGGCTCTGTGGATGCATCATGTACTAATGACAGGCCTACACAAGAGCATGCTAAGTGGTGCTCAGAGCTACTTCAGATGGGAAAGGGACGCTCTATTGTGATGTTTGTTTCGTAATATCCAACTGAAAATTATCATGATAAAACAGAAATGCAGAATAAGACTTAAGACATTTACTATGAATATTGATACATTTCCATACATTTCTTTCTGATGGGTTTACTCTAAAACAGTTGTCCTAAGATTTTATCAGTGTCATACATTTGCAATCATGTACTGTTGTTAACCATGTACTATGCAAATGACATTGCAGGTCTCGTTGCTAAAATAGTAAAAAATTCAAGAAGTAATTTGCGTAATATGGACTTGTACAGACACATGCACGCACATGCACACACACACACACACACACACACACACACACACACACACACACACACACACACACACACACACACACACACACACACACACACACACACACACACACACACACACACATACACACACACACACACACACACACACACACATACACACACACACACACACACACACACACACACACACACACACACACACACACACACACACACACACACATGCACACACACACACACACACACACACACACACACACACACACACACACACACACACACACACACACACACACACACACACACACACACACACACACACACACACACATACACGCACACACATACACGCACACACACATGCACACTACAATTGCACCTCAGGCAACAATATTTTGGCAAAGGCTGTAAATTATGTTACACAAATGAGCCTTTCCTAATGAAACACTTGAATTGACTAAAAGAGATGTGTGGAAGCAGGGTGAGAAGGGCGGCCATGCCAGCCAGCTTAGTGTAACTGCACAGCAACAACAGCAGACCGCCTAAGGTACTGTTTAGGATGATGAATATGAATAAAGCTGTGTGTTTTTTAAATGAGCTATTACAGGGAACATGGAGTTTAGTGAGTTTGATAGGAATGATTTATTTCCTGCTGTCTCCACATGCACTAACGCAAGCAAACACACACACAAACACACACACTGTTCACCTGTGAGAAATGCCTTGTCCTTCCTGTACAAAGCTAGCGCTGGCGGCTAATTCCGTGTTTCATCTGTTCGGCCCAAAGGGAAAGAGTGAGCAAGACCAGACATGTTGCAACTCTCACTGTCAGGTTGGAAATATTTACAAAGAGAGATGTTGAGAAATAGGTGCTGGCTATGCTATGTTCCTATCATTACATTTAAACCACTCTGCCAGAAAGTGCCTAAAATAATCAAATTAAAGTTTATTTTAAGTGCATTTAAACATCTCAATGAACGTTACAAAAAAAGGTCAATAGAGTGTAACCATTCTGAGTGAACCCACAGTGATTCATCAGTTGCTTGCTTGATTGCTTGATTGATTGAATTGGGGCCAGAGTGTTTGGTCATCATCCCAAAAGTGTGATAGCCTAACTTCTGTTTGTAAGCAATGTACAACACTGTCTTGTCACCATCAGTAAAGTAGCCACTCTACTACCAATAAGGGCTCAATTCAATCTGCATCGCTGAAGCGTTACACACTGTGCAATATACATATAAAAGGTAATTCCCGATTGAGCCGACATTTGCAGCGTTTACCATGAATGCAGTCTCTGCTAATGCGAGAACGTTGCATGTAAATTTAAATCATGCTGTACCGCTTAATTTCTGCAATACGAATTGAATATAGCTCAAGTGTAACTGAACTGCAGCAATCAATGACATCAAGTCACTTAGATGAGCTGTTTCAGCCAAAGCAATTGGGGACAACAACAGGTAAATGTGTTCTTCCCTGGTGTCACTAATAGAAATGACACCTCACACCTGCATGTATTGGGGGACAGCGGTGTGGTAAGTAATGAACAACACTGAATGGATACATTTTACAATGTCACAGTAGAGGTCCTGTAACCTAACGTAGCTGTGAACTAATGAAGACTTTATTTAGCAGGGGCGGAGGTACGATGGCAGGTGATTTAATGAAGAGAGAGGCCTGGGGGGCACCGGAAGCCAATTTAATAATAAAGAAGTACACCCTGCTGGGTTTGATGTGTATGTGTGTGTGCTATCTTCGTGGTGGTAACACGCAGGCTACAGTATCAGCGTGTGACAGAAATAATCCACTGATTCACCTTGAGAAGGATAACACCAGCACTATAATTACAAGCTCCCTGTCTATCTCCTTTTCTCTTGTTCTCTGTCACTCTCCCCTTTTCTTTCTCTCTCTCTCTGTGTACATGTGTCAATGGTGGCTCTACTGAAGACCACCTACCAGGACTGACTGACTGACTGACTGACTGTCTGACTCTCTCTCTCTCTCTCTCTCTCTCTCTCTCTCTCTCTCTCTCTCTCTCTCTCTCTCTCTCTCTCTCTCCTTTCTCTCTCTCGCTCCCACTCTCTCTCCTTTCTCTCTCTCTTGCTCATAACTAAATCCCTCTCTTTCATTTCCTCTCACATTCTCTCTCTTATAGCTTGGCTACTTGCCGTAGCCAATTAAATCATGTCCTCTTATCTTCTCCCCAGCAGATCTTTTCCTCCATGACAAAGACTTCTGCCAAAATGGAAACTATTCCAGCCTTTCTTGATACTGACCATACATCAATATGAAGTGTTTTAAAGTCTTAAAAAGTTTAAAACTGTTTTTGCAGTTTAGGGAAACAGGAAGCATTCAGCCATGCAGTTGAATTACAGGGTTGCATATAATAATATTTTCTTTATACTTTATATTTCAGCTATAATATTTACAGAGAAATCTGTTTTCCACTCAGTGCTTTCAAAATACAAATGTCTAGCTGTATCTTATTACCCAGTCGTTTACATTTTAATTCCACAGTCTGGGAATTAGAGAAAGTATGAAACAAACCACACCCTCCATTCCAGACAATGAGGTCAGACGCCACCTTCCTCCTCCATTTATCCACCCCATCATCCCTTCATGTCATCCCTTCATATCATCCCTTCATTCCACCTCAAGGCAGCGTTGCAGTGAGTGAAGGGTAATTCGGCGTATTTATGACAGATCTGGGTTGCTTCTCCAGATCGCCTCAGCAGGAGCCTGGTGTCTTCTGCTGCATCGGTATAGATCTTACACACGCGCACACACGCACGCACGCACACACACGCTCTCACGCAGACAGACAGACAGACAGACAGACAGACAGACAGACAGACAGACAGACAGACAGACAGACAGACAGACAGACAGACAGACAGACAGACAGACAGACAGACAGACAGACAGACAGACTCTAATGCACACACATCAACAGGCACACACTCTCACAAGATGCAACATTCACATACACACCTTTCTATTGCTTTGTGTCACACACACTAACACACCCTCTCTTAGACTATAATATACACACCTTATTTCGATCCCTCTGTTACTCATGCTCACATACACACACACACTCACACACACTTCTCTCTCCCTCTGTCTTCTTCTCTCTCTGCAGTGATTGCAGGCTGTTCCTCCATTTAGCCTACACATGTTTTATTTGGTAATTACTCCTGAGTAATGGAGACTGCTGTGGCCCCACACACATCATTAAACTCCACTTCACTGACTCATCCTACTAAAGGACTGAGAGTGAGAGAGAGTGAGAGAGAGAGAGAGAGAGAGAGAGAGAGAGAGAGAGAGAGAGAGAGAGAGAGAGAGAGAGAGCGAGAGAGAGAGAGAGAGAGAGAGAGAGAGAGAGAGAGAGAGAGAATACTCTTCCGATCAACATCAATACTTTTGTCAGATATTCAATAATTAATTAGTAGTTGCTCAGGTCAATATTGTTCTGGTCATTAAATATTGTGTCTTTCGATTGATCTAATTTTCAAACGTTTTAGTAGAATCTGATATTTCTTAATTGTGATATAATGACATGCTGTCACATTATTCTTATTAGTCATAACTCTGACTAAAATCATGTGCAGAATGAACCCTGACTAAAATCATATGCAGAATGAACACTGACTAAAATCATGTGCAGAATTAACCCTGACTAAAATCATATGCAGAATGAACCCTGACTAAAATCATATGCAGAATGAACCCTGACTAAAATCATATGCAGAATGGACCCTGACTAAAATCATATGCAGAATGAACTTTGACTAAAATCATGTGCAGAATGAACCCTGACTAAAATCATATGCAGAATGAACACTGACTAAAATCATGTGCAGAATTAACCCTGACTAAAATCATATGCAGAATGAACCCTGACTAAAATCATATGCAGAATGAACCCTGACTAAAATCATATGCAGAATGAACTCTGACTAAAATCATATACAGAATTAACCCTGACTAAAATCATATGCAGAATGAACCCTGACTAAAATCATATGCAGAATGAACCCTGACTAAAATCATATGCACAATAAACTCTGACTAAAATCATATGCAGAATGAACCCTGACTAAAATCATATGCAGAATGAACCCTGACTAAAATCATATGCAGAATGAACCCTGACTAAAATCATATGCAGAATGAACCCTGACTGAAGTCCCAATTCCATCTCTCATGCCCTTTGAGTTGGTGAAACTCCAAAGACCTAAACCATAAACCAGAGCGTAAGACCAAACCCATTAAACGCTATATAATGTGTCTATATAAAATCCATTGATGAGTTGGCTATTGAACGAGTACAGCAGGAATTAATGAGGTTGTTATTATGCTTTATAGTGTGTGAAACACCTTGTTGTAGATATTGACCTTTTCAAAATGGCCATGCAATTTTAGTGGCTGAAAGTTATTAAAGTTATTAAAATAATTACTAAATGCATTGCAAGACTCATTAGAAAGTCCATCGGATTGGAATGAAATGCTCTCATATAGGAGGAGCTATAGTGCCTTATGCCTTACAACCTACACCACCAATCTCTAACTATAATCACCCTCTGCACTTGAAGGTGAAAATCATGAGCCAGCCAATGGTCAGCTCCCTCTATTCTGGTCAATCCCCAGGTAAAAACCATGCACCTATACCCAATCACCATTACCCTGAGCCAATGGCAACAGAGAGAGAGAAATAAGGTAAGAGAGAAAAAGAGAAAGAGAGAGAGAGCACGATAGAGAGCAAGAGAGAGACAGGATCAGAGACAGAGAGCGAGAGAGAGAGAGAGAGAGAGAGAGAGAGAGAGAGAGAGAGAGAGAGAGAGAGAGAGAGAGAGAGAGAGAGAGAGAGAGAGAGAGAGAGAGAGAGAGAGAGAGAGAGAGAGCATGAGAGAGAGCGAGAGAGAGACAGGACCAGAGATAGAGTGCGAGAGAGAACACGAGAGAGCGAGAGAGATACAGGATCAGAGACAGAGAGCGAGAGAGAGACCCTATATTTTTTACCCTTTTTGACCCTATAACAAAGAACAAACAGCAAAAAAATATACATGATAAAATGCAAATCTTAGAATCAACTATTAAAGACTACCAGAACCCACTGGATTCTCCAACTGAATGAACTACAGGACAAAATACAAACCCTCCAACCCAAAACGGCCTGTGGTGTTGACGGTATCCTCAATGGAATGATAAAATATACAGACTACAAATTTCAAAACTCTTTAACATCATCCTTAGCTCTGGCATCTTCCCCAATATTTGGAACCAAGGACTGATCACCCCAATACACAAAAGTGGAGACAAATTTGACCCCAATAACTACCATGGGATATGCGACAACAGCAACCTTGGGAAAATCCTCTGCATTATCATTAACAGCAGACTAGTTAATTTCCTCAGTGAAAACAAAGTACTGAGCAAATGTTAAATTGGCTTTTTACCAAATTACCGTAAGACAGACCACGTATTCACCCTGCACACCTTGATTGACAAACAAACAAACCAAAACAAAGGCAAAGTCTTCTCATGCTTTGTTAATTTAAAAAAAGGTTTTGGCATGAGGGTCTGATATAGAAATGTCTGGAAAGTGGTATTAGGGTAAAAACATACAACATTATAAAAATCCATGTACAAAAATAACAAGTGTGCGGTTAAAATTGGCAAAAAACACACACACACTTCTTTCCACAGGGCTGTGGTGTGAGACAGGGATGCAGTTTAAGCCACACCCTCTTCAACATATATATCAACGATTTGGCGAGGGCAATAGAACAGTCTACAGCACCCGGCCTCACCCTACTAGAAACTGAAGTCAAATGTCTACTGTTTGCTGATGATCTGGTGCTTCTGTCACCAACCAAGGAGGGCCTACAGCATCACCTAGATCTTCTGCACAGATTCTGTCAGACCTGGGCCCTGACAGTAAATCTCAGTAAGACAAAAATAATGGTGTTCCAAAAAAGGTCCAGTTGCCAGGACCACAAATACAAATTTCATCTAGACACCGTTGCCTTAGAGCACACAAAAAACGATACAAACCTCGGCCTAAACATCAGCGCCACAGGTAACTTCCACAAAGCTGTGAAGAAGGGCCTTCTATGCCATCAAAAGGATCATAAAATTCAACATACCAATTCGAATCTTGCTAGAAATACTTGTATCAGTTATAGAACCCATTGCCACTTATGGTTGTGAGGTCTGGGGTCTGCTCACCATCCAAGAGTTCACAAAATGGGACAAACACCAAATTGAATTAGGCCGATACCTGCTAATTATCTAAATCCAGAAAAAAGCTGTTAAATTCTACAACCACCTAAATGGAAGTGAGAGAGAGAGAGAGAAAGAGAGAGAGAGAGAAAGAGAGATAGAAAGAGAGAGAAAGAGAGCATGAGAGAGAGAAAGAGTGAGAGAGTGAGAGAGCGAGAGAGAGAGAGAGAGAGAGAGAGAGAGAGAGAGAGAGAGAGAGAGAGAGAGAGAGAGAGTTTTAAATAACCATTATTGGTTCTGGGAACCAACAATACAATAAACACTCAAACAAACAACACGGTGGTTACACATCAATTAAAAACACAACACCAAATCTTCCTCCACAGTAACACAACAGCCTCTGAATACCCCATATACTCAGAAACAGCCCAACGTTGTTAACCATTTTGTAATAGGCAAACTCAACTCTAAGTCTCGCTGCCATCATCCCCTCCAGCATTCCCACCACATCCACAGACCCCTGTCCCCGAATACTGTTCTTTTGTGTCTTCCATATTACTAATTTAGCTGCCCCTGACACAAAGTTAAGCAATATAACTACACCCCTTCGACTAAACATGTACTTTAGCCCAAATATGAACTTTTGGGCAGAAAAAACCTCTCCCAGAGCTGAAAACCAACCAGTGATAAGGTCAATCATCCTGACCAACCTGGGACACTGTAAGAACAGATGTGCCAGAGTTTCAGACTAAGCACAGAATGGACACCCCTCCCCAACAGTAGGATCCAGGTGTACCAGATGCCTATTAGTGGCTATGGCTGCATGTATTATCCTCCATTGGAGGTCAGCTGTCCTCTTTTCATTAGGCAGTTTGTATAAAGACCGCCAACAGCCTTTTGGGGAGGCACCTGGACCAAACACACCTGCCCACCTCGTTGATTTGACCCCTTCTAGGGAAGAAGCTTGGGACACTTTAACACAGATTTTGTACATGGCCTTCTTTCTCACCACCTTGAACTCCCCCAGCTCCAGGGTATCGAAGGAAAGCAGCATCCCCACATCCTCCTCTCATGCCCCCACCGCAGCACCAACAATCAGCGGAGGGAACACATGATCCAGACCCTCCGTCCACCGATCAGAATTGGAAGTGTCAGTCAAGTACTGCCGATGAAGTACTGGCAAAGAATCGCAGACCTCAACTACGACCTTCCTGACTAGACGAGATGATCGGATGCCCGCTCTTTCTCCCAGCTCCTCCAACTATCTGCTCATGCTCCGCATCAGATGACCCATGGACGGGGATGGGGCAGCTCAAACCACCCCCCATCTTCACCATACATGAGGCCCCAGCATACAGTAAAAAAAGGCTTTCATTGTTTTGTACAAATACTGATGGTCAACACGGTCAAAAGCCTTCTCCTGATCCAAAGAAAGCAAGCCCCCATTCACATCAAACAGTTTACAAAAGTCTAAAACATCCCTTATTAGAAACAAATTATCAACAATAGAGCGGTCAGGTACACAAGACTGGTCCTTGTGGACCAACAGCCCCAGATATTCTTTCAACCTGTTTGAGAGACACTTACACTGCAGATGTAATTTTGTATTCTGCACACAGCAATGCAAAAGGTCGCTATTTTTTTTTAAAGAGCCAAAGCCCCCTTTTTTGGCAACAATAAAAGCACAGCACGTTGACAGGATACAGGAAGAAGATTCACACACCACTTCATAAAAATCCCCCCTATAGACCCCCAAAAGTGCTTATAGAATTCAGATTGTAAACCATCGATGCCAGGGGCTCGGACTGATAAGAGCTGCATAACTGCAGTGGACAGCTCCAGCAGCGTAATGTCAGAGTCCAAAGCAGCTCTCTGCTCAGGGCCCAATTGAGGAAGTCCATGTAACAACTGATCAGCACACAGAGAATCACAATCATCCGCCTTATAGAGGGCAGAGTAGAAATCCACGGCATGTTGGCGCTTCTCACCGTTAGCTTCCCATCAAGGAGATGAAGGCAGACCATCTGTTTGCGTTGCAATGTCGACTGCCCTAGGTTAAAAAAAAAAGCGATACGAGCATTCATATCCTTGATGGTAGCAAAGCGAGACCTAATCAAGGCACCATTCACTCTTTCATGTAAATATGACCTCAGTTCATGTCTCTTGTCCTGTAAGTTCATGACTAGTCCGGCGTCATTCTGAGTGAGCAACTTCGATTCAATAGATTTGATGTCCTGTTCAAGGGCCCTAATAGTCTCTTTAAATTCCATACAAGACAGAGCCATATACTGTTGGCAAAACACTCGTATTTGGGCCTTCCCAACCTCCCACCATTATCTCAACGACTCAAAATTCCTTTTAGTAAACCTTTTCCAAAACAGCAAAACCTTTTCACAAAACATGACATCATGTAATAACTTAACATTAAAATACCAATAAGGTGATGACCTTCGTGGACAGGACAAGTGAATATCAACAGTCACAACATGGTGGTCAGAAAAACCCACAGGAGTAATGTCACACCTTACAACCCTACTACAGTAATGCTCAGATACATACAACCTGTCTAACCTTGATGCACTGACATGACCTTCATTAACTTTTAGCAATGTTTACTGCCTAACCAGACAGACAAGTAGCTGACTGCAGGTGAGGTTCTTCAGCAGTGCGATCAACAGTAAAATTCACTGTACAGTTCCAGTCTCCCCCAAAAACCATACACCCCTCTTCTTCACACTGTCTTAAGGTTTCCTTTATTTCTTCAAATACAGAAATACGCTCTGTACCCTCATTAGGAGCATATACATTCAAAGAAACAAAAAATAAAAAACATAATTTCCGCCTTCACCACAAAACCCAACCCTTTACAATCTCTGTTGTAGATACCACAGTCACCCCTAAACCTGAGGGAAACAAAAAAATTGCCACCCCAGCACTGAAATGAGTACCATGACTGAGTATATGCTGCCCCTCCCACCACATACCCCAGTCAGCCTCATTGGCCTCATCACTGTGTCTCCTGTAGAAAAACGACATAAAGCCTTTTCTGTTTTATTACTTCTAATACCCAAGCCCTTTTATTCCTATTGAGAGAACCTACCCTTAGTGCCTCCATATTGAAAAGAGAAAGGGAAAGGAGAAGAAACCACAGAGAACCCACACAAAGACAGAATAACACCCTGCATGATCGTCATCATTGTTTTAATTTTCTCTTAACCTTACCACATTTCCCACTAACTTTTGCTGCCGTGACAGCAGTAACACATTTCCTCAAACTGAAACGCTTCTTCACACTCAACTGGTCTAACCCCACTTCTGTAACACCACAGCTGACCTCACAAACTTATTAACATAAAAAAAATCTGCCAATTTGACAGATTTCCCAAAAGTCTGATCCAGGAACGCATTTACCTCTTCTAAATTGTAAATTGAGTCCTCACCAGATGCTATCATATCAACAGAGATGTCCATATCCTTCTCCTGATCCTCCTCAACTGAGGCCACAGACCCCTGACTCCCCTCTGCCACATCACTCTCAACACTCCCCACTTTCACCCCATCACTCGTACCAGGCATCTTCTCCACTACCTGGGAGACCAGCCCCACCTGAACCCCCTCTGGTACCCCATCACTTGTACCGGGCATCTTCTCCACTACCTGGGAGACTAGCCCCACCTGAACCCCCTCTGGTACCCCATTACTCGTAGTGGACATCTCCTCCACTACCTGGGAGACTAGCCCCACCTGAACTCCCTCCTGTACCCCATCACTCGTACTGGGCATCTCCTCACCAGTCTGAAGAAGTGGCTTCCCAGATCCGCCCTTACTTCCTATAACAATATTTTTATGCTGCACATCAGACGCTATGTTTCCCTATGGTACAAGCTGCAACTCAGTACGCTCAACACTGACAACTTGTTCTTCAGCAACAGGTGCTTGTGGCTGCTCTACCACTGTCGGCCCACCTCTCCCTACATCAGTGGGCCCAGGCGTTATGACGACCACCTACGGCCCTCCCTCTGCCTTCTCCCTTTTTTGGCAACCATGTCACTTATGGCCAACACACTCAAAACACTGTTGACTACCCGTACTAGCATAAGCCATATACACTATGTTGTCATACTTTACTTTAAACGATAACTCCAAAGTCTGCTCCGGTGAGTCCAAAAACGTAAACCTGTTGCCGAAACGACAGAACCTGTTTCAGAGCCGGGTGTTTGCAACCCAACGGGACAATCTTAATTGAACTTGCAAACTTCCCAAACCTCAATAACTCACGCTCCAATAGCTTATTGGGAATAAACGGCGGTACATTCGAAATTGTTACCCTTGTTGACGGACAGAAAAGCGGCGTAACTTGAATAAACATACCTTTAAGAAGTACGCCATGCTCAACCATTCAATCAACAAGACGCTCTTCTTTAAGATAAACCACCATCTCTTTATTCATCCACGACGCATAAGCCACATGTTCATAGTCTACCTTCTCTCCAACGGCGACCAGAAACTCCTCCACAGTGACAGGAGCTTCAGTAACACACCTGAAGCCGTGCTGAAGTGACAGGGACGGCGTCCCCACTTGGGTCGCCATCCCCACCAAAGCCAGGGCAATTCCAACAGAAAATACACTATACCTAATTCTACCACTAATAAAGTATAACCTTAATCATGCATAGAAAAAGGAAAAGGAAACAAGAAAGAAAACTCATGCGATCTAACTCCAGACACCACTCACGCTCGCTCATACAATTCCCAGCATGCACCAAACACTCCCAGCATGCAGATAGAGAGATAGAGAGAGAGAGGGGGGGGCAGTCAGTATGTTGCTGTCTGTCAGAGATTGATGGCTGTGGCTGTCTTGTGACAGGTCCATCTCTCCTCTTTAAGATGTGTGGAAAGATGGACTCGGGGGGGAGGGACACACCTCATCCGAGAACACCTCATAAAGCATATTGATGTACGGCCCCACTGGTTCTCTCTTTCACACTTCACACCGGTTTCACGCTCACCCTTTACTTCACACGCACACACATGCACATACACGCACGCACACACATACATGCACACACACACACACACATGCATACACACACAACACAAACAAGTGAGAAAAGGAGGGATGAGACAGAGAAAGGAGGTGACATGCTTTCATTCTTTTCACACTAAGTGGCAACAGGGAGGGGCGGTTAAGGCAGAGAGAGGAAAGTAGTCGAGTAACAGCTCTGGAAGAACGAAATGCAATTAAACACAGTTGACTAATTTCAGGGGAACCGTCTTCTCTTTCTCTCCCTTTCAGGATTCATAAAACATTTTAGAAAAAGGTTCAGTGTCATTATCCTGGCAAGGGGAGGGTGCCTGAGTACTGAAAACAGGAGTGCCAATAATTTTGACACCTATCTTTTTAATATTTTTTGTATTACTTGTTAACACTAGAAGCGATGAGCCAGTCATTTTCACGACATATGAATTGCAAATTCAAATACCTCAGCCATTTTTAAAGTCATGCCCCCCTCTGTCCTTGACTTTTTATAATAAGTCTATTTTAGTTTGTTAGAATTTCAATATCACGAACAGAATGTGTTAGAAGCAGTTTTAAGAGGACATCCCCCCTGCCCCTCATTCACCGGCAATCAGCCTGCAGCAGATAGCCTACAGAATCAGAATCACCTTTATTTTCGACAAATACGTTTGTATATACAGGAATTTGACTTGGTGAAATGGTGCTGCCACAATAAACTGAATATACAGACAGTCTATAAACAGGACATACACTCTTAGAAGTAAAGGTGCCATCTATAACCTAAAAGGGTTCTTCGGCTGTCCCCATTGGAGAACCCTTTGAAGAACCCTTTTTGGTTTCAGGCAGAACCTTTTTGAGTTCCATGTAGAACTCTTTACACAGAGGGTTCTACATGGAACCCAAAATAGTTCTGCCTGGAACCAAAAAGGGTTCTTCAAAGGGTTCTCCTATGGGGACAGCCGAAGAACCCTTTTTTTCTAAGAGTGTACAGACATCATATGTAGAAGCAGAGTTGACACAAATCTATATGCGGTGTGCACACTGTAAACTAAGAAACATAAACTAATGAAAATGCAATTGTGTTTTTTTTACCCAAGACCTTCATAAACACAATCAAACGATTATTTTATTAATTAAACGATTATAACATGATATATGAAAAATATTTATTAGACTGTTGCAATCAAAATGCTAATTGGCTCAATGTGGGGTCCCTCAATGCCTGGCTTTTCTAGTGTTAAACAAAATATTTTTCTCTGAGCAATTGTATTAGTATAAAATATAATATAGCTTAGAATTTGTATTATTTACTATTTCATACAGTTCTTTTTTGTTCATCTTTATCAAGGGTGCCAATAAATGACTGTAGACTACTGTTGCAACCTAACAACATATTCTCATGTTCCACATGGTAGATATAGTTGTGACAATGTCATAAAATAGAGGTGAATGAGTACATAGCCTACAGAGGCAAAATAGAGGTGAATGAGTACATAGCCTACAGAGGCGAAATAGAGGTGAATGGGTACATAGCCTACAGAGGCAAAATAGAGGTGAATGAGTACATAGCTTACAGAGGCAAAATAGAGGTGAATGAGTACATAGCTTACAGAGGCAAAATAGAGGTGAATGAGTACATAGCTTACAGAGGCAAAATTAAAAGTAAATATAGAAATTAGCAGGTAAGTCCTACCACTGCAAATTCGGTTGTGTCAGCGTCCTCTTCCTCAGTTCCTGAGGGTGAAAAGCAGAACACCCGTAGTGGAGCTATACATACCTAAACCCTGCACAGGCTCAACTTTGGATGCCGCTTGTCCTTCAAGTTAACAGGCTACTGATGTTGCATGACTGACATGAGTTTCCTCTAGCAACAATTCTCACATTGACAACTGCTTATTGTAAAGAATGAGAAATGAACTGCTTCTTGTCAATAATGACAATAACTAACATTCTAAACTAGTTAAACAGAATTGTGTGCATCACTCGTTCCACATGTTCCACCTGTGTTAGCAGAATAACCAGCATTTTCCCAATGAATGATATACCATCGCAAACAGATTATGAAAGTAGGCTCCTACTGCATGTGCTACTTGTCAATTCTCCCCCAAAAGATATTCCTGATAAGCATTGCTTTGATTGTGTGTGGTGCAGATGCGTGTTTGAATTATAAAATACCAAGGGGAAGTGGGTGAGGCAGAGCAGTATGTCTCTTTTTCATTATTTGGCTTATTCAAAGGTCTCATATGCCCTTGTTTGAAGCCGGTCCAGTCTCTCTGACTCTAAATAGCCAATGCATTATTCAACAATCCTCTGCTCTTCTAAATCAAAGAGTTCTCTAAAGTATTACACTTTGAATATGGAGTTATCTATCAAAACTTGGCCAAATCACGCAACCCATTTCTCAGCACAGGCACTTGATTATACAAACATATCAACAGTACAGAGAGGGTATTTGGCCATGTAGGACACAGAAAGGGAGGGCAAAGTAACCTTTTACTGCAGTGGGCTAAATCAGGGTATAACGATACAAGGCGAGACCCAGATGCAGACACAGGAGGCAGATGGCTAGAGCTCTGATATTTATTATAATAAAGACCCAGATGCAGACACAGGAGGCAGATGGTTAGAGCTCCGATATTTATTATAATAAAGATCCAGATGCAGAAACAGGAGGCAGATGGTTAGAGCTCCGATATTTATTATAATAAAGACCCAGATGCAGACACAGGAGGCAGATGGCTAGAGCTCTGATATTTATTATAATATAGACCCAGATGCAGACACAGGAGGCAGATGGTTAGAGCTCCGATATTTATTATAATAAAGACCCAGATGCAGACACAGGAGGCAGATAGTTAGAGCTCCGATATTTATTATTATAAAGGGAATAGGGAAAGGGCAGGTCAGGGACAGGCAATAGTTCATCAACCAGATAGAGTCCGAGCAGTACAGTGGAACAGGCAGTCTCGTGGTCAGGGTAGGCAGGGGTTCAATAACCAGGGCTGAGTTCAAGACGGTACAAGATGGCAGGCAGGCTCAAGGTCCAGATAGGCAGAATGGTCAGACAGACGGGCTTGGTGTCAGGTCAGGCAAAGGGTCAGAACCGGGAGGACTAGAACAACAGAGACTAGGAACGAAAGGAGCTAGAAAAAACACACTGGTTGTCTTGGCAAGACAAGACGAACAGACACAGAGAGACAGAAGACACAGGAATTAATACACAAGGGATAATGAGCGACACCTGGAGGGGGTGGGGACAAGCACAAGGACAGGTGAAATGGATCAGGGTGTGACACAGGGTGCTTCTTGGTAGTCTTAAACAAATCTACTTTGAAACAAACATATACACCTCACACACATGGTTATGGCCTTTAAAAAAAAAAGACACCTCTACCATGTCAGATATAGAGTTGAAATGTATAAAATTTTGAGTTTGCATCCCAATATTACACTTTATATACATCACATAAGATTGAAATGTAACAAAACCATTTGACATAGAAACACTGGATTTTGGGCTGTTAAAAGAAAGTAGAAGGCAAAATGTTGATTTCCGTAACTGCTATTCATGTGTAATTACATGATTCTGACATGCAAAAACTTGGTATATTTGGAAAGAAGACATCTGGGAGAAAATTATCTGAAGATAGGTAGCAGTTACATAGTTCAGAATATACAAGATCAACCACATACATTTTTTTTAAAGTCATCTTTAATTGACAAGCTTTAAGTTAATTATTGATGACTAGAGCTGGAAACACATCAGATGGCTTCCACAACATGTGAACAATATCAGAAAAACATTTGGATTTTTTATTTAACCTTTCCTTAGCTAGGCAAGTCAGTTAAGAACAAATTCTTATTTACAATGATGGCCACACTGGCCAAACTCGGACGACGCTAGGCCAATTGTGCGACACCCTATGGGACTCCGAATCACGGCTGGTTGTGATACAGCCTGGATTCGAACCAGGGTGTCTGTAGTGACACCTCTAGCACTGAGATGCAGTGCCTTAGACCGCTGCGCCACTTGGGAGCCCATTGATAGACCTAACAACTAGAAATGGTCAGATGTTTTAGTAAATGGTGTCAGATGTGGTCACGAGACATTTCCAAGTTTCCCTAAACCTCTCTAAAGTGGCATATGTCTGTAAATGAGATAATTCCAGTACTCTTAGATATTTGCAATCACTAAATGCTATTTGTTCAGTAGAAAAACACAATCTCTACCATATCAACCTCACTCAAACATTGTGGTGGTGTTATGTTGTATCCAGGGTACATTCAAGTGTCCTTTCAACCTCTCCAAAGTGTCCGAATGTGGTAATTGCACTGTTTTTGCACACACGATGTGCCTAAAAGTTATTGTTATATGTTCACTATAAAAAATAAATTTCTACAACACCAACCTCTCTCAAACATTGTGGTGGTTTTGTCTCTAAGAGGGTTTATTCAGACTTCTCTCAAAGCTAGGCTAAACTTACTTGAAACTCAAAGCAATCCCTTTCACAGTTGCAAATGAGAACTTGTTCTCAACTGACCTACCTGGTTAAATAAAGGTGAAATAAAAATAAATAAAAATATGCCTTGGAATTAAACTGAGCAAAAACGGTACTGTTATAAAAAAAAGTGTCCATTTTAGGACAGTCTAACATCCATGGAAGTTGTGTCTCTGTCCTAATATGGACACCATACATACAGTATCTCTTGACAAATAATTAAAACGGTGATTGGATGGACTTTAGTTAGCACATAGAAAGAGGATGATGTCAAAAATCCTTCCTAAGAGTAAGAACTGTTTTTCCACCCACTAACAGGAAAGATAATGATTTTTTCCCCAATATTTCAAATGTCTTTATGTGAAAAAACTGACTAAAGACAATAATTAGTGAACACCCATGAAACTTGTTGTTAGTTCCCACACACAGGTAACTGACCAGAGTGACCTCAAGGACTAGCAATCACTCTTATGCATGACTAGCAATGATAAAATAAGATATCTACTGTATATGGGTCTTAATCGTTCCAAAAACAGGTGGCTGATTTGGCAAGATGGGTAAGGATGTTTTTCTCCTCCAATCTCTCCCCTCCACTTTATTTTCCATTCAAAACAGTGAGTGTAATCATATTGGTAACATTTGGCTTTGCAGATGCCATGGTGGCATCACACTTCGCAGCTCTGAGAGTCATCAAGCGTCTGTAGATTTTCTGGCCATTAGCTTGACCATTAACTTCCCAGTTTAAACAGGACAAAACCAGGCAAATGAGAAACGTTGACCTCCTAAATGTTTGTCAACCTGTGTACAAGTTACACTTTGTGCTGTGGTAAATGATGTACGTAAATGTATTATTTGGCTGTAACATGAAAAGGACATGGAATCTGTATAGATCGACATTCAAATAGATCATGCTGCATCATCAATGGTGTTTACATGGAGGTCCAACGTAGTATAGAGTAAGCGTACCATTCAGCATGCCATCCTCAGCTAGAGTGTTCAAGGACTTGGGCAGTTTTAAAACCTTATAGTTCACTTTCATCAGTAATAGCTTAATTAGTTTGGTTACTGACAAACGTCATGAATCTCATTTTGCAGATACTGCCAAGGATATGGTGATTTCATTAACTTGACTCAAACCATTGGTTGGGTAACATATTAGCTTCGACATGACCCTTGCATGAAAAGCTAATGTTCTATTAGCCACGTTCACTCTGGCGTGTCCACATCAGTCTATCTTTGTTTGATTCTGTGTTATGGTAAATAATGACCCAACCACCCAACCAACTTTTCTCTTTTCTCTTCATCCGTCACCACACACATAATGATAGCTGGGTGAGAGTTGTTTTCATCAGCGACAGCCTTGGGGTCAGGGGCTGTAAGCAGATATTCATTAAGTCGATTCAATAGTGATTCAATTTCTTTTGGCACTAAAATGACTCCATGAAGCTAGCTTTAGAATTTTGAGAAAATTGAAATCCACACTTCCTGATTAAGCGTCTAAGCGGAGCTCATCTGTTTGTGACTGGAGGGAAGGTAAATAGCTCAGCTTCTCTCATGTGGCAGGCAATAGTATCCTCCAGATATGTCTTTATTAGGTATCATCATTAAAACAGTTGGCAGTTAGAGGATTAGAAAGACTTTGAGGCAGATTCAGGGGAATGGACATTAAGTTTGAGACTTCAAGTTTGGGGGTAGAGAAAGGAATACACACTACACAGACTGTTTTTCACCTGAAGATAGAACACGTTCTGTCTGGTTTTGTTGTGCTGAAGCACGCACTAGCGCTACTTGAGCTCAGCTTCCTGAATCAAAAAACGAAGAGGTCAAATTAAAGTCGTTGTCAGTCTTATGTCTCTGTCTCAACTGCAGCTGACAATCCCCACGCTTGTACTTATACATGAGAAGCCATAATAGTTGATTCACATGGATTAATTAATCAATATAGAAGTGGTCTAGAAACAAAGTTGGAAACACACAAATTACTTTTTTCTGACTTGACCTATATTTTACTCAAGCAAAACTCCAACTCCAACCCCCCTCTACCTCCTACCCCTCCCCCTTCCTCCCCCTCCTCCCCTCCTCCCCCTAATCCTCCTCCCCCCTCTTTTTCTTTTTATTGGCCAGTCTGAGATATGGCTTTTTCTTCAGCGTTGAACGAGATCTTCAGTTTCTTGGCTATTTCTAAAATGCTAAACTTGGATTAGCTAACACAACGTGCCATTGGAACACAGGAGTGATGGTTGCTGATAATGGGCCTCTGTACGCCTATGTAGATATTCCATAAAAATAGTCATTTCCAACATTAACAATGTCTACACTGTATTTCTGATCAATTTGATGTTATTTTAACGGACAAAAAATGACATTTCTAAGTGACACCAAACTTTTGAACGGTAGTGTATATTGAAACAAGGGGCAAAATGTGAGCAGAATGTCTAGTTTAATAACTACTACTGTCAGAGTTGCAACTAGCACTAAACTTCACGCTTGTCCTTGGAATAAGACATAGCCTAGTCAGCAGACACAATATTGGATTCATTTTGATAAACTGATGTAGCTTATACAGTATCTCAGCAGTGGCAGTTGTGGAATATGTTGGCTGTTGATATAAAATAGAGGATTTAGGTGACACCAAATCAGGCAAGAGAACCCTGCTAGATAGGTTTGTGAAATGTAGGATTGATTTATGTAATACCTCCCTGAGGGCTGTGTATGGTCATGTAATTTTCCCAATCCCATGTTTGGTAACCATCCTCTAAAACACATTGTTTGCCTAAACTCAAACTGATTGCACTTGATTTACACTTGATTGTTGCACTGCATTTCATTGTTGTTGTTGTTGTTGTTGTTCTATAATGACCCAGGACTTGGTTAGTGAAATAACTAGTTTGGTTGTTTTTAACCTAGCATGTTTAAGAGAGAATCTTTCAAATCTTTTCTTTAAATCCATAAAATGCATAACCCTGAAAAAGCCTTTGCAGTAGAATCCTTTTGAGGCATTAACAGTTCTCTCCATCAATACAAAGACCTTCAGGCATACAAAGACAACACTGTCTGCTGAACCATGGGAACAGCTGGCATGCTTTACAGATAAAAACCTATATTAATATTAATGTTGATCAATTAGCCCAATGTTCCACTGGGAAGATCCATTAGATACTGTACATTCACATATGAGGCCCAGGTACAGTGGCCCTAAGGCGAAAAGTAGTCTAGGTTTGTGTGCTCCCACCATCACTAAATTGTCTAACTATTTTGCCCCTATGGCCACCATACCCAGGTTTGACCCCTATAGTTTATCTTTGTATTGCTTATTTCCCTTCTGAGATTAGTCTTTCAATACCTCAGCAATGAGAATAGCTTTGTGGGGACAGCTTGTACATGGCATATACCTATAAAATAATGGCACGTGTCCATGCAGAAATACATTGTGTTTTTCTCTTTTTGATTATGTAATGCAATCTTGCTGATGGCTGTATATAGACTGGAGTCGCTTACTATATGAATGCCAAAAAGACAGAAATAAATTCACACAAATGACAGGCTCATAATACTCTCAGTTATATAAAATGACATAGCTGCTACCCTTAAAAATATGTGAACGCTTCTTTCAGTCTCAGTTAGAAGTGAATAGTTGGGGGGCCATATTGCCATACTAATAAGGCTGTTGCTGTCATGCAAATAGCTAGGAGGTGAAACTATGTTCTTTAGAGGATACAACATAGTGAGTGGGAAGAAGAAAGAATAATCTATATTGTTCGACTGAAATTCAAATATGTTGTTCTTTACCATAATATTTAGAGAGAGTTGTGTCGGCAAGCAGCATTGTCTGATTTTACACCATCTTGTAACTCTTAAAAGGAGTTCAAATATAAAGCACACTAGCACTCTTGTATGTTCCATTGTTATCATTGTTTTCAATGGATCTTACATCTTGTCTTGAGATGTTTCCGAAAGACCATGGGAGATGCAGTATGGGAGATGCAGTATGGGAGATGCAGTATGGGAGATGCAGTATGGGAGATGCAGTATGGGAGATGCAGTGCGGGCGATGGAGTATGGGAGATGCAGTACAGATAACGTTTTTTATGTTCTTATACAGTATACAGTATATATTCTGCACCTTGTTTTTGGCAGCCTCTTTGAGTTGCAAGTTCTCTGTGAGTTCCGATTGAGCTGCAGCCCAGGTGTCTCCCAGGAACGTCAGATCACCTGGCAGACGTTCCCATTCTTGATCACAGTAGGAAACAGGAAGGACACTGAGAATCTCATCTATCTGGCGGGCTCTCAGTCATGCGTTGGCACCAAGACGCTGGAGGAAGACGCTGTCTGATGAATACCAGCTGGGCCTGGGTCTGAAATGTTATCACTCCCTGCTGTTTGCAGGATTGTTCACCATGCCAACATGGTGCCAATCAATGGTTATCAGAGGTTATCAGAGGTGCAAGAGGCACCAAAGACACAGGTGAGAAAGGGGGGTTGGTCAATACGGTCCAGAGGGAAAGGGGGGTTGTTGATACAGTCCAGTGGGAAAAGAGGGGTTGTTGATACAGTCCAGGCGGGAAGTCGTGTGATGATTGGATTTTCTTGTCAAGAATCTTCTCATAGATGGTGAGAATAGAGACAGTTTTATCCACAAAACAATTGATCAACCTTTAAAAAGATTGCAAATACATACACAGGAAGATGATTAACTTAACTATGCAACAACGCATTCACACATTACATGGCAACTTAATGACTAGCAACGTAGTGGTTTTGAACAAACCGTATCTGGACTGAAACCATAATATTTATATTGACTGTGTCAAGCAAGCCTCCATGATTAAAAGGCAAGACAAGAGACAAATATAAAAATACTGAGAGAAGAATAGATAGATAAAGAGAGGTTCTGGGTGAAACACAAACCCTTATCCAACAACTGTTCATAAAAAAGGCTTTAATCAACCATATCACATGAAGGAAGAAATTAACTACGGTTATCTCTTCATTTGAGACAGGATATCAGATCATGTTGATAATCGTCTTTCCTGGTCTTTGAATATGGTCTTAGTCGTTTCAATTTATGTCCATTGCCAGACTTTGGAGGGTAAAGGACCACTAACGAATAGGCTCAGATTGATGAGAAGATGTTGGTTTGAGTGTGGTTTCTTCCTGTGGAAGCTGTTATCCTGTTATTTTGGATGAGGTCATCTCAATCAGGAGGGCTGGACGGTTGCTGGATGAGGTCGTGTCAATCTGGAGGGCTCGACGATTCCTGGATTAGGTCTTGTCAGTCTGGAGGGCTGGACTGTTGCTGGATGAGGTCTTGTCAGTGTGGAGGGCTGGACTGTTGCTGGTGTCCTGTTGGATTACAGTATCTCTCTTTATTTCTCACTCTTTACCTTTGTCTCTCTCTGTCTTTCTTTCTCCGGCTTTGTCTCTCTTTGTATTATTTTCTTTCAACCAGTTTTTCTCGCCTATCCTCTCTCAGAATATGGGCGGCAGGTAGCCTGGCGGTTAGAGCGTTGGGCCAGTAACTGAAAGGTCGCTGGTTCGAATACCTGAGCCAACAAGGTGAAAAACCTGTCGATGTGTCCTTGAGCAAGGCACTTAACTCTAATTTACTCCAGGGGCTGACCCTGTAGGTAGGCCGTCATAGATACAGTGGGGAGGACAAGTATTTGATACACTGCCGATTTTGCAGGTTTTCCTACTTAAAAAGCATGTAGAGGTCTGTAATTTTTATCATAGGTACACTTCAACTGTGAGAGACGGAATCTAAAACAAAAATCACATTGTATGATTTTTAAATAATTAATTTGCATTTTATTGCATGACATAAGTATTTGATCACCTACCAACCAGTAAGAATTCCAGCTCTCACAGACCTGTTAGTTTTTCTTTAAGAAGCCCTTCTGTTCTCCACTCATTACCTGTATTAACTGCACCTGTTTGAACTCGTTACCTGTATAAAAGACACCTGTCCACACACTCAATGAAACAGACTCCAACCTCTCCACAATGGCCAAGACCAGAGAGCTGTGTAAGGACATCAGGGATAAAATTGTAGACCTGCACAAGGCTGGGATGGGCTACAGGACAATAGGCAAGCAGCTTGGTGAGAAGGCAACAACTGTTGGCGCAATTATTAGAAAATGGAAGAAGTTCAAGATGACGGTCAATCTCCCTCGGTCTGGGGCACCATGCAAGATCTCACCTCGTGGGGCATCAATGATCATGAGGAAGGTGAGGGATCAGCCCAGAACTACACGGCAGGACCTGGTCAATGACCTGAAGAGAGCTGGGACCACAGTCTCAAAGAAAACCATTAGTAACACACTACGCCGTCATGGATTAAAATCCTGCAGCGCACACAAGGTCCCCCTGCTCAAGCCAGCGCATGTCCAGGCCCGTCTTAAGTTTGCCAATGACCATCTGGATGATCCAGAGGAGGAATGGGAGAAGGTCATGTGGTCTGATGAGACAAAATAGAGCTTTTTGGTCTAAACTCTACTCGCCGTGTTTGGAGGAAGAAGAAGGATGAGTACAACCCCAAGAACACCATCCCAACCGTGAAGCATGGAGGTGGAAACATCATTCTTTGGGGATGCTTTTCTGCAAAGGGGACAGGATGACGGATGGGGTCATGTATCGCGAGATCTTGGCCAACAACCTCCTTCCCTCAGTAAGAGCATTGAAGATGGGTCGTGGCTGGGTCTTCCAGCATGACAACGACCCGAAACACACAGCCAGGGCAACTAAGGAGTGGCTCCGTAAGAAGCATCTCAAGGTCCTGGAGTGGCCTAGCCAGTCTCCAGACCTCAACCCAATAGAAAATCTTTGGAGGGAGCTGAAAGTCCGTATTGCCCAGCGACAGCCCCGAAACCTGAAGGATCTGGAGAAGGTCTGTATGGAGGAGTGGGCCAAAATCCCTGCTGCAGTGTGTGCAAACCTGGTCAAGAACTACAGGAAACGTATGATCTCTGTAATTGCAAACAAAGGTTTCTGTACCAAATACTAAGTTCTGCTTTTCTGATGTATCAAATACTTATGTCATGCAATAAAATGCAAATTAATTACTTAAAAATCATACAATGTGATTTTCTGGATTTTTGTTTTAGATTCCGTCACTCACAGTTGAAGAGTACCTATGATAAAAATTACAGACTTCTACATGCTTTGTAAGTGGGAAAACCTGCAAAATCGGCAGTGTATCAAATACTTGTTCTCCCCACTGTAGATAGGTACTTAATTGATCCCCGAGGGGAAATTACTTTGTCAAGCAGCTAAGAAAAGTAATTTCCTTGTATATAAGAATTTTTTCATAACTGACTTGCCTAGTTAAATAAAATAAAATAAAAAAATATCATAGCCTTCTATATGAACCAATTATGTATGAATAAAAACACACTTATATGACAGGCAGTGCTTGGTGTGGTAAAAGACAACAACCATCTCATCCACCACCTCCATGGAGATAAATACAGGGACAAAGAGAGGGAGGGTGAGAGATCCAATGTAGCCATGCAATTATGTTACATCCTGCATGCTAGCATCATAGTTAGGGCCCCCTGCGGCTAAGGTACAGCCTCTCGTTGTTCAATCCCTATCTTTAAATTGACAGACTGGTAGGAAAGTCTCCAAAACGACCCTATTGTCCTCCCACTTAGAAAAAGCAAATTGCAAAGCTTTATAGATCCGCTCTCAAGACAACACTTTACACCCAGAGAATGGAGAGAATTAAGCAGCACCGACACCGCAACGCAACATCTGGCTTTTCCAAATTTTTCTGACCAATCCAATAAAAAAAGCAATGCATACCGAATGAAAATAATGTAAAAAAAGAGGAATATAAACAGGAAGAGGCATCGATCCAGTGGAAGCGCATGTGAATGAATTGGAGACAGAAGGAAAGCTTTCTGCAGTCCTAGTGCTCAACTGACACAGCTGGAGAAGGGGCCTGTGGCTCGCCTTTAGCCCAATTAGTTGTAGCTTAAGCGCAAAGCGTGTTTGGCAGGGCCGGCCCGAATCTGGTTCTGCTTTGCTTGGCTCATGCGCTTACTTTGTGTGTGTACGTGTCACTGTCTGTGTTTATGCATTCGTGGTGGTGGGAGTGTGTGTATGCGTGTGTGTGTGGGCTGCCTGTGTGTGTGTCAGTAGACCACTTTTAATTAGACTTGTGAATTGCACAGACACATATAAACACACACAGACACACACCAACACACACGCACGCACGCACGCACGCACGCACACACACACACACACACACACACACACACACACACACACACACACACACACACACACACTCACCCCCACAGCCCAAGGCTTGGCTGAGCACTCTGGCATATCTTCACAAAGTGAGGAAAACTCCCATGAGGACCCGGGAACAATAGCATTTCATCCCTCTCTTTAATAACCCAGCATCTCTCCCTCTTTCTCTCTTCCTTTCTATCCCCCCCTCCCCCCTCTATCAATTTCTCTATCACTCTCTCTCACTCTACCTCCCTCTCTCTATCTCCTCTCTAATCTCAGCTCCTTTATTCTGTGCATTCATTAAACCCTGTACTACATATTGGTGCCAGGGATCAATGGTTTCCATCGGTAGCAGCTCCCAGTATGCACTGCCACGTGTGGCCGTTTTTTAATGAGTCCGTTTCTATCCCTCCATCCGTCATGCATGACCAATGAGCCTTCTCCGATTTCACAATCACAACAAGGATCAGAATCTCATGAAAACGATAATCAACTGACCATTATCAGCACCATTCACACTATGATTGATTTTATTAGTTATGGTTTTCAAAAACACACAATTACTAGAGTGTAAGTTTGGTTAGAATAAAACGTTTTAGGTGTTGACTATCACTTTCTAATTCGAATGAATAGTTTTAGCATGTGGATTACACAGTGATTCTAATATTCAAAGATTTGGTTTAAAACAAACCCCTGGAGGTGCTATTAGGTATTTATGTGCTAGAGGGAACCAGCAGGGTATGTAAGGCCCCAAAATGATTATTTTGGGGCCTTACAAGACTATTTGAATACATTTGAATCGCAATACACAACACATTAATGGCTACAGTTTAGTCTAAACCTTCTTTGCAGAGGTGTTCTGGTTCTGATAATGAGGATTGAGACGACATAGGCTTAGCCAATGAGTGGCAACCACCTCAGTACACCCACACACACACACCTTGTCATTTGTTAAACAACCATGGACAGGCCATCAACAAACAAACACACGCACGCACGCACGCACGCACGCACGCACGCACGCACGCACGCACGCACGCACACACACACACACACACACACACACACACACACACACACACACACACACACACACACACACACACACACACACACACACACACACACCATAACCAAAACAACATCAACAACCAAATAATTAATTGGGCAAAAACCCCAAATAAGCAAACTACTGGTTGAAATTCTGAAGCTGCCCATACACTTTTATATATTGCCGCCCAGAATATTGTGAAAAATGTGAGTTGGGGAAACAGAAAAAAGCCACAATGACTAATCGTCAGTGATCCAGCCAAGAAAAAAAGAAATATTTGCCGGGACAGCGGCGTGTTGCATAATGAAAATAGATACCTACTCCATGAGAGTAGTACAGGCTTTCAGGGCACGCTATTGGTCTCCATTTATAATCAATCCCGTCAATGCGTCATAAGTTATTTCAACAGGGCCAAGGAGCAGTTCTGGAAACACTGCTTTAAATAAGTCTTTAACTTGTATGTAATTGACCTTCCAATTGAAAGGTAGAAAAGTATTAAATCCCCGGAAAGATTATCATTCTCTGCTAGTTGCGACTGCCATACATCATTTCAGGTCAGCATAATACTGAAGCTTTCTTCCCCGTAAAAAGAAGGTTCTGTACAGCAGGTCGCTGCAGTTGAGGGATGGAGATTGTGTGCAAGATCAGATTTATTTACTGTGTATATACTGCTGCCTTGTGTTCTTATGCTATACATCAACGAGTAGGTTGAAGATCTGAAAACATTCAGTATCAAAAATATGCAAAAAGAGAGAAAACCAGAAAATACCAGGGCACTGTAGATACGACAAACATCTTAAGGCAAAAAATAAAGTAAGGTGGTTAATTGGGGTGGATGGGTAGAAATATAACTTGAATGTCTAGCAACCCAAAGGTTGCATGTTCAAATCTCATCACGGAAAACTTTGCAACTACTTACTACTTTGCAACTACTTAGCATGTTAGCAGTCCCTTCCCTTAACCCTAACCTTAACAGTTTAACCTAATTCCTAACCTTAGCCGTAACATCAACCCCTAACACCTAGCCTAGCTAAAGTTAGCAAGCTAGCCACATAGCTAATTGGACTTCGTAACATATCATACGTTTTGCAAATTTGTAACATTTTGTATGAATTGTAATTTGTAACATATCATACGAAATGGATGATGGACTTCCACAAATGAATATATTTACATTTGTGTCATTTAGCAGATGGTCTTAGCCAGAGCAACTTACAGTTAGTGCATTCATCTTAAGATAGCTCAGTCTTGTCCTCAATAAAGTAGCTATCAGCAAAATCAGTGATAGTACATACCATACGAAACGTAACAGATAATACTAATTGGAGTGTCGTGGACTCTGTAACGTCCAGGTTGCTTCCACCACAGCAGAGCTAATTTTTCACCACAGCAGAGTTCTTTTTCCCCCACAACAGAGTTAATCTTCCCCCACAGCAGAGCTCATCTTGCACCACAGCAGAGTTCATCTTCCCCAACAGCAGAGCTCATCTTCCACCACAGCAGAGGTCATCTTCCCCACCACAGCAGAGTTCATCTTACACCACAGCAGAGTTCATCTTCCACCACAGCAGAGCTCATCTTCCACCACAGCAGAGTTCATCTTCCCCACCACAGCAGAGTTCACCTTCCACCACAGCAGCGCTCATCTTCCCCACCACAGCAGAGTTCATCTTACACCACAGCAGAGTTCATCTTCCACCACAGCTGAGTTCATCTTCTACCACAGCTGAGTTCATCTTCCACCACAGCAGAGTTCACCTTCCACCACAGCAGCGCTCATCTTCCCCCACAGCAGAGTTCATCTTCCACCACAGCAGAGCTCATCTTCTACCACAGCAGCGCTCATCTTCCCCCACAGCAGAGTTTATCTTCCACCACAGCAGCGCTCATCTTCTCCCACAGCAGAGCTCATCTTCCACCACAGCAGAGCTCATCTTCTACCACAGCTGAGTTCATCTTCTACCACAGCAGAGCTCATCTTTCACCACAGCAGAGCTTATCTTCTACCACTGCAGAGCTCAACTTCCACCACAGCAGAGTTAATCTTCCACCACAGCAGAGTTCATCTTCCACCACAGCAGAGCTCATCTTCTACCATAGCAGAGCTAATATTCCACCACAGCAGAGCTCATCTTCCAAACTTGGCATGCCAAACACGCTCACAGTAAAGTAACATCAGCTAGCAGTAATAAAACAGTGTGCAGTATACACACACCCTGATAGCAACATTCATGGGAAAATCATAAGTTGAACTGTGCTTGCATGATGAGTAACCTTGCCTGAGTCTGACAACTCCCCAAGCTAATGCCTAGGGTTAAGCTCAGAGGGAAAGCAGTCTTGTGGCAAGCAGAACCCAAGTTTAAACTGAGTCCATCATACATCGCCAAGCCTTTACCAGCACCATAACATTGGCCAGCAGTGCATAGCAGGTACCATGTAAACAGTATACCCACAGCCAGTACCAGCTAGCACTCAGCTAACACCCAGCAATGCACACAACTGCTCTAGCATTAATTAATACAGCAATACTCCCACCAACCCTCTCCTATTACCCCAGATCCCACAATACAGGTCCCCCTGATGAAAATGCTTCCTAATACGGATGCCAAACCCATAATGCTGTATCTATATGAGCGTGTCATTCGGTTTTAATGTAACACAGAGAGATGAATAAAGATGTCCTGTTGTGGGCGGTGTGACGGGGTATAGGGCATATGTCTGACTCTAATTACAGCTGTGCATTGAGCTCTCCTCACGAATCAGAGGGGAGGAGGGTAGAGGACAGAAGGAAGCAGGGAAGATGGAGGGTGTTTACCACGTGTCCATATGCTTCTGGGATGGGAATCTGCAAATGGAATTTTCTACTTGGCAAAGTCTCTCGGCTGGGAGGAGTATTGTGATATCTGCCAAGGATGAGTGGTGTGTCTGAGAGACAGAGAAGAGAGATCGAGATGGATAGAGAGAGAGAGTGAGAGAAAGAGAAAGGGAGAGAGAAAGAGAGAGATACAGAGAGAGAGAGATAGAGAGAGATACAGAGAGAGGAGAGAGACAGAGAGAGGAGGGAGAGACAGAGAGAAGAGAGAGATACAGAGTGAGGAGAGAGATACAGAGAGATAGAGAGACAGAGAGAGGAGAGAGAGACAGAGAGAGGAGAGAGAGAGAAAGAGAGTGAGACAGAGAGTAGAGAGAGGGAGAACAAGCTCTACATAAGGAGTTAGAGCATAATTTTCTCAGTCATTGTATGAAGTACGCAATATATATCGCTACACTCTTTAAAGGTTTGATCCCACTCCGTGTTTATATTACGAATATAGTGTCTGTCGCTCCATGGCCCCTCAGTTTAGTATTGAGGGTGACAAAATCCAAGCTAATATTACATTCAGATGTACATGAGTGAAGAAGTGGCCTCTTAAACCTGGTGACATTCATGGAGACACACTTGACATTTCCCCTTAACTACCCAGGTAACAAACTGCTTTTTGTTCAATTTTGTTACGACTAAATATATGCGCTCTAAAACAAGATCGATAAAGGGGCTATTGCCCTACTGCATAGCATTCTTTAAAAACAACACAGCCAGTCATAACAAGCATACTGTCAGTCAACAGCACAGTTGTTATGACCGGACAACACAACAACATGACCAGCAGCATTCGTGCAGCAAACTAGATGTAGCTGTCCCTCGCTGATATCAAACTTGCAAGCTATGGCTCTAAAGACTAGCACATTATGAATTTATTTTATTTATTACATTTTTTATTTTACCTTTATTTAACTAGGCAAGTCAGTTAAGAACAAATTCTTATTTATAATGATGAAGTCCAACTGTGATATAAGGATGTTAAAATGAGCCATGAACGATTATAAAATGCACTGCGGTGTGATATAAGCCACTACATAAAGCATCCAGAATTTGTTGTATAATTTTTTTTATTTAACCTTTATTTAACTAGGCAAGTCAGAATGCATCATGAACAGGTGGTTCACAGAAACGTTTGCCATTAAGTTGAAGGAATATAACAAGAACAAAACTGCAGCCAAATGCCCCCCCAAAAAAATATTACACCAGCACCACGTTATTATTATTATTATTATTATTGACTGTTTGTTTACTTCCCATGTGTAACTCTGTGTTGTTTTTTGTCACACTGCTTTGCTTTGTCTTGACCAGGTCGCAGTTGTAAATGAGAACTTGTTTACTGGTTAAATAAAGGTAAAAAATAAAATAAAAAATAAAAATTAATCTCAGATCTGCTCGGTTGGAATTGCTTTTGGCCTATACTGTAATGCTGCTTCGTCTTCCCATTACAATATAAACACAGTTGTTCTATCCTGGCATTTCTTGTGATTCATTGTTCCTGTAAAAGAAAGCTGCTGTCCTTCTAGTTGTTAATCCTTCCTCTCCTCTTTCTCATCCACCATTCCCTGCCTCGCTCTCTCTCGATTTAGGTGTGAAGAATAATTAGCTGCTGCTGAGGTGCAGTTGTGTGGCCCATGGGACAGTCACTTCCTCTGCACCAAATGTCCCTGGCAAGATGGCCGCCTGCCGCACATCCGCAAATAGGCCATGCTGCATTAATGAGAGTGGCTCATTTTGGCCTCCACTTCAGAGCATTGTTCTCAACAAAACACAGTCGGAAAACAAGACCAATTTGGAAAGCGTCAGCCGTGTGTTCAACACACACATTCAAAGAAAAAGTAGCCCTTGCTAAATATCACGTGTGCCCTCCAGAGTAAGGTGTTAGATAAGTAGAGTACGTTTTCGCTACGAGGGGGAGAAAGAGACTTCATGATACTGTCAAGCAGTGGTGGAAAAAGTACACAATTGTCATACTTGAGTAAAAGCAAAAATACCTTAATAGAAAATGACTCAATAAATATTGAAAGTCACCCAGTAAAATACTACTTGAGTAAAAGTAAAAAAGTATTTGGTTTTAAATATACTTAGGTATCTAAAGTAAATGTAATCGCTAAAATATACTCAAGTAGTATTAAATATCTTTTTTTTTTTTTTTTACGGATAGCCAGGGGCACACTCCAACATTCAGACATAATTTACAAACGAAGCATGTGTTTAGTGAGTCCGCCAGATCAGAGGCAGTAAGGATGACCAGGGATGTTCTCTTGATAAGTGTGTGAATTAGACCATTTTCCTGTCCTGCTAAGTATTTCAAATGTAACTAGTACTTTTGGGTGTCAGTCTTTTTTTTGTATTTTTTTAGACTTTCAATGAGTTTCATTGACTCTGACGCATGAGTCAAAACATAGTGGTGAGAAACGCTTCACCAGGATGTAGGTTGAAAGGAGATAACTGACAGGGTCTTGTTCTCTATATTAGATTGTTGGAAGCAGATGTCATAATACTGATGTCATAGTACTATGGTGAGTCACCTATCATTAGAGTGAGCTTCAATGAGTTGTGAATATTGTGTCACATACACTAAGCAACAAGTTGATTGAAAGTTTAATTAATTAAATTGAATCATAACACACTGGTGAATAAAGGAGACAACACCATTATGTTCTGGTCTCCGAATGGCAGCGTGAGTTCGGATCACTTCTGACACCAAGTCTTAATTAGGAGTGGGATTAATTAAAGTTAATTGAAATATAACATACTGGTGAACTCCAACTTGACATGATTCCCCACATACAAAGGAATTGCACATTTGGAATACTGATACAGTACATATACAATATGTATCATATACTGAGACACATACAATATATTCCACCTACAAACCTGCATAATAGTTTCAACAGTTCTCCACTGTTATCTTAACAGGGAGGCAAGTATAGCCTAGCCGTTAAGAGCATTGGGCCACTAACCGAAAGGTTGCTGATTTGAATCCCCAAGCCCGACTAGGTGAAAAATCTGTCTGTGCCCATGAGCAAAGCACTTAACCCTAATTGCTCATGTAAGTTGCTCTGGATAAAAGTGTCTGCTAAATAATGTAAATGTACTGTAAATGTAAACAGAATGGGGGTACTGCACGGAGTGTTCCTGTTCCCCTGCGTGTACCATACTCCTCTTTACTCCATGTCAGCATGGAGCCCAGTGGAGAGCAGTCTCCACACTCACAAACACCAACACACACACATACACATACACATTAAAAAAAAGCACTGGCGGATTCATTCATACTCACTAAATACGGGTCTCACACAGAGATTTCATCACAGCAGCACCCACACACATAATGCAAACAAAGTCTTTCCAGGAACTACATTGAGGTTTACTCACAAGCATCCCACTGAGGTATATTCACAGGCATCACACTGAGGTTTATTCACAGGCATCCCACTGAGGTTTATTCACAGGCATCACACTGAGATTTACTCACATGCATCACACTGAGGTTTACTCACAGGCATCACACTGAGCGCTTCACACACTCTTCCAACGGACAATGGGGACTGTCATTCATACCTTTGGCTGTAGTGAGGGGAGTGGGCTAGGAGTCAGCAGCCATGCAGGGAGCTTATTGCAGACAGCAGCATAAAGGGGAAGAGCACAAACACCACTCAACCTTTCACTTCCACTACAGAGAGAATGTCTGCCTGTCTCATCTGGCTGCAGTTTGGAGTCTCCAGTCCAGGTCAAATGGAGTAGAGAGATCATTTACACCAGATGTCATAATTCAGATGAACAAACAGAATGAACAAATAGATTAAGAAACTGTAGTTGACTAACATTTTGCATTACATTCTCTTTTGTAATACTGAGCACACTCTTGTTACTGTACTGTACACTTTGGGCCCTATTCAGACTTAAGTTAAGTTCACTTCAAATAGACAAAATAAAACAAATGTTGGGGGGCCTAAATCCATGTTTTATTGAGTTAAGTCAACTTACTGTATCTCAAGTTTGAATCTGCCCCTTTTGGACTACAGGCCGTGCTCGGGTTACTGGTTTAGATTTAATAGGACCCTTTTCTAGGAGTCTCTCTGTCGCACCCCTGAAGGCCCCAAACCTTTCACTTCCCAGTTGTTTAAAGTAAAGTCAACTGGCTGTCACATTGTTGGACAGCCCCTTGAATAACTGAGGACCATTATCTGTTCTGATGCACCAGGGGAGGCCGCAGTGGGGATATCAATCTGGACGTAGCAGACACGCATCAATAAGAGCAGACACAGGAAGACTTTGTGGATGTGGCAGAGGTGAACCATCATAGCAGCAGAGATATCGCAGGTAAGAACCAATGAAGGTTTTAAAACGAATAGCTGATGCTGCGAGAAAAAGGTAAAAACACGCAGAGATGGTTTGTCAGTCTATTCCTGGTGTTGTGTATCTTGAATTGATTGTGCAGTAGTACAGCGGACAAAGCAGTCATTCAACATACACAGCACCATTTTCATGAGAATTGTACTATGATCATACCTATATCTACAACATGAAATTGTATGTGCATAGCAATCTTAGCACAACCAGTGGATGTAAATCATCTGTACAAATGTATCAAGGATTTTCAATGATTACTTATAGCCATATGGATGTGTAAGGTGGGGGACTAATAGAGAACTAGAAAAGGTACATTTCCTGAAGAAAATTTGTATCCTTGCTTTTTTTTATAGAAGGAAAATAAGTTGTAGTGGGCGTAAAAAGCTTTATAGTAGTCGTGGTACTGACTGCAGTATTAGTGGTAGTGGTAGTAACTGCAGTAGTAATGGTAGTGGTAGTAATGGTAGTGGTAGTAACTGCAGTAGTAATGGTAGTGGTACTAACTGCAGTATTAGTGGTAGTGGTACTAACTGCAGTAGTGATGGTAGTGGTAGTAATGGTAGTGGTAGTAACTGCAGTAGTAATGGTAGTGGTACTAACTGCAGTAGTGATGGTAGTGGTAGTAATGGTAGTGGTAGTAACTGCAGTAGTAATGGTAGTGGTACTAACTGCAGTAGTGATGGTAGTGGTAGTAATGGTAGTGGTAGTAACTGCAGTAGTAATGGTAGTGGTACTAACTGCAGTAGTGATGGTAGTGGTAGTAATGGTAGTGGTAGTAACTGCAGTAGTAATGGTAGTGGTACTAACTGCAGTAGTGATGGTAGTGGTAGTAATGGTAGTGGTAGTAACTGCAGTAGTAATGGTAGTGGTTCTAACTGCAGTAGTGATGGTAGTGGTAGTAATGGTAGTGGTAGTAACTGCAGTAGTAATGGTAGTGGTACTAACTGCAGTAGTGATGGTAGTGGTAGTAATGGTAGTGGTAGTAACTGCAGTAGTAATGGTAGTGGTACTAACTGCAGTAGTGATGGTAGTGGTAGTAACTGCAGTAGTGATGGTAGTGGTAGTAACTGCAGTAGTGATGGTAGTGGTAGTAATGGTAGTGGTAGTAACTGCAGTAGTAATGGTAGTGGTACTAACTGCAGTAGTGATGGTAGTGGTACTAACTGCAGTAGTAATGGTAGTGGTAGTAACTGCAGTAGTGATGGTAGTGGTAGTAACTGCAGTAGTGATGGTAGTGGTAGTAATGGTAGTGGTAGTAACTGCAGTAGTAATGGTAGTGGTACTAACTGCAGTAGTAATGGTAGTGGTACTAACTGCAGTAGTAATGGTAGTGGTAGTAACTGCAGTAGTGATGGTAGTGGTAGTAACTGCAGTAGTGATGGTAGTGGTAGTAATGGTAGTGGTAGTAACTGCAGTAGTAATGGTAGTGGTACTAACTGCAGTAGTGATGGTAGTGGTACTAACTGCAGTAGTGATGGTAGTGGTAGTAATGGTAGTGGTAGTAACTGCAGTAGTAATGGTAGTGGTACTAACTGCAGTAGTGATGGTAGTGGTAGTAATGGTAGTGGTAGTAACTGCAGTAGTAATGGTAGTGGTACTAACTGCAGTAGTGATGGTAGTGGTAGTAACTGCAGTAGTGATGGTAGTGGTAGTAACTGCAGTAGTGATGGTAGTGGTAGTAATGGTAGTGGTAGTAACTGCAGTAGTAATGGTAGTGGTACTAACTGCAGTAGTGATGGTAGTGGTAGTAATGGTAGTGGTAGTAACTGCAGTAGTAATGGTAGTGGTACTAACTGCAGTAGTGATGGTAGTGGTAGTAACTGCAGTAGTGATGGTAGTGGTAGTAACTGCAGTAGTAATGGTTGTGGTGAAATCAGTGGTAATGCAATTAGGGGAAATCAGTGGTAATGGTAGTGGTGACTGAAGTAGTATAATAGTTATGCTATTGGTAGTATGCTATAAATAGACTGGGCAAACCCATT
Source organism: Thymallus thymallus (assembly GCA_023634145.1). NCBI lineage: Eukaryota > Metazoa > Chordata > Actinopteri > Salmoniformes > Salmonidae > Thymallus > Thymallus thymallus. Next base: position 12,917,591 of record CM042410.1, on the reverse strand, counting down.
TAAGTGATTTCTGGTATATCATGAAATAAATAAATCGCAGCACGTTTTTTGGACTCAATGTTTTTACCTGATTAAGTACAATACCATTGGAAATTAATGTTGAAAGTTACATTTATATTCCTAAAACCTAAGTTGAAATTATGCTGTTGATGTTTCCTATTGACAAGACATTTTGATAAATAGCCCAATGTCAAAACACAGTTTTAATCTCTCCAAATCAACAACCAATATGCAGAAACAGTTTGTGATATATTGAAAACCTAAACATAAAACATACTATCTACACATACATTTGCAACAATAGTAATCATATTACTTGTAATTTTTTTAACGAGCACCTTATAAACTGCACACGCATTAAAAACCCTGTTGCCAATAATCTGACAGGGAAGAGCATGGCACAAAAAGTTGTCTTCAAAGTGAACCATAAAAGTAGGTTTTCTGGATAAGAATGCAATGGCGGCATTGCGATGGGCTCTTGTTCAGTGCCACTGATGTCATCAAGGTGGACATCAGATTCTACGTGCTGTTGAAACTAACACAACCAAAAAAAAACACACATGGAAAGTGGAGGTATATTTTATTTTACAAAATCAAAGATTTTGATATGTTTTAAGCAATCAAACTTATGCCATCGTGATGACTATAAACTTTTATACTAACATCACCAATCTGAGGTAAAAGGATGTGTAATTCCACTCAATTGTATGGGGTGAAAATACAAGCTTGTGTAAGGTAGTAACACAAATTGTCCACATTAGGGAAATTTGATCAAAATACAATCATTTAATGTGGCAAAATATTTCAACATGTACATTTAGATAATAGTATATGTTGTCCACTCACAAACTATTGCAACAATGACATCTATTTCTCACTCATTTAGCCATTTAGAGAGTAAAACAAGTATCTTAAACACAATTTAACTGGGCGCTCTAGATTAGAGCCTCCATAGTGTCTGTGCAGCGGGCTGAACATTTGACGTCCCTACTATAAACAAGATAGTAGCCTGCTTTCAAATGTTGAATATAGTAGGTTCATTTATACCCAAGACAATCAAATCTGATACATCGATTAAATTTATTACACATAATACAAATATTATACCACTGAACCGTGATAATGTTCAACACTGATAATATTCTAAATAAAATAATCCAAACATAGAGGGATCATCTTGCAAAAAGGAGAGTTTTGAATGGAAAACCCACAATCCAAAGTACTTGACAGACGGTAAAACAATTTAAGTGACTGCATGGCCTCATTCATTTAAATTCAAGATGACATACAGTGAAGACCAATACATTTTTTGACAGATACATTCTAGACATTGCCGTTGGCTGCACAAAGTCACGTTAAGAACAATCCCATGCAGCCTTGTTTATTCAAACACTGGAATTTGAGATATAATCTACACCTCGATTAGGCTGATACAAATCCTGATTATTTAGTTGAATGATTTTCAATTTGAGTGTAATTATTTCTATATAGTCTTCATTTTGTCGTTGTAAACTTCTAACATCACTGGGACGGGTGTGACTTTGTGACAATGACCACACAAGCAGCCGCTCACCGATTTCACAGCTCTAACGCAGTTACACCTCCGACAACACCAAAACACCAGCTAGGCACAGGTTAATGCTTGATTGATTGATTGATTGATTGATTGATTGATTGATTGATCGAATTAGATGGAATTTATTCAGTGCATTCGGAAAGTATTCATACCCCTTCCCTTTTTCCACATTTTGTTATGTTACAGCCTTATTCTAAAATAGATTGAATTGTTTTACAACACATCTGTCACGCTGATCCTCAACACGAGGGCCTCTCAGGGGTGCGTGCTTAGTCCCCTCCAGTTTGTTTTTAATTATTTTTGGATTATCTTGGGGGTACTATTTTACCAGGGAGAGCAGACACAGTCGAAATGGCACTGAACAAGAGCCCATCCCAATGCCACCATTGCATTCTTATCCAGAAAACCTACTTTTATGGTTCACTTTGGAGACTTTTTGTGCCATGCTCTTGCCTGTCAGATGATTATCTAGCACACATCCAAGATAAGGAACAGCTGTGAGTACTATGTTACCTACTACCACCAGGGGATTTCCTCAGTTTCACTTTGGACCCGTACAAGATGGACTCTGTTTTTCCAAGGTAGAGTGACAGCTTATTGTCATATAGCCATATCATATAGCCATATACTGACATTCAGAGGTTAAGCACTGAGGGCTGTCTCAACCACATTTATGTCTTTGTGAGAAACCACCAGTGCAGACTCATCTACATAGAGGAAAAGGTCAGTTACAGGCAGATTTCAGATAATTAATATAGAAAGAAAAGTGGGCCCAGCACACCCAGTACCCCGCAGTTGAAGTTTTTTTTTTTTTTTTTTTTTTACTTTTACACATCCACCATCTGTTTTCTTCCTTGCAGATAAGAGTTAACCCATTTTATGGCTATATTGTTGAAGCCCATGGCTCTTAATTTGATGAACAGATCCACTGTATCAAACACCTTTTGTAGATCTAGCATAACCATACTACAAAATGTCCCTCCATCTACTTCCTTCCTGATGTGGTCAGTTAGATATAGTAGGCAAGTGTCATTGGAAGGGGATTCAAACTATCAATTTGCTCAAACATAATCTTTTCCATGACCATGTAGCCATGTTTCGGTAAAGCAAAGCACTCCCACCTTACAGTTACTGGAGAATAGGCAAATTTCCTCAATCTTGATTTGATTGAATCAAGGACCAATACGTTACCCTTACATCCCTTCTGGGTTGCAATGTGTACAGTTGCAGGAGCAGCAGTCAGAATCAAAACAAAGGTACAAAAAGTTCTGGATCTGACTGTTGCTGGGCGATGACCTTGTAGAGGCGGTTTAGTGTGCTGAAACTATACTTAGGGGGAGCACCTCAATGATTTCAAACAGACAAGTGGAATCCACAATTTGATGCTTAATTTATACAATACACAAGAGGCCCTGCCTGTCCTCAGGCAAAGGTTGCTGCAATGAACTACAAGGCTGTGCTGTCAAGGTAATACGTTGAAATAGTATGGCAGTCTAGCAGTGCCACAGCACACTCAAGGCAAACCAATATATACAAACACCAAGAAACTAATAACACACACCAAGAAATGAATAACACACACCAAGAAACGAATAACACACACCAACAAACTAATAACACACACCAACAAACTAATAACACACACCAACAAACTAATAACACACACCAACAAACTAATAACACACACCAACAAACTAATAACACACATCAACAAACTAATAACACACATCAACAAACTAATAACACACACCAAGAAACGAATAACACACATCAACAAACTAATAACACACATCAACAAACTAATAACACACACCAACAAACTAATAACACACACCAACAAACTAATAACACACACCAACAAACTAATAACACACACCAACAAACTAATAACACACATCAACAAACTAATAACACACACCAACAAACTAATAACACACATCAACAAACTAATAACACACATCAACAAACTATATCTCACACCGACTGACCGGCCGACACAAATACACACACACACACACACACACACACACACACACACACACACACACACACACACACACACACACACACACACACACACACACACACACACACACACACACACACACACACACACACACACCAATTAGTTGTAGCTTAAGCGCAAAGCGTGTTTGGCAGGGCCGGCCCGAATCTGGTTCTACTTTGCTTGGCTCATGCGCTTACTTTGTGTGTGTACGTGTCACTGTCTGTGTTTATGCATTCGTGGTGGTGGGAGTGTGTGTATGCGTGTGTGTGGGCTGCCTGTGTGTATGTGTGTGTGTCAGTAGACCACTTTAATTAGACTTGTGAATTGCACAGACACATATAAACACACACAGACACACACAAACAGACACACACACACACACACACACACACACGCGCGCACACACACACACACACACACACACACACACACACACACACACACACACACACACACACACACACACACACACACACAATAGTAATGGCCAGCATAGAGTCCCTCAAGGCTCATGGTGATCAGTCTGAAAGGGGAGGTGGTAAACACAAATCTCTCTCTGTCCTTTCAAGGAGTCGATCTGCCCTTGTTAAGAAACAGAGGTCCTTTAAAGTGGCAATAAGCAGTTGAAACAATAACAAAGCGTACTCCCCGCCCCTGTTTCTGTAAAAAGGTGAGGTATAGGGCTGGATAAATGTAATCAATCTCAAATTCATAGACAGAGCTATGGATGCATGTTTTGAGGCTATAAAGTGTTAGTTTGCTTTGTTTACAAACATAGGAGTAAAACAAGCTTATATTTTGGGTTCTGATAGAGTATGACAGTTGAACTAAGCTCATGAGGCATTTATTTATAAGTGATATTCAAGAATCAATTAGTTCATTTAATTAATTCAGAAGTCCAAAAATGGATGAGACAACTTCGGTTTGCCCCTTTAAATGAGCAGATGAGAGAATAAAAATGGGAATTGGCTGTTATTGATCAGAGAGAGAGTCCCTTTTCCTGCTTGGTTTGCTATAGCATGGACACAGCGAGCTAACCAATGAGTCATACAACAAGCGTATCATTATCCGACTCTACTGATTGCCTATTACAGATATGATGAAGAGCTGGTGTATAGAGATTAATTAGGCCTTCATCACAGAAAATGCTGAGGAGAAAATCGGTTATGAACATCTGTATGTGTGTGAGTGTGGGTAATTGTGAATGTGTTCCAGTGTGTGTGTGTGTGTGTGTGTGTGTGTGTGTGTGTGTGTGTGTGTGTGTGTGTGTGTGTGTGTGTGTGTGTGTGTGTGTGTGTGTGCTCAAGGCGAGGATCTTCTTCCAGAGAGACATCAAGGACTGTAACATACTCTGTTTTACGGAATCATGGCTCTCTCAGGATATACTGTCCCAATCCATACAGCCAGCTGTGTTCTCAATACATAGCGCAGACAGGAATAAAGAAATCTCAGGGAAGAATAAAGGCGGTGGTGTATGCTTCATGATTAACTACTTATGGTGTGATTGTGATAGCGCACAGAAACTCAAGTCTTTTTGTTCACCCGACCTAGAATACCTCACAATCAAATGGCGACCGTATTACCTCTCTAGAGAATTCTATTCGATTATAGTCACATCCGTGTATATTCCCCCTCAAGCCAATAACACGACGTCCCTCAAGGAACTACACTGAACCACATATCCTGAGGCAGCATTTATTGTAGCTGGGGATTTTAACAAAGCAAATTTGAGGAAAACGCTACCTATCAGTAGTACTCGCGCTGCTAAAACACTCAACAACTGTTACTCCCCCTTCCGGGATACCTACAAGGCCCTCTCCTTCCCTCCATTCCGCAAATCAGAGCACGACTCCATTTTGCTCCTCCCTTCCTATAGGCAGAAACTCAAACAGGAAGTACCCGTGCTAAGGTCTATTCAACGCTAGTCTGACCAATCGGAATCCACGCTTCAAGATTGTTTCGATCACGCAGACTGGGATATGTTCTGGGTAGCCTCTGAGAATAACATTGACGTATACACGAACACAGTGACTGAGTTCATCAGGAAGTGTATAAGGCATGTTGTTCCCACTGACTATTAAAGCCTAACCAAACCAGAAACTGTAGATAGATGGCAGCATTCGCGCAAAACTGAAAGCACGAACCACCACATTTAACCATGGCAAGGTGACTGGGAATATGGTTGAATACAAACAGTGTAGTTATTCCCTCTGTAAGAAAATGAAACAGGCAAAACGTCAGCACAGAGACAAAGTGGAGTCGCAATTCAATGGCTCAGACACGTTATCGCTACACCCGCAATAACATCTGCTAAATATGGTATGTGATCAATAAAATGTTATTTGATTTGTTTGTGTGTGTGTTCCAGTATGTGTTCAAGTGTGTGATCCAGTGTTTGTTCCAGTGTGTGTGTTCCAGTGTGTGTGTGTGTGTGTGTGTGTGTGTATGTGTGTGTGTGTAATTGTGAATGTATTCTAATGTGTTTGTACGTTCAAGCTCCTGATAGTACTTGCAGCATGACACAGAGCTGTGACTTTGGTAACAGTAAACACACAACTGAGAGCTCATTAGTGGCTCCTCTCCCCCTCACTACCCTGGTCTAATGACGGGCTTCTCATTAGTGGCTCCTCTCCCCCTCACTACCCTGGTCTAGTGACGGGCTTCTCATTAGTGGCTCCTCTCCTCTCATTAGTGGCTCCTCTCCCCCTCACTACCCTAGTCTAGTGACGGGCTTCTCATCAAGTTTGTGGACACCTGTTCGTCGAACATCTCATTCCAAAATCAGTTCTTCCACACTGTCAGGCTCTATCCATGGTCAGAGTCTGACAGGTCTATTATTTCTGGCTCTGTGTGGTGTTTTTGTGTTGGATCCCTAATTAGAGGCACCTGCTCTGCATTGTCTCTAATTAGGGATCCTACATACCTTTGTGTGGGTCGTTATATTTCTCACGTCACATTGAAGTAAGTGTGTTTCCGTCTATTGCATTATTGTTCTTTTGGTTTAGTTCGATATTAAGTGTATACTTTATTAAAAAGGGCTATGTCGAACTATTACTGCGCTGCGCCTTGGTCTCTCTATGTACCCAATCGTGACACACACGGATCTCGACAAACCATTTCTGTATGGACCTCGCTTTGTGCACGGGGGCATTGTCATGCTGAAACAGGAAAGGGCCTTCCCCAAACTGTTGCAACAAAGTTGGAAGCACAGAATTATCTAGAATGTCATTGCATGCTGTAGCGTTAAAATTTCCCTTCACTGGAACTAATGGGCCTAACCTGCAGTGATTTGCAGTTAGAAAATGATTTGTTATTTTTGAATGACTCTTTTTAGAGATTCGAGAGCCATGATTATTTTTTGGGAGTTTAAAACATATTCCAAAAAGGCATTTAATCCAAACATACATTCAATGACCAAGGTACAATTCATAAATGAAAAGGTGGAAAAACACTAGGCAGCAAAGAACAAAGTAACATAGTGGTGCATTTAAAAATGTACTGATCTCATTGAGTTAGCTTTTCAGTTGTGTATCTTACAGAAGCTAACTTTTACAACCATATATTTAGTTGTTGGGGGGTACACTACACACAGTGTTAATTGTCATATGGTTAATTCACCTCAAATAGCCTGCTCAAAGTTCCCACAACCACTCTAGGTTCACCATTATATCAGTTCAGAACTAGAAGTGAACAAAAAACGTTTTACTTGATTTTTGGAGTATCAGTCAGACAGTGGACTTTAGTGATGCACAGGTTTAGGGTAATGCAATATTGTGTGGATGAAAAGAAGTGGGTAAGAGTTTAATTCAATAAGAGAAAAACTGCAAAATAAAGAGAAGAGAGGGCCAGAATAGCAGTGCCAGCTATATTATGTGTGATGATTGTAAGGCCCTATACAAATTCAGTAACAAGACAGGGACTTCAAATAGGCCTATGGCATGTCAAGGGAACTGTAGCCTACTCTTCAGATGGGTTGAATGGAATCTGAAATATGGACACTGACTAGGTCTATAACTACTCATATAGTCTTAATATTAACTCCTTCAGAATTAAGTATTTCTTGAAGTAAAATTATACACCAATTTCTTTCAGCATCTTGAGAGAATATGCAGTTAAGGATCATAGGTAGAGGTGCTATCATCATCATCATCATCATCATAAAAGTTGATAGTATTCTAACCACATAAAATATGCATCAAAGCTGAACTATTGGGTCATTTTCGCAGCTTTCTATTTCCTTACAACCTGTCAATCTCATGTCATTTGTGCATTTGCACAGAAAATCTTTTCCCATTTTATTGTTTAGTTATTGCATTTTTCTCCCCAGGCCCTAAACGTCTTCACTCCACAAAAGAAGCAGAGATAACAGAGAAAACTTTACCGATGTCAACTAGATTGCAGCATTCATTCTATAACTAAGTTTTTATTTAGTATTCTAGGGAAACATATGACAGAAGAGAAGGTGCATGTATCTAATTACAGACAAGTTGACTAACAAATAGCCAACCAAAATGAGGCGCATTTTCTATATTAGTGGGTTAGGTCAGGTGCGGGCCTCAGATTTTGTGAATGGGTTATTGCGTGCGGGGAACAAACATCTGACTGCGCACCCCTAGTGGAAGTGTCACAAGGCAGATACAGGAAGCAGGAGCAGGCCAACTACAGTATGTGACACCCTGTAAGTTATTGTAGCTCTTCCATTTAAAGTTGGAATACACAGTATGCAGATTCACTCTTTCTGCAAGAACAATGATACTTGTCTTTTTTCCTGCAATTTACATAAAAGGAAGATTTACAAAAAATTATTGAAAGATCCTTACACAAGTATTTCATTAGTGTCATTAAATAAATCATAAAAGTTGCAGATATTAAAATATATAAAGGATTGTTTTTCAATGAAAAAAAGGTGACATTAACTACAAAAAAATGTAAGAAAGTCAAATCAATAAAATATTTAAAACGTAAAATACAATGCGTTTTTTTAACTGACAAAATAGAATAGAAAATAAGTCCTCCAGTCCTCTCTTGACATATTGTAGCAAACTCAGTCTCTACTCAGATGTCATAGGCAGATAGATGGTGGAGGTGTTTGGGGATCTTCAGTTGCATAAAAACATACTTTCTTCCCAAATAAATGAGGAGATATCAAATTAACCCTCCTCTGTGGCAGTGATAGGGTGATGCCCTGCAAGTTGCGCTGGTGGTAGGTTCAACTGGTGTTTGGTTCTGGTGGTCATTTGAAATCTTACTGGTGGAGATGAACGTAAGCTTTACTCTAGAACAAGGGCCGGTCCAAGGTTGTGAACGAGTATCAGGTGATGAGTATAGGAGTTACTCTAGGTCAATGGACCAAGGTTGTGAATGGTGTGTTATTCAGCTCCAACAGGAGGTCGTTAAATCCCTTGCCAGAGTCCAGCTCACAGTTGAACTCATGATAGTAGCCTAAGAACTCATTCATTAGCTTGTCAAATTCATCCATGGTGGAAGAGGAGCTGGCGGAGGGGGCTTCCATAGCAGAGCGAGATATTACCACAGGGCTGGAGAGAGGACTCCTGGGAACCACAAGGCTCATCTGGGCCTCGACACTGGAGGGAGAGGACCCCTGGAGAGAACACACAAATGTTATCAACACAGGTTTTAATAAGTGTTATAACCATAGATCCTATACAAATTATTATTAAATTAATTTTATAATTATATGGGTATTACTAAGTGCATCTTCTTAACATCAAAGGAATCCCTACGCTGAGAGAGCGAGCAAGCATTGAGACATACCTCTTTCCATTTGCAGGGCGGCTCCTGCAGTAGTTCCTCCTGTGCTGCAGATGTGCTGTTGAGAGGTGTGCGTTTGACTGCAGCGGCCGCATATGTGTCTGCTGCTTTCCTCGTCCTCTTCTGGCTGGGCTTTATCTGGGCAGCCTGCTTCATCACAGAAGACCTCATGTTCAGCTTGGGCCTCACTGGAACAACAGCACACAGAGGTCAGACAAATATTTAAGATCTTCAATGACTTGTTTATTTGCAAGTGCTCCTCAACAGTGCAGTTAAAATATCAAGTAATCAAATATCAAAGTCAGCTTGAAAGAAAAATATATACAGTATATGAACTTATATCTTTGCTGCATATAGCCTGGGTGCCAGTCTGCTTCTGCTCTGTCAGGTAAAACAGTCTGGACTTCCAGTAATCTCAATGTTCAATATGCAGCTGGGTTTTGTACAAGGTCACTGATTGGTTGATGAACATAACATTGAACCATAACAACATGCAGAACCTCAATTTAGAACAGCCAAGTCAAAAACAAACCTTGATGTTTGCTAGGCAACCAGTAGTATTTTTAAAATCAAAGCTAACAGGTTTTGTGGTTGAGAAATTTGACAGAGCGGCTTCATCAGGTCAAACACAAATTGATTGCTTAGCAACCGGACAAGTCTCTTTAAGTAAAAATATATATTTTTAAGAGACACCTGGACCAAGACAGTAGGATCAACACTTTGGTTTCAGACAAACAGGCCATTGACATAGAGGACCCGTCAAATGTTTGGAAACACTTACTCATTCCAGGATTTTTCTTTATTTTTTACATGGTAGAATAATAGTGAATACATCAAACTATGACATAACACATATGGATTCATGTAGTAAAAAAAAAATATATATATTACATTCTTCAAAGTAGCCACCCTTGATGACAGCTTTGCACGCTCTTGGCATTATCTCAACCAGCTTCATGAGGAAGTCACCTGGAATGCATTTCAATTAACTGGTGTGCCTTATTAAAAGTCAATTTGTGGAATTTCTATCCTTCTTAATGCGTTTGAGCCAATCAGTTGTGTTTTGGGGGTGGTATACAGAAGTTAGCCCTATTTTGTAAAAGACCAAGTCCATATTATGTCAAGAACTGCTCAAATAGGCAAAGAGAAACGATAGTCCATCATTACTTTAAGACATGAAGGTACGTCAATCTGGAAAATGTCAATAACTTTTAAAGTTTCTTCAAGTGCAGTAACAAAAACCATGAAGCGCTGTGATGAAACTGAGTCTGATGAAGGAAAGGAAGACCCAGAGTTACCTCTGCTGCAGACAAGTTCATTGGAGTTAACTGCACCTCAGATTGCAGCCCAAATAAATGCTTCAGAGTTCAATTAACAGACACATCAACATCAACTGTTCAGAGACTGCGTGAATCAGGCATCATGGTTGAATTGCTGCAAAGAAACCACTACTAAAGGACACCAATAATAAGAAGAGACTTGCATGGGACAAGAAAAACGAGCAATGGACATTAGACCGGTGGAGTCCAAATTTGCGATATTTGGTTCCAACCGCTGTGTCTTTGTGAGACGCAGAGTAGGTGAACGGATGATCTCTGCATGTGTGGTTCCCACTGTGGCACTGAGGAGGTGTGATTGTGTGGGGGTGCTTTGCTAGTGACACAGTCAGTGATTCAGTCAGATTTCAAGGCACACTTAACCAGCATGGCTACCACAGCATTCTGCAGCGATATGCCATCCCATCTGGTTTGCGCTTAGCGGGACTATCATTTGTTTTTCAACAGGACAATGACCCAACACACCTCCAGGCTGTGTAAGGGCTATTTGATCAAGAAGGATAGTGATGGAGCGCTGCATCAGATGATCTGGCCTCCACAATCATCCGACCTCCAGCCAATTGAGATGATTTGGGATGAGTTGGACAACAGAGTGAATGAAAAGCAGCCAACAAGTGCTCAGCATATGTAGGAACTCCTTCAAGACTGTTGGAAAAGCATTCCTCATGAAGCTGGTTTTGTGGCACTTTTGTGCCATGTGTTATTTCATAGTGTTGTAGAAAGTGTCCAAACTTTTGACTGGTACAGGATACAAGAAAAACAGAGTGCAATACGTCAAGCATTATTATAGCATGCAATAAATCACAGGGCCATTACAGTATAAGAAATAATTCAAATAAACATGCTTTCTTACATTAGGCCGATCAGTGACATCGCAGGGTGACGACTATAAACAACTAGGCCTACATGCCTCAACAACCTGCTAATCCATTTGTCGTTTGAACTCTCTAGGGACACCAGGTTCACTTGGAGGGAATTCCAAGACCAGGGACCTGAGTAATGAAAATACTTTTTTCCATGCTCTGTTCTGATGTTCGGGACTATTAGCATAAAACAGGATTGTTAAACAAGTGAGAGAGCTTTGAGAGCCTTTTCTTTGCAGACATGTACGGTACCTTCAGTAGCTTGCCCAGGAGATTTCTTCTGGGATCCATCTTGAGCCTTCTCAACCAGATCCTCATCCACAGAGGGTCCAGGGGAGTCTGCAGCTGCTAAGGCAGCCTGCTTGGGGGTACTGGCACCTCCCGGTGAGCCTGTCTTCCTCTTACCTGGGGCACAGCTGGAGCTCCTGGAGCTGAGCGAGTGGGGGTCTGCCTTGACCTGCCTCAGTGGAGAACACTGCTGGGGAAAGGCAGTGGCAGGGGAGGCTGCCTTGGGTTTGAGAGTGATGCCCTGGCAAAGGGGGGCCTTGGGTGCCTGGGCGAGTACCTCCAGGGTGATGGTGTGGGGTGAGGGGGGCAAGGAGGCGGCAGAGGGGATGACCCTCATCATGACGGGGGTCATACTCTTTTCCCTCTGGAGGTCGGAGCCTGTGGCCCGTTTCTGGGCAGATTTAGCCTTGGCGGAACCCTCTGGTTGGCTGGTGGAACCCTCTGGTTGGCTGGTGGAGGAGGCTTGCTCTTCCACCAGCTGTTGCAGGCAGAGCCTCTTCTCACGCATGCTCTCCTTGAAGGTCTTCACCTTCAGGCTGGCACCAGACACAGTATCGCTCCTACTGTTAGCGGGGCTGGCCTAAAGACAACATGACCAGAGATATTCAGTAATGAACCAAAAATTCAGAGCAGAACTACTTATTTTGATCTAAACTATTCAGACAGAAGGAGACATGATAGGAGGTATGGCAGTCTTACCTCAGTAAGAACAGCTGGCTTCTCTGTCACCTCAGATGTCTTCTGGGTGGTAGTGCTAACAGCTGCCAGGGGGGGGGGGGGGGGGGAGATGTGGAAGTAAAACAATTATACAAAAAAAAAATATACAGCTAGTGGTCAGGACACCAAATTGCTATGAACAACTAGAAGCACATATAAAATTGTTTTTGGCCAAAGCGCAAAAATTACCAGGAGAAGCTGGTTTGTTGATGCGCAGTATGTAGGGCTTCTTGGCGCCTCCCTCTCCAGAATCTGAGGCAGAGCCTGTCCTTTTCCTGTTGGATGCCTCCTGTCCCTGGGCCTGCATCCTGGCTGCCTTCTCACTGCGAATCTCCTCCAGGGTTTTCACCTTCACTCCTCTGACAGGAGGGGCCACCTGCCTGGGCATGGCTAGGTGGGTGGGTCCCCAGGCCTGAGAGTTACCTGAAACTGATTCCACAGCCTGCTGCTTGGCCTTCCTGAGGCTGGGGCCCTGGCCCTGCTGAAGGTCCTCCTCCAGCTTCCTCCTGGCATGGAGGATCTCTGAGAAGGTCTTCACATAGAGACTGGTTGCAGGTTTGGCAATGACGATTCTCTTTGGGGCCTTGATCGAGGTGGTTGTGTCAGGGACTGAAGGGAGAGGGTGCTCCCCCTGACCTTGAGCCTGTCCCTGGGACTTCTCCTGCTTGATCTCCTCCAGGGTTCTGATGCAGATTACTTCCTGTGTTCTAGTCTTGTAACTCTCAGCTGAGGGAGAGGTTTTCAGATTAAAAGACAATACAATAGCTTCAATTTATGAAAAAAGGAGAATAGTTTGGTAGCCAACAAAAGTTATTTAATGGACAATATGCAAAGCAACAAAACATTAAAAATGATGGCAAAGTAATTGGAAGAGGTTTGGAGGAAAATAATATCAAAACCAGCCTAAATGATGCATGAAAACAACAATGCTTCCACTTCTTAGTGTCAACAAAATGACAAACAATACAACGATTGCGGATGTCCTGTGGAGCAGGTGGTAACCCTGGTCCTGTATTCATAAAGCATCTCAGAGTGTGATCTAGGATCAAATAACTCAGCTCTTATTCATTATAATCAAAAATACAAAACTGATTCTAGATCAGCACTCTAGAGAAACTAGAGTGCATTCCTTTGTTCCAGAATAGACACACCTGATTCTGCTAAACCACTAATTAGGGGCTTGAACCAATAACAAAAAGGAACTATTCTAAGAAGGCTCATTTCCAGCCCATGGACACAACATAGAACAAAGGCTAACATGCCATTTTAATTCTAAAGTCTGTTGAGAAATAGTATTCTTGACCATCTGAGGTAATTCATCCACTGTGGAAATATTGCTGTCGTTCTACTTTTCTCACCTTTCTGAGGGGGATGTTCCATTTCATCCTCGCCCATTTTCCTCCCAAAGTGCTTGGCCAAATAGCGTTTCATTGACAGGTCACCACCGGCAGGAACTTCTAAAAGGTTAGAAGTCATGGAAGGTCAAGAGTGTTGATGAGTGGCAATACAAGCAATGACAACAGTTTTGTAGCAGAGGAGGCTGGTGGGAGGAGCTATAGGAAGACAGGCTCATTGTAATGGCTGGAATGGAATCAATGGAATGGTACCAAACACTGTTGCATAGCTACATTGACTGGCAGTGTTGTCCTTACATTTTCTTAGTGATTCTCAGATAATATGAGCTCTTCCCTCAGCTTCCTTCTTTGACCAAAACATGACAATAGAAAACACTGCGGTCTCTAGAAGTTTCAAATGTACCTTTGACTATTCTTTTCCCTAGCATGTCCGCAATGTTGTGTCTATTGTTCTCTTCACCAAACACCACAGTGTCTGAGGAGGCAGCAAGCATTGTGCTCTTAGAAAAAAGGATAGATAGATAGATAGTTATCGCGAGGTTACAGACAGCGCATCCCAGTGCTTTCTTTGCAATTTCGGGGGATTTTAACCATGCATCTCTCTCTTCAACGCTGCCCACGTTCAAACAGTTCGTGAAGTGCCCAACCAGGAATAATAAAACTCTGGACTTGTTATATGCTAATGTGAAGGATGCATACAACTCCACTGCACTCCCTCCCCTCGGTAGATCGGATCACAACCTTGTCCACCTCACCCCACTCTACAGGCCTATGGTCCAACAGCAGCCTGCAACCACCAGGACTATTAGGAGATGGTCCCCGGAGGCGAATGAGGCCCTACAGGACTGCTTTGAAACAACAGACTGGGATGTGTTCTGTGAGGCTCATGGGGAGGACATCGATGGACTCACTGACTGCATAACAGACTATATTAATTTTTGTGTAGACAACACTGTACCCACCAGGAAGGTACGCTGTTTCCCAAACAATAAACCCTGGGTCACCAGCGACCTGAAGGCCCTGCTGAATGAGAAGAAGAGGGCCTTCAAGGAGAAGGACAAGGACAAATTGAAATGCGTCCAGAGGGAGCTGAAGTTGCGGATTGCTGAGGGGAAGAGAGTGTATAAGGAGAAGATGGAGGACAAGCTGAGGCAGAGCCAGGTGAGAGAGGTGTGGAAGGGTATGAGAAATATCACTGGCTTCAAAAAGTCAAACAGTGGGCAGACGGAGGGGACCCAGGACAGAGCCAATGAGCTGAACCAATTTTTTAACAGGTTCGATACTGGCCCTGTCCACCTCCCCTCCAGCTCCCCAGACCACACACCCTCACGGCTATCCCACCCCCACTTTGCTCACAGCACCTCTGCTGAGACAATCAGTGACCCCACCTCCGCCCCTGCCCCCCCTGGACTGATCCTCAACACCCCCCTTCCCCCCACCTCCCTACCTGGGCTGGCTTTCACCACCAACCAAGTGAAGAGAGAGCTGGAGAGACTACACCAGTGGAAAGCGGCGGGCCCTGATGGCATCAGCCCAAGGGTGCTGAGGGTCTGTGCTGACCAACTGTGTGGAATACTCCAGCGTCTTTTCAACCTTAGCCTGAGCCTAGAAAGGGTCCCTGTGCTGTGGAAAACATCCTGCCTCGTCCCAGTGCCCAAGAAGGCACACCCCACTGTCCTGAATGACTTCAGACCTGTAGCGCTAACATCCCACATCATGAAGACCCTGGTAAGGTTAGTCCTCGCTCACCTCAGACCCCTGGTGTGTTCATCAATGGACCCCCTGCAGTTTGCATACCAGCGCAACATCGGGGTGGATGATGCAATCATCTACCTTCTGCAGAGGGCCTACTCTCACCTGGACAACGCAGGTTGCACTGTGAGGGTCATGTTTTTTGACTTCTCCAGTGCCTTCAATACCATTCAGCCCCTGCTACTGGGTGAGAAGATGAGGAGGATGAAAGTGGAAGCACCCTTAGTCTCCTGGGTCACGGACTACCTGACCGGTAGGCCACAATTTGTGCGACTACAGAGCTGTGTGTCAGAACGGGCAGTTAGCAACACAGGGACCCCCCAGGGTACGGTCCTGTCCCCCTTCCTGTTCACCCTCTACACCTCAGACTTCAGATATAACTCTGAAACATGCCACCTACAGAAGTTCTCGGATGACTCTGCTATTGTAGGGCGCATCAGGGGTGGGCAGGAGGAGGAGTACAGGAGCACAATCAGTGACTTTGTGTTGTGGTGTGAGCAGAACCACCTTCAGCTCAACATCAGCAAAACTAAGGAGATGGTGGTGGACTTCAGGAGAACCAAGGCACAACTGACTGCAGTCCCTATAAAGGGGATGGAGGTGGAAATGGTTGAGTCATACAAGTTCTTGGGGGTCCATATGGACAACAGACTGGAATGGGCTGGTAACACCGGGGCCCTGTACAAAAAGGGCCAGAGCCGACTCTACTTTCTGAGGAGGCTCAGGTCCTTCAACGTGTGCAGTAAACTACTGCATACATTCTACCAGTCTGTGGTGGCCAGTGCCATCTTTTTTGCAGTGGTGTGCTGGGGAGCAAACATCAAAGCCGGTGATGCTTCTCGGGTAAATAAGCTGATCAGGAAGGCTAGCTCTGTCCTGGGGATGAGCCTTGACACTCTAGAGGAGGTGGCGGAGAGACGGATCCTGGCCAAACTGCTGGCCATCATGGACAACGTCACCCACCCTCTGCACGCTATGGTTATGACGCAGAGGAGCTCTTTCAGTCACAGACTGATCCCACCACGGTGTGCCAGAGAGCGCTACAGGAGGTCCTTCCTGCCGGCGGCTATGAGACTATATAATGCCTCACCGGGGTGCCGTGCCGTCGGCAACATAGATCTGGAACTGTTGGGGTGCTAGGACCTAGTTTAACAATTATGCATCCATCCGTGAGTAACTCTGTTCCGTCAGCACTCATCCACTCAGGACCTACTTATTCATACAGGTCTGTATATACATACCCATGTACAGTTGTTATATTATATCACATGCAATATTGTAAGTAATTATTGGACCTAGGCATTCACTCAGGAATGCATATTAGTATCCTGCCAGTTGCACCTTTTCTCATTGCTTTTAGTATATCAAATGTGCAATAAGTGCAGTTGTCTGTAATTAAACCCTGCGCACTAAGGACTGTATTTTAAGGGAATTACTATTATTACCCCAATGATATCATACACACATTTAGCTATTAAAGTATCTCTTCCTGTCATTTACCTGTACAGTTTGTGTAAACATGCAAGTATTCACTTATCTGTAAATATAACTGTATACCTAACTGTACAGCTAATTTAACCATGCAAAATTTTCACTTACCTGTTCATTTACCCAGTCTGTCTATTAAGTAAACTATTATTACCCTCGCTCATATCATACGCATTAGCTACTGAAGTATTTCTCTGCCATCAACCTGTATAGTATAGTTAACCATCCAACATCCACCAATGTATAGTGTACATATTCAGCCAACCACTCATACTATGCAATGTCCTTTTATAGCTTTTTTTTTGCACTCCAGATATCCTGTATTTCTATACTTTTTCATACTGCCGCTCTATGTATCATGTATCGTGTATCTGTCTTTTGTGTACTTTCGTTGTGGCATTTTGCACCTGCCCTGTGTTTTTGTTGTAGCTGCTTGATAATGAAATTTCCCCCCCGGGGGATCAATAAAGTACCTATCTATCTATATAGATAGATAGATAGATAGATAGATAGATAGATAGATAGATAGATAGATAGATAGATAGATAGATAGATAGATAGATAGATAGATAGATAGATAGATAGATAGATAGATAGATAGATAGATAGATAGATAGATAGATACTTTATCTCTCTCTCTCTCTCCTCTCTCCACTTAGCTGTTCGAATTGACAGATGTTCATACTCTAGAGAGTACTGATAATAACATAACAATAGATAATAAGGAGTCACAGTCATTTGGAAAAAGAGCATCAACACAGTTTTTGGGCACAGTCAATTATTCCGACTGCCAATTAGGGACAATTACACACACTGTCCAAAGTCCAGCCATTAGGATTTGCAACCCTCTGTAAAAGCATATTTACGTGTTCTCATAAAATGTAGTCATTCCATATATTTAATGGATCCTATCACCAGCAAACCTGATTCAAATAAACAGTGGCTTGCTGACTAGTTACTGAGTTTCAGGAGTTGAAATACACTGAGTGTACAAAACCTTCCTAATATTGAGTTGCACCCCCCCTTTGCACTCAGAACAGCTTCAATTCGTCGGGGCATGGACTCTGCAAGGTGTCGGAAGCGTTCAACAGTTGTGTCAAGTTGGCCGGTGGTCCTTTGGGTGGTGGACCATTCTGCATACATTTGTATGCGTGTGTCGGTTAGCGTGTGTGTGGTGAGAGTGAGTAAATGAGAATAAGAGCGAGACCATAGAGACCAATTAAATTTGCACATGCTATATGATTCGACATGAACGCTGATACCCGACTGCAGCTGCCATTTGATCTCTGCATCGACTGGTATTCTAGTTTCTTTTCAAAAGAGAGAACACGGTATGGCACACTCCACTCTCTTCATCATCCTTCCCACGGTACCTTATATGATTTCCTTATATGAGCTGTAATACAATCTTAGAAATAGATTTTTGTTCAGTTTAATAACATAATAATAACATGTGTGTGAAAGCATGAGTTGAGTTAAAAAAGAAACATTATAAATCAAAGCCAACTACCATTCATCTCTTTCTTTCTTTCTTTCAAATTGCATCATGTCTAAATTCAACGCATGGAATTCCATTTTAATTTATAATGGAAACGATCCTAACATCATCAACGGGAAATGAGTGATGTTATAATGAGGGTGGAGGGGACTACATTGTTAAGCGGTGGGGGGAGCGATTGAAATGAGTGATGTCATAATGAGGGTGGAGGGGACTACATTGTTAAGCGGTGGGGGGAGCGATTGAAATGAGTGATGTCATAATGAGGGTGGAGGGGACTACATTGTTAAGCGGTGGGGGGAGCGATTTAAATCATTGTCTTTTTCTCTCTTGTCCTTGGCAGTTTGCCCAACA
Source organism: Thymallus thymallus (assembly GCA_023634145.1). Classification (NCBI taxonomy): domain Eukaryota; kingdom Metazoa; phylum Chordata; class Actinopteri; order Salmoniformes; family Salmonidae; genus Thymallus; species Thymallus thymallus. Next base: position 12,898,583 of record CM042410.1, on the reverse strand, counting down.
TCTGCACATCTGATATGAGGTGGATGATGGTTCATAGTCTGTGCACAGGTAACCATGCAAAACTAATATGTATATAAGCTAATGTGTTAACAGCTGCAGCGGGACTGTGTGTGTGTGTCTGTGTGCAAACTCAATCATGTGGGAATTGTCACACATTTCAGTCTTGAGCGCTCGGCAGATTCTGACTGAATTTCCTCTGTGTTAAACTACAACTTTGCTGCTGTTTTTTTTATTTTTTATACCTGCTCAGTGAAAATTTATGCTGACTAATGTGTCAGGGGCTGACGTTTTGGCATTAAAGGGGCAATCTGCAGTTGCTACATCCATTTTTGGACGTATAACTTAATGATATGAACCCATTGATTCTTGAAGAATATTACTTGTAAATGCCTCGTGAGCTTAGTTCAACTGTCATACCCCATTAAAATGTTATAGCATCAAAACATTAATTTGGATATCATGGATGGTCAGTTCTTGCATCCATAGCTCCATCTATGAATTTGAGTGTGGTTACATTTCTTCAGTCCCATCCCTCAGCTCTTTAACGAAAGAGGGGTGGGGAGTGGCTTTGTTAATGTTTCAACTGCCGATTGACCCTTTAAAGTCTGAGAAAGGAGCACTACATTAATAGTAATATTATCAGTGCAAATCCCGCTCATTGCATTGATTCAATCAGTTAGAGAAGTATTGCCCCTCAAAGGCCAAAAGGGTATATCAAAATCCATCCCTTCAACTACAGCATACTCTCACACAAGAAATTAGAACACTTTGACAAATGTCAAAACAGGGTCAACTTTATACTGGAACATAAAACTAGCAGGGTAGCATGAAGTTGGAAAAAGTACATGTGAAAAGTACAGTCTTCACGGCACTCTCCATTTTGAAGTCTGCATTAAAGTATTCTTGTTTTGGCTCCCATCGCTTGGTTCCACTGCCTTGCATCTCTCCACACTATTGATAGCTTATGCACATTGCACATCAATCTGGTGTACCAGTCTTGCCTGTCTAAATGGTTTTCTTTATTTTTACTATTTTTTACATTGTAGAAAAATAGTGAATACATCAAACTATGAAATAACACATATAGAATCATGACCACACCGGACACCACTTACTAAAACATCTTCCAATTTCTAGTTGTTACAGTAGGTCTATCAATCCCATTTTTTTCTGATATTGTTCCCATGTTGTGGAAGCCATCTGATGTGTTTCCAGCTCTAGTCGTCAACAACTCACTTATAGCTTGTCAATGAAAGATTACTTTCAAAATAAAAAACTAAAGAACAGTTATTTTGTGTGTGCTTGATCTTGTTTATTCTAAACTATGTAACTCCTATCTATCTTCTGATCATTTCCTCACAATCACCCTGATGTCTTCTTTCCAAATGTACCAAGTTTTTGCATGTCAGAATCATGTAATCACATGTCTATTTAGGCGTAAATCTACATTTTGCCATTACATTTAAGAGGTTTTAAACACCCCAAAATCGTAACTTTCTCAGATTTGCGTGCAGCAGGCCAGGTAGGCTACTTCTATGCATGCTCAGGCGCTCGTGCTCCCTCAACATTAACAAGACAGAGAAACCAGACCCATGCTCATTGCTCGCATGGAGCACTTCAAACAAAAGACAATGAAAATGGGCAACTAGTAAATTATGGTTATGAAATAAACCTAAACTTGTTTATCACAAGTGTAGCAGGTTGTGAACTCTGCAAACAATGTTTCCACATCGAGAATAAGAACGGTAAATGACACTAGGCAGTTACGGTGTGTGGGTAAAATCACTGGGGAAGCCAAGACAGAAAAACCACACCTTTGTTCCATTACAAAACCTCTGTCTGGTGAAGTCCACAAAGCATATTGCATGTAACAAACAGCATGGTCAAGCAAGTTAATGTTTACAACATTATCGGATTACTATATGAGGTCAATTTCACGCCATATGTATTGAATTCAAAATAAAATAAATCGTGACAAATGATTGAAAAAAATATTTCAAAAATCGTTTTTGGTTAAACTTTCCACAACCAATCATATTGAATCCATTTTGCCTACACTCTTGCCTGCATTTACTACCTTTTGGTTACGCTACTCGTAACTCTGCTTTCGATGTAGTAAGTAGTTAGATGGTTTTTCATTAAATGTATTAGATAGATACGCTTCTAACATCCGTACATTATTTACCCGTGACTAACAAGTGTGAATTACGTTAGTTTAGTTGGCTGGCTTTGGTGTCGGACTAGCTAGCAAGATTAATCGCAAGACTGCATGCCTGTAAATTGCAGATACTAGCCACTGCCAGCCGTATGGAAAGGTGTGTGAGTGAGAGAGATAAAACAGCTAAAACCCCAAATAGCTTTTCCCATAACAATAAATGAAGCCTAGACTCAAACTGGCCTGAAATGTATTGCATTAAGATACATTTAATATATTGACCCGTTAAAATTTTGAAGTACGTTAACTAACACTAGTTTAGTCGGCTGGCTTAAGTTGTCTGACTAGTTAGCCGAAGGGATTGAATCGTAAGACACTCCATTCCTGTAACTAGTCGCTGCCAGCCTGTCGCTAGCCACAGCCAGCCTTAGGGTTGTCGTATGTTTTTATTAAACCAAGTCCCGTCAAAATAAGCCAGTAAACAGTAACATCTAAAACACATAAAACAGAACAGCCAGAGGGATTACACAACCATATAATAATAATAATAATAATAATAATCATCCACTTTTACATCAAGAGATTGGCATCACATTTTGCCCTTTATTTACAGCTATTTGGTTTACTGAAAGCATATGTTCAAACTAGTCATACATATCTGATTGTATCTGTATTACCCTTAGCAAAATGTTTTGGACTAGCTGGATATTTAAACTAGAGACATTCAAATTTGGTCAAGTTGGTTAATGCTTTTCCCCCTATATTTAGCTAATGTTAACATTGTGTTCAGCGGAGAGAGTATTCAGAGGTGGTTTTGGCTGCACACAGCCTCATCTCTGTTCTGACCCAGACTATTAATCCAGGGCCACCGCATCAGCAAGCTCAGGTGCATCAGTTGCATGGTCATCATCAACAGACAGAGGTGCAGGGACAGACCCAGAGACAGCTGCATTCCTCCAGTCACCAGGAGATGGTCAGGTGCACATCAATGGTCCCAGAATACAGGAAATGTCATTTTGCTGTCTATACCCAACCCATCATAGGGTCTACCCACTGTTTTGACGATTAATCAATTCAGCCAATAATCTGTAAATTATGTATTAGTTTTATCATTATATCACACACACTTTGAAACAGTTATGCATCCAAAGTTGGTGGTTCATAGTTTGGTACACATTTGCAAACACAACATCCAGGGGGACTCCACACCCTTCTCCCACTTTGCCCTTTGAGGCCGGGAGAAGCAGCCGAGGCCGGGTAAGGGTGCGTCAGGGGTCCTGCCGGGGCCCGCCTCTCCTCTGAAACCCCGAGCAACCTGGGTCCCCCAGGCACGTCCCTATGGTGGTGACAGTTGACACTATCACACCTCTCAAAAAGGGAAGCCATAAGCCCAGCAAAGCTAACAAGGCCACGGAGCAGGTATCCGATGCCCTGGGAGAGCTTATGTCATGACACGCTTAGAGGAATAGGAACCCGGTGAGGGATAAATTATCCAGTACCTCTGCAAAAACCGTGGAAGACCCGTGTGGTGGGGCCTGGGGAGGCAGCATGAACCTGAGGAGGCGGCATGAACCGTCTCAGGGTCTCCCGGTTCCTATGAACCTTATTGGTCTGCTCTAGAATGTCATCAACCCCTGAGATGGCGCCAGGAGGTAACCACCTGCGCCATGGCCAGTCCATTTACGCAGGCCACATCCCTCTGGAGCAGTAAAAGTAGGGAGACACCTCCATCACTTCCCGGAGGAGCTCCACTGTCCACTCCTGCAGCCAGGAAAACAGAGTCTGCATGTAGGCCTGCAGCACCATGGCCGCGTTGGAAAGGCAGTAAAGAGAGCAGAGGGACCTATATGTGGCTTTTAAGTCAGCATCAACGATTCTGGGGGTTCCCGGCTTCAGTCGCGGGTTCCACCCTATAATCTTCCCTGGCAGAGGCCCAGCTCTCCTGCAAGGCCTTGCGGAACTCAGCAGAGATGGGGACAGAATGGAGAGTTATCACTGTCCACCAGTTTGATGTCCAGTGCAGTGGCCTGTCAGCCTGGTAGCCCTGATCACGGTAGCGAACAGTGCCAGTATCGTCCCCCAAGAACAGCCTATCACTGGCCAACAGGGAACAGCTGTCGTCACCATTGAAGTTATCAACCTCCTGACGCAGAGCATGCGCCTTCTGTTCAAGGTGGTCCAAGCGGTCCGACTCATGCCCCCGTACAGGACTGGCAGCAGATGGGCTCTGCCTGCGGTGGCTCCGGCCAAGCTTCCTGCCTTCAATCGCGCCAGGCATCTAGTAGGGCGCTCCACCGGACGATAATTAGCAGAGAACCCAAGCCCATAGCGGCAGCATGTTAAAACAATTTACAACACACACACACCTAGAACAAGCCAGTCGGCAAGTTGTGTAAGGTAAATTACAGTTTGTGTAAATTACAGTTTGTGGCAGCCAGAGCCATCATACTAATTGATGCCCACGGAGTTGTAGTGTAATGATAACAAAACACAAGTAAGACAAACCATGGGCGGAAGATACAGATCTACCGCGCGCAGCGAGTGGAGCACTCAAGAGGAGGGGCTGACCATGTGGCCAGCTGCTCCAGGCTGCAAACAGCCAGTGGGTATACTTCCACGCAAGATATTACACTTACAAGTGACTTACCAAGCGAACTTCAGAAGTTTGTACCTCAAACCATACAGACGTCCGCCAATAAAATGAAAGAGAATGTAAATCCTCACCTCGGATGTATCCCTCCAATATAGTGAAACATAACAGACATCGAAAGCAAAGTTACGATTAGCGTGACAAAAAGGTAGTTAATGCAGGCAAGAGCGTAGGCAAAATTTATTCAGTATGATTGGTTGCTGGGAAAGTTGAACCAAAAACGATTTTTGTATTTGTTTTCAAATAATTTTTTCAATCATTTGTCATAGAGTTTTGCTCGAGGGTGGCCTTCATCAATTATTATTTTGCTTTCGATGTCTTGTTTTTTTGTTTACAATTCTATACATTTTGCTTTCAATTGTTTGGTTTTTGATTTCAACATCCATTATTTTTCATATTCACGATTTATTTTATTTTGATTTCATTACACATGGCGTGAAATTTACCCCATAAAACAACTATTAATTTAGAACCACAGAGAGTTAGATTTCAACATCATCAAATCACCTATGCTTAGTCTAATACAGTGACAACTGAAAGATATCGAAAACAATTTAGTAAAATCAACGTAAGCTGAATATGATGTAGCTCTCCATGGTTCTGATTTCTGTGTGTGTGTGTGTTCCTGCAACAACATTAGCCTTCTACATCTAGCTAGATATTGAACTATCATTCTCTCAGGCCGGGGGAACAATGTGTGAATTTATGGTTGGATCAGAATTGCAGTTATAATCATTGGCCAGTACGGAAAATTAAGTAAAACCACAAGTCCAAATCCCTATTGTTGATATTTCAATTACTCGAGAAGGAGACAAGTCATAACTCGGGACCAGGTGGAATTGATATTCAATCAAGCGATTTATTTGATGCAAAGATATTTGGTAACTCGTGCACGGGCTCGTTCCTTCAGCTCTTAGGGAGTCGTCCGGAACAAAAAGAGACCTCCTAAACACGTGGCACACATATTTATACAGAGCAATAGTAATAAAATGACGTAGGTAGATTCACACTCCTGACTGGTCGTTGTTATGGAGGGCAGTCCCTCCTCGGGCAGTATCGACTTCCCATTGGCTCTTGGCAGTGTTCTTTGTCCTCGGAGTCCAGCCCTCATAAATCTGTGTGTTTAGGATTAGATATTCTAAAAGATGTGTTTAATACAGGTTGTGTAATGTTTCGAGCTAATGTGTGTAATACAGCGTTGGTAATAAGCGACATCAAGAATATATTTATTACAAATCCCCCTCTTCACGTCTCACAAGAGACGTGAAAAATAGGCCAACGGCTAGTCCAATATATATGTGGGTTCAGAGACCTCCACTCTGATAGATGAGGGTGGTAAACTTTTATGGCTAATCTCCTGCTAGCCTAAGAACTACATTCTGACTCATTTACCAAATGGTAACATTCTAACCATTGTCTATGGAATTTCTAATACATCTTTACACAGTTTCAGGGTGAAACATCTTAGTCATTAACATTAAACATACAAATGTCTTTATCAATCCACCCTTTGACTAAATTTTCACACTGATCATTACACATCCATCCTCATAGGATTCCTAAATGTCATACAAAATCAAACTTAATCCAAACAAAACCAATACATGTATTTATATTCCATACTCATCAACTACTGTTCTAGGCCTATTCATTCATAACTCTTCCGGTTAGGATCTTCATCATGACCTTCATATAAAGAATCAGTCTTTTCTAATCATTAAAGAGTGTCTCATTCAACCTGGGCTCCTTGGAATTGAAAGGATCTCAATCATCTACTAGGCTTGGCATCATTCCACTAAATGTATACAACATCTGTTAGCCTGAACAAAATTCCCATTTCCCCTCCCAGTTACACTCTTCATTCAAGATTTTCACATTAGATCTAAGAAATGTTTCATTCAATCTGTAGTTGTCTGGATTGAATCGATCATCAGTGTCCTCCTCGTCCACCACTGCTGGTGAATTGTATTCCTCCTTCCACTGATCAGAATCTGGAACTGGTCTATGTCTCACCATCTGCTTGGATGCCTGCACTTTCCAACCCTCGGACACAGGGAACAAAACAGCAACCACATAATACAAGCATACACATACAGGCAATAGCTGCCCCCAAAATTGTGGATACTATGGTTTTCCATTTACCAAATATTTCATCAAACCATCCTGTCACATATGTATTCACTCCTGAGTTCTCAGCCCATCCTTCACTTAGAGCTGTCAATCCTGCAAAAGCTCTGGTGTCTTTAGGAATAAATTTACAACAACTGCCCCCACCATTCTGCATACTCCACCCATTTCTGCCAGCAACATATCTAGAGCCAACCTATTTCTCCAAGTCATGAGCGAGGTGGCGGATAATTGGTTTGAGATCCCCTTCACTGCATCCCTACTGATTGATCCAATCCACATGTTTATTGAACGTCACCCACCAAAAGAACATTGTCCTGAAACCTTCACCTACTTGATTCATAACTTCATATTCATCAGGGACTCATCCCTAGGAATTCCAATCGCATCCATCCAAATAGGGCTATTCTCCTCCTTGGCACAACCCCTCCTACGCCTGATTAAACCTTTCCTTGGTTTCTGGTAACTGATTCTAACTGGCTTAACCAATAGGACTGGGGTGCAGGTACCTACCTACCGACACTTTTTATAGTGTCTGCCTTATACGTCCTTTACTGGTACACGCCCATCACACATTTGTTACCAGGCTGTAAGGTTTAGTAGTTTCTCTTGTGACTCTGAACTCAGATCAGTAACATTAACTACTGACTTACTCCATTAAAATCACTCAAATCTCTGCTGTCATTCTATAACACTCCCCTGGAGTCAGAGTGAACTGGGGTGGGTTAGCAGCCTCTTTCAATCTCGCCAACCTCATCCCTGTACAGTTTTCACCTCTGTTTTGCTCAGTTAATTTTGTGCTATTTACGTCTAAACAGGTATCCTAACCATAGTCATCCGCGCAAGCCCCATACTTGTATATCTTCTTGGCACACTGCCTTCACTTAATATTTTCCCCAAGTATGTTTAAACTGTAGGCCAAAGGTAACTAGCAGTAGGTCCTGTACAGAGGTATAATGCACAAGTATGAACACCTTTCTCTCGAATACATACTCCCACTTAATGGAGAGGTTATCAATATTTATTTTGAAAATCACATCCTGCCTCTCTCTGGCCACTATGTTATAATACTCACTTCCAGTGGAATCCTTATCCTGAGTCATCTGTCTTTTAATTATTCCCATGGTAGAGTTTCATTTTTATTTTTGGTGAGTGGTGGATCTGGATGTATCAAAATGAAGACCGATGCAGCTCAGGGTCCCCCATACTTCCAAGAACCGCCAACCCTCTCCTGTCCTTAGTCAGTCTGCTGAGTACCACCCCATACTCACACCTCTAGGAACACACCACAGTGATGATAGGTCGGGGTAGGGGATCTTCGTTAAGGAGGTAACCCCCGGACCCTATTGGTACTCGGTTCTGCTCCTTAACTCTGTGTGTGTTCAGCAGTGTTTGTATGTGTTCTTACCTCCTTGCAGTGGGCAACGTGGACCCAGGTCGCTCTCTTTCTGAACATATCTAAACGGCAAATAGGCAGTTTCCAACAAGACCTGGTAGGGCCTTCCCAACGGGGCTGCTTCCAGTCTTTCCTTTTCAATCATTGGACCCGCACCCAATCACCTGGTTGGATAGAGTGGGTCACTCTCTCCTTCAGTTCACCTGTAGGTCACAAAATCTTTGACATACGGGTGTGATTAGCAAACAATCTTCTCATGTATTCAGCCAGAGTATTCTCAGTGTCTATCTCTGCCTGCTCTGGTCCTCCTAACTCTACATCCTACTATAGGTACTCATCTTACCAAGTTTCTTCCAGTACTTATATAGTTCTTCCTTAGTCTACTATTTATTGTTCCATTCATGTGTTTAATTAAACCTGCCGATTGCGGATGAATATGAACAATATTTCTTCCTGGTAATATCTAACTTCTATCACAGTCAATCATCATTACTTTCCTTCACCCCCTTGCTTCCCTGTCTCACCAATAGTTCCTTTAAAATTTCTGTGATACGTATCTCTACATCTGTCTTATCCCCCTCTCCTTCCTGAGCTCCCTCAGTTTCCCTCTGATTAGGATAGGGGGTGGGGGTCCCTCACCACTACTACTTCATCATCTGGATTCTCCCCCCATACCCAGTCTACTAATGAGGGATACAATTTCAATCCAGAATTATCTATGGGTGGCCGTGGGTTCTGACTTCAACTATTTCCCTATCACTAGACAAGAGCACTTTTTCTCAATCATATCAATAAAGTCTAATGCAATGTGTGTAAAGAAACCACTAAGTAACATTACCTGGTTTAAGAAGTATCCACTTGGCAATGTTATATTAAATGCACATAACACATACTAAAAATAGTCTTATATTCGGCAAACCTACGGAATGAGTTACTCTAGCAACACAAATTTACCTGAAAGGTGTTGTCTACAGAGGCCATCAGGGCCCTGGGAGCAACCTCTGGTCTCCCATTGGGAGTGAGACATATGGTCAGTCCCCTGTTGTTGTTGCAACTCAACAACAGGCGAGGCCATAGCAAAAACCAGATACACAACATGGGTGTGAAACCTTTCAGCAGCAACTTTATTACTTAAGCTAATGTTATCTTGATTGCCTTGCAGGCACAAACCTTCAAAATGCCAACCTAACTGGGAGCAACCTAGCTTCCAGCAGGGCCTCAATCTGTAAACATATTATTTACTTAATATTTCCATAATGCATTCATAAAATCACTACTTTTCCAAACTCCTACTCATAGTGGGCAAACACCAATCTAAATCAGAATATCTGTTCACATGTACACCACTACCTAGTTTACATGACTCAGTGAGGGCCATCATAGTAAATTAGAACCTGTAATCCCAAAAGTGAAATAAACCACAAATAAAGTTGATCAATATTGTCCTATTAAGTAAGACTGTCAACTAAAATAAAAATAAAACTAACCCATATTCTATAAATACTGTCCTATCAATTGAGTCAATCTCATTTTTTAACACAGCCCATCCCCCACATTTGTTTCTTATCAAGTTCAAACGTTAAAATCACAGCCCAGGCAATCGCCCTTCATTGGAATGTATTTAAGATACACCAAAATTAAAACTCTATCATCCCCTGTAAGTTCTATGATCATTACTTTGCGCACATACAACACACCTGGAACAACATTTTTTTTTATTAAAGTAATTTGTTCTTCCATACGCTACAATCATACTTCCTAATTGTTTTAAGTAATTAGTTCCCCCCTGTGATACATGGCTTTGCCCATGTATCATAATTACTACATATCTAAACAAAGACTTTAGTAATATTGGTAAATTACCCTAATGCCAAATATCATCTCGGAGGATTGCCCCTCCCTTTTTCCATATTTCTAATTCTCTCTGTGTGAAGAGCAGAATGTAGCACTCAGGCTCTACATGAATAACGGAACCCATGGTCCCATTTTCCCCAACGAAGGTGTCAGTGGTTGGAATCGAATTGTTTAGGGCGCGCAAGTCGGCCCTGGTTTCAGTCAAAATTCTGGAAGGGGTTGGGGCTGGAGTGCAATGTGTAAGGTGGTGCCAAGGTGCTCCTGATTTGCCTTTGACCTGGACAGAGTGTGAAGTAACTTCCTTCACTTCGTACGGTCCAGTCCACCTGGGTTCCAGCCACTTTCTCTTGTGGACTTTAACCCTCACCCAGTCCCCAACTTTTACCTTCAGTGGTGACGAGTCTCCCAACAGCTCCCCCTATTGGACCTTGTGGATCTGTGTGTAGAGAGCTGCAGAAAGTTCCGTCAGTTTCCTCACATAATCAGACATTACAATTTGTTGTACATCAAGGGCGGGCATATGACCTCCCTCCCTTGGTGGACCAGGCATAGCCCTCCCTGTCATTATCTCATGGGGAGAGAGATGGTCCCTGCCCCGGGTGAGGACCTTGTAGCCATCAAGGCCAGGGGCAGGGCTTCCACCCAGGTCAATTTAGAGCCTGCACATACCTTTGCAATTTTAGCTTTCAAGGTTTGATTTACGCGTTCCACTAGACCCTGAGATTATGGTCTGTACACTGACCCAAATTTGTGTATAACCCCTACTCTCAGCTCTGCTTCTTCTAGAGTTTTTTTCCCTTTCTTCTTTCTTCTTCTGTTCTAAGTAGTCAATGCATTTGGGTTTAGGTGTCAATGTAGAAGCCATTCTTCAATGTGTTATCGCCAATTTAATATGTTCAGAGTCAGTGGAATCAGCGCATGCCAAACCTTATCTATTATAGTTATATATTATCACACATCACATATTACACATTACAATACGGTAAGACAAACAGAAGCAGGGACACACAAACACAAATTTGCCTAAACACAGTCAAAACCGGGCTAGAAAGCTCTAGAACCTCCGGGACGAAGCTATTTCAATCCAATTAGACAGACAGATCGTACACCCTCAAAGGTACGTACAGACAAGCACTCTCAAAACAGTGGCTAAAATTAGACGCACTGGAGGCGCACGGGTCCCTCCCTAAACAAAGTCAAACCGGGCTAGAATAAATTCTAGACGACCGGGACGAAACTAATACGTATATAGTCCTCTAAATCAATAGGACGGGATATGTCACACTTTATCTAAGGGGATGTGTATAAGTTATAATTACTTTAATTCTCCACCTTAACTGAGTGTTCCCTTCTGGTCAGCTAGTCCAAAAGGCCTTCTCTAGTTGGCAGATACTGCTATCAATATTGCGCCACACAGGCTCTTAATCTTAACCAGGGAGTCACACAGACTTTAACCCACACAGGGTGGTGCCACACAGGCTATCACAGACCCACACAGGGTGCCACACAGGCTATCACAGACCCACAGAGGGTGCCACACAGGCTCACTTCTTCCTTTAACTTTTTCCTATATAACTATTACACAAATATCTTTGCAATCAGCCTTCGCATTCGTAATACATCTATAAAAAATATTTTAACAACAATTCATACTCACGCCCAGTACTACTGATCAAAATTTGGATAATACTATAATATAATATTGCAGATTCGATTAAACAGGTTCTGCTTACCTTATTTAGTCGAGCTCATTGATCAGTTTCCTGGGGTGAGAAGAATTGCCGATGGCTCCTGCGTCCCGTCCTCGTGAATTCGTTCAGGACCCGTCTCCTCTCACATCAACTAGCTATAGATCGAAATCAGAAGTGATTGAACCATCCTCTGCTACCAAATTGTTGATATTTCAATTACTCGAGAAGGAGACAAGTCATAACTCGGGACCAGGTGGAATTGATATTCAATCAAGCGATTTATTTGATGCAAAGATATTTGGTAACTCGTGCACGGGCTCGTTCCTTCAGCTCTTAGGGAGTCGTCCGGAACAAAAAGAGACCTCCTAAACACGTGGCACACATATTTATACAGAGCAATAGTAATAAAATGACGTAGGTAGATTCACACTCCTGACTGGTCGTTGTTATGGAGGGCAGTCCCTCCTCGGGCAGTATCGACTTCCCATTGGCTCTTGGCAGTGTTCTTTGTCCTCGGAGTCCAGCCCTCATAAATCTGTGTGTTTAGGATTAGATATTCTAAAAGATGTGTTTAATACAGGTTGTGTAATGTTTCGAGCTAATGTGTGTAATACAGCGTTGGTAATAAGCGACATCAAGAATATATTTATTACACTATCTCCATCACCCATCCATGGCTAATATAGGATAGGGCACATTTGAGCTAGCTAGCCACCGGAGGACAACACAAGGAGATGCAACAATTCAAGTTGTTTCTTTCAATGAGGTATTGCTCTTGATGTGATGTGATATCAGTGAAGCATCACCTGGGGGCGGCCCTTCAGGAAGTTCAGAATACAGTTGCTGAGGGAGGTGTCCTTAGCTTAGTGATTAACTTGGAGGGCACTATGGTGTTGAACGCTGAGCTGTAATCAATGAACAGCATTCTCACATAGGTGTTCCTCTTGTCCAGGTGGGACAGGGCAGTGTAGAATGTAATATAGATAAGCGAATTTGAGTGGGTCCAGGGTGTCTGGGATGATGCTGTTGATGTGAGTAATCACCAGCCTTTCATGGCTACAGATGTGAGTGCTATGGGGAAATAGTAATTTAGACAGGTTTGGTATTTGGTATTTTAGGATCCCCATTAGCCGTTGCAAAAGCAGAAGCTACTCTTCCTGGGGTACATAAGAAACATGACATAATACAGAAGATTAAATAGACAACAGCTCAAGGACAGAACTACATTAAAAAAAAATATATGTTTTACAAAAGCCACACGTAGCCTACATATCAATACATACACACAAACTATCTAGATTACCTTGGCATTCTTGGGCACAGGGACTATGGTGCTCTGCTTGAAATATGTAGATGTTACAGACTGGGTCAAGGAGAGGTTGACACCCACCAGCTGGTCAGCACATGCTGTGAGTAAGCATCCTGGTAATCCGCTGTTAACCTGTTTAAAGGTCTTACTCACATCGGCTACGGAGAGCGAGATCACACGTTTGACCGGAACAGCTGGTGCTCTCATGCATGGTTCATTGTTGCTTGCCTCGAAGCGAGCAGAGTCATTAAATATTGGTCACTTTAATAGTGTTTACATACTGTTTTACTCACTTAATATATACATACTGTATTCTAGTCATGGCTCATCCTATATAACTACTGCTGTACACACCTTTTCTACTCATACACTGTCCGTACTGTCTACACACACCATTATATGTTTATGTATTTATATTCCGGTCTCTGACATTGCTCGTTCTGATATTTCTTAATTTCTTAATATATATTTTTTTTATTGCTAGGTAGTACTGCACTGTTGGAGCTAGAAACGCAAGCATTTCACTGCACCTGCTATAACATCTGCAAATCTGTGTGTGCGTGTGAGGGCTTGGTTGTGGTAAGGCCTCTTACTCCCACCAGGGGGAGTGGAAGGCACACAATCAAGTCCTCACACACTAACTGGGGAAATTAATGATCCTCAATCAGAGACAGCTGTCTGGAGTTGTCTCTGATTGCGGATAGTATTTAGGCCACACACACCTCCACCTGTGTGTGGATCATTGTTTGTTGTGCTCACAGCAAGTAAGTCACTCTGTTTTTGTTTATAGTTAGTTTAGTATACTCTCCTGTTTATTTATATGCTTTGTGAGTACATCTCATTAAATAAACAAGGATGACACTCCACGAGCGATCCGTGTATCGTCTCATTAATCCACATCGTGACAATGCGATTTTCAAATGGGATGACCAGGGATGTTTTCTTGATAAGTGCGTGAATTGGAACATTTTCCTGTCCTGCAAAGAGTTCAAAATATAACGAGTACTTTTGGGTGTCAGGGAAAATGTAAGGAATAAAAAGTACATCATTATCTTTATGAAGTAAAAGAAACATTTTGAAAATCATAAATAGTAAAATAAAATACAGATTCCCCCAAAACATACTTAAGTAGTACTTTAAAATATTTTTACTTAAGTACTGTACACCACTGGGATGATTTCCGTATTGAGCATGTCACTGGTACTTCCTGTTTGAGTTTTTGCTTGTAAGCAGGAATCAGGATGATATAGTTATGATCAGATTTGCCAAAGGGAGGGCGAGGGAGAGCCTTGTATGAATTTCTGTGTGTGGACTAAAGGTGATTCAACTGCTGATTGCTGCTTTCATATTAATATTATCAGTGCAAATCCCGCTCATTGCATTGATTCAGTCAGAGAAGTCTTGCCACTCAAAGGCCAAAAGGGTATAGAGTATATATATAAAAAAAAGATCCATCCATTCAGTAACAGCACACTCTCACAAAGGAATGAGAATACTTTGACAAAGGTCAAAACACATTCAACTTTATACTGGAACTTGCTAACAGTATCATGAAGTTGAAAAAAGTACAGTAAAAACAGTAAAAACAGTGAAAAGTACAGTAAAAACAGTGAAAAGTACAGTCTTCACGGCACTCTCCAATTTGAAGTCTGATTTAAAGTATTCCAGGCTTTCAGCTTGTTTTAGCTTCCATCTCTTTGTTCCCCTGCCTTGCATCTCTCTTCACTGTTGATATCTCTTTGGGTAGAGGGAGGTGTGCGTTGCCGTGAGTGTGTGCATGCCTAGCGGGGGGCAGAAACGCACAGAGGCTCAGGCCGTTGCAATTTGCAGGGCTGAAGATTTCACCACAGCTTAGGCCTATAAAACAGATTCATAATTCCTTTTTTACATGATATGCTGATTTAGGTATATGGAGGGTTATGCAATGGCTTAACTTAAGTAACTTAAAGCATGCCAAATTTATGGTACTCAAACCTCCTCAACTTTATTTGCTAGCAGGCACCTCCAGCTGTGACCTCATAAACCTATGCTTCGGGGGTCAAGCTGAGGACTCATTTAATGACCTGTTCAGCGACTTCACACACAACCTTTGGGAACAGGAAATAGCTAGCTTCCAAGACACTGAGGAGTCAGCATGTTGTTACTGTTGCCTTTCGACTTCTTACTCAACTTCTTATCCCAAGACAGAACTTGGGATACAGTTCAGTCTTTAAGCAGGTTACTACATCCTGGGTGCCTGATTATAATTACACAGTAATACCGTGTTTAATACATTGTATCGTGCAAATCACATTTGTTGCCTCAATGCACTTAGCCAAGGCATGTGGGATCAGGTCTCCTTCCAGTCTTTACAATATAAGAATATATAGTTATATTCTATCCATACGGTTGTTGAGAGAACCTTTCCAACCTAAGCTAGTACACTTGATGTATATCAACTTCAATAATAATATCAATTGTGTACCTTTTTTCCAACTTTCCCATGTTGAGATCTTTCATTTCCAACTATAGTTATTGTTTTGAAGAGATGGGGGACATGCTGTTGATGATTGTCTACAGAAAAGAATAGGCCATTTGAGAGTTGCCCATAGACACTGATTTAAGGTCAGATCTATGTCTCCAATGTTTATTGAAAACATAAATGAAGTTGCACAATGAGCACTTGTCTCTCAAATACATTGTTACAGTTGTTGGTTAGCTAGCTAGCATTTATTTCCCATATTAGCATAGATGTGACATCAGTCAGAACAAGACATGGTATCAAGAACAAACGAGCTGAAACGACTCACTTACAATTGTCATTGTTGCTAGCTATCTGGCCATCCAGATCCATACCAAGACTTGGCCTTACGCCCATTTGAAGCGTGTGCATAATTTTTGTGACGGTGTCAGCTAACCCGTCTACAGGTGAATCCTCCCTGCCTGACAGTCTCCTTTAAGCCGCCAAGTGGCTAACACCACGGCTAAAACAACATGCTAATCAGATCTGGGTATCACCCCTGCTCCTTCACCCCATCTTTCTCTAACCCTCACCCTGTCTTTCTTTCTCTACATTTTGCTCTATCCCCCTCTCTCTATTTTTTAGCATCTCTTTCCACCCCGATTATTCTCTCTTTTCCCATGTCTCTCTTCTCTCTCTCCCTCTCTCCCTCTCTCTCTCTCTCTCTCTCTCTCTCACACACACACACACGTCTGCTTACAGTATTCCCAGGGGCTCCAGGAGGCCAGAAGGGCCCATGAATTAATCATGAACATGGGCCCCCCAGACTCTGTGATCATCACCAACCTGTTCCAAAACATGTCGCCACGCCACCTCTCCCTTCCTCCCTCGCATATTTTTGCCATGTTCTCCCCAATTAAGGTGCCACCAACCTCCTGTGCTGGAAAACTGGTAAATGTTTTATTTCTTTCTGTCTCTAATCACACAGTCTCTATTTTTCTTCTTCTCTCTCCCAGTCTATGTCCCCTTGTTAGTATTTTTCTCCTTGTCCCTATAAGGCTCAGTCTCGTTCCAACCCCTAGGCAAACAAGCTGTGTGCGTCCAAAGTATATTCTAAAAATGCACACATCTGAAATGGCAACATATGAGGAATTCTTAATACTTATTCTACTTCTTCCTTCTACAGACCTTCCTCCAACATAAGACATAATGATTGGTTGATTCACCTTTGCTTGAATATCATCTCCATATTCTACAATCGCTCTCTCTCTCCTCTACAATCTCTCTCTCCTCTTCAATCGCTCTTAACATCCTCTGCAATCTCTCTATCATTTCCTTTCTACTCTGTCCTCATACATCCTCTTCATCTGTCTCTTTCATTCAATCTTACTTTATTCTTTCTCTATGCACTCACTTGTTCTGTGTAAATAGTCTGTATATGGCAATATGATGAAACTGCTGTACGGTGTCCATTTTAGGACACCCTCAGCTTCAAGCCTGCCACATCACCCCTCCTTTAGTCAATTAGGTTGACTTGATTCAAGGAGAGGCGAGAGGCTTAAAGCCGATTGTGTCCTTAAATGGACACCATACTACTGAATAGCGATAAAGGGACATCCATAATCTATTTTAGTAGCTTTTTTAAATAAGTTTTGTTAGAGCTGGTCTCTGACCTTCTCTCTCTGGCTTACTCTTCCTTTCTCTTTCTGACTCTCTCACTCTCTTTCCAGCCCTCCAATTGGCCAAATGGTGTTTCGGCCCTTTTGACTAGACTAGACCTATCAAATCCCTTCTAGATCTGTGAAAACTGGGCACCGGGTCAGGAAGCTCTGCCCCCGGATCAGGACGGAGCGCCAGAGCAGGGAGAGGCTCCACCCCCGGATCAGGACAGGTTACCGGCACAGGAGGTACCGGGCAGGGGATCGGCACAGGAGGCAGCCGATCTTCCCTCGTTGGAGGTCGCAGCACCTCTTCGTCGTCGTCCTCCTCCTCCCAAGGATCCTGACTCTGCGTGGACTCATCCAACCGCCCCCACGAGTTGGGAGACAGGAGCACCTCGTCGTCCTACTGATTTTGGAATGAGATGTTCGACGAACAGGTGTCCACATACTTTTGGTCATGTAGTGTATGTACAAATGGGTAGGAGTAAAGTGACTAGGCAACAGGATAGATAATAAACAGTAGCAGCAGCGTATGTGAGGAGTCAAAAAGTCTCAATACAGACAGTCCGTGTAGCTATTTGGTTAACTATTTATGGCTTGGGGGTAGAAGCTGTTCAGGGTCGTGCCTTCTTCATGACTGTGTTGATGTGTGTGGACTATGTGATGTGGACACTGAGGAACTTGAAGCTCTCTGGGGGGCATGCTCGGCATTCCAATTCATGTAGTCCACGATTAGCTCCTTTGTCTTGCTGACGTTTACGGGAGAGGCTGTTGACCTGGAACCACACGGTCACTGACCTCCTCCCTGTAGCCTGTCTCATCGTCGTAGGTAGGTCAATCGTCGTGATCAGGCCTATCACCGCCGTGTCGTCAGTGTGTTGTTGCCTACCCTCATCACCTGGGGGTGGCTCGTCAGAAAGTCCTGGATCCAGTTGCAGATGGAGGTGTTCATTCCCAGGGTCCTGAGCTTAGGGATGAGCTTGGCAGACACTATGGTGTTATACGCTGAGCTGTAGTCAATGAACACTGATTTATTTTTTATTTTTTTTATTTCACCTTTATTTAACCAGGTAGGTCAGTTGAGAACAAGTTCTCATTTGCAACTGCGACCTGGCCAAGACAAAGCAAAGCAGTGCAACAAAAACAACACAGAGTTACACAGTAAACAAACATAGTCAAAAAACACAATAGAAAATCTATATATAGAGTGCAAAATGTAGTGCAAAAATGCAGTAAGGTTAGGAGATAGGACAATAAATAGACCATAGTGGTGAAATAAATTACAGATTATCATCATTAACACAGGAATGAAGGATGTGCAAATTATGATGTGCAAATAGAGATACTGGAGTGCAAGATTAGTGAAAAATAACAAAAATAAATATGGGGATGAGGTAGTAGTGTGGGCTATTTACATTAATGGTTCTGATATTTCTTAATTTTTCTGGATTACCTGTGTAATGCTTTTTTCGTTTTTTTGTTGGAGCTTTAAACACAAGCATTTCGTTGCACCTGCAATAACATCTGCAAATCTGTGTACGCGACCAACAGACTTTCTTTAGCATTTAGCTCGTCTGGTATGCTCGCGTCACTGGGCAGCTCGCGGCTGGGTTTCATTTGTAATCCGTTTGCATGCCCTGACACAACCGACAAGCGTCAGACGCCAGTGTAGTTGGATTAGATCTTAGTCCTGTATTGATGCTTTGCCTGTTTGATGGCTCGTCAGAGGTCGTAGCGAGATTTCTTGTAAGCGTCTGGATTAGTGTTCCACTCCTTGAAAGCAGCATCTCTAGCCTTTAGCTCAGTGCAGATGTTGCCTGTAATCCATGGCTTCTGGTTGGGATTTGTATGTATGGTCACAACGTTGTCGATGCAATTATTAATGAAGTTGGTGACTGATCTGGTAAACTCCTCAATGTTGATGAATCTCGGAACATATTCCAGTCTGTGCTAGCGAAACAGTCCATTTGTGTCTTCGGACCACTTCCGTACTAAGTGTCACTGGTACTTCCAGTTTGAGTTTTTGCTTGTAAGCAGGAATCAGGAGGATAGAGTTATGGTTATATTTGCCAAAGGAAGGGCAAGGGAGAGCCTTATATGCATTTCTGTGTGTGGAGTAAAGCACTACATCAAATGTACTGTCCTCCGTATGCGTTACTGTGCATATTTTGACATCAAGATAAATGCCTCCACATCAATAACCCTCAAAGCATTATCTCCATGTTCACAAGATTTATTGAGTTGAAACAGTGTGAAACTGAAACACGAAGTCAACAATGTCTGCATAAGACAATGTAATCTGTCCTAAAATACAAACTAGATATGAACGTAACCTGATATTTTGCTCACACTGACAACTAGCAAAATCTAGGCTAACATACTTTAGCAATTAAGCTAGTGCTGTCCGTCTATTCCACAAAGTAAACATACACATCCAAATTCCACAGATAATGCTCTGAAACTTAAGATATATGCAAAAGGAATGAAAATACTCACTGACAAAGCTTTCTAAGGCATACAACGTAAAGGATGGATGAAGATTGCTCTGTTTGTCTGCTTACAATCTGAGCTCTACTGTCGTGGCCAAAAGTTTTGAGAATGACACAAGTATTGGTCTCCACAAAGTTTGCTGCTTCAGTGTTCTTAGATCTTTATGTCAGTAGTTACTATGGTATACTGAAGTATAATTAAAAGTATTCCATACGTGTCAAAGGCTTTCATTGACAATGACATTCAGTTTATGCAAAGAGTCAATATTTGCAGTGTTGACCCTTCTTTTTCAAGACCTCTGCAATCCGCCCTGGCATGCTGTCAATTAACTTCTGGGCCACATCCTGACTGATGGCAGGCCATTCTTGCATAATCAATGCTTGTTTGGGTTTTTGTTTGTCCACCCGCCTCTTGAGGATCGACCACAAGTTCTCAATGGGATTAAGGTCTGGGGAGTTTCCTGGCTATGGACCCAAAATGTAAATGTTTTGTTCCCCAAGCCACTTAGTTATCACTTTTGCCTTATGGCAAGGTGCTCCATCATGCTGGAAAAGGCATTGGTCGTCACCAAACTGTTCTTGGATGGTTGGGAGAAGTTGCTCTCGGTGGATGTGTTGGTACCATTCTTTATTCATGGCTGTGTTCTTAGGCAAAATTGTGAGTGAGCCCACTCCCTTGGCTGAGAAGCAACCCCACACATGAATGGTCTCAGGATGCTTTACTGTTGGCATGACACAGGACTGATGGTAGCGCTCACCTTGTCTTCTCCGCACAAGGTGTTTTCCGGATGGCCGAAACAATCGGAAAGGGGATTCATCAGAGAAAATTACTCTACCCCAGTCCTCAGCAGTCCAATCCCTGTACCTTTTGCAGAATATCAGTCTGTCCCTGATGTTTTTCCTGGAGAGAAGTGGCTTCTTTGCTGCCCTTCTTGACACCAGGCCATCCTCCGAAAGTCTTCGCCTCACTGTGCGTGCAGATGCACTCACACCTGCCTGCTGCCATTGCTGAGCAAGCTCTGCACTGGTGGTGCCCCGATCCCGCAGCTGAATCAACTTTAGGAGACGGTCCTGGCGCTTGATGGACTTTCTTGGGTGCCCTGACGCCTTCTTCACAACAATTGAACCTCTCTCCTTGAGGTTCTTGATGATCCGATAAATGGTTGATTTTTGTGCAATCTTACCAGCAGCAATATCCTTGCCTGTGAAGCCCAATTTGTGCAAAGCAATGATGATGGCACGTGTAACCATGGTTGACAGAGGAAGAACAATGATTTCAAGCACCACCCTCCTTTTAAAGCTTCCAGTCTGTTATTCTGACTCAATTAGCATGACAGAGTGATCTCCAGCCTTGTCCTTGTCAACACTCTCACCTGTGTTAACGAGACAATCACTGACATGATGGCAGCTGGTCCTTTTGTGGCAGGGCTGAAATGCAGTGGAAAAGTTTTTGGGGGATTAAGTTCATTTTCATGGCAATTAATTGCAATTCATCTCAGAAATGTCACTCTTCATGACATTCTGGAGTATATGCAAATTGCCATCATCAACACTGAGGCAGGAAACGTTTTGGAGACCAATACTTGTGTCATTCTCAAAACCTTTGGCCACGACTGTACATGAGGCAACAATGACCAACTTCCTCCTAACAAGTCACATGACGGGTCATTTTCTAGCTAAAGGAAATGACTCCAGATCCACAATAAGAGGAGCCAAATTCAAGGTATGTAGTATAGGTAAGTATTACAACTTAAACAGAACATCAATATTCATATTATCAGTAAAATAAATCCTGCATATTGCATTGATTCAGTCAGTTAGAAAGGCCAAAAGGGTATACCAAAATAGAAATAAATTCATTCAGTTACAGCACAGATCAAAACAGGGTCAACTTTATACTGGAACTTTGCTTGCTCATTTCTAAACATACAACTAACAGGGTAGCATGAGGAAAAGCACAGAGGCTCAGGCCATAACAATTTGCAGCGCTGAAGATTTTTGCCTCAGTTTGGGCCTATGGAATAGCTTCATAATATTTTTTTTTCATTGTATGCTGATTTAGGTATATGGGTTGTGCAATGGATAACTTAAAGCGCTCCTGATTATGGTACTCAATCCTACTCTTCTATATGCATCTTTATTCGCAAGCAGGCACCTCCAGCAGTAACCTCATAAACCTATCCTACGGTGGTCAAGCTGAAGACCCATTCCATTGCCTGTTCAGCAATTTCATACACAACCTTTGGAAATGGGAAATAGCTAGCTCCCAAGGCACTGAGGAGTCAGCATGCTGTTACAATGGCTTTTCGACTTCTTACTCAACTTCTTATCCCAAGACAGAACTTGCGATACAGTTGGCTCTATAAGCAGCTTACCACTTCCCAGATGTTTGATTATGTGTACAGCAATTACATCGTAACTACACAGTAATACATAGTATCTTACAAACCAAATTGTTGGCCTAAGTGCACTCTGGTATAAGGTCTCCTTCCAGTCTATACAAAATAAGAAAACATTTTTCTATTCTGTCTATGCAGTTGTTGAGAGCAGTTTTCCAGCCGAAGCTAGTCCATTTGATTTCATTACATTTAAAAAAGCTTCAATAATAATAACAATTGTGTACCTTTTTTCAAACTATCCCACATTGATCCCCCATTAAACCAGGGAGCAGCAGCAACAATAATTAGTGTTTTGCCAGTAACCGAAAGGTTGCTGGTCTGAGTACCCGAGCTGACAAGGTGAAATATTTGTTGATTTGCCTTTAAGCAAGGCACTTAACCCTCATTTTCTCCAGCGGCGCTGTACTACTATGGCTGACTCTGTATAACAACACATTTCACTGCACCTATTCGGTGTATACATCAAAAATCCATAAAAAATCTAATCTTGATATCTGCCTTTCCCTCCCATGACATTGCTACTTTCTTTTGCCAATGTGATAAGACACATTGTAATCTGCTGTGACGTGTGTCGCTGGTGGGTTAAAAGGGATTTTCTGGGTCCTTATTTTACTTTTGAACATGGCTCAGATTACAGACTGAGATTACAGACTGCTCTGGAAAACATTGTGGGGGTATTGCAGACTTGTAATGATTTTGACTCGGAGCAGTAGGTGAGAGAAAGAGAGGGAGGTGTCTGAGTGATATTTTTCCTGCATATAGGTGAATCCTCCCTGCCTGACAGTCTCCTTTAAGCCGCCAAGGGGCTAACACCAAGGCTAAATCAACATGGTAATCAGATCTGGGTATCACCCCTGCTCCTTCACCCCATCTTTCTCTTACCCTCACCCTGTCTTTTTTTTCTACATCTTGCTCTATCCCCCTCTCTCTATTTTTCACCCTGATCACTCTCTCTCTGTCCCTATGTCTCTCTTCCCCTCTCTCTCTGTTTTACAGTGTTCCCAAGGGCCTCAGGGGGCCAGAAGGGCCCATGAATGAATCATGAACATGGGCTCCCCAGACCTGTGATCATCACCAACCTGTTCCAAAACATGTCACCCTGCCACCTCTCCCTCCCTTGCATCTTTCCGCATCCATAAGCAATGAAAATATAAGTAAATAAATCATCAGGAGCTCGAAAAGGGAACACACGCAAACACACAATACAAAATTCCAGAAAATGATGTAATGGCTTTAGAAGCTTCTGATACGCTAATTGACATCATTTGAGTCCATTTTAGGTGTACCTATGGATGTATTTCAAGGCCTACTTTCAAACTCAGTGCCTCTTTGCTCGATATCATGGGAAAATCAAAACAAATCAGCCAAGACCTCAGAAAAAAAATGGTAGACCTCCACAAGTCTGGTTCATCCTTGGGAGCAATTTCCAAACGCCTGAAGGTACCACGTTCATCTGTATGAACAATAGTATGCAAGCATAAACACCATGGGACCACGCAGCTGTCATACCGCTCAGGAAGGAGACATCTCTCCTAGAGATGAACGTACTTTGGTGCGAAAAGTGCAAATCAATCCCAGAACAACAGCAAAGGACCTTGTGAAGACGCTGGAGGAAACAGGTATACAATTATTTATATCCACAGTAAAACAACTCCTATATCGACAGCAAGGAAGAAGCCACTGCTCCAAAACCGCTATAAAATAGCCAGACTACTGTTTGGCCATAATGACCTTTGTTATGCTTGGAGGAAAAGGGGGAGGCTTGCAAGCCGAAGAACACCATCCCAAATGGGGGTGGCTGTCACGGCTCGTATTGACGGGACGATAGACAGAGCGTTGGTGGAGCTAAATTTTTTATATTTGATACACAAAACAAAGGAGAGGTACTAACCGTGAACTGGAGTGACATACACTGACACACACAAGAACCCACACCCAGGTGACAAAAACAGCAACTTAAATAGAATCCCCAATTAGAGACAACACGAGACAGCTGTCTCTAATTGGGGATAGAAATTAACACACACCACCAACACCCAGTGAACTGTCAAGCTCTAACCGCGGCTCTCCAACTTCCCCACACGAGGGAGCAAGTCCTAGCCACAGTCAGAACCTGACAGTGGCAGCACCGGGGTGGCAGCATCATGTTGTGGGGGTGCATTGCTGCAGGAGGGACTGGTGCACTTCACAAAATAGATGGCATCATGAGGAAAGAAAATTATGTGGATATATTGAAGTAACATCTCAAGACATCAGTCAGGAATTCAAAGCTTGGTCGCAAATGGGTCTTCCAAATGGACAATGACCCCAAGCATACTTCCAAAGTTGTGGCAAAGGACAACAAAGTCAAGGTATTGGAGTGGCCATCACAAAGCCCTGACCTGAAAAAGTGTGTGGAAGCAAGGAGGCCTACAAACCTGACTCAGTTACACCAGTTCTGTCAGAAGGAATGGGACAAAATTCACCCAACTTATTGTGGGAAGGCTACCTGAAACATTTGACCCACGTTAAAGGAAGGAAGGAAGGTAGGTAGGTAGGTAGGTAGGTAGGTAGGTAGGTAGGTAGGTAGGTAGGTAGGTAGGTAGGTAGGTAGGTAGGTAGGTAGGTAGGTAGGTAGGTAGGTAGGTAGGTAGGTAGGTAGGTAGGTAGGTAGGTAGGTAGGTAGGTAGGTAGGTAGGTAGGTAGGTAGGTAGGTAGGTAGGTAGGTAGGTAGGTAGGTAGGTAGGTAGGGTAGATACAGTGGGGAGAACAAGTATTTGATACACTGCCGATTTTGCAGGTTTTCCCACTTACAAAGCATGTAGAAGTCTGTAAAATCCAACAAATCACATTGTATGATTTTTAAGTAATTAATTTGCATTTTATTGCATGACATACAGTGGAGCAAAAAAGTATTTAGTCAGCCACCAATTGTGCAAGTTCTCCCACTTAAAAAGATGAGAGAGGCCTGTAATTTTCATCATAGGTACACTTCAACTATGAGAGACAAAATGAGAAAAAAAAATCCAGAAAATCACATTGTAGGATTTTATTTGCAAATTATGGTGGTCAGGGGTGCCCAAACTTTTTCATACGACTAAGTGATTACAGACCAGAGAGTTACTCACAAATGGATGGATGCCTAATTGTTAAACTAGAGAGGGTGGGTGGGTGACGTTGTTAACGATGGCCAGCTCCTCTAGAGTGTCAAGGTTAATCCCCAGAACAGAGCTAGCCTTCCTGATCAGCTTATTTACCAGAGAAGCATCACCAGCCTTTATGTTGGCGCCCTAGCACACCACTGCAAAAAAGTTGGCAGTAGTTTACTGCACACGTTGAAGGACATGAGCCTCCTCAGAAAGTAGAGTCGGCTCTGGCCCTTTTTGTACAGAGCCACGGTTTTTACCAGCCCTTTCCAGTCTGTTGTCTATATGGACTCCAAGGAACTTGTATGACCCAACCATTTCCACATCCATCCCCTGTATAGGGACTGCAGTCAGTTGTGCCTTGGTTCTCCTGAAGTCCACCACCATCTCCTTTGTTTTGCTGATGTTGAGCTGAAGGTGGTTCTGCTCACACCACAACACAAAGTCACTGATTGTGCTCCAGTACTACTCCTGCTGCCCACCCCTGATGCACCCTACAAAAGCGAAGTCATCCGAGAACTTCTGTAGATGGCATGTTTTTAAGAGTTATATCTGAAGTCCGAGGTGTAGAGGGTGAACAGGAAGGGGGACCGAACCGTTCCCTGGGGGGTCCCTGTGTTGCTCATCTGCCCATTCTGACACACAGCTCTGTAGCCGCACAAATTGTGGCCTACCGGTCAGGTAGTCCGTGACCCAGGAGACTAAGGGTGCTTCCACTTTAATCCTCCTCATCTTCTCACCCAGTAGCGGTGGCTGAATGGTGTTGAAGGCAATTGAGATGTAAAAAAACATAACCCTCACCGTGCAACCTGCGTTGTCCAGGTGAGAGTAGGCCCTCTGCAGAAGGTAGATGATTGCATCATCCACCCCGATGTTGCGCTGGTATGCGAACTGCAGGGGGTCCAGTGATGTACACACCAGGGGTCTGAGGTGAGTGAGGACTAACCTTTCCAGGTTCTTCATGATGCGGGATGTTAGCGCTACAGGTCTGAAGGTTGAAGCGGTGCTGGGGTATTCCACAGAGTTGGTCAGCACAGACCCTAAGCACCCTTGGGCTGATGCCATCAGGGCCCTCTGCTTTCCCCAGATGAAGTCTCTCCAGCTCTCTCTTCACTTGGTTGGTGGTGTTATCTAGCCCAGGTGGGGAGGTGGGGGGAAGGGGGGTGTTGAGGATCAGTCCAGAGGTGCGGGGAAGGGAGGTGTTGCAGAACAGTCCAGAGGGAGCGGGGATGGGGTCGCTGATTGTCTCAACGGAGGTGTTGTCTGCCCACAGTTTGACTTTTTGAAGCCAGTGATATTTCTCATACCCTTCCACACCTCTCTCACCTGGCTCTGCCTCAGCTTGTCCTCCATCTTGGAGGACACTCTCTCTTCCCCTCAGCAATCCGCAACTTCATCTCCCTCTGGACGCATTTCAATTAGTCCTTGTCCCCCTCCTTGAAGGCCCTCTTCTTCTCATTCAGCAGGGCCTTCAGGTCGCTGGTGACCCAGGGTTTATTATTAGGAAAACAACGTACCTTCCTGGTGGATACGGTGTTGTCTACACAAAAATTGATATAGTCCGTTATGCAGTCTGTAAGTCCATCAATGTCCTCCCCATGAGCCTCACAGAGCACATCCCAGTCTGTTGTCTCAAAGCAGTCCTGTAGGGCCTCATTCGCCTCCGGGGACCATCTCCTGGTATGTGCTGTTGTGAGGGTTTGGGCTGTGGTCAGGCCTTACTCCCACTAGGGAGAGTGGTAGGACCACAGACAAACCCTCACATCTTTACTAGGGGTGGTTAATGATCCCCAATCGGAGACAGCCGTCTAGAGTTGGTCTCTGATTGGGGATAGTATTTAGCCATCCCTCACATCCACCTGTGTGTGGATCATTGTTCGTGTTTGTTGAACAGTGTTTTGTTTCATGACAGTCACGAGTTGGATTACTCTCCTTTATTTATTTTAAGTTTCATGAGTACATCTCTTAAAATAAAAGGAATGACACTTCACCAGCGCTCCGTTTACCGCGATAACAGAGTGGATGATGTCACATGCTGTGTTTGCGTCAGCGGAGGGCGGGATGTAAATGTCCATGTGAATTCCCTCTGTAAATAGTAGGGTCTCAGGCTAATGGCTAACAGCTCATTGTCCGGGCTACAAAACTGTTCCTTAACAGTAATATGGCTCGGATTACACCATCTGTTGTTAAGTAACAAAGCCAGCCCCCCTCCCTTACTCTTACCGGAAGAAGCGTTATCCCTGTCCGCTCTGATGGTCTGGAAACCTCAGATAGTGACGTTCCCTGTGGGGATGTTATCATTCAGCCATGTCTCTGTAAAAAAACACTAGACTAGCTACTCTGAACTCCCTTTGTCCACGGACAAGACCCTCTAGTTCCTCCATCTTGTTATGCAGCGATCTCACGTTGCCCATAATGATAGACTGTATAGCCGGCTTGTATTCCCTAAACTTTGCTTTACACTTCAATCCCGCCCTGCGTCCACGCCTTCGCCTTTTCAACTCGTCCATTGGGTGCAGCAGCTCTTAGTGTGCTAAATCCAATAGCTGGGCTCTGTTGTAAATAATTGAGGACTCACATGTACGTTTGGTGCTGCTAAACGTAAGAAAAAGGGCATCAGTGATAAAAAGGACAGCTAAAGCCTTCGGAAAACAGTAGCACTCCATAATCCTGGACTATATAGTTCAACTGTTAAAAAGAAAAACTCATGAAAAACATACTAAAACAACAATTAACACACGAACATGGGAGCTGCATAACAGGCGACCACACAGGGCGGCGCCAACCGCCAACCAATTTAAAGGCAATGCTACCAAATACTAATTGAGTGTATGTAAACTTCTGACCCACTGGGAATGTGATGAAATCAATGCTGAAATAAATCATTCTCTCTACTATTATTCTGACATTTCACATCCTTAAAATTAAGTGGTGACCCTAACTGACCTAAGACAGGGAATTTTTACTAGGATTAAATGTCAGGAATTGTGAAACTGAGTTTAAATGTATTTGGCTAAGGTGTATGTAAACCTCTGACCTCAAATGTATACTGTATGTGAGAGAAACAGTTTGTTGTGGTGTGATAGTTTTAACATGGTTAAAACTCCCGTGAGAGCATTAACACAGACAGTGAACTTGCAGTGCAGTTTTTCTTTATCGAGATTGATTGAATTGGTGCCTTTATGCCTGTGTTTCAACAGGCAGCCTAATTCGGATCTTTTGCCCAATAAGTGTAAACTAAAGATCTGATCTGTCAAAAAAAACAATTAGTGGCAAAAAGTTCAGAATTTGTCTGCCTGTGTAAACTTAGTCTTAGTAGTCTGCTAAAAACTGATATATTCTAAGAGTCCATGTTGTTTTGAAGTGTGCTTCAGTGGCAGAATGAGACCTGGAGGAACAGCTGAGCCTCAGAGGGAAGTAGAGGAGCAGAAGGCTGCCAGGAGGGTTGGCTTCTTCTCAGGGAGAGGGACAGGGGAGGAGATGGGATGGGATGGGCTCTCTCAAAAACAAATCAGTTTCTTCATTGCCTCTTCTCCTTCATGACCAGGTGAGAGCCAGTCCAACTAGACTTTTCCAGTCATTGCAGATGAAGGGGAGGAGATGAGGAGAGGACAGGTTTTTAAGAAGTTGATGTAGTGCCTGCATCTCTCCTTCTCTTTATGGTTTCCTCTCCCTTTCTCTTTCTGCCTCTCTCACTCTCTTTCCTACTCGTATATACTGTGTTCTCCTGCCACATTCTCTATCTCCTCCTCTCCTCCCTCTCTCTCTCCATGCCTTTTGCCAGGAAAGGAGAGGGTCTCAAACACATACATTGGCACAGCATGCCAAGCACCGAGGGTGACGCTCTGGCATACCTAATGACTTCAGAGAAACACAAACATATGCCTGCTTTAATTTCAGCCCCCAGCCTCTTCCTGGTCTAGCTAATCTTTATCCCTTTGGCGTCCAATTGGCCAAATGGAGCATCTTCCCTATTAACTATACTAGACCTATTCAATCCCATCTAAGCATCGCAGCACTAAGATCATCTTTTGTCTATTTAATTTCAATGCTTTTGGGAAACTAGATGAAGATTTATAGATGTCAATAGATTCTGCAGCAGATAAACACTAAGTGAAAGGTGTTGTCACATCTTCGCCCGCTCCTCTGCTCCGTTGCTCAACGTCGTCGGTTTACTAACCACCAGTCCTGGCAACCCATCATTACGTACACCTGCGCCCCATCATCAGTCACACCAGAATTTTACTACCTTGATTACTTACCATTTATCTAGCACTCTGTTCTGTCAGTCATCAGGTAGCATTGTTTATGTTTCCTTGTTAGACACTTCTCTTGTTTTTGTATTAGTTCCATGTTCGTTATTTGTATTTGTATTTAATATTGACAACAGCTAATCTTCCTGCAAAGTTAAGGCAGTTAAAAACATGACAAAAAACGTATCTAGAACACAAAATCCATGTGTATATGTGTGTATAGTGCGTATGTTATCATGTGTTTGTATGCATGTGTCTATGTCTGTGTTGCTTCACCATCACGCACATCACAGAACCACTCACCCTCACGTGGGACCCAATCACCAAGAAAGTCTTCCCTCCCTCATCATCACTGCCCCCGTACACAAAGTCATCCTCGGCCTCCCGTGGCTCCAACGTCATGACCCCATGATCTCCTGGTCAAGGATGGAAATCACCGCCTGGGCCCCCGGATGTCGGAAGACCTGCTTTTCCCCCTGTGGTTCAATGTCGGTTGAGAGTCCTGTGAGTGCCCTCCAGCCCATCAGTCTGTCCCCCCATATCGTCGGCCCTGTGTTTTGGGACGTAGATGTGGACATCCGCCAGACTCTGGAGAGGGAACCCGTGCCTGATACCTTCCCTCCTGAGCGCATCTACGTCCCCACGGAGGTGAGGGATCGGCTGTTGACCTGGGCCCACACCTCCCATCTCCGCTAAGTACTGGTGGCCCACCTTCGCACAGGACATTGCCCGTTATGTTGATTCATGCGCCGTCTGTGCCCAAACAAAATCTCCCCGGCACGCTCCAGCAGGGAAACCTTCCCTGTGCCTCAACGGCCTTGGTCCCATCTGTCCATAGATTTCATCACAGATCTCCCTCCGTCTGATGTTTTCACCACTATTATGGTTGTTGTGGACAGATTTTCTAAATCCTGCCATTTTCTCCCTCTCTCTGGTCTCCCTACAGCCCTCCAGGTCGCTGAGGCACTGTTCCAGCAGGTCTTCCGAACTTTGGCCTTCCGGAGGACATTGTCTCCGACCGTGGCCCCCATTTTACGTCACAGGTGTGGAGAGCCTTCATGGAGAAGCTGGGAGTCACGGTCAGCCTCACTTCCGGGTACCGGTCTCAATCTAACAGGCAGGTGGAGAGGATGAACCAGAAGCTGGGGAGGTTCCTGAGTAGTCACTGCCAGGACAGGCAGGGGGAGTGGGGTGATTCCTTCCCTGGGTGGAGTACATCCAGAATTCATTACTTCACTCCTTCATCGGGCTGACTCCCTTCCAGTGTGTTCTGGGTTATCAGCCAGCCCTAGCTCTGTGGACCCCGAGCCAGACCAAAGCTCCTGCAGTGGACGAATGGTTCAGGCGCGCAGAAGAGGTCTGGAACAATGCCCACATGAGGCTCCAGCACGCCATTCGCTGCCAGAAGGAGCAGGCGGATTGCCTTCACAGTGAGGCTCCCGTGTTCCATCGAGTCTGGCTCTGAACCTCCCATGTTTGTGGGGCTATTTAAGGTCCTCCGGATGGTCAATGAGGTGACATATAGATTACAGCTCCCCACTAATTACCTAGTCCTGCTTCCCTGCTACGGCACTCAATGTCGCCGGTCTACTAACCACCAGTCCTGGCAACCCATCATTACGCACACCTGCGCCCCATCATCAGTCACACCTGGACTTCATTACTACCTTGAGTGGCGCAGCGGTCTAAAGCACTGCATCGCAGTGCTAGAGGCATCACTACAGACCTAGGTTCGACCCCGGGCTGTATCACAACCAGCCGTGATCGGGAGTCCCATAGGGCGGTGAAGAATAGGCCTAGCGTCGTCCGGGTTAGGGGATGGTTTGGCCGGGGTAGACCGTCATTGTAAATACGAATTTGTTCTAAACTGACTTGCCTAGTTAAATAAAGGTTAAATAAAATAAAAAATGACTTACCATTTATCTAGCACTATGTTCTGTCAGTCACCAGGTAGCATTGTTTATGCTTTCTTGTTAGACGCTTCTCTTGTTTTGTATTTGTTCCATGTTCGTTATCATTAAACTCACACTGCACTTGTTTCCTGACTCCCTGCATCTGCATTACAAGTGCTTACTAAAGGGAGAGAGTGTTCCTGCATAATGTGATTTGGCTTTGTAAGATAATTCTTAGGCTGCCATGCCAATAAGGCACATTTGATTGCACTCTGTATTTAGTACTTGAATCACATGCATTTTCAACTACAGACCGACATGCTGTTCTATTAATAACACACAGACATTTTCCATCTACACCGGTATAGATATTACGCACCACCAAGAATAGCATATATGAATAGAGCACAATTGACACTGACGCACATAGGCTTAGCAGCCATCTTGTGAATTAAGGACACTATCCTGTTGCTTTGCAGGTACAGTTCAATGTCTTGTTAAATATAATAATACTTAAAGCTTGGGATTGTGAAACATGATGCTCTGAAAGTAATGTGCCTGTAGAACATGCAGACCATTTGCTTTATAACTGCAGAAGAGATGGCCTAAATGCCAGACATAGAAAATGAAGGGGTTACAAGATGAAAAGACAAGGTTGGGAAAAGACAGGGAGAACAAATTATTGAGAAAATGGGAGAACAGATGTACAAAGAAATAAAAAGAGAGAAGGTGAAAATGAGTAAGCAAGAGAGAGAGAGAAAGCGAGAGACAAAAAGCGAGCGATAGAGAGATGTAGAGAAAAATAGAGATGGACAGACAGAAAGAGAATGAGGTAGATATCCAAAGGGAGGGAGATGTAGAGAGAATCATGACCCAGAGAAAACCACCTGCCTGGCTTCATTCTGACATGCAGGCTTATAGTGTCAGCTTTGCCTCTGGCAGGCAGCCATGTTACAAAGGTTCTTCCTATGTAGAAACAAGCAATTACAGTGGCCTACAGGGCAAGAGCACACCCTTTAATATACAATTTACTGAAGATCTCTATCTAGCCTTACACACTCACAGTCTGACAGCACAGAATTGAGGGTCAAATGCAATGCACATAATCAAGGGAAATGACTTCCCGTTTCTTTTGGCATCTGAAAATTGCACATACGCACAATATATAGGTGGATATAGAGCACCATATAGAGGTGGATATAGAGCACCATATAGAGGTGGATATAGAGCACCATATAGAGGTGGATATAGAGCACCATATAGAGGTGGATATAGAGCACCATATAGAGGTGGATATAGAGCACCATATAGAGGTGGATATAGAGCACCATATAGAGGTGGATATAGAGCACCATATAGAGGTGGATATAGAGCACCATATATAGGTGGATATAGAGCACCATATAGAGGTGGATATAGAGCACCATATAGAGGTGGATATAGAGCACCGTATATAGGTGGATATAGAGCACCATATAGAGGTGGATGTAGGAATGATTAAATTATAATTTTTTTTAAATGAAGAGAAATCACTACGGATCTAACAAAAGAGGTGATGATCACTGATCTCTATGGATCTTCATGGCTCCCCCATTATCTCACTGATCTCCATGGCTCCCCCATTAGGCATGGCTCCCCCAAAAACATAGTTTTTGACTATGTTTGTTTACTGTGTAACTGTGTGTTGTTTTTGTCGCACTGCTTTGCTTTGTCTTGGCCAGGTCGCAGTTGCAAATGAGAACTTGTTCTCAACTGACCTACCTGGTTAAATAAAGGTGAAATAAAAAAATAAAAAAATTACCTCACTGATCTCCCTGGCTCTCTCATTACCTCACTGAACTCCCACATTTCCTGACCCAATATTCCATTCGCTCTTCCCAGGGGGAATTCCATTTCTATTACATGACCTCTAACACACAGATGTACACACACAGACACAGATGCGTGTACAGACACGCACAACACCCGCCCCCCCCCCCCCCACGCGCGCGCACACACACTGTCTGGACCCCACATTCCTAGTGGAAGCCCCCTGCTCAGCCCAGTGGCCTGAGGGAGGCAGGCAGCATTGTGGCGTAGGTTTGGTTGCTGTGACGACTTATTTCTGACAGACTGTCAATACAAAGCAATTTACAAGTGCATGAAAAATCGACCCCAGGTAAAAGGCAATTCCTCGGCTCAGTTGACTCAGCAGGGGGAAATTGCCTCCAAAGAGGAGGAAGATGACAAAGAAGGAGAAGAAGAAGAGGGGATAGAAGGAGAAGGGGATCAGTGGGTTGGTTGCTGTGATTACAGGCTACGTGGAGAAGGAAAGAGATAGACGGGGAGAAGGGTGAAATTCCCCTTCCACAGGAATTTACATTAGGGAGGAAAAAAGTGATGGGTGGCACAGACAAATCCTGCTTTGTGAAAATGATGATGATGATGATGACAATGATGATGGCGATGAGGCACTTGGTGTTTGGTGGAGAAAAGAGGATCAAGGGAAAAAGACAGAGATATAGAGAAAAAGAAGAGGTAGAGACTAGAGGAACAGTAGATAGAAAGAGAGAGATGGGGGTGTTGATGGAATGCTCTGTTGTCTTGTTCCATCCCCGGCTCTGGGCAGTGGTCTGGTGTTCCATCCCCGGCTCTGGGCAGTGGTCTGGTGTTCCATCCCCGGCTCTGGGCAGTGGTCTGGTGTTCCATCCACGGCTCTGGGCAGTGGGACACATAATGGTGTGGACACGAGCCACAGGTGAGGATGGAGATATTGACCTCATTCCTCTTCTCTCTCTCCGAGACCACTCCATTCATCACCACTTCCCCTTTATTTATTTATCTCTCTCTCTCTCTATTTATCGGTCTCTCTCTCCACCTCTATCCTCTGTCTCTCTACTTCTATCTCGATCCCTCTCTAAAAAACTAAGGGTCATACCCTCACCCAACTATACAGGCAAGAAACTTAGTAATATGAAGAAATTAAGTCTACTCCTGAGGATCTTTGAAGATATTTTTTACCCAGGGTCGTATTCATTTGGCACAAAACTTAAGAAAGTGGACTGAAACAGGTTGATACTACTTGAACTTGTCCAATAAGACACATTTTCCGTAGAATGTTTTAAACGTTTTGCTACAGTGTTCCCTAATGAACGCAACCATGTTTCCTCCCCTCTTATCCCTTCCCCCTTCCAGTTTTGCTTCTCTCCTCCAATCCAAGGACACCTTCCCTCTCTCCTGGTTCACGGTTGCCTGTTCCCTATTTTCAAACAGGGTTCTATAGGAGTGGTTTGTGATTAATTTATTATGTGGCACATTTAGGATGCACAATGTAGGTCAGAGCCAAAGGAGAGTGTGTGTGTGTGTGCGTGTGTGCGTGCGTGCGCGAGCACGCGTGGGTGCGAAAGAGAGAGAGAGACGAGGCAATAGAGTTAACAATACATGCAAGTCCCTTTTGAGGTACAATCAAATGGAATATGTAAATGTTCCCCAGAATGATTTGTCATTACAAAAGCTTTTTTTCACTGATTTAACTAGATACAGTACTGAATATTGAACAATATGATCCAAGCTGACAATGAGTACGTTTATATGCACACAATAATACAATTATTGTGAATAGTCATAGTTTGATTAAAACTTTTACATGCTTTACAAAGAGCATGATTTCCCAAATAATCCTGTTTACCTGGACACATCTGTAATCAGGGTGCCAATCAAAATAAATGTTCTACCACCGCAACCATGTTATTTTTGGGAAGGATGAGTACAACCCCAAGAACACCATCCCAACCGTGAAGCATGGAGGTGGAAACATCATTCTTTGGGAATGCTTTTCTGCAAAGGGGACAGGACGACTGCACCGTATTGAGGGGAGGATGGATGGGGCCATGTATCGCAAGATCTTGGCCAACAACCTCCTTCCCTCAGTAAGAGCATTGAAGATGGGTCGTGGCTGGGTCTTCCAGCATGACAACGACCCGAAACATACAGCCAGGGCAACTAAGGAGTGGCTCCGTAAGAAGCATCTCAAGGTCCTGGAGTGGCCTAGCCAGTCTCCAGACCTGAACCCAATAGAAAATCTTTGGAGGGAGCTGAAAGTCCGTATTGCCCAGCGACAGCCCCGAAACCTGAAGGATCTGTATGGAGGAGTGGGCCAAAATCCCTGCTGCAGTGTGTGCAAACCTGGTCAAGAACTACAGGAAACGTATGATCTCTGTAATTGCAAACAAAGGTTTCTGTGTCAAATGTTAAGTTCTGCTTTTCTGATGTATCAAATACTTATGTCATGCCATAAAATGCAAATTAATTACTTAAAAATCATACAATGTGATTTTCTGGATTTTTGTTTTAGATTTCTATTCTCATAGTTTCCACAGATTCTAAATTAAAGATGAACACCTTTACTAAAAGTACTATTAATCTTTACTGTTAGTTCCTCTATTAGTTCCTCCAGGACTTGAAGGATTTAATTGCGTCTAAAAGTTCCTCCTCTGTAATTAGGCCTTCACATGAATATTTCTGTACAACTTAAGTTTAAACTATTAATCCTTACAATTAAATTCAGTTAGTGGAGATGGAAGAGACAACAATTCAAACATATGCTAAAAGTACTTTGTTTCCATTTCAAAATATTGTTTGGTGAATCATGAATGACTCACTCATTTGTAACAAGTTTCTGTAAAGTATTTCTGGTAGCATTTCTATGTTGAAAATTAAATCAATATTTGGTGCATTTTTCCAAATATTCCATCCAGTTCACTTTATTTTTATAATATATTACACTTTTCCTCTTACTTATTCTCTGCCTTTATGTTACAGTTTGTATTGCTATCTATCTTTACTGTTAGTTTCTATATTACCTTTGTTAATATGAACTCTTTTGACCTAAATTGTTTGTTTTAAAGATTAGTATTGAATTTCATGGCCTCTAAAGCACATTTTAAAGTGCCCCATACATTAAGGGGATCTGCTCTACCTATGTTATGTAGGTAAAAGTCAGTTATAAATTATTCTGTCTTGGTTAAAGACAAGTTGTCATCCAGTGGGCTTTGATTAAATTTGTGGAAGTTCTGTAAGAGTAATGTGTAATTACTCGATGGTCCGACCGCATTCTGTCTCCTATCAACAGTTTTTTTTTTTTTACTTTTGGTGCCAGAGAGAATGACATAAGAAAGTAGTCAAGAGGACTAGCTTGACTGAGCCTCCTCCATGTACATCTCACTAGGTCAGTATATTTAAGCCTCCATATATTCACTAGTTACAATGTATACATAATATTTGTGATATTATGGATATATGATGGTGATAGTTTGTAGTGTGATTTCCTTTATGGCCCATTGACGTACCGTATTGTAATCTCCCACCATAATAATTGAGTCATGTATTGTATTTTTCTTTTTTCAAAGAAGCCTGGATCATCATTATTTGGACCATATAGATTAATGAGCCATATCTGTTTAGGGTCCACTAGTATATTTAAAAGGATCCTCCTTCCTTGCGGATCTGTTTGAACAGTTTGCACATTTGGATCAAAATGATTGTTAATTAATATCATCACCTCTTTTGAGCTTCTTTGCCCATGGAAGAAATATATTTTGCCCTTTATCCACACAACTTGAAGATGTAGAATGGCTTTCCTGTAAACAATAGATATTACATTCCTTCTCTATTAGCCAAGTAAAGACGGATCCTCTTTTCTTATTACTGCTAAGCCATTACAATTATTATTATTGCTCCACTTTTTCTCCCTCTTTCTCCCTCTCATCCCTTAATACACCCATTCCCGTTCTCCCGTCTGTTTGCTCTCTCCCTCACTCCCCGAAGTTAACCGGTGTGAGAACTGTAGCATCTTCTTCCTCTACTTGCCTATTCATTACAGAGAGAGTGAGTGACCTTGATGCGTCTCCTTGCATCACAGCCCCTTTAGCACTGGAACACCTAGCAAAATAAACTGCACGCCTTGCAAAGCCTGGCATTTCCCTTCAACAGAGATTCAAGTGTGTGTGTGTCTTACTATACATCAGAGCAATATTGTGTTTGTGTCTCAGTGTGTGTGTGTGTGTTTGTGTTTGGTTTTACTATCCTTGTGGGGACCAGAAATCCTCCCAATGATAGTTAAACAAGGAACATTCAGACAAGTGGTGACATTTTGCCGGTCCCCACAAAGAAAAAGGCGGCTTAGGTTTGCAATTAGAGTTAGGCTTTGAATTAGGGTTACGGGTTAGGTTTAGGAGTTAGGGTTAGGTTTAGGGGTTAAGGATAGGGTTAAGGTTTATGGTTAGGGTTAGGGTTAGGATTAAGGTTAGGTTTAGGAGTTAGGGTTAGGGTTAGGGTTAAGGTTAGGTTTAGGAGTTAGGGTTAGGTTTAGGAGTTAGGGTTAGGTTAAGGGTTATGTTTAAGGACAATAGGATAGTAATGTGTGTGTGTGTGGGGGTGGGGCGGGGAGTTGGGGGGTTGGCTGAGTATGTGTGTGCCCATTATATACAGTATGTTCCATCTGTGTACTTGGCTGTGTTTTTGAATCCATGGTAGGAGAGATGCTTCCCTTCCCTTCCCTTCCCTCTCATTGGCAGAGAGAAAGCATTGAGATGATCTGGTGGTGCCAGTGTGTGTGTGTGATATCTGCTGTGTGAGATGTCTGCCATGTCGTGAATAAGGCTGTGCCTCACCATCCATCTTTCAGTTGTTTTTTCCCTCCTTCTTTCCTGTCTTCTCTCCAGTCTTTCATCCCGTCCTACTCATTCGCTGTGAACAGACAAGCTACACTTCTTTTCAAAAATAGTTCTGACAAGTGTACTACTCTGCCGACTCAATGAAAAGCATGATAAACTCTCTAGTGAAAGATGATTCAGATTCACACGCCACCAAAATACTGACGTTTCACCCAGGGAAATAAGCATTCTTGTCAAAATAAGGAACTATGTTTCTCTTCCCCCCACGGAAGCAGTGGTACCAAAAACAACCTGTCTACCACTTTCTTCTCTCAAATATATTCCACCTTAATGTGGAATCATCAGTCCCAGTGAGATGCAGTTGTGCTAACTTTCCAGAAAATTATCTTGCGCTAGCCGTCTAATTGCCTTGCTGTGGTGTCGCTGTCTGAATACTAAACAGCTGTAAAGGAAGTAAAAGGAGAGGTACATTTTTAAACCCTATCATTATGCATTTGTACACTAAATGCTTGTACACAATCACTGCGTACATTTGAACCAGAGCCATAGCTGTAGAGAATTTAGCAGAGGGCCCTGTGTGTTGGTGCCTAACATCCCATAACAATATAATTGTAATTTGCATTCTAACTACAATGTTATTGAATGGGAACTTTTGGTGCCGACTTGGTGGCCATTTTTAAAATGCTTGCTAAACTTTTTGTTTATTATTGGTCTTGAATTAATTTGGTGTATTGCCTACAAACGTTGTTAAAACCCTATACAGAGGCACTATTATAGTATCTACATCAAATCAAATCAATTGTTATTTGTCACATGCTCCGAATAGTAGACCTTACAGTGAAATGCTTACTTACAAGCCCTTAACCAACAACACAGTTCAAGAAAGAGTTAAGAAAATATTTACTAAATAAACGAAAGTAAAAAAACATTTAAAAAAATAGCGTTGATACTAGTGAGGTAGTAAAATTAAATAAATTGGGGTTAGTGAGCGCTAATTCAGTGCAACGGCTCACACCACAGGGCCAAAATGGCAGCCTGTCTGTCCTTTTTTTCAAAGCCCAATGTAATGGAAATGACTGTCACAGACCCAGGGCCAGTTTTTACCTGTAATCATGATAAATGAGTATACTCAGAGGCACAAATCTCTTTACAGCTTTGCAGCAGTATGTCTCTTTTAGTCAGGAGGGCACATTTTCACCATCACACTAAGGTTGTAATCAGAGTATGAGACAAAGACTATCAAGGTTTGGATAGGGTTTAGCCTGTATGATGTATGGCCCTCATCAGTGATACTTAGATTGCGATGACCCCCTAGTCTCCACAACATTGGCTATATCTGTAGGCTGTACGACTTTGAACACAACATAATGACCAACCAGTCAACCGCCTGTCCATCCCACATTTCAATTACATAATATGTCACCATAAGTGCCATCCCACTGGGCACGCCACATAATTTCAACCTGGAAATGTGGGTAATATTTGGTTAAGACGTTGATCAATGAGATTTCAACATTTATTCACCCACTCAAAAAGACAATACGTTTATTGAATTCCCAATGTGTTATCACTATGCTTTCAACCATCTAAAAGCACAACCAAATTCCAATGGAAAAACAATGTCTGATTTTTGGTTTAGTTGTCATCTAAATGTGTTATTACTACGCTTTCAACCATTTAAAAGCACAACAAAGTTCAAATGTGAGAACAATGTCAGATATTTTGTATTTATACAACAACTTCATGTGTTATCACTGTGCTTCATCTAATAGCAGAACCAAATGACCTGGATTGTAGTTGAGATTACATTAAAACTACATGGTGCAAGGGATCAATGCTGTTAGAGATTCTACGCAGATTATTAGAGCAGTTGTGAAGATCTCCATCTCCACAGAGCTGTGACCTTTGCATGCTATCTTGAACATGCACGCTATGATTACATAAGAAGACATTTATAGTTACAGTAGACTTGTACTTGGTTGATGAATTAAGGTCACTAATTAGTAAGGAACTCCTCTCACCTGGTTGTCTAGGGCTTAATTGAAAGGAAAACCCAAAAACCTGCAGACACTAGGGCCTCCATGGAATGAGTTTGACACCCCTGGCCTATATTGTATTGTCAATCTTTTTATTAAACCTGGGTTGAATTGAAACAATAGCCGTTGATGAATTTTCAAATGCTATATAGGCCTAAATAATTATGATATACGACTTGTAAAGTATGGTTACATTTCATTTGCTCTGTTAAACCTACACTTTGGAATGACTTCGATAGCAGCAGTGAATCTATTTACTTAATGAATATTCTCATATTAGCACATTGGTAGTAGTCAGTGACAAATAGCATACCAGGGCTTGGTTAAAACCTTGTTTATATATAACGTTGAAGATCTGACGTAGTAAATGTTTTAATGGCTACTTCCAATAGTTTACATGTAAACACTAAAAAGCTAAATAGGTGTTCCCTAAAGTCTACTGATTGCAATGATATACAGTGCATTCGGAAAGTATTCAGACCCCTTGACATTTTCCATATTTTGTTACATTACAGCCTTATCAATCAACACACAATACCCCATAATAACAAAGCAAAAACAGGTTTGTAGAAATGTTTGCAAATTTATAAAAATAAAAAATAACTGAAATATCACATTTACATTAGTATTCAGACCCTTTAATCAGTACTTTGTTGAAGCACCTTTGCAAGCGATTACAGCCTTGAGTCTTCTTGGGTATGATGCTACAAGCTTGGCACACCTGTATTTGGGGAGTTTCTCCCATTCTTCTCTGCAGATCCTCTCAAGCTCTGTCAGGTTGGATGGGGAGCATCGCTGCACAGCTATTTTCAGGCCTTTCCAGAGATGTTCAATCGGGTTCAAGTCCGGGCTCTGGCAAGGACACTCAAGGACATTCAACCTTTATACAAAGTAACATGTCCCAAAACAAGTGCTTGCATGTTAAGTAATGGTAGACTAAGTATAACGTACTATTCAAAAAGGTAGAGTTCTATTGGAATGGCTTCATGAACCATGTTCCATGTTAAACATTTTATGTAAGTACAGGGAAGGTTTCCTGTCACATTTCTTGAAATGACAAAATGCAGAATATCATATTATATATAATTGCAATCAGTAGACTTTAGGTAACACCCATATGCCAGTTTTAAGTGTTTAACTGTAAAATACTAATTATGAGGCTAAAGCATATTCAGGAATATTCAAGAGGGTAGATTTTTGGGCACATTTTCAAAACATTTATGCATACATTTTAAAGAATACATATAACTGGCATACTTGGGTGTTCTCCAGACCGCCTCCTTTATATACCTATTATTTATGGAGATATAGCCATGTGACTCCTGTCCAATAAGGGTGTAATACAATGGCACTATAGCTACAAACAATTGTTAGGAGTTAGCGGTGTATGAAATTTGGTGCCTTTATCACAAAGCCCACACTTCCCCTCAACTTTTAGGCTTAGCCACTGGACTACTTCAAGGTTTGTCTATGTTGAAAATTGGTTACAATGATGACATTCCTGTGATTGAACTTTCACCCTATTTTCCATGTACTGTAGATTCCACGTCACAATACATTGACACATTTCATTGAAACAACATTGATTCAACCAGTTTGTGCCCAGTGGGATGTTACTAAAATGTCAGTTCAAATGCCTTAACTACAATGGTTATATGTCACTATTTTGACATACACTAATGAGACTCCTAATGTGTTCTAACCTTTGTCTGCATAATACACTCGGACCAATGAGAAAACTGGGCTGCCATAGAAGACCAGATCAGACAACGGCTCACAATTTGGGCGGAATGCCATATCTTGTTTTTTTTACTGATCTGTCTGAACATATATAAACTTCCTGCTTAATGCCAAACGTCAAAGATTCAGCCCCAAAGGTTCAAATATTGATGAAGTGTTTTCAAAGATTCCTTTTGAGTTAGTGCTCTTCTCTCAGCCCTGGGCTGGTATGATTTGGCAAACATGAGCTGTGTCACTTATTTAAATAGCGGAAGACCGGAGAGTTT
This sequence comes from Thymallus thymallus, assembly GCA_023634145.1. NCBI lineage: Eukaryota > Metazoa > Chordata > Actinopteri > Salmoniformes > Salmonidae > Thymallus > Thymallus thymallus. The sequence goes on along the minus strand of CM042410.1, from coordinate 12,856,447 downwards.
TCACTACAGAGAGAGCTTGGTTTACGGAGACGCATGGAGAGAGAGCTACCAATGGAGCGAGAGAGCGAGAGAGAGAGAGAGAGAGAGAGAGAGAGAGAGAGAGGTAAGGGGGGGAAGGAGAGGGAGAGTCAATTTAAAAGCTCTGAAATATATGATATTTGCACTTCAGATATATTATTAACGGTTAATTTGACAGTGACAAAATAAAACTTCCATCTGAGAGTTTTCAATGTGCAAAATTGATTAAATGCTGTCAGTTGCTTCTGCGTGCAATGTGTGAGTGGTGTGTGTGCCAGTGTGAGTGAGTGAGAGAGAGACAGATTGAGAGTGAGAGAGAGAGAGAGAGAGAGAGAGAGAGAGAGAGAGAGATGGAGAGGAAGATGGAGAGGGAGAGAAAGAGAGAGTGAGTGAGTGAGTGAGTGAGTGAGTGAGTGAGTGAGTGAGTGAGTGAGTGAGTGAGTGAGTGAGTGAGTGAGTGAGTGAGTGAGTGAGTGAGTGAGTGAGTCAAGATAACTCTCACCATTTATTTCTAGCCCAAGAGGGAGTTTTGCATTCTGCTTTGACACACAAAAAGAGAAAACTGAAGCATTTGCAAGTCAATTGAGTGGATTGATACACCACACAATAACAGAAGGGACCTGCTGCTCTTCTTGTGTATATATATTGAAGCAAAACAAGCGGGTAAGGATGTACTGTACATAAACCATAAGATAAGTCCAACAACACTATATGAAGAGGTGGATGTACATAAACCATAAGATAAGTCCAACAACACTATATGAAGAGGTGGATGTACATAAACCATAAGATAAGTCCAACAACACTATATGAAGAGGTGGATGTACATAAACCATAAGATAAGTCCAACAACACTATATGAAGAGGGGGATGTACATAAACCTTAAGATAAGTCCAACAACACTATATGAAGAGGTGGATGTACATAAACCATAAGATAAGTCCAACAACACTATATGAAGAGGTGGATGTACATAAACCATAAGATAAGTCCAACAACACTATATGAAGAGGGGGATGTACATAAACCTTAAGATAAGTCCAACAACACTATATGAAGAGGTGGATGTACATAAACCATAAGATAAGTCCAACAACACTATATGAAGAGGGGGATGTACATAAACCATAAGATAAGTCCAACAACACTATATGAAGAGGGGGATGTACATAAACCATAAGATAAGTCCAACAACACTATATGAAGAGGTGGATGTACATAAACCATAAGATAAGTTCAACAACAATATATGAAGAGGGGGATGTCTTTTGTCTATTTTCCAGTAAAGTATGTTGAGATGTTAAATAAGTCAGGTGATGTAGAACGACAATGGTTAAACTATTTTGACATAATATTCTAAAGAGTACTTATTTAAATGTACTTTAAATAAAGTTTGATTTGATGAGTAGTGTTGGTGTAGATGACGAGGCTGGTTAATGATGCCATGACTGGTTAATGATGCCATGGCTGGTTAATGATGCCATGGCTGGTTAATGATGCCATGGCTGGTTAATGATGCCATGGCTGGTTAATGATGCCATGACTGGTTAATGATGCCATGGCTGGTTAATGATGCCATGGCTGGTTAATGATGCCATGGCTGGTTAATGATGCCATGGCTGGTTAATGATGCCATGACTGGTTAATGATGCCATGGCTGGTTAATGATTCCATGGCTGGTTAATGATGCCATGGCTGGTTAATGATGCCATGGCTGGTTAATGATGCCATGGCTGGTTAATGATGCCATGACTGGTTAATGATGCCATGACTGGTTAATGATGCCATGGCTGGTTAATGATGCCATGGCTGGTTAATGATGCCATGGCTGGTTAATGATGCCATGGCTGGTTAATGATGCCATGACTGGTTAATGATGCCATGGCTGGTTAATGATGCCATGGCTGGTTAATGATGCCATGACTGGTTAATGATGCCATGGCTGGTTAATGATGCCATGACTGGTTAATGATGCCATGGCAGCCTCTGTCATGCACAGCAAGAGTCAACTGGTACAACTGGTTACACCTTCAAACAGCCACTATAACTCATTATGTTTTTAACAGTGTAGCGTATTGATACATGTTGATCCAACAATGGTTGCATGTCAAGCAATCGTGCCTTGAATGGCTGACACCTAAAGTCATACATTTTGTCTTGCAACATCTTATACAAAAGGAAACTTAATACAAAATAACAACGAAATAACAACACTGACAGAAAGAGAGAAAATAAATATACAATGAAAGTATCTTTTGACTCCTAGTTTGATTGCTACAGCCAGTCTTGCAGTTGGCTCCTGTCATTGCTGTTGAGTCATCTCTCTGGCTCTGATGAGAGCTCAGGTGGATGTGGAGATGGATACATGGAAAGGAAGGGAGGGTAAGATGGTTGGAGGGAAGGATGGATGGAGGGTTGGGTGGAGTGCCTGGGCCATCTAAATCATCTCCTCTCTGGGATCTTGGTCTCTGCCACCCCCCTCCCTTTCCTTCTATCCCTCCTTCCCCCTGGCTGGTGAAACGACAGAGACAGAAACCTGCTTGTTCTCCACCTGGTCATTATTATATGCTGCTCCTTCCCTTTTCTGTCCTCGCTCCGTGTCCTCACCAGACCACGACTAATGGATGTCTTTTCTGTCCTCGCTCCGTGTCCTCACCAGACCACAACTAATGGATGTCTTTTCTGTCCTCGCTCCGTGTCCTCACCAGACCACGACTAATGGATGTCTTTTCTGTCCTCACGCCGTGTCCTCACCAGACCACGACTAATGGATGTCTTTTCTGTCCTTGCGCCGTGTCCTCACCAGACCACGACTAATGGATGTATTTTCTGTCCTCGCGCCGTGTCCTCACCAGACCACGACTAATTGATGTATTTTTTGTCCTCGCGCCGTGTCCTCACCAGACCACAACTAATGCATGTATTTTCTGTCCTCGCGCCGTGTCCTCACCAGACCACAACTAATGCATGTATTTTCTGTCCTCGCGCCGTGTCCTCACCAGACCACAACTAATGCATGTCTTTTCTGTCCTCCCTCACTCCGTGTCCTCACCAGACCATGACTAATGGATGTCTGTAGAACGTGACTGTAGTTTGTGTGTGTGTTGGGGGGGGGACACGAAGCGAGGATAGATAGATCAGACAACTCTACTACTATATAATGAGAACCTCAGCAGGTGATGATAAATCAGCATTTTGCTTGAGGTGCTCACCTTTTCTCTCTCTCTCTGTCGACTGAAGAGAAATGCCATGCAGTCAAAGAGAGAGAGAAGAAGGTCGAGGCTGCCAGCTTTTGACGTCTCGGCAGAAGTGCGTTAGCTCGACAAAGAGAAAGAGTGACATGCAACAGGAGTGATGAACAATTCATTGACAGTCAGAAAGCAGAGGAGAGAAGTCAGTCAGTAGAGAAGAAGTACAAAGTGTGCTGTGAACTCTCGCTCCTGGCGAGGGAGACAAAGAGGCTTTTCAGAACACAGCCTCTTCCCACTGCAGTGTTTTTTATTCGAGCTTGGCCTTGACAGCTTTGGGTATTTATTGTGTTGTTATGCAGTGTTTTCCTTCAAGAAAGTATGAAGTTGTTTATTCAGTAACTCAGTGAATGTCCTACAATAGTGAGATATTTGTTCTGTGGTAGACTCCACAATGTCCATTTTGTTGGTAATTATGAGAAAACATGATAGACACACACACATCTTGATCTCACAAACACAGGTAGACACAGAGCCTTGAAAAAGTATTGAGACCCTTTGGATTTCTTCACATTTTATTTTGTTACAAAGTGGGATTAAAATGTATTTAAGTCATTTTTTGTCAACAATCTACACAAAATACTTAGTAAGTAGTTGAAGAAAAATATTTTTTAAGATAAATAAAAAATTCATAACTAAGATATAGTTGTTGCGTAAGTATTCAGACACTTTACTTAGGCATGCCTAAATTAGTTCAAGAGTAGATTCAGAAAATAAGTTACATGGACTCATGGGTTGACAATACAAGGTCCCTCAGTCAAGTATTGAATTTCAAGCACAGATTCAACTACAAATAACAGGGAGCTTTCATAAAGAAGAGTGATTGGTAGATGGGTAACGATGAATATCTCCTTAGGCATGGTCAAGTTAATCATTTGCTGTGGATTATGTATTAAACCAGCCAGACACATCAAATATATGGTTGTCCATCTGAACTGAGCTGCAAGAAAGGAATGAAACTGCTCAGGGATGTTACCATTGGTGATTTTAAAACAGCTACAGAGTTCAATGGCTATGATGGGAGAAAACTGAGGATGGATCAACAACATTGTAGTGACTCCACAACAATGACCTAAATGACAGAGTGAAAAGAATAATACAAATATACAATCATCTTGCATGCAACAAGGTATTTAAGAAAAACTGAAAACATTTTTATTTAACCTTAATTTAACTAGGCAAGTCAGTTAAGAACAAATTCTTATTTACAATGACGGCCTACACCGGCTAAACCCGGACGACGCTTTGCCAATGGTGCGCCGCCCTATGGGACTCCCGATCACGGCCGGATTGTGATACAGCCTGGAATCGAACCAGGGTCTGTAGTGACACGTCTAGCCCTGAGATGCAGTGCCTTAGACCGCTTTGCCACTCGGGAGCCCCGCATATTGAAACAGGTCGATATAATGGTGAAATGGAAGAGGAAAGACCATGTAACTATTGTGACCTCGAAGAAATAGATCATTCAATACATTTGATCCTTTATTGCCCTTTTTACCACAATATGCGCTTGTCCTTATTCCAGAAAGCCCACCAGAGATACCCTGGCATTATGTGGCTGAGCCATGAGGAGAAACTGAAATGGTTTTTTGTCCATTGTGTATTTTACGTTTGCGGAATATTTAGATGAAGCCTGGAATAAAATAAAAAATAATATGAATATTTAGCTCCTATATAGCAAATGGCACATATGTACATAGATTGTGTGTAGGCCTAATTAATTCCAACACAACACATCACTGAGTGACTGCCTCCTTATTTTCAAGCATGGTGGTGGCTGCATCATGGTACGGGTATGCTTGACATCGGCAAATACTGGAGAGTTCTTTTTGTTTGATAGAAATTAACAGGATGGAGTTAAGCACAGTCAAAATCCTAGAGGAAAACCTGCTTCAGTCTGCTTTACACCAGAGACTGGGAAAGGAGTTCACCTTTCAGCAGGGCGATAACCAACAACAAGACCAAATCTACACTGGATTTGCTTACCAATAAGACAGTGAATGTTCCTCAGTGGCCATGTTAGTTTTGACTTAAATCTGCTTGACAATCTATAGCAAGACTTGATGTCTAGCCCTGATCTCCAACATCTTGACAGAGCTTGAAGAATTTTGAAAATAATAATGGGCAAATATTACACAATCCAGGTGTGCAAAGCTCTAATAGACTTACCTAAGAAGTCTCACAGCTGTAATCAATGCCAAAGGTGTTTCTAACATGTATTAACTCAGTGAGCTGAATACTTATGCAACAACTATATTTTATTTTATTACATTTTTCTTATTAATAATAATAATAATTATTATATATATTTCTTCCACTTTGACAGAGTACATTGTGCAGATTGTTGACAACATTTTTTTTTAAATTAAATACATTTGAATCTGATATTGTAACACAATAAAATGTGAAGGGTCTAAATACTAAAACAAAGCCTCACATTGCTTGTCACCTATCATTAATATGTCATAGCCTACAGATGAACTATACTGTACATGTGACTAGTCTTTGTCTACCAAACATCATAAATCAGCATGGTAATACAATTTACCCATTCTATTTCATAAAGGGCCAGTGGCAGTCTTATCTCTTTGCCACAAAACAGCATTAAAGGAAGGGCTGTTGAGGGGGGGGTGCTGAACTGAACATCATCTCCAGGTATTTGATGCTCAATCCATAACCCCATCTCCCCTCCATATATTTAATTAATTGGACTAATTAAAAGCCAGTGTGTCAGTTCCACTGCCAAGCAATGTCCGCGGCTTATCTCCTTCGCCCCCCAATGACATGCCGCCATGTGTGAAACGCACCCAAAAAGTTCCTAATTATTAATTATTATTAATTCATGAGTGCTGCTCATTAAAACAACGCAGTGACATCAAAGTGACAGTGGCTTGGGAAGGGTGGCGGTGGGGGTTAGAGAGGGCACCAAGTCTGAGGCTGAACTGTTCTGTTGATCAGACATGAAGAGGCTAAAAGTGGAATAAAGACAGAAAGAGTGAGGCTTATGGGTACTCTTTGAAGGATTTAGGAGTCCGCTGCTAGTGCCTGATAAGAATTTGGGGTCCATCCATCCTCTGATTCAGTTTGAGTTATACGTTAACATATATCTAAAGGAATATGTAAAAAAAATAATTAATAATAAAATTGGTACCCATGATTTTAAACAATTCAATAATTCAATCCAATTCTACAAAAGAAGTGTGCAATTCAAACGTGTTAAGATTTCTTTGCTGTTCACCCATAAAGCGAGACCAACAATAGACTGGATTTTGCCTCACTTGATATGCCTTTGAAATGAATTCCATTGAAAAGTCAAGACACATTTAAGAAAATTGAAAAAAGCAAGTGGCACATTTCCAACATCAAAGACAGCTACATTGTGTCTGTGATGGCAGACTTCTCTAGCAATCAGCAACAATCCTAGACCATTCAGTTACTATGCAGAACAGTCATCGGAGGTGAGCCATGATTAAATGGAACAGCAATGTCTGGTGAGGGACTTTCTGTGTATGACCCCACTGCAGTCAACACACACACAAGCACAGACACAGACACTCAAAGAACCGCTCAGTCACGCACACACAGGCACAGACACGCACAGAACCACTCAGACATGCACAAACAAGCACAGACACGCACAGAACCGCTCAGACATGCACACACAAGCACAGAACCGCCCAGACAAGCACACACAGGCAAAGACACGCACAGAACCGCTCAGTCACGCACACACACTAACACCATCACCACTAACACACACTAACACACACCATCACACACCATCACACACTGTTGGAGTGCTAGGACCTAGTTTAACAATTATGCATCCATCCGTGAGTAACTCTGGTCCGTCAGCACTCATTCACTCAGGACCTATTTATTCATGCAGGTCTGTATATACATACTCATGTACAGTTGTTATATCATATCACGTGTAATATTGCAAGTAATTATTGGACCTAACTTACGTAGTCATTCACTCAGGAATGCATATTAGTATCCTGTCAGTTGCACCTTTTCTCATTGCTTTTAGTATATCGAATGTGCAATACGTGCAGTTGTCTGTAATTAAACCCTGCGTACTAAGTACTCTATTTTAAGGGAATTACTATTATTACCCCAAATTATATCATACACACATTTAGCTATTAAAGTATCTCTTCCTGTCATTTACCTGTACAGTTTATGTAACCATGCAAGTATTCACTTATCTGTGAATATAACTGTATATTTACCTGTACAGCTAATTTAACCATGCAAAATATTCACTTACCTGTTCATTTAGCCAGTCTGTCTATTAAGTAAACTATTATTACCCTCGCTCATATCATATGCATTTTTAGCTACTGAAGTATTTCTCTGCCATCGACATGTATAGTATAGTTAACCATCCAACATCCACCAATGTATAGTGTACATATTCAGCCAACCACCCATACTATGCAATGTCTTTTTATAGCTTTTTTTGCACTCCAGATATTTTGTATTTCTATACTTTTTCATACTGCCGCTCTATGTATCATGTACCGTGTATCTGTCTTTTGTGTACTTTCGTTGTGGCATTTTGCACCTGCCCTGTGTTTTGTTGTTGTAGCTGCTTGACAAAGAAATTTCCCCCTCGGGGATCAATAAAGTATCTATCTATCTATCTATCTATCTATCTATCTATCTATCTATCTATCTATCTATCTATCTATCTATCTATCTATCTATCTATCTATCTATCTATCTATCTATCTATCTATCTATCTTACACCAGCACACACACCATCACACACACACTAACACACACACCATTACACACTAACACCATCACACACTAACACTAACACACACACAGAATAATTAATCATATTGTTAGCGTGGAGAGAGATCATTTGCCTCTGACAGGATCATTACTAGATTCAGTGCTCCCACGACCATAACGCAATTTCAGTGTTCCTCCTCAGAAAGAATTTTAATTGAATTAACCCGGCTGGTTACACATGGTGCAACGATAACGTTTTCTGTCTATCTCGGTTCATTGAATCCTTATGCTGGATGGGGGAGAAGAGCTGACGTTAAACTGGAGAAAAAAAATACATATACACTGTATATAAGAAAATCTTTAGCTTGTTCACAGATGCCCCATATATACCTTACACTCAAAATGACATCAACAAATTTGTGTGATTTAATTATAATGTATTTATTGATAAGATATTCATAAAAATAAGCAGTGTATTAATAGTCTAACTTACACCTCAGAGGCAGAGAGGAAGCCCATCTCAAAAGCCAACTCCAACACCAACTTGAATGTTATGAAGGTAAAATAGAGACATGAGTTTACTAGCATGTAATGTATGATTTGGACATGTCAAATATGAGTTGCACAATCAGTTTAGTATTTGCACAAAATATTTGTAAACATGTAACTTATTTTGTGAATAAATGCAACAACACTTGCAAACATGTAACTTGATATGTGAATAAATGCAATAACATTTGCAAGCATGCAACTCAATTTGAGAATTAAAGCATAATAAAATTGCGACTTATGTGACTTAAATCTACATTTGCTGATGTCGATCTGGGCGCTCTGAGTTTTTTTCACTAATTTAGCGACTAAACTCTGCCAAAAGTTTTGTATTTGTACACAAAAAAATTACATTTACATTTTAGTAATTCAGCAGACGCCCTTATCCAGAGCAACTTACAGTTAGTTATTGCATACATGTTCATACTTTTTTCATATGAGTCCCATGTGGGAATCGAACCCACAACCCTGTCGTTGCAAGTGCCATGCTCTACCATCTGAGCTACACAGGACTAAAAATGCTTGTAAGAGCTGCTCTGCAACCAAGCAGCAGAGAAAAATACTACAGTGGGAAGGGTTTTTCCTTCTGACCGTTCTTTCACGTTTCACAGGGTTCCTGTTTGGGAAGCACACTTTCCACTGTGCTAAATACGGATCAAATTTGTTAAAATTACTGAATGATATTCACAGAATTTGAAAGCTACAGCAAAGCGTTGCTGAGAAAGTTAAAGGGATGAATTAAAACGAGTGTTTCCATGCAGCATAACCGCTGCAAAGCTGATGCTAGCTAGCCTCTTTTCTATTGAAATTACATGGCAGGCTAGCTAGCATTAGAGCCTTCTGTTGTGTCAGAGCAATAGGTATAGCTACGTACTTGTAAGTTTGTTGAGACTAACATTAGTCTAACATTAGCTAGGATGACTAACATCCATCATTATCCATGACTACCATCCACATGCAATCCACCACCACTTTTCTAATGAACCATGCTTGAAAATATGAAGTGGTACTCAGTGATATGTTGTGTTGGATTTGCCCCAAACACAAGCCGGTGATGCTTCTCAGGTAAATAAGCTGATCAGGAAGGCTAGCTCTGTCCTGGGGATGAGCCTTGACACTCTAGAGGAGGTGGCGGAGAGACGGATCCTGGCCAAACTGCTGGCCATCTTGGACAATGTCACCCACCCTCTGCATGCCATGGTTATGACGCAGAGGAGCACCTTCAGTCACAGACTGATCCCACCACGGTGTGCCAAAGAGCGCTACAGGAGGTCCTTCCTGCCGGCGGCTATTAGACTATTTAATGCCTCACCGGGGTGCCGTGCCGTCGGCAACACAGACCTGGAACTGTTGGGGTGTTAGGACCTAGCTTAACAATTGTGCATCCATCCGTGGGTAACTCTGGTCCGTAATCACTCATTCACTCAGGACTTATTTATTCATTCAGGTCTGTATATACTTACTCATGTACAGTTGTTATATCATATCACGTAATTCTTGGACTTAACTTACGTAGGCATTCACTCAGGAATGGATTTTAGTATCCTGTCAGTTGTATCTTTTTTTTTTCATTGCTTTTAGTATATCGAATGTGCAATACGTGCAGTTATCTGTAATTAAACCCTGCGCACTAAGGACTGTATTTTAAGGGAATTACTATTATTACTCCAAATTATATAATACACACATTTAGCTATTTAAGTATCTCTTCCTGTCATTTACCTGTACAGTTTATGTAACCATGCAAGTATTCACTTATCTGTGAATATCACTGTATATTTACCTGTACAGCTAATTTAACCATGCTAAATTTTCACTTACCTGTTAATTTAACCAGTATGTTTATTAAGTAAAGTATTATTACCCTCACTCATATCATACGCATTTTTAGCTATTGAAGTATTTCTCTGCCATCGACCTGTATAGTATAGTTAACCATGCACCATCCGCCAATGTATAGTGTACATATTCAGCCAGCTCCGGAGTCAATCAGGGCTGTGGACACATGATTGGGGAAGTTACCAGAAAGCACAACTGAGCAAAAGAAAGGGCTAGCTATGCTCTCCGCACACAAGACACCTACTGTGCCTACCTGAGCCTCCTGGCCACTTACCCCTTTCCTGTGTCCAGCCTGGGCGGAGGGACACATCCTCCTGACGTGCCCTCTCTCACCGCAGTACAGGCATAGCCCCTGACGACTCCGCCGCTCTCTCTCCTCTGCGGAGAGTCTCGTTATCCCCAACTCCATCGGCTCATGTTCCGGCTCAGATCGGGGAAGGAGAAGATGCGCGGCACGCGCCAGCTGGTCATGGTCCCGGAGCTGCCTGTCGATGGCAATGGCCCGGGCGATGTAGGCGTCCAGTGTCATCGACTGACTCACACAAGCCAGCTCCATCTGGACCTCAGTCCGCAGACCCCTGCGGAAAGCGGTCCTAAGAGCCGGCTCGTTCCACCCACTGGACGCCGCCAACGTCCTGAACGACAGTGCATACTCTGAGGCCGTGCCCCGACCCTGTTCAAAGCACATAATCCGCTCGCCCGCATCTCGTCCCTCCGCAGGATGGTCAAAAACGGCTCGGAAATTGCGATGAACCTAGGGACAAACCTTAACTCCTCAGCCCCGCTCCCCCACAGTGCCGTTGCCCAGTCGAGTGCACGCCCCGTTAGGAGAGTAATCATCGTGTGAACCTTCTCCGAGTCCGACACAGGCTGATCGCCTAAATACAGTTCTCACTGGAGAAGGAACCCACAACAACCCTCCGGATTGCCATCATACTTATCGGGGATGGCTCTCCAGAGTTTTCGCCTCGGGACGTGACAAGACTCCACACGATCGGGTGCTGGGGACACTGTGGCTCCAGATGAACCCACCGGGTGCTCCCCGCCCGATTGTGCCGCCATGAGGGACATCATATCCCCGAGTGCGGTCACCAACCCAGCGACCTGTTCCTCCATGGCTCGGAGTCTCTCCTCTAGCTCAGGTGCCCGACCGGGTAGCCCAGCTCCCTCTCCGCGCCCATCCATGGAGACCTAGGGAAAAAAGAAAAAGAAAAATCTAAAATCTAAAAGGTGCAGGTGTGATATTGCGAGGTGTGAAAGTGAGAGAGGAGGTGAGAGTCAAAAGGTATTTAGCGAAAATGAAAGATTTAATAATGACAGCAATACACAAGGAAAGAACAATAACCCGCGAGCGGTGAACCAAAAGAGACAGTGTTAAATAGTGATGATCCACACCTGTTCCACATTGGTCATCAGGGTCACTATTTAACACTGTCTCTTTTGGTTCACCGCTCGCGGGTTATTGTTCTTTCCTTGTGTATTGCTGTTATTATTAAATCTTTCATTTACATAAATCTACCATCTACCGGCGAGGATGAGCGAGGGACCGCAGCTCTGTGCGGGGCATTCGTTACGCTTCTAGACCTATCTGCTGCCTTTGATACTGTGAACCATCAGATCCTCCTTCTACCCTCTCCGAGTTGGGCATCTCCGGCGCTGCACACTTGGATTGCGTCCTACCTGATAGGTCGCTCCTATCAGGTGGTGTGGCGAGAATCTGTCTCCACGCCACGTGCTCTCACCACTGGTGTCCCCCAGGGCTCAGTTCTAGGCCCTTTCCTATTCTCTCTATACACCAAGTAACTTGGCTCAATTAATTTTCTCCTTCCCCCTTCAAATAACCAGGTGGCGAATCACATCTCTGCATGCCTGGCAGACATATCAGTATTTTTTGTTGTAGTGGGGACAGTAACATTATAACTTTAAAAAATTATACTTCAAGGACATTTGCATGTATTTTTATGTATTTTTTATTTGTATGTTTATCTCATATGATGTCATTTTAAAGTATGCATTAAGGCAGGGATGGGCAACTCCAGTCCTCAGGGGCCTGATTGGTGTCACACTAGTATGGCCCCAGCCCCAGCTAACACACCTGACTCCAATAATCAACTAATCATGATCTTCAGTTTAGAAATGCAATGAGTTTAAAATCAGCCGTGTTTGCTATGGATGGGGAAAAAGTGTGACACCACTCCGGACCTCGAGGACTAAAGTGTCTGGAATATAATAAACGTGGCAAAAACAAATGTTGACATTAATGCATTTCTATAGCTTACAAAATCATTTTTACAATGGTGGGGGAGTGCGAGATGGCGGCGCGGTGGCTTCAAAACAGTGTCCCCTGTCAGTCATCTAGTGTATATAAAAATCGTTGGTCAATTCTCTGCATCAACTCCTTTTAGGAGCAGGCTAGATGTTGCTACATTTCTTGCTCGGTCAGATCAGAGCTGGCAGTACTCGTAAAATCACCAGAAATTACTGTATCATGGACATGGATGTGGGCATGTATGTGTATCAGAAGTCCTGGTACTGCTCCATGTACAACACTTGGAGACTGGAGGTGGCTGCCTGCCTCAACATCTGAGGCAACAGGTGGATGAATCATCCCGATGTAAATTACCGTCCACTCTGTCCAAGGGGGCAGCTCCAAGGATGGCCTCCAAGGAATACTCTAAATTTGGCACATTTTAGAAAAATGTATGATCTTAGATAGTCTTGATCATACAATAATCAACATTATTCTTCATTTTGCTATGTTTGATTGTGATATAAAATAAAAATGTGATTGTTCACATACAGTACGTATATTAAGCAGATGTTATTGCAGGTATGGAAAAATACTTGTGTTTCTAGATCCAACAGTGCAGTAGTATCTAACAATTCACAACAATACACACAAATCTAAAAGTAAAAGAACGGAATTAAGCAATATAAAAATGAGTGGCATTGACTAAAATACAGTAGAATAGAATACAGTATATACATATGAAATTAGTAAAGCAGTATGTAAACATTATTAAAGTGACTAGTGTTCCATTATTGAAGTGACCAGTGATTCCATGTCTATGTATATAGGACAGCAGACTCTAAGGTGCAGGGTTGAGTAACCGGGTGGTAGCTGGCTAGTGATGGCTATTTAACAGTCTGATAGCCTTGAGATAGAAGCTGTTTATCAGTATCTCGGTCCCAGCTTTGATGCACCTGTACTGACCTTGTCTTCTGGATAATAGCGGGGTGAACAGGCTATGGCTTGGGTGGTTGATGTCCTTGATTATCTTTTTGGCCTTCCTGTGACATCGGTGATGCGTTGGGCAGACAGCACCACGCAGTCATGGGTGAACAGGGAGTACAGGAGGGTGCTAAGCACGCACCCTTGTGGGGCCCCTGTGTTGAGGATCAGCGAAGTGGAGGTGTTGTTTCCTACCTTCACTGGGTGCGGCCCGTCAGGAAGTCCAGGACCCAGTTACACAGGGCGGGCTTCAGACCCAGGGTTTAGTAGTAGTACTAATACATCAAATTTGCCAGGCAGTATATGAACCATCTGCTATCTAACTAACTACACAACATTTATTGACTTGATTATTCACATCATTCTTAGGTAAGTGGTATAGTTGTTGTGCGTTTCAATGGACATTGTTAAGTCTGGCTATCTACTCCGATTTCAGAGCAATCGCACAGAATAACTGATTAATTTACGAACGCTCAACACCACCAGTTGACTATGACCGGTGTCAGTAAACGTTGGCAAAAAAAAGCATAATTAAATTGTTGTCAGCTGCACAGTTACATGAAAACAGCCTAACCAGCTCTGCTAGAGCGAGTAAAATGGTCAGAGTGAGGTGTTCCCTCATTTGTGTTTGGCAATAGCTAGCAAGCTAGCCAACGTCAGCCAGTTAGCTTGGGTGCTTGACTGCTGCTGTTGAACGCTATGAATGCTCCGAGAGCAAAACACTCTGGTTTTACTAACGGACAATCTGACAACGCTCTGGCACTCCGAATTGAATTTACAAACACACCCGAAATTGTAAAATCTTTAGCTAGTCATTTGTCAATTGAGATTGCTTAACAGCATCAACTTCCGGTAGACAGGTGAAGCTCTAGTACGCACAACTGAAACAATACTGTTCGTACTTTACAGTATACTAAAATGAACTAATAGTATATAGTATGTAGTATATACTCATTAAGTATGTAGTATACAGTATGTTAGTATGGTTATTTGAACAAAGCTCAGGACAAGGTTGTACACTGAGGGTTCAGACCCAGGGCCCCCAAGCTTAATGTTGACCTTGGAGGGTACTATGGTTTATGAAAACAATACATACATACTTACATAGGTATTCCTCTTGTCCAGATGGGATAGGGCAGTGTGCAGTGTGATGGCATCGTCTGTGGATCTATTGAGGCGGTAAGCACATTGAAGTGGGTCTAGCATGTCAGGTAAGGGAGATATGATCCTTAACTAGCCTCTCAAAACACTTAATGATGACAGAAGTGAGCACTACAGGGCAAGTCATTTAGTTCAGTTACCTTTGCTTTCTTTGGTACAGTTTAACAATTATGCATCCATCCGTGAGTAACTCTGGTCCGTCAGCACTCATTCACTCAGGACCTATTTATTTATTCATGCAGGTCTGTATATACATACTCATGAACAGTTGTTATATCATATCACATGCAATATTGCTAGTAATTCTTGGACCTAACTTACGTAGGCATTCACTCAGGAATGCATATTAGTATCCTGTCAGTTGCACCTTTTCTCATTGATTTTAGTATATCGAATGTGCAATACGTGCAGTTGTCTGTAATTAAACCCTGCGCACCAAGGACTGTATTTTAAGGGAATTACTATTATTACCCCAAATTATATCATACACACATTTAGCTATTAAAGTATCTCTTCCTGTCATTTACCTGTACAGTTTGTGTAACCATGCAAGTATTCACTTATCTGTAAATATAACTGTATACTTACCTGTACAGCTAATTTAACCATGCAAAAGTTTTCACTTACCTGTTCATTTAGCCAGTCTGTCTATTAAGTAAACTATTAGTACCCTCGCTCATATCATACGCATTTTTAGCTACTGAAGTATTTCTCTGCCATCGACCTGTATAGTATAGTTAACCATCCAACATCCACCAATGTATAGTGTACATATTCAGCCAACCACTCATACTATGCAATGTCTTTTTTTTTGCACTCCAGATATCTTGTATTTCTATACTTTTTCATACTGCCGCTCTATGTATCATGTACCGTGTATCTGTCTTTTGTGTACTTTCGTTGTGGCATTTTGCACCTGCCCTATGTTTTGTTGTAGCTGCTTGACAATTAAATTTCCCCCCCCCGGGGGATCAATAAAGTACCTATCTATCTATCTATCTATCTATCTATCTATCTATCTATCTATCTATCTATCTATCTATCTATCTATCTATCTATCGGAACAATATCAGTACATTTAAATGTAATAGTTATTAAAACAATGAATATTTACCATGGCAATGGAATAGAATGGGTTCTCATCACTGGTACTAATCCATAGAATTAGGAATTAGAATAGTAACAGGATTTCTAACATACAGTTGAAATTCACTTGAAAATCCAGAATAATAATAACTATTAGGTGGGTGCTTATATTTGCCCTATTTCACACATGTACAAGTGTATTATATGCAAGTCGGTGAGTGTAAGTCGGAGAGTGGGGTCACAGCCAGGGTCTGCCATTATCAACAGCGACCCTGGAGCAATTAGGGTTAAGTGCAAACAGTAATACAGAGTAATTCATCAAATATTAAACAGTCCCAACAATATGAGATTCTATTTAATTCTATGGATGGCAACCTGTTGACATACTATTCCAGCAGAGATATGAGACATTATAAACCATACCAGTCAGTATAACAGTATTCTATTTTTAAGCATGCTTTTAACATCATCTTATTGTGAAACGTGAATAAAATGAGTGAATTCACCAGAGTGAATTCACTCTGGCTAAAAATAAATAAAGCCCTTCCCACTACACAAACGTGTGTGTGTGTGTACATTTCAACACTTAACAGAAACGCAAAACTAAATTTTATTTAGCAAAAAATGTTTAATCTCTCCTTGATCCGTGTTTATTTATAAGTAGTAAATCTGCAAAATAGCAAATAACAGAATATTTACACAATGAACATTAACCTGCACACTTGTGACCGTTGCTTCAAGTCAAACTCTTAAACATGTATCAGAATTTTTGTAAGTAGGAAAAACTCCTCTGCCAATTTATACTTTCTTGGATCCTATGCAGTTTTCATTTGGAAAATGTACAGCTACTGACATTTTACCACAATAAATGAGAAGGAAAATAAATTGTCAGAATCTTCTCAAACCGGGGCTTGGGAAGGCAATAATATGAGTAGGCATGACTGGATGGGTCCAGGAATAGTCAATCTGGGTTCAGGAAACTGCCCTAAACTGTTTTGGCGTAAACGGTTCATGGTCAGCTAACGTGAGTTGATGAGAGATGGACCTTAAGCGGTCATAACAGTTAGTAACATGTATGTCGATAGATATAACCCTGTTATATGGAATGAGATGGTCAACCAAACGTCAATTGTTTTCTTATTCGTGCTTCATAAATGTGGGGATACCATTTTGACAGGCACTATGCTGTTCCTATGACAGCATCATGTCAGGCTGTGTCAAGTATTAGCATTTAACTAGGCAAGTCAGTATTTAAGAAAAAAATCGTATTTACAATGAAGGCCTACACCGGCCAAACTCGGACGATGCTAGGCCAATTGTGTCTGTGTTGACGCCTCTAGACTGAGATGCAGCGACTTAGACCGCAGCGCCACTTGGGAGACTTATTGGACATGCTGTACATCGTACCACTTCAATGACAACAATACAAATTAATCGCCAAACGAACAAACAGGGACAAATCATGAGATGGGAAGGAAAGAAGAAGCAAAACTATGAAATCTCACTTAGGAACCTTCTAGACCTCTGAAGCAGATTGATTGAAAACTCAAGGCTGTAACATTGAAACAACGGAACTACAACGCAGAGAGAATTTCTCAAAACAACAGAGGCAATTTCCTGAGAAATATGGAATAAGTTGTCTTCTTTAAAAAAAGAAAAAAAAGGGCAGTGATGGGAGAAACAGATTAAAGAGTATGGAAAGCGCAAGCTGCCAGTGTGTAATGTATTTTCCCCAGACATGGTTATGATGCTGATAATTCATAGGCCTGCTATTAACAAAATCACGGAGCTGTGGAGCTTTAGAGACCAGTCTATTTCATGTACTTGTGATCTAAGAGCACTGAAAGATATAGGCGCAGCAAAAAAGGGAAAGTTGTGTACTCAGGGATTATTATTTTTTTAAGGCCTGTTAAACGGAATAAGCATATTTGGGGAATATTTTTTTAGCAGTGTGTGTAGTAGTTAAAAATTGATGATTATGTCAAGACTCATTCTAAATGTAATGCTTTTTCACCAACAATTTACTAGTCAGGCACATAGTTGCTTAAAAAGGAACCCTGTTCTGTTCGAAGAAGTTAACTTTGGAATGTTGTTTGGTCCAAGCACGCTAGTAGAAGACAAATGTATGGTGTCCATATTAGGAGAGCGTCACACTTCTTTTGTGGCTGACACTGTCCTAATATGGACGCCGTATAGGTGGGCCCTATATGGGTTATGTTAGGGTCTCAAAGCAGCACCTGTATAGCTTGGTCCCAGATCTGTTTGTGCGGCCTTGTCAACTCCTATGGTCATTGTCATGCCAAATGTTCGGGTAGACATAACAGATCTGGGACCAGGCTAGCACCTGTATATTAACGGTCCGATGCCTAGAGGAAGACAACAGGAACGCAGTACAGCTGTATACAGTACATCAATGTCTACGTCTAAAATGGCACCCTATTCCCCACATAGTGTACTAGTTTTGATCAGGGCCTTAGTCTACTATATAGGTATTAGGGTGCCATTTGATACGTACAAATGTGTCATGTCTATTTAAAGGGTGTTTTGTTTTTATTTCTGTACAGAGTGTGGGAAGGAACATGGCATACAATGAATTGCAAAAGCATTTAAGATATAGTAAAATAATAGCCCTGATGGTTTAAAAAATAAGATCTGGATTAAAGCAGCAAGTCACTGATTCCATCTGGAAAAGATACAGATGCTTATCTGATGTGATATTTTACACTGATGGTAGAGATCAGAAAATAAACCTTATGAACGATTCTTAAACTTCAGATAAACCAAAGACGTCTTCATCTTCGGCGTACCGTGTTACAATCTACACGTTCAAAAGAGACATGAGAAAAACAAAAAGGAAAACCTGATTACATATTTTTCATTATATCATCATCATCATAAAAAACTAAAGTAAATACAATTTACAAAATCAAACATGAACAAAAACACATTACAGACCACAGTTTGGTTTTTGGCAAGCAGAGAAAACATAAATAATAAAAATAAAATCGCACCACAAAGTCAAACCTCCAAAACAGGAGAAAATAAAAACTCCTCTCCAGATAAGAGAGAAGTATTCAAAAACAGCTTAAGCCACACATGGCAATAGGGCTTGTTTAGATAGAAACAAGGACCAGGGGAGCTAAGGGATTACTTAGTCTTGTGTTGCTAATGAGTGGAGTGTGCCTCCCCCCTCTACTGTCCAGACCCCCTATGTGTGAGAGCTAAAGCCCCAGTCTGTCTCTGATCTCTGGATTAGGAGAGAAGAAGCAGTCTTTACCACACTACCATCACCTTGCTTATT
Organism: Thymallus thymallus; assembly: GCA_023634145.1. Classification (NCBI taxonomy): domain Eukaryota; kingdom Metazoa; phylum Chordata; class Actinopteri; order Salmoniformes; family Salmonidae; genus Thymallus; species Thymallus thymallus. Next base: position 12,837,265 of record CM042410.1, on the reverse strand, counting down.
AGAGATGAGCGAGAAGGGCCCAGGGCTGGAAAAGGCTTTCTGTCTTTCCCCACTTTGTTGTAAAAACCTACCTGACCCCATTTAGCCATATCTTTAACCTTTATTCCACCAGGTAAGACATCAGATGTGGTAATGCTAACTGGTGGTGGGGTAGCCTATAGATTGTTATTGGTTTAAGTAGTGCAATGCTCTCCATTGGTCAAACACTGTAGGACAAGTTGTCAAATTCTTTAACCCTGGAAGATGAACATGAACCTTCATACTAGATTCCATCTGAACTGCCTAGGAAAAGAAGCAAGATTGCACGACAGATTTACAATTGAATGTTTCCGTAGGACCTCTCCAGCCCAACTTTACCATACAGAAATTTGACAATATTATGGGATGGCCTTCCTACTGTGGCCCTAAGGGACAAAGTACCTTCCTTTCTTTTATTACTTTGACAATGATTTTTCAGTCACTAAGCATATTCATATTTAAATCATACGGTAGCACATTCCATCTGATAAAATGTCTTTGCACTAAACAACATCAAAGAAAACAGCACAAGTTTTTTATTTATTTTGTATTTCTTCGTTTTTTTATTATTTCTACGTAGATATATTTTGCTGGAAATATCAAATTAAAGTTTAATTGTTGATGGATTGTTGTTTTTTCATTGTGTTTGTCGGCTAAAAGCTGAAAGATTTTTTAACCCCTAATATTTGTTTCTTTAAAAAAATTAGGTTGTATTTAGATATAATATCTATATAGTCTTCCTTTGTAACGTTTTTGTAAATTGTGCAAATTCAGCAGTAACACAGGTGGTGAGAGATCAGTGGGCAGTTTATTACATTTATTACAAAAAATAATACAACAAAAAAAGTAATTGATCTTCGACTCCTACAGGAGACATGTGACCCGAGGAGCTTATCTCCCATCGGCTCCGAGGATGCCAAACAATGTTATGTCCTGTTTGTGACGCCAAAATGGAATTACATTTCAAATGTCCCATACTGTCTATGAGATACATGGCTTTGACAACGCCAAAACTCAGGAAAACCGACAGAAAATAACTAAAACCACGACAACAGCGACCACAGCAACGATAATTAAAATGTTTTCCGGTGATGCTGTCTCTCGGTGTGTGTGCGACAGACCCTCATTTACACACACACACACACACACACACACACACACACACACACACACACACACACACACACACACACACAGTACTGCTGAATCCCCCCTGTTCTGTCCTTTGCAGTAGCTCCATCACATGTTTTATGGGGGGGGGGGCGTTGAAAACCACGCTGTTGAGTTTAATTTCCTCTGGGTGAGGAGAGAAATAGAGGAAGATGGAGAAGAGGAGGATGAGTCGGAGAGTAAGGGTCAGTCAGTCCTCAGCTGGCCAGGGCCATTGTGTTGATGACCTGTTCCAGCTTACTCCTTAGTCTCTGCCTCCGCGACTGTTCGTCCCTCTCCAAAGCCGCCAGAATCTAAGGATGGACAGAGATTGAGTGAGTGAGTGAGTGAGTGAGTGAGTGAGTGAGTGAGTGAGTGAGTGAGAGAGAGAGAGAGAAGGCAAGAAAGCAAGAGAGGCAAAATGCGAGAGAGAAAGAGAGGGAGGGAGAGAAAGGGAGGGATGAGAAACATTAGTTTTTACAAAAGCAGTAGTTGAGAGCAACAACTGAGCAGTTCTTCAAATCCAAAGTAAGGTGCAATCCCTTCTAAATAAACAAACATAACAAAAATGGCTGCCATTGTCTTCACCTCGTCCTTGTACTTGACAATGTAGGAGTAGATTTCGTGCAGGGCGCTCATGCTGTTGAACTGGCTGAGGTGTAGCCGCGACTGCTCCGCCAGGTACGCACTCATGTCCTGGTCACTGATGACGGGCATCCGCGAGATATCTGAGTAGTATCTGAGAGAGAACGGGGGATGGCGAGAGAGAGAGATAGAGAGAGAGAGATAGAGAGAGGGAGGGAAGGTGAGGGCGGGGGGGATCTTTAAGCAATCACTCTGTCAATCTTTAACTGACACATATCAATTGACCAATGAAACAGAGTGAGATGAATAAAGGCAAGCCAAGTGACCAACCGCGTTCCACGCTGCCAAATGGCAACAGTGTTACTTTCCTACCCTAGTTTTCATTTTCAACCTAACCCATAATGGCCTCCAGCTAAACATAGCCTATGTCCATACCGTTCCACCCAGTTCTTGTAGTTGGGAATGTCTTTAGCGTAGAGCAGCTTGTTGGAGGGCGAGTCTTTGCCCAGCTTGTGTTCTGAGGTGGAGCAGGAGTCCATGAAGGTCTGGGCCACCACAGACAGACAGGCATCCGTGATGCTGTTCTTGTGGATGTCGAACACAAACTGGGGGTTCTTGATCACGTTGACCCAGAACCGCAGAGGAAGACTAGGGGGGAAGATATGGAGAGAAGAAGAGAGAAAACATATTAGTGAGAGTAATGTTAACCTCATACTACACATTACATTCTCCCGGCACGGGGAGTTGGACAAAATTGAATTTTTTAAACACCTGAATAAATATTTTTCCTGCAATCTAGAGCCATAATCATTATGCTTAATTCTATGTTAAAGCTTATATTTCTGCATATCTAAAGATTACCTCTTGAGCTGTCTGTATTCTTCTTCTTAGCAGTACATTTAGTTATTGCTTGCTTTTCTATATAGTCTACCAACATTGACAGCAGGCATGCCAGATTCTTGGTAGCTAGTTATGAGGTTGGGAGATTAGGAACCTATCTAGTCTAGCTAAAGCAAACTTCATAAAATTGCTAGGTGGCTAGTAGTATTACAGAGGAACAAACAAACAACAATATATTCATATAAATCTGATGGGGCAAGAGGTCTCTGCCCCCTATGGGCATGAGATTTTCCATCTTGGCTCATCGCTGCAACTCCCCAACGGGCTCGGGAGAGGCGAAGGTGGAGTCATGAGTCCTCCAATACATGATCCGCCTAACCGCGCTCCTTAACACCTTTAACACCCGCACCAATGTGTTGGAGGAAACACTGTTCAACTGGCATCCGGGGTCAGCCCGCAGGCACCCGGCCCGCCACAAGGAGTCGCTATTGGCCCAGCGTTGTCCGGGATATGAATCCGGGTCTGTAGTAATGCCTCTAGACCGCTGCACCACTCGGGAGGCCACAAACGCACTCTTACACAACCTGTCTCACACACGCTAGCTCCATCTCCCTCCGTCTCGCACACAAACTGATCCATTCCGGCCCACTCACCAGTTGCTCTTCCAGGTATGCCGTACGTCCAAGTCGGAGATGGAGTGCTTGTCGGCCTGCTCGTCCAGGAAGTCAAACATGTACTTGATAGCGAGCGGCAGGGCGCTGCCTCGATGGGCCGTACTGAAGATGGTCTCAAACAGGTCGTCCACAAACTTCTGCAATGTACCCTGTGTAAAGGAGAAAGGGGCAGAGAGACGGGTTAGGAGAGGGGTATCACTGATATCATCTCCATGTAGCTTTGTACTGTACAAATCACTGTTTCTAGAAGTTGAAATTGAAAAGTTCCTCGCACCGTGTATGGATTTAGACTAAACATATGCTTTGTTCCACATCAGAAGATCACCTTTAACACACTTTAACACATTATCAAGTAGTCTGTCGAATGGCCCCCTCCTCCTTTTCACACTCCCAACACTAGCACATCACCTGAACGAAGCCTTAAGGAAACCGGTTCCAGTCAGTCATTCACATACCTAAATACTGATTACCCCTTACAAACCACAACTGTCAGACAGACACTACTATATACAGAAAGTACCCCTGGCCAAGTCTCCTGTCATCTTTCCCCCTCTCACTGTTCATTCTCCAAACTCTCCAACCCACGTAGACCTAACCTTGCACATTGTTACCTGAAGGGAAATCATGAGCTAATGAGAAACAGCAGGGAGAGAAATCGCGAGGGTGAGCAGAAACGCCTTAATGTAGATAGAACGTGCAAATGACTGCATAGTGGTGTGGCACATCCTGCGCCCGGTAAATTATGTGTTAGATATTACTTGTTAGATATTACTGCACTGTTGGAGATTGGAGCTAGAAACACAAGCATTTCGCTACACCCGCAATAACATCTGCTAAACACGTGTATGTGACCAATAAAATTAGATGTAATTTACCAACGAGGCATGGAGGAACAGAAAGTAACATGGCCTGCCAGTTGATGTCTCTAGTGCCACAATACTGGGCCGTTGTGGAACGTTCAGATAGCAATAGTTTAGAACACAAATGAGTCTGACATGTAGAGTGAGGACTCATGTGAGGACTCATGTCCGTTCTATTCATGGAATTTATATCCCTCATTTTTGTTCCAGCCCAGCACAAACACACCGAATGCAACCAATCAACCCACAGCTAGCCCTTGATTAGTCAAATCAAGTGTGTGTAAGTGCTGGGCTAGAACAAAAACATGCACCCCCTAGGGCTCAATAATAATCAATTCACAAACATTGTTTTGAGAGTACCAACGGAAGGGTTTAGGGTCTAGGATCTAAGAGAAAGCCCTCTGTCCCCCTTCCCGATTCCAATGATCAACAAACAGCTCAACAGCCAAAGGTCAGGCTGCTAATTAAGACAACGTAGCATTTGGAAGATGCACCTACTCATGCAAAGGTTATGAAAAATGTTAATGAGCCTCTGAGCCAGTCGCCGTAGAAACAAAGGTCAATGAGAGAGCTGGAAACAGGTTTGAGCTGGGATGGTGGGTGTTTTTTTTACTGGTGTGTGTGTGTATATATGTGTGAGTGAGTGAGTGAGTGAGTGTCTTTAAAAAATAGACATATATTTTTAATTTTTTTATTTAACCAAGTCAGTTAAGAACAAATTATTATTTACAATGACGGCCTACCTACAGGGTCAGCCACTGGAGCAAAGGGTTAAGTGCCTTGCTCAAGGACAGAGACAGGTTTTTTCCCCCAGCTTGTCGGCTCGGGTATTCGAACCAGCGACCTTTAAGTTACTGGCCCAACGCTCTAACCACTAGGCTACCTGCCGCCCTGTCTTTCTGTCTGTCTGTGTGTGTGTTCGTGTGTGTGGTACCTTAGTAGCCAATAGCCTGGTCAGGTATATCTCAGAGACCATCTTGCTGCCACGGTCGCCCTCACGCTGGTCCGAGTGGTCGTGGTTCTTGACCAGGTGCCACAGCTTGGTACCGCTCTCCAGGTCAGGCGTGATCATGGGGGTCCTAGAACGCAGGCTGTCTGGACTACTGGCTGTCCTCAACATACTCTCTGGACGGGAAGACAGAGAGGACATGGTCAGGATTCAGATGAATCCAATATGATGTCAAATCACATAGTGTGATAAATGAAGAGAAAGAGACGGGGGGGCCAAGAGAGATATGGGAGATGACGGGGGAGATCAAGGCAGGGGGAGACAGACAGGGACTGGACAGTGTGCTTTAGGGTAGTCTCCAGTTACTCTCAGTCGTCTGACAGACTTACATAACACACATCCCTCCTCTTCACTGTCTAACCTTAACGTCAACACTTGGCACGCATTAATCATTTCTATTGAGAAATTTCTAATGTTTAGCTGTGTATTTCTGAAACCTACTCACAGAAAGCACTTAAGAGAAAAAAAAAATAGCATGCATGCACACACACACCTGGCACGCACACACACACGCACACACCTGGCACGCACACACACACGCACACCTGCGCACGCACACACACTCACCGTATCTGTTGAGGGACTTGGTGAAGGTGGAGGAGGTGGAGATGTTGTAGGCAGAGTTCTGCTTGGGCACCAGGGCAATCACAGAGCCATCCGTCACCTGATAGGGAATACAGGAAACATCATAACAGTTAGAGTTAGACATGCACCTGGACTCTGAAAACTTTGCACATGACATACGGTCAGAAAAAGGTAATACACATTGCTACATTGCTGGTGGCTGGACTGATTGACTAAGTCTGCGTTTACAAAGGCAGTCCAATTCTAATATCTTGCAACAAACCTGTATAGACCGTAAATAGCACCAAGACATGGACATGCTACAGCGCATAAGGGACTGCACTGTGGCTGAGGCGCACAGGGAGCAAGGAGACACTGCCTGGGATATGTCTGTTTAAGAGCTGGAAGCGTTCATTTCAATCCTTTATGTACATGGAGCATTTGGTGGAGCATACTATTCTTTAGAGAAACTATGTCACGGGATCGCTACAGAGAGATCTTGCGTTACCTCCATTTTGATGACAAAGAAACCGACACATTTGCCACGGTATCCAACATATAAGATTGGCGGCAGTAGCGGTTAGAGCGTTGGGCCAGTAACTGAAAGGTCGCAGGTTCAAATACCCGAGTCGACAAGGTGAAAATCCTGTCGATGTGTCCTTGAGCAAGGCACTCAACCCTAATTTGCTCCAGGGGCTGACCCTGTAGGTAGGTCGTCATTGTAAATAAGAATTTATTCTTAACCAACTTGCCTAGTTAAATAAAGGTTAAATAAATAAATAAAAAGACTATTTTTTGCTGTCATATCGACACATTCATTATAATGCCATTATTGCTTTTGTGCTGATTTTCACTATTTATCAACCATACCTGGCACTTATAACGTTTAGGCTACTGAGGTATTTGACCGTGCGTCTTGGTGGTTCGGGTATGTATTTTGTCATTATATAAAGAAGCTGTTACCTTGCTCAAACACATATACTTTAGATAGATAGATAGATAGATAGATAGATAGATAGATAGATAGATAGATAGATAGATAGATAGATAGATAGATAGATAGATAGATAGATAGATAGATAGATAGATAGATAGATAGATAGATAGATAGATAGATAGGTACTTTATTGATCCCCCGGGGGGGAAATTTCATTATCAAGCAGCTACAACAAAAACACAGGGCAGGTGCAAAATGCCACAACGAAAGTACACAAAAGACAGATACATGGTACATGATACATAGAGCGGCAGTATAAAAAAGTATAGAAATACAGGATATCTGGAGTGCAAAAAAAAGCTATAAAAGGACATTGCGTAGTATGAGTGGTTGGCTGAATATGTACACTATACATTGGTGGATGTTGGATGGTTAACTATACTATACAGGTTGATGGCAGAGAAATACTTCAGTAGCTAATGCGTATGATATGAGCGAGGGTAATAATAGTTTACTTAATAGACAGAATGGGTAAATGAACAGGTAAGTGAAAATTTTGCATGGTTAAATTAGCTGTACAGTTAGGTATACAGTTATATTTACAGATAAGTGAATACTTGCATGTTTACACAAACTGTACAGGTAAATGACAGGAAGAGATACTTTAATAATTTTATGTTTTTATGTTTTAAAGTTGTAACAAAGGCACTCCACTAATACAATTGAGTGAACATTTGAATTATTTTATTTTTTATTTATTAAATATAGCCTACAATATCATAAAGTAATGAAAATGCTATTGTGTTATTTTAAATAAAATAACATTCTTATTCTAATGTTACCTTAGACCTTCATAAACACAACCAAATTATAATTTTTGCCATAGCATATATGAAATGTATTAATTACACTGTTAGAATGTTGCAGTCCAAATGACTGCTCGTTAGCTTGAAGGGGCGTCCCTCGAGGCCCAGCGGTTCTATTGTCAAAGCATGTACTTCCTTTTCACAAGAGCGGAAACCATAGCAACAAATAACTACTGCATTATATGAAAGCCTTCATGTCTGGCCAAAATATTTCAATAGTTTATAAAAATCTACTTTGCTCCTTAACCAGGAAATGTATCATAAATTCAAATCGATCAAGATTTAGGTCATAGTACCATCTCAGCTGCATCTTTTGTTGTCACTTATATTGTTTATTGACCTGTGTAAGGCTTTTGACACTGTGGATGACTAATTGTTATTTCACAGACTGTCCTATGTTGGACTTGACGGCAACACATGCGAATGGTTAAACAAATTAAAATTATGGACAGATCTCAATGTATAGTTGCTGACTGTGTCAATTCGCAATTCCTCAAGGTCACTAAAGGAGTTCCTCAAGGGTCAACTATTCACATTATATATCAACAATATTGGTTCCTTAGTGAAAAACTGTAAACTTCACTTTTATGCTGATGACACTGTGCTGTACTCTAATGCCTCCTCTGTAAACCAGGCTATTGATGATCTTCAATTACTGTGTTAGATAATGTGGGAGAGGAGGACTGGAGTTATACTAAGTGTATACTAACCCATGATCAGTCATACAGCCTCTCCACTGATAGGGAGCGTTGAGTGAAACCCAGTACAGACTAATGTACTGAAGAACTACAAGAACTACATCACAAACTTCACTGTGTGCTTGCCTGCAGAAGTCGAACCACTTGAACTAATTCTGCGGGGAGATCCATTCCTTGTTGAAGATCAGACATCCTGAGAGGTGGCTATGAACACCAAGATCAGGGGATATTGATAGAACAGATACTGAGCCATACTAACGAGAGATGATTGGTGTGTTAAATGCACTGGACACCAGCACTAGCGTCACAGTCAGAGGTTCACATAACAAGCTCCAGGTCTCAAGCAAGGTGACATAAGTATTCTACAAGCAACCTCTGTTACACTGGCTGCATACAACAAGTTCAATGACTGAAGTATTTATTGGTGTGATAGCAATAATCTCTGTATAGGCCTATAGTCTACAAGTAGTATGAATTTCCATGTAAATTGACAAAGTACTGTATTGTTTTCCCTCATACACACAATAATTCAATGTATTATTCATTACAGTTAAGATAAGAGACACTTTATTCATCCCTGTGGGGAAATTGATTATACGACACCCATGATTTTCGGGCTGCAGACACCAAGCGATGTTTGATTGATACCCTACGTTGATGCAGAAATATTTGTATATCGATAATTGTTAAGTGTATACATACAAATAAAATGTGATTGATTGATTAATTGATTGATTAAAAACACATGATTTTTTTATCAACTTTGAGACCTAAACCATGAGAGACTTGCCTGGTAGTGGGCCAGTGTGTTGAGTCTCTTCCAGTCGTTGTCTATCTTGGTGGTGACGTCCTCATCCTGGAGAATGATCCTGGCCATCCTGCCCTGACGCCACTCTGAACACACACCAAACAGAGAGAGAGAGAGAGAGAGGGTGTGTCTGTTGAGTGACTCCAGATGTGATGGAGAGTGTGTTAAGTGTATTTTGGCATGTTGGCTTGGGTTGTGTGTGTGCGTGTGTGTTCATTTGTGTGGTGGTGTGTTTGTGTGCCTTACCCAGGTCCATGTCTCCAGCCTTGGGTCTCTGGGAGTAAGGGCTGCCCTTGAACACAGCATCTAGCAGCTTCTCCTTCACCTGAGTCACTGTGTCACAGTTCAGCCCCTTCACCGTCACCTCCGGGGCATTCTCGTTCTCCGGGTTCACACAGTGCAGGGTCTGGGGGTGGGGGGGGGGGGTTAAGGTCAAATGCCAGATTGGGGATGGGGAAGACTCACAGGACTAGAGGCTTGAAGAAGAGTGATTAGCGTGGAAGACGTGCGGTGAACCGCATACACTGTGTGAAACACAACATTTCAGCTACTTCTGTAGTCGCTTCATTGACACACTCTATTGTCTAGCTAGCCAGACTAACGGTTCTAAGAGCAATGAATGTACGGTTTATTTCTGTGATTCAAGCAGTGTTGTGGTACTGACCAGGGTCTTGTAGTCGATCTGCTGTCTGATGAGCTTGTCCTCACTGAGGGAGTAGCGAGCCTCTCCTGTAATGGAGTCTATAGGCCCTTTTTCCATCTGCTGCTTGATCGCACAGTACAGCATGAACAGGGGTTCTCCAGCACACTCCTACACACAGGGTACACAGTACAGCATGGGCGCACACACAAACACAATAAGTATAGTATACCATAAGCTGACAGGGGGCAGTATCCCATCTATCTGTCATTTCAGCAACTCAAAACCAATAGGAAATACGGTAGTCTTGAATGACGACATTCAAGACATTGAGTATGTTTCCTTATTTGAGGCAAAGCTGCACTCAAGTGCATTCCAATCTGCTGTTGGCTACACGGTGCCACACAGCTTAACCATAGGGCCTAGCCCCTCACTTACCCATTCAACAGCTATTGGTGCAGTGACAAGTGACCCACTTCAGAGTAGTAGTTTCTCCCTTGTGCATTTTAACCCGGGGAAAAACAGTTTTTAACAAGGTAGAACATTTTAAAATGTACACTCAGCTTGGTGAAAACGTGCAGCCTTTAACAAAGTAGAACATTTTAAAATGTACACTCAGCTTGGGGGAAATGTTGGGAGAACGCTAGTGGCAGTTGATAGAGGAGTTAATGGAAAACGTTGGGAGAACGCTAGTGGCAGTTGATAGAGGAGTTAATGGAAAACGTTGGGAGAACGCTAGTGGCAGTTGATAGAGGAGTTAATGGAAAATGTTGGGAGAACGCTAGTGGCAGTTGATAGAGGAGTTAATGGAAAACGTTGGGAGAACGCTAGTGGCAGTTGATAGAGGAGTTAATGGAAAATGTTGGGAGAACGCTAGTGGCAGTTGATAGAGGAGTTAATGGAAAACGTTGGGAGAACGCTAGTGGCAGTTGATAGAGGAGTTAATGGAAAACGTTGGGAGAATGCTAGTGGCAGTTGATAGAGGAGTTAATGGAAAACGTTGGGAGAACGCTAGTGGCAGTTGATAGAGGAGTTAATGGAAAACGTTGGGAGAATGCTAGTGGCAGTTGATAGAGGAGTTAATGAAAAACGTTGGGAGAACGCTAGTGGCAGTTGATAGAGGAGTTAATGGAAAACGTTGGGAGAACGCTAGTGGCAGTTGATAGAGGAGTTAATGGAAGGTTAACGAGTCATGAGTGAAAGCACTCTCCTGCATGAAATGTGTGAATGAGGCAATGCAAGGCGGGTGGCTGGAGGGCCTCTCTCCCTCCCTCTCGCTTTTATCCTCTGTTCACTCTATCGGTCCCACTACCACTTAGCACAGTGATTCTCACCCCCAACTCTTGCTAGTTCATATTCCTCCTCATCTTCCTCTAGCTCTGTCCACCCAACTACAACTGTTTCTTTACTTCCCCTCCTTTCCTTGAGATTTAAGATGTATCAATTCAAAGCAAAAATATTATTTGAAAGTACCGGTGAACAACCCAAAGTGTACAGTACTGCCCCTAGTAATCTTCGTGGACTTCTACAATTCCCCCCCCCACACACACACACACACACACACACACTCTAGTAGCTTGGAAACCAGCTATTATATGTTGCTTTTAATGCACCTTGCCACAAATGTGGACCACACGCTTGGCAGGACCCCTAGAGGGGTTGAGGAAGCTGTCCAGTAGGATGCCAGTTTTTACAAACACCTGTTTGAACTGAAATGAAAAACAACTAATTGAGAGAAAGAGTTACGATCACCCGCACCACACAGATGTATGGCTGTCTGATGCACTCTCCATTCCAATAAGCCTCAAATCTGAAGAACGCACACACTCTCAATTTCTCTCTCTGGCTCTCTCTTGAAAACCCTGAAAGGGGTTATGAAGAAAGAGGCCATTGCACATCAGGAAAACACACGCACACAAACGCACACTTTACCTAAAGGTAGAATACAGTTTTACAACTGAGTAGAGAGAAGTTGGAACATGAAAGGTAGAGAGAGGTAAAGGATAGGAAGCCTTGTAACCTTCTTCCTGTGCCTTATCTGCTCCTGCAGCTGCGAGACACTGACGTTTAGCCGGCACGTTAACTTCCCTAGCGCTCTTTCATTCTCCATCAGCACAACCAGCATTAGCGAATAACATCAGCGTAGCACGCTTAAAAAGCCTGTTTGGCGCGGCTTCAGGTGTGTGTTCATGAAGGCATGCAATGAAAAACGTTTCAAAGCATTTCAATACGTAAAGTAAAAATAAGCATATCTTATTGGATGAATCCAGGTCGTCCCTCTCTGTTTAAGTACATTTTCTTTGGTTGCTGCCTAATGAACACAACCCGAGTGCATCAATGACAGACTTACCTTGAGGAACTTGTAGAGAAGGAACGTGAACCAGTTGGTGAGCATCTTCTCAGCCACCGACTCTGTCCTATAGGAGAGCCGGAGAGAGAGAAGGGGAAATTTAGTCAAATGTCATGTTCTGCCATGCCAAAGAGTTTAAACGTCCATAACAAAGGACTGATAGAGGAACGACTGTACAAGGCAAATGACTGTACAAGGGTTTGAGATTTTCCTACTAGTACCAAACAACCCTAGTGTTTGGTTGCTAGTAACTGAAGGTGAATACAAACCATTATCCCTGGGTAAAGGTATTTAACACAGACGATCACTTACATGAAATGATTCCATTTAAAGAGGTTAGGTTATATCCTTCAATAACAAAACCCACCAATCTTCATTAAAAACACAGCAATTAGTCTAATTCGGTAAAATTCTCTAGCTAATCACCAACCTGGAGAGTAATGAGGAACCTCCAGAAAGAACGTTAAAAGCACACAAGTAATAAAAGACATTGTAATTAACGTGACTTACTACGTCTAATACAAATTAACAGAGACGAGGGAAGTGTGTATAGATAGATAGATAGATAGATAGATAGATAGATAGATAGATAGATAGATAGATAGATAGATAGATAGATAGATAGATAGATAGATAGATAGATAGATAGATAGATAGATAGATAGATAGATAGATAGATAGATACTTTATTGATCCCCCGGGGGGGAAATTTCATTGTCAAGCAGCTACAACAAAAACACAGGGCAGGTGCAAAATGCCACAAAAGACAGATACACGGTACATGATACATAGAGCGGCAGTATGAAAAAGTATAGAAATACAAGATATCTGGAGTGCAATAAAAGCTATAAAAGGACATTGCATAGTATGAGTGGTTGGCTGAATATGTACACTATACATTGGTGGATGTTGGATGGTTAACTATACTATACAGGTCGATGGCAGAGAAATACTTCAGTAGCTAAAAATGTGTATGATATGAGCGAGGGTAATAATAGTTTACTTAATAGACAGACTGGGTAAATGAACAGGTAAGTGAAAATTTTGCATGGTTAAATTAGCTGTACAGTTAGGTATACAGTTATATTTACAGATGTCTGTAAGGAAGGGACTTATGGAGAAAATGGTTTGTTTCTCCCACCCCATCTTCTACCTCTCTCTCTCACCCACCCCATCCTCTACCTCTCTCTCTCTCTCTCTCCATCGCTCCTTTTAGCATTATAACCGCTATATCTCTTGAATAATACATTCCCTATGATTACTCCGAAAATTATGAATCAAGGGCTGTGAGTGTGGTCAGATGCCAGCTAGTGGGTTATCCAGGGTTGCGACTGGGAGCAGAAATTGTAGGAAGAAAAGTCATGAAATCCATTTCCCTAGAAATGACTGCTGACTAATTAATGAATTTGATGTCCAAACAGTAGAGGAGAGGTAGAAGAGATGAGAAGTAGAGGAGAGGGAGAAGAGAGGTGAGGAGAGGAGAGAGGGAGAAGAGAGGTGAGGAGAGAGGGAGAAGAGAGGTGAGGAGGGAGAGGTACAAAGTAGAGTGGACCAGGACAAAAAATGCTTTTGGCTACTACCTGACCTGATACTAGTGGACAACAACCCCTTAACTTCATATTACTGGGGAAAGAGTAACCATGCCATCTCTCTAGAGGGCCTTTTAATGACATCATGCCATTTTCAACGCGGTAGCAGACTGGCTTAACGTAATTTATTTGATTAGACATCTCTCAGTGGAGACGGGTAAACATCCAGCTTTTATAATTTCATGTATAATTCCCACGTATGTGGAGCTGGTCTCTCTCTCTCTCTCTCTCTCTCTCTCTCTCTCTCTCTCTCTCTCTCTCTCTCTCTCTCTCTCTCTCTCTCTCTCTCTCTCTCTCTCTCTCTCTCTCTCTCTCTCTCTCTCTCTCTCTCTCTCTCTCTCTCTCTCTCTCTCTCTCTCTCTCTCTCTCTCTCTCTCTCTCTCTCTCTCTCTCTCTCTCTCTCTCTCTCTCTCTCTCTCTCTCTCTCCTCTCTCTCTCCTCTCTCTCCTCTCTCCCTCCTCTCTCTCTGTTTGGCTTAGTAGTTCTTTCTGCCCTGTGTGGCTGGCTGTCTGTGTGTCTAGGCCCCATCAGGGAGACTGTGTGTGCGCTCAAGGGTGTAATCCTTCCTGACAGAGACGAGGCTGAGGCGAAGAGGGGGAAGAGGAGAGGTACTGCATTCACCTCAAGCGGACCTAAAACACTAAGGTAGGCTACAGTCACTGGCCGTCTACAGAGACCCTCTATAGTCGGCACACATTACAAGGGCTAACTGCTATCTAAAACGGCTAACTTGTTCACTCCTAATCTCTGTGGACGCGGTTCATAACTACGCCATGGCAGACCAATCCTGCCTCTTTCCTGTCTACCATGCTGATCAATCCTGTCTCGTTCCTTTCTACCAGGCTATGGCTGATCAATGCTGTCTCTTTCCTGTCTACCAGGCTATGGCTGATCAACTTGGCTCGTTCCTGTCTACTAATCAATCCTGTCTCATTCCTGTCCACCAGGCCATGCATGGCTGATCAATCCTGTCTCATTCCTGTCTACCAGGCTATTGCTGATCAACCTGGCTCGTTCCTGTCTACTGATCAATCCTGTCTCATTCCTGTCTACCATGCTATGGCTGATCAATCCTGTCTCATTCCTGTCTACCAGGCTATGGCTGATCAATCCTGTCTCATTCCTGTCTACCAGGCTATGGCTGGTGCATCCCTTGGGCTCCCCAGGACCGACTATGGGAAATGCTGGGATACGCAAATAGCCTAGCCCAACCCACCTTTACTCATACCTTAACACAGGTGGGATGTACCTTCTGAGCAGCATCTTGGGGAGGTTCTTGCTCTCCAGGTTCTCACCCCCTCTTCCCTAGCCCTGCTACACAAATAACCCAACTCAACCCAATGTCGGACCGTACCTTCTCAACAGTAGCTTGGGGTGGTTCTTGCTCTCCAGGTTCTTGTCGATGAGGTCGGACAGCAGCTGTTTCAAGACCCCCGTGGCGTATTCCATCTCACCCTGGAGCGCCGTCATGACCAGCGATGCCACGTTGCCGCGGTCGCGCATGGAGAAGGAGCGTTGGGCCTCCAACGTGCGGATAAAGGTCAACAGGAAGTGCTTCTTGGTGAGCAGCTGGCCGAACAGTGTGAGACCCTTCTCCACGTTGGCCTGGACCTATAGTAAGAGAGAGAAACCGAGAGAGAGAGGAAGGAACTTCTGAGTGTAATGTTTACTGTTCATTTTTATTATTTATTATCTACTTCACTTGCTTTGGCAATGTTAACATATGTTTCCCATGCCAATAAAGCCATTAAATTGAAATTGAGAGAGTGAGAGAGTGGGTTGGTGGACAGAGCACTTTTATATAATTTCTAGGTCCTAAATTACAAATACACCAAAAGTGTGTGGACACTGCTCGTCAAACATCTCATTCCAAAATCATGGGCATTAATATGGAGTTGGTCCCCTCTTTTCTGCTATAACAGCCTCCACTCTTCTGGGAAGGCTTTCACTTTTCACAGGGACTTCCATTCAGCCACAAGAGCATTATTAAGCCCGGGCACTGATGTTGGGCGATTAGTTTTGGCTCGCAGTCGGTGTCCCAATTCATCTCAAAAGGTATTTGATGGGGTTGAGATCAGGGCTCTGTGCAGGCCAGTCAAGTTCTTCCACAGCGATCTCGACAAAACATTTCTGTATGGGCCTTGCTTTGTGCACCGGGGCATTGTCACGCTGAAACAGGAAAGGGCCTTCCCCAAACTGTTACCACAAAGTTGGAAGCACAGAATCATCTAGAATGTCATTGTATGCTGTAGCGTTGAAGATGTTGAAGCGTGATTCACCACTCTAGAGAACGCATTTCCACTGCTCCAGAGTACTACGGCGGCGAGCTTTACACCACTCCAGCTGATGCTTGGCATTGTGCATGTTGATCTTAGGCTTGTGTGTGGCTGCTCAGCTATGGAAAACCATTTCATGAAGCTCCTGACGAACAGTTCTTATGCTGACATTGCTTCCAGAGGCAGTTTGGAACTCGGTGGTGAGTGTCGCAACCGAGGACAGATGATGTGTACTCGCTATGCGCTTCAACACTCAGCGGTCCTGTTCTGTGAGCTTGTTTGGCCTACCACTTAGCGGCAGAGCCGTTGTTGCTCCAAGACATTTTCACTTCACAATAACAGCACTTACAGTTGACCAGGGCAGCACTAGCAGGGCAGAAATGTGATGAACAGAAAGTGACTGAGGTCTTCAGTAACGCCATTCTACTGCCAATGTTTGTCTATGGAGATTGCATGGCGGTGTGCTCGATTTTATACCTGTCAGCAACGGGTGTGGCTGAAATAGACAAATCCACTAATATGAAGGGGTGTCCATGTACAAAAGTATCTTAAAAGGCCATCTTACAGATACCTGGTCTTATAATCATATACACTAGCAAGTGCGCATGCACACACACTCTTACATTACATACACCGAACGCACACACACAATAAATATGAGGATGTACTTTTGGATGTATGAATAAAACAACTACTACCCTATCCAGTTCCACCATCCTCCAACCATTTCTCTTTATCTATTTCTCCTTCCATCTTCCTCGCTATCCACCTCTGCACCGTTATTTCTCCCTCCATCCCACTATCCCTCTCTCTGTCTCTCTCTCTCCCCCCTCCCTCCACCACTCTCTCTCCTAATAGAACACCAGGTCGTCTTGAGAGCAGCAAGTGTCTTGTCATCTTGTAGGAAGGTGAACCTCATGGCCAAATAAGAAATTGATCGGTGCGCTACAGCGGAGGCTGATTGCATCTGGGACACAAATGAAAACCTGATGCTACGCGCCAGAGAGACAGAAGTGCAAAATAGCCAGTAGATATGCTGCCTGTCGCTCTCAGAGGTGATCCCACACAATACATGCACCAGACCGGACAGGCATCTTCTTTTGAGTCTGCAGGTGAGTGTGATGGTATTGTAATGTGCGTGTGGGGTGGGGTTGTGTGTGAGTGTGTGATGGTACTATAGTGTGGGTGTGGGGTTGTGTGTGTGTGATGGTATTTTAATGTGGGTGTGGGGTTGTGTGTGTGTGATGGTATTTGTAATGTGTGTGTGGGGTGGGGTTTTGTGTGTGTGTGATGGTATTTGTAATGTGTGTGTGGGGTGGGGTTTTCTGTGTGATGGTATTGTAACAAGTGTAGGCAATGCTATTATGACGTGACAATGTGGTGCAGTTGAGTGACAGACACATCACTACTCTTGGTAAAGTGTATCATTGAATGTGTGAGACCTGTTTCTCAGGCCCTAGACATGCTATGGCCTTGTTGAGGCAATCTATCAGCCTTAGTTCTACAGAGTGTTAGGTAGGTCTCAGGGCCCATGTTCACAAAGGGTTTCAGAGTAGGAGTGCTAATCTATAATCTGATTTGCCCATTAGATCACAATAAGAGGGGGGCCTGATCCTAGGTTAGAAATACAAGGGGGCTGGGCACCCCTATAACAAATCAGTCGTCCCACAAAACAATTAAAACAATGTGCCCCCCCCCCCCCCCTCACATAATTGGAATCCATCTCTTTCACCCTCTATTTATAACTATACAGTTCCTGACCGGTACCTCCATCTCCTTGAGCATGGGGTGGTCCTACCTCTCTCCATCCCTCCATCAATCTATCCATCTATTTATCACTATACAGTTACTGACCAGTACCTCCATCTCCTTGAGCATGGGGTGGTCCTACCTCTCTCCATCCCTCCATCAATCTATCCATCTATTTATCACTATACAGTTACTGACCCGTACCTCCATCTCCTTGAGCATGGGGTGGTCCTACCTCTCTCCATCCCTCCATCAATCTATCCATCTATTTATCACTATACAGTTACTGACCAGTACCTCCATCTCCTTGAGCATGGGGTGGTCCTACCTCTCTCCATCCCTCCATCAATCTATCCATCTATTTATCACTATACAGTTACTGACCAGTACCTCCATCTCCTTGAGCATGGGGTGGTCCTACCTCTCTCCATCCCTCCATCAATCTATCCATCTATTTATCACTATACAGTTACTGACCCGTACCTCCATCTCCTTGAGCACGGGGTGGTCCTCGATGCCGGGGAAGAGGACCCTCATAGCGTAGGTCCTGTAGTTCAGGAAGGGGATGCCAGTTCCGTCCAGCTCCTGGGTCAGCTCATGGATGTCTGTCTGCAACTCCGCAAAAGCTGGGGGGAGAGAAAATGAATCTATTGTTATGTAAATAATGATTATCTAGTTGTCCAAAGAGGGCTGGACACAACTTAAAGTGATGTCAAACTAAACATCCACCAAAAAGTGTACAATGTCTAACTATTATAAATCAAATCCATACAGTACATACATTCAATAACTGAATGAAAATTTACTTTTACATAACCAAAGCATAAACAGTGCCTTCGGAAACTATTCAGACCCCTTGACCTTTTCCACATTTTGTTAAGTTACAGCCTTATTTTAAAATTGCTTATATGCTTTTTTTCATCAATCTACACACAATACCCCATAATGATAAAGCAAATATTTTTAGCTAATTTATATTTAAGAAAAACCCTGAAATATCATAATTACATAAGTATTCAGACCCTTTACTCAGTACATTGTTGAAGCACCTTTGGCAGCGATTACAGCCTCGAGTCTTCTTGTGTATGACGCTACAAGGTTGGCACACCAGTATTTGGGGAGTGTCTCCCATTCTTCTCTGCAGATCCTCTCAAGCTCTGTCAGGTTCGATGTGGGCGTTGCTGCACAGCTATTTTCAGGTCTCTCCAGAGATGTTCGATCAGGTTCAAGTCCTGGCTCTGGCTGGGCCACCCAAGGACATTCAGAGATTTGTCCCGAAGCTACTCCTGCGTTGTCTTGGCTGTGTGCTTATTGGAAGGTGTGCCTGTTGGAAGGTGAACCTTCGCCCAAGTCTGAGGACCTGAGCGCTCTGGAGCATGTTTTCATTAAGGATCTCTCTGTACTTTGCTGCATTCATCTTTACCTCAATCCTGACTAGTCTCCCAGTCCCTGCCGCTGAAAAACATCCCCACAGCATGATGCTGCCACCACCATGCTTCACCATAGAGATGGTGCCAGGTTTCCTCGAGACGTGACGCTTGGCACAGAGGAACTCTAGAGCTCTGTCAGAGTGACCATCGGGTTCTTGGTCACCTCCCTGACCAAGGCCCTTCCCCGATTGCTCAGTTTGGCCGGGCGGACAGCTCAAGTAAGAGTGGCTTAGTGGTTCCAAACTTCTTCCATTTAAGAATGATGGAGGCCACCGTGTTCTTGGTGACCTTCAATGCTGCAGAAATCTTTTGGTTCCCTTCCCCAGATCTGAGCCTCGACACAATCCTGTCTCGGAGCTCTATGGACAATTCTTTCGACCACATGGGTTGTTTTTTTCTCTGACATGCACTGTCAACAGTGGGACCTTACATAGACAGGTGTGTGCCTTTCCAAATCATGTCCAATCAATTTAATTTAACACAGGTGGACTTCACTGATACATCTCAAGGATAATCAATGGAAACAGGATGCACCTGAGCTCAATTTCTAGTCTCATGAAGAAGGTATTTCTGTTTGTATTTTTTTTATAAATTCGCAAACATTTCTAAAAACCTGTTTTCTTTTTTCATTACGGGGTATTATGTGTAGATTGCTGAGGAATTTGTTTTATTTAATCAATTTTAGAATAAGGCTGTAACGTAACAAAATGTGGAAAAAGTCAAGGGGTCTGAATACTTTCTGAAGGCGCTGTACACACAAACAGATGTGACACTCACTATCCAGGAGCTCTCCACACAGCAAAGTTCCCACATGATATATCAGTGCCCCACTGTTCATACACATGTTACACTCTCTACATGCGTGTGTCCTGTGACACTCTCTATGTCCCCTTCATTCCTTTCAGTGGCATCTAAAGGAGGTTGAGGAATATTTCTTTATTGGCAGCTATGTCTCTTGTGGCCGAAACACTTTGCCTAACAGATGGCTTGTGTCACCTCTCTCTCTCTCTCTCTCTCTCTCCACTCTCTCTCTCTCTCCTCACTCTCTATCCATCTCTCTGTGACCCCCCTCACTCTCTATCCATCTCTCTGTGACCCCCCTCACTCTCTATCCATCTCTCTGTGACCCCCCCCCTCACTCTCTATCCATCTCTCTGTGACCCCCCCCCTCACTCTCTATCCATCTCTCTGTGACCCCCCTCACTCTCTATCCATCTCTCTGTTCCATATATCCATTTGTACCTGTATCTACTCTCGCTATCCATCTCTCCTTCTCTGTGGCTCTATCCAGCTCTCCTTCTCTGTGGCTCTATCCATATCTCCTTCTCTGTGGATCTATCCATCTCTCCCTATATCCCTTTCTCTCTTTCCCTCTCTTTCTCTCTCCCTCAGTCCCTCTATCCATCTGTGGCGAATGTCCAGGACAGACAGGGTGGTGACCCCTGGATGGACTGTGTGGCAGAGAGCGCCAATCGGTGTCTGTTGCCGGGTGGCGCTGGACAGAGATGGCCACTGTGATAAGAGACCACAGCCTGGATTCCTGCATTCTGTGGTTTTATCTGAGCAATGCATTGCTAGGATGAGTGCTTCATATCACACTAGTCTTGCTAGCCTGGGTACCAGTCTGTTTAGCTAACATTCCATTGTTTGGTAATGACATGGAGAACAATGAGTGGAATGTAAGCTAAAGAGACTGGTACCCAGGCTACAGTCTTGCTTTATCTACGGTTAGCATGGGTAACATCTAGGTTCTTCGAAATGCAGGACATATGCTGCAGTATGACTCCCCTTATGGATCACTCAAATGTACTGTACATTCCCTCTCATTCTCTCCATCTTTCCCATCTCTCTCTCTTTATCTGTCCTTATGGAACCCTCAAACCTCTCTCTACCCCCACTCTCTACTCTGGCGCTGCCATTCTCTTTATCTGTCTTTATGGAACCAGGAAATCAATAGCCTCTCTTTCTCTCGACATCTACTCTCTCTCTACCTACTCCTTCTCCAAACATACAGACACTCTGACAGGATCACTGGCCCCCGACCAAATGAACAAATGTTAATGTGAAAGCATGCAGACACCGCTACCTCTCCCTCCCTCCATCATACCCCGTTCTCTCGCAGTCTCTCCATCCCTCCCACCATCTCTCCCTCTGCCTGAAACAGAAAAGCCATCCAAGCAGACCTCTCAACATCTGGGGGTGGGCAGCGGAGCCCCGATCAAAGTGTCATATGGACGGGTACCAAGAGCAAGATGAACCCAGCAGGAGGGCCATTTTGTGTGTGTGTGTGTGCATGGAGCCTCCTTGTCCTGTGTAGATCGATGAAGTTGTATTGAATTGAATTAAATTGATTGACAGCTGCTTTGGCTTACCCTCCTTGCACTCCAGCGCCACTCGGGACTCCAGGTTGTCCATCTGCAGCTGCAGGCGTTTTAGCGTGCGGTCGGCATCCCGCGACTTCCTCTTGTAAGCGATGAGCACGCCGATGATGACCAATAGGAGCAGGCCGCCGCCCCCTCCGATGCCGATGATGGTGGGCAGGGTGAGCAGGCTGTCAGAGTAGATCTGGAGGGTACCGGGGGAGTACTCAAAGCCCCCCACACGGACCTGGGAGGGAAGAATACACACTGGTTTAGACTATTAATATTATGGAACAACACATATTTGGATTTTTGGATTGGGTGGACAATAGACAGGAGTGACCAGTTCACCCCAAAACAGATAGTGATAACAGTGCATTAGAAATTATTTACACACCAAATTAAATCACAGCCTACACACAAATGTGTGTGTGTGTGTGTGTGTGTGTGTCTGTGTACGCGTATGTCTATGTGCGTGTATGTACGTAAACGTATGCCAAACCTGGTATTAGTTCCTTTCCTTGTCACAACACCCAGGCTAGAACTCGTTGCTTCACGCCATTTTACTTTCCCTAGCTTCAACTCTATAACTAACATTGTATTAAAAAAACTATTGAGATGCAGCCCCAATTCCTTTCCTTGAGACAACACTGTAGTGATCAGTGCAGATGAAGGGAAGGAGATGAGGAGAGAAAGCCACATTAGAGTATTGAGATGAACCCTTAGTAACTCTGTCAAATCAATAACATACTGCTATCGGCGTTTCATTTTACTAGTCTATATCTATCAAAGACAACATGCAAACAGTGTAAAATACAGATAGGGACCTCTTTGTCCACAAGCCATTTCTCGGCTGCATTGAATATCAATATCAAGTTGTCTAGGATACAAAAACAGCTGATACTATGGTAGCAGAAGCCTCAATGTGTGTATGTGGATTTGTATACAGATGTGGAATCTTAATTTGATCACCCTGATGCAGGATTACTTTCCTGCAATGCAAGAAATGTAAAACTTGTAGTGTATTCAAGGTTTAAAAAGGCTTCTGAAGTTTGTAAGTTCCACATTTAAATTTCTGACTTGATTTTTCCCTTACGAAAAATGTATTATCCCCTACAAAAAGGTCTATTAATTATAATCCATATAATAATTCACATTAGTTGGGTTGGGTTTGACTTTCCTAAATCCGGCCTTGACATTTTCAAAATGTCCTACATAAGTGCCTTCGGAAAGTATTCAGACCCCTTGACTTTTCCCACATTATGTTAAGCTACAGCCTTATTCTAAAATGTACTAAATTATTCCCCCACCCCCCTCATCAATCTACACACAATATCACATAATGACAAAGCAAAAACTCTTTTTTTTATTTTTTTAAAATATAATTTTACATAAGTATTCAGACCCTTTACTCAGTACTTTGTTAAAGCACTTTTGGCAGCAATTACAGCCTTGAGTATTCTTGGGTATGACTCTACAAGCTTGGCACACCTGTATTTGAGGAATTTAACACAGGTGGACTCCAATGAAGTTGTAGAAACATCTCATGGATGATCAATGGAAAAAACAGTTTTTTCTTTGTCATTATGGGATATTGTGTGTAGATTGATGAGGGAAAAAAAGTATTAAATCAATTTTAGAACAAGGCTGTAACGTAACAAAATGTGGAAAAATTCTAGGGGTCAGAATAGTTTCCGAATGCACTGTAACACACTGCCATTGTTAGAATCTTAATATCACAAACAGAACTGGAGTTATAACAGGTTTTCGATGTTGCCCCTCCTTCTCCCGACAGTAGGGCCTGCTCCGCTCCTTTCACAACAGCGGAAGGCGCCGTGCCAAGTTGATAATCACCCTCATAATTGCCTCGAAACTCAACCTAAAACTATACAGAAACTAATTTCACACATATAACAGATTAAATAAATGAAGTAAAGTATGATGGGGAGAAAGGGGGAGAATGGGTGAGTTGATGAGCGAAGGGAAGCGAGTGATGCATAATTAAGTAATCACCAATTGTGTATGAAGAACAGGGCAGACTATTCGATTGTGTTGATCTATTCTAATTATAATCTCAAAATGGTATTTATCAGTGCACCAAATCCAAGCAGTTTTATCGGTCTACTCTGGTCTACTTTGAGTACATGGTGAGAGTGTGAGTCATTTACAATTGCAAGAAGACAAAGGAGAATGGACGCACATACTGCGTTTCCTCTGCTATAAGATCTGAATGAAAACGACTCAGATGGTGGAGAAGATAATGTTAACTTCCAGATGTCATTCGGATACATAATGTTAACCACCATTGCTATGCGGACGATACACAGCTGTACATTTCGATGAAAAATGGTGATGCCCAAAAATTGCCTGCCCTGCAAGCCTGTGTTTCAGACATAAGGAAGTGGATGGCGGCAAATGTTTTACTTTTAAATTCTGACAAAACAGAGATGCTAGTTCTAGGTCCCAAGAAACAAAGAGATCTGCTTTTGGATCTGACAATTAAACTTGATGGTTGTTCAGTCATCCCCCAAAAAACTGTGAAGGACCTCGGCGTTACTCTGGACCCTGATCTATCTTTTAACGAACATATCAAGAATATTTCAAGGACAGCTTTTTTCCATCTTCGTAACATTGCAAAAATGAGACATCTTTCGGCAAAAAATGATGCAGAAAAGCTAATCCATGCTTTTGTCACTTCTAGATTAGATTACTGCAATGCTCTACTCTCCAGCTACCCGGATAAAGCACTAAATAAACTTCAATTAGTGCTAAACACGGCTGCTAGAATCCTGACTAGAACCAAAGAATTTGATCATATTACTCCCGTGCTAGCCTCAACACTGGCTTCCTGTTAAGGCTAGGGCTGATTTCAAGGTTTTACTGCTAACCTACAAAGCATTACATGGGCTTGCTTCTACTTATCTCTCAGATTTGCTCCTGCCGTACATACCTACACGTACGCTCTGGTCACAAGACGCAGGCCTCCTTATTGTCCCTAGAATTTCTAAGCAAACAGCTGGAGGCAGGGCTTTCTCCTATAGAGCTCAATTTTTATGGAATGGTCTGCCTATCCATATGAGAGACGCAGACTCCGTCTCGACTTTTAAGTCTTTACTGAAGACTTGTCTCTTCAGTGGGTCCCATGATTGAGTGTAGTCTGGCCCAGGGGTGCGAAGGTGAACGGCAAAGCACTGGAGCGACGAACCACCCTTGCTGTCTCTGCCTGGCCGGTTCGCGTCTCTCCATTGGGATTTTCTGCCTCTGACCCTATTACGGGGGCTGAGTCACTGGCTTACTGGTGCTTTCCATGCCATCCCTAGGAGAGGTGTGTCACTTCCTGTCCGGTTTGTCGCCCCCTCAGGCTTGTGCAGTGGAGGGGATCTTTCATTGGCTATACTCAGCCTTGTCTCAGGGTAATAAGTTGGTGGTTGTTGATATCCCTCTATTGTTGTGGGGGCTGTGCTTTGGCAGAATGGGTGAGGTTATATCCTGCCTGGTTGGCCCTGTCCGGGGGAATTGTCAGGGGTATTGTCGGAGGGGGCCACAGTGACTCCTGACCCCCCCTGTCTCAGCCTCCAGTATCTATGGTGCAATAGTCTATGTGCCGGGGGGCAGATTTGTTAAATCTGATGTTATTATCCGGTGTCTTGTGTGAATTTAAGAATTCTCTCTCTCACTCTACCTCCCCTCCCGGAGGACCTGAGCCTACCAGGACATATTTACTTTGTGAGTGTAAAAATGGTTGTATTGAATTGTTTGAATTAATTTTGACATTGTTGTGTGATTTCTTTTTGTGGACCCCAGGAAGACTAGCTTGTTTACTTTGGTGACAGCTAATGGGGATCCTTTTAACAATAAACAATAAACAATAAACCTGGAGGACCATGCTTCAGGACCACCTGCCCTGATGACTCCTAACTATCCCCAATCCACCTGGACGTGCTGCTGCACCGGTTTCAACTCTTCTGCCTGCGGTTATGGAACCCTGACCTGTTCATTGGACGTGCCACCTTCTCCCAGACCTGCTGTTTTCATCTCGCTCTCTCTCTACCGCACCTGCGCTCTATCGCACCGTACCTGCGCTCTCTACCGCATCTAAATGCCTGGCTATGAAAAGCCAAGTGACATTCACTCCTGATGTATTTACCTGTTGAAACCTCTACAACTACTATTATTATTATTTGACCCTGCTGGTCATCTATGAACATTTGAACATCTTGGAGAAAGAACTGGCCTTAATGGCCATGATCTCCACCCGGCACAGCCAGAAGAGGACAAGCCACCCCTCAGAGCCTGGTTCCTCTCTAGGTTTCTTCTTAGGTTTTGCCTTTCTAGGGCGTTTTTCCTAGCCACCGTGCTTCTACATCTGCATTGCTTGCTGTTTAGGCTGGGTTTCTGTATAGCACTTAGTGACATCGGCTGATGTAAAAAGGGCTTTATAAATACATTTGATTTGATTTGAAGAAATGAATCATGACATCTCTGATGATTATTAGCCTCAGCCTGAACCTACACCTCTGAGGCCTAAGCGCAAAAAAGCCAGAGCGGTGCGTACTGAGCAGGTGCCCGCACCACCATCAAATTAAACGGTGAGACAGGAGAGAGGAAGGGATATAACAAGACGGAGACAATGCTACGGGCCGATTATCAGGACAAAATATCATCACTGAGAGAGCAGACCCTACAGCTCAAGCAAAATACAACCTCAACAATGCACTCACCAGCTTTGGTTGTTTATGTGACATGGACATGCTACAGCGCATAAGGGACTGGACCGTGGCTGAGGCACACGTGGAGCAAGGAGACACTACCTGGGATATGTCTGTTTAAGAGCTGGAAGCGTGGAGCATTCTGTGGAAAGAGTGTTTATATGGAGAGCTTCTGGTCAGGCGTGGGATAGCTTTGTTTGGAGAAACCATGTCACAGGATGGCTTCAGAGAGATTATCCATTACCTCCGTTTTGATGTCAAAGAAACGAGATCGCGAAGCCTAGAAACAGACTAATTCGCCATGGTATAATAATTTACTATTTTGAACTGCTGTCATAATCAACACATATTCATTATAATGCCATTATTGCCTTTGTGATGATTTTCACTATTTATCCAATCAAATCACATTTTGGCGCTTATAATGATGTTTAGTTTACTGATGTTTTTATAATTTGACCGTGCATCTTGGTGGTTCGGGTATTTTTTTTATTGTGAAGCTGTTAGTGTTTCAACACAAATGCTCTTTGTTTCATAGTTGTAACAAAGGCACTCCACAAATAAAATTGATTGAACACTTGAATTTTTGTTTTTACATTTAGCCTACAGTAACATAAACTAATGAAAATGCTATTATGTTATATAAAAAATAAAAAAATGTATTCTAATGTTATCGAAGACCTTCATAAACACAACCAAATGATTATTTTTGTGATAGCATATATGAAATGTATTAATAATACTGTTAGAATGCTCATTTAGCTTGATTGGGGCTGCCTCGAGGCCCAGCGGTTCTAGTGTTAAAGGGATGAATAGAGAGGAGGACAGGCCAGAAGTGGCTAGAGAAAGAGAGGAAAGATTAGAGAACATAAAGAGGGGTATATGATATGAGACAAAAGGAGACAGGAAACTGTCACGTTATATTGAAAAAGTATAGAAGAGGGAGGAGGTAGAGAGAGAGAACAAGGTTAGGCAAGGAGAGATGTAGTCAGATGAAATGCTAAATGTAAAAAGAATATGATACGATACGGTGTGATGCAATGCCACATAAGACAACAACCCAACTCAACATTACCCAACCCAACCTTACCCAACTCAACATTACCCAACCCAACATTACCCAACCAAACTCAACCCAACATTACCCAAACCAACATTACCCCAAACCAACATTACCCAACATTACCCAACATTACATTATCAAACCCAACCCAACATTACCCAACATTACCCAACATATCCAAACCCAACATTACCCCACCCAACATTACCCCACCCAACATTACCCAAGCCAACTCAACATTACCCAAGTCAACTTAACATTACCCAAGCCAACTTAACATTACCCAAGCCAACTTAACATTACCCAACCCAACATTACCCAACCCAACATTACCAAACTCAACCCAACATTACCCCACCCAACCTAACATTACCCCACCCAACGCAACCCAACATTACCTAACCCAACAAGTCAATATTATCCAATCCAACTCAACATTATCCAACCCAACCTGACATTACCAAACCCAACCTGAAAATACCAAACCCAACACATCTTAACATTACCCAACATTACCCAACCCCACCCAACAAAGTCAAAGAGAGAGAGGACACAGACGACTTACGGTAACTTTGTGTTCTCCAGTGAGGTTGGGCCACTCACAGAGCAGCTGGCTCTCTGACAGGGTGAGGACACAGGGCGTGTCACCGATCAGCACTGTGTAGTTGAGACGAGAGTTACCAGGGGCTGCCGGGATCAGGTTCTTACCCTGAGAGAGAGACAGAGACAGATGCACAACATTAGACACACAACTGAAGGGAATGCATAGGTGCATAGGAACGCATGTGCACACACCACATACTCAACTCACACTGTGTACACGCAAGCATGCACACACACACACACACACACAATGTGTACACGCAAGCATGCACACGCACCCTCTCACCATCACTTACAGTGCCTTCAGAAAGTATTCATACCCCTTGACTTACTCCACATTTTGCTGCAATATAGACTGAATTCCAAATTGATTTAAAAAGTCTCACCCATCTACACACAATACCCCATTTTGAAAAAATGAAAACATTTATTAAAATGTTTAATTTTAGCAAATTTGTTGAAAATTAAATACAGAAATATATAATTTAAGTATTCACACCCGATACTTTGTAAGGGCAACTTTGGCAGCGATTATAGCTGTGAGCCTTTCTGGGTAAGTCTGTAAGAGCTTTCCTGAATTGTGCAATATTTGTCTATTATTCTTTTAAAAATTATTCTAGCTCTTTCAAAATGGTTGTTGATCATTGCTAGACAACCCTTTTCAGGTCTTGGCATAGATTTTCAAGCAGATTTAAGTCAAAACTATAACTCTGCCACTCAGGAACATTCACTGTCGTCTTGGTAAGCAACTTGTGTAGTTTTGGCCTTGTGTTTTAGGTTATTGTCCTGTTAACAGGTGAATTCATCTCCCAGTGTCTGGTGAAAAGCAGACGGATACAGATTTTCCTCTAGGATTTTGCCTGTGCTTAACTCCATGCCGTTTCTTTTTTTATCCTGAAAAACAAGTAATTAAAACTATTACAAGAATACCCACAACATGATGCAGCCACCACTATTCTTGAAAATATGGAGAGTGGTACTCAGAAATGTGTTGGATTTGCCCCAAACAGGATACTTTGTGTTCAGGACAAAGAAATTAATTGCTTCACCATATTTTTTGCAGTATTACTTTAGATGCCTTGTTGCTAGCAGGATGCATGTTTTGGAATATTTGTACTATATTCTGTACAGGCTTCCATCACTATCAATTCGGTTAGTATTGTGGAGTAACTACAATGTTGTCCTCATGGTGAAATCCCTGAGCGGTGTCCTTCCTCTCCGGCAACTGAGTTAGGAAGGACGCCTGTGTATTTTTAGTGACTGGGTTTATTGATACACCATCCAAAGTGTAATTAATAATTTCACCCTGCTCAAAGTGATATTCATTGTCTGTTTTATTTTATATTTTCACACATCTACAAATTGGTGCCTTTCTTTTTGAGCCATTGGAAAACCTCTCTGGTCTTTGTAGTTGAATCTGTGTTTGAAATTCACTGCTCACTGAGGAACCTTACAAATAATTGTATGTGTGGGGTACAGAGATGAGGCAGTCATTCAAAAATCAAGTTAAACAATAATATTGCACACAGAGTGAGTCCATGCAACTTATTATCTGACTTGTTAAGCAAATGCTTTCTTGCCATAACAACGGGTTTGAATATTTATTGACTCAAGACAATTCAGATTTTCAATTTTAATTAATTTGTAGGAAGCAGTACAACGCTGTACCATACCTACATTATACCTTATGTAGGCTACATGCAAGCTACAGCACGTCTCATGTGAATTCTTTTGTAGACTATAATATATTTACATATTTGTAGGGGACAGATATATTGTTCGTTAGAGAAAATAATTGTTCTTAGATCAATTGTTTTATTATATGTTGGAGGCAAGCAATAGGCAGAATAAATGGTTACCTCCATGACTGTGTAGTCCAGCGATTACAGCATATTGTATGCCGGAGTCAGCATGGGTTCGAATCCGGCCATGGATGAATGTATTTTTTTGACACATTAAATCTGATGCACTAATTTATCCATATTACTGTTTCTTATTTTCCGGCTTCTCAGAGAAACGGAAGACAGAAATCAAAGGGTTGAAACAACTATTTTCATATACAGTGGGGAGAACAAGTATTTGATACACTGCCGATTTTGCAGGTTTTCCTACTTACAAAGCATGTAGAAGTCTGTAATTTTTATCATAGGTACTCTTCAACTGTGAGTGACGGAATCTAAAACAAAAATCCAGAAAATCCCATTGTATGATTTTTAAGTAATTAATTTGCATTTTATTTGATACATCAGAAAAGCAGAACTTAATATTTGGTACAGAAACCTTTGTTTGCAATTACAGAGATCATACGTTTCCTGTAGTTCTTGACCAGGTTTGCACACACTGCAGCAGGGATTTTGGCCCACTCCTCCATACAGATCCTTCAGGTTTCGGGGCTGTCGCTGGGCAATACGGACTTTCAGCTCCCTCCAAAGATTTTCTATTGGGTTCAGGTCTGGAGACTGGCTAGGCCACTCCAGGACCTTGAGATGCTTCTTACGGAGCCACTCCTTAGTTGCCCTGGCTGTGTGTTTCGGGTCGTTGTCATGCTGGAAGACCCAGCCACGACCCATCTTCAATGCTCTTACTGAGGGAAGGAGGTTGTTGGCCAAGATCTCGCGATACATGGCCCCATCCATCCTCCCCTCAATACGGTGCAGTCGTCCTGTCCCCTTTGCAGAAAAGCATCCCCAAAGAATGATGTTTCCACCTCCATGCTTCACGGTTGGGATGGTGTTCTTGGGGTTGTACTCATTCTTCTTCTTCCTCCAAACACGGCGAGTGGAGTTTAGACCAAAAAGCTCTATTTTTGTCTCATCAGACCACATGACCTTCTCCCATTCCTCCTCTGGATCATCCAGATGGTCATTGGCAAACTTCAGACGGGCCTGGACATGCGCTGGCTTGAGCAGGGGGACCTTGCGTGCGCTGCAGGATTTTAATCCATGACGGCGTAGTGTGTTACTAATGGTTTTCTTTGAAAATGTGGTCCCAGCTCTCTTCAGGTCATTGACCAGGTCCTGCCGTGTAGTTCTGGGCTGATCCCTCACCTTCCTCATGATCATTGATGCCCCACGAGGTGAGATCTTGCATGGTGCCCCAGACCGAGGGAGATTGACCGTCATCTTGAACTTCTTTCATTTTCTAATAATTGCGCCAACAGTTGTTGCCTTCTCACCAAGCTGCTTGCCTATTGTCCTGTAGCCCATCCCAGCCTTGTGCAGGTCTACAATTTTATCCCTGATGTCCTTACACAGCTCTCTGGCCTTGGCCATTGTGGAGAGGTTGGAGTCTGTTTGATTGAGTGTGTGGGCAGGTGTCTTTTATACAGGTAACGAGTTCAAACAGGTGCAGTTAATACAGGTAATGAGTGGAGAACAGGAGGGCTTCTTAAAGAAAAACTAACAGGTCTGTGAGAGCCGGAATTCTTACTGGTTGGTAGGTGATCAAATACTTATGTCATGCAATAAAATGCAAATTCATTATTCATATGTGATTTTCTGTATTTTAGTTTTAGATTCCGTCTCTCACAGTTGAAGTGTACCTATGATAAAAATTACAGACCTCTACATGCTTTGTAAGTAGGAAAACCTGCAAAATCGGCAGTGTATCAAATACTTGTTCTCCCCACTGTATAAAATATGCACCCACATGAAAAGGCACACGTTTTGTCCTGCACCACTGCACCCCTTGTTCTACACAGTGCCTAAGCTACACAAGAACATGGACAAACTTCCGGGCAGACCCATCGTGTCAGGGATTGGGAGAATAACTGAGAACATCTCACTATGTCGACCATCACCTGAAACCCATTGTGCCATCTTATCTC
Source organism: Thymallus thymallus (assembly GCA_023634145.1). NCBI lineage: Eukaryota > Metazoa > Chordata > Actinopteri > Salmoniformes > Salmonidae > Thymallus > Thymallus thymallus. Next base: position 12,805,662 of record CM042410.1, on the reverse strand, counting down.
AAAGACACAGCTGAACTCATGAAGTTGGCGCTCACAACGTTGCTTACTTCCTGCAGTGTAGCGGGACCGCCATGGGCACAAGGACGACACCGAACTTTGCTAACCTGCAAAAACAGGTGGAGACATAGACCACAGTAATCCTCACCCGAGGACCAACCTGTATAGTTTACCACATCGTCTCTCATTAGCACCTCCAGCTGAAGAGAGTTTTCTACCTAACTGTCTTCCCCATGCCCTATATGAACATGTCTATTCCCCTTGTGTAATTATTCTGATGGAGGCTGAAATATTAATCTTTGAACTTTGCTTAAATAAAACACATAATTGTTAATGGGGAGTGAGTGTTGCACGTTTTCCTTTGCAATTAATATAAAATATCCACAAAATATCACAGTTTGGGCTCTCCCCGACTAAAACAAATCTTGGTCGACCAAGAGTCATCTGTTCTTTCGACCGGTCGATATTTTAAAACGTGTATTTTTCCAATCAACCATATACACTGAGCTTGTCTGATGGTTTAAGTGCACTGTTTGATTAAATAATTAAGACACACAAATGACTGCTCAGACGTGTGCGCTGTGTAAAAAAGAAAAAAGAACAGCAAGTGACTGTGTGACTAGCACCTGTTGTCTCTCTCTACTCCCTGCTGCAGTGACTGTGTGACTAGCACCCTGTTGTCTCTCTCTACTCCCTGCTGCAGTGACTGTGTGACTAGCACCCCGTTGTCTCTCTACTCCCTGCTGCAGTGACTGTGTGACTAGCACCCCATTGTCTCTCTCTACTCCCTGCTGCAGTGACTGTGTGACTAGCACCCTGTTGTCTCTCTACTCCCTGCTGCAGTGACTGTGTGACTAGCACCCTGTTGTCTCTCTCTACTCCCTGCTGCAGTGACTGTGTGACTAGCACCCCGTTGTCTCTCTACTCCCTGCTGCAGTGACTGTGTGACTAGCACCTGTTGTCTCTCTCTACTCCCTGCTGCAGTGACTGTGTGACTAGCACCCCGTTGTCTCTCTCTACTCCCTGCTGCAGTGACTGTGTGACTAGCACCTGTTGTCTCTCTCTACTCCCTGCTGCAGTGACTGTGTGACTAGCACCTGTTGTCTCTCTCTACTCCCTGCTGCAGTGACTGTGTGACTAGCACCTGTTGTCTCTCTCTACTCCCTGCTGCAGTGACTGTGTGACTAGCACCTGTTGTCTCTCTCTACTCCCTGCTGCAGTGACTGTGTGACTAGCACCTGTTGTCTCTCTCTACTCCCTGCTGCAGTGACTGTGTGACTAGCACCTGTTGTCTCTCTCTACTCCCTGCTGCAGTGACTGTGTGACTAGCACCTGTTGTCTCTCTCTACTCCCTGCTGCAGTGGCCACCACAGAACATCAGTGTTTATCGTACTGTCCGTGCTGCTGAAGCAACATAATTACAGCCATTTCTGACTGAAACATATTTTTTTTGCGCCACAGGGATTCAAGGCGTCGATAATGGCTCTGGTATAAAGTTAATAATTTTGCTATGAACTAGCATATCTGTGGTGGATTTTGATAAATATACATTTTTCTTCACTTTTTTAGACTGTCGTTTTTCAAAGGGCTCTCGCCTTATCGCGGCACAGAATTGCACAGGTAATGCCTTTCATGGTGTTGCCGAGTCTCAAAGCGTTCTTTTGGAAAGCCAAAAGCTCCAAGGGTAGTAGGGCACAAATAAATAGAGACCATTTCTGAATTAATGTTTTGAGAACACAAAGGCAATTTCAATTTCTATCAGTGTCATTCCATAAATATATTGCATTGGATTCCGCTGTGAAGTAGTAACACTGTTTTCTAAGTTGAGTTGGTTGGAGAGATTGAAGTTTACAGTGAGATGGTCACATTGAACCTGGTGCCATACATACATAATGTGTAATTTCTCCTCCCTAAGATACATTTTTATCTCTTTAACCTTCCTCCATCAAAGGACTTCACCTTGGGCCCCGCTCTGCACCCCAGAACCCAACTCCTTCATGGATTCTCCTCCACCATTGGCCCCATTCTCCACCCAACAACATTCCTCCTCCACCCTGGGCCCCACGCTCTACACAATAACACTCCTTTACCCTGGGACTTTGCTCAGAATCTCCCTACTCCACCCTGGAACCCTCCTCCACTCCAGAACCCTCCTCCACCGTGGGCCCCACTCTCCAAAATAGGGAGCCCACCATAGTCTCACCTTGAGGATGAGCGGGGAGCTGGGTTTGAGCTCCAGCAGGCCTGTGGGGCTGAGTGGCTCGATCACAGGGTCTGGATAGAAGCTGAACGTCTCGTTGACCACAAGCGTGGTGCGCACGTCATCCATGACAAAGCCGATCTCGTCGGGACTGCTGCCTGTCTCCGAGAAGCCCTTCTCAGAGAACGCCAGAGAGGGTGCCAGACACATCATCACAGTGTTGTTGAGCACTGTGCAGTTCTGAAGAGGGAAAAGAGAGAGGATGTTGGATACATATATTCATTATGCACATGTACAGTACACTGACATGTAGTCAAAAGTGTATAACATAATATTGAGTTGCACCCCCTTTTGCCCTCAGAACAGCCTCAATTCGTAGGGGCATGGACTCTACAAGGTGTCGAAAGCGTTCGAGAGGGATGCTGGCCCATGTTGACTCCAATGCTTCCCACAGTTGTGTCAAGATGGCTGGATGTCCTTCGGGTGGAGGACCATTCTTGATACACACAGGAAACTGTTGAGTGTGAAAAACGCAGCAGCAGTTCTTGACACTTAAACCGGTACACCTGGCACCTACTACCATACCGTGTAAAAAGCACTTAAATATTGTGTCTTACACATTCACCCTCTGAATGGCACACATACACAATCCATGTACACAATGTACACATACACAATCCTAGGACCTAGTTTAACAATTATGCATCCATCCGTGAGTAACTCTGGTCCGTCAGCACTCATCCACTCAGGACCTATTTATTCATACAGGTCTGTATATACATACTCATGTACAGTTGTTATATTATATCACATGCAATATTGTAAGTAATTATTGGACGTAGGCATTCACTCAGGAATGCATATTAGTATCCTGCCAGTTGCACCTTTTCTCATTGCTTTTAGTATATCGAATGTGCAATAAGTGCAGTTGTCTGTAATTAAACCCTGCGCACTAAGGACTGTATTTTAAGGGAATTACTATTATTACCCCAAATGATATCATACACACATTTAGCTATTAAAGTATCTCTTCCTGTCATTTACCTGTACAGTTTGTGTAAACATGCAAGTATTCACTTATCTGTAAATATAACTGTATACCTAACTGTACAGCTAATTTAACCATGCAAAATTTTCACTTACCTGTTAATTTACCCAGTCTGTCTATTAAGTAAACTATTATTACCCTCGCTCATATCATACGCATTTTTAGCTACTGAAGTATTTCTCTGCCATCGACCTGTATATCCACCAATGTATAGTGTACATATTCAGCCAACCACTCATACTATGCAATGTCCTTTTATAGGTTTTTTTTTGCACTCCAGATATCTTGTATTTCTATACTTTTTCATACTGCCGCTCTATGTATCATGTACCGTGTATCTGTCTTTTGTGTACTTTTCGTTGTGGCATTTTGCACCTGCCCTGTGTTTTGTTGTAGCTGCTTGACAATGAAATTTCCCCCCCGGGGGAGCAATAAAGTACCTATCTATCTATCTATCTATCTATCTATCTATCTATCTATCTATCTATCTATCTATCTATCTATCTATCTATCTATCTATCTATCTATCTATCTATCTATCTATCTATCTATCTATCTATCTATCTATCTATCTATCTATCTATCTATCTATCTATCTATCTATCTATCTATCTATCTATCTATCTATCTATCTATCTATCTATCTATCTATCTATCTATCTATCTATCTATCTATCTATCTATCTATCTATCTATCTATCTATCTATCTATCTATCTATCTATCTATCTATGTCTCAATTGTCTCAAGGTTTAAAAATCCTTCTTTAACCTGTCTCCTCTCCTTGATTGGTGGATTTAACAGGTGACTGGGTTCAACTGGTCAGTCTCTTTCATGGAAAGAGCTATTTTGTACACTCAGTGTATAGCTTCCATAATGTAAACAGAATGTAAACAAAAAAACATTAAACAAAAAGCTGAAAGAGGCAAAGAGAGAGAGGGGGGTGGATATGTTCAATATGTACAATACACTGATGTAATACAAAGTGATAACTTCCATAATGTAAACAAACATATGCACAAAAAACATAACCAAACAAAAACCTACGGTTTGCTCCTGTGGGCTAAACATTCTCCTCTCCATCAATGGTGATACCATCTCCTACAGTTTGCCCCTGTGGGCTAAACATTCTCCTCTCCATCAATGGTGATAGCATCTCCTACAGTTTGCCCCTGTGGGCTAAACATTCTCCTCTCCATCAATGGTGATAGCATCTCCTACAGTTTGCCCCTGTGGGCTAAACATTCTCCTCTCCATCAATGGTGATAGCATCTCCATCAATGCAGACGAAGACAAAATGAGACAGTAAGGAAATACAAAGACAAGACAACATGAGACACCAAGGACATATAAAGACAGGACAAAATAGCTGTGCAGCGACGCTCCCCATCCAACCTGATAGAGCTTGAGAGGATCTGCAGAGAAGAATGGGAGAAACTCCCCAAATACAGTAATACTGTAATCGCTGCCAAAGGTGCTTCAACTAAGTACTGAGTAAAGGGTCTGAAAAGCAAACATTTCTACAAACCTCTTTTTGCTTTGTCATTATGGGGTACTGTGTGTAGATTGAAGAGGGGAGAAAAACTATTGAATCAATTTTAGAATAAGGCTGTAATGTAACAAAATGTAGAAAATACGAAATACTTTCCGAACGCACTGTATAAAGACACGGTTAGCGAGACTGACGCTAACACACAACGCTAAAAGCACGCTATGGAAACGGTTGGGTTCTCTCTAGACTCTCTGCTTTTCCACAACATGCCTTCCAACCTCCCCTCTGGAATGCAAAGTAATCATGGCGCATTAGCTATCGTATGCTAAAGGGGTCTGAAATCACACGGGGGAGACACGGAAGCAGTATTTATAGGTCAATGAAAAGGGAAAACGGATAAAAATGGTGACACGGGGCAGGGACAAAGCAGGAAAATACCTTTTGTTTTGGTCGGGATGTTTTCTTCAGGTAGACAGAGAGAGGGGGAATGGGGACTTAAAGAGAAAAGGTTAGCCTAGCCCTGTGGTGCTAGGTGAAGGAGGGATTGCCAGACAAATGGGTTAATTGCTGGTTGACATTTTAAAGGTTAATATGCGAAAAGGAGATTTAACTTCTACTGAACAAAATATTAAAGTAACATGTAACAATTTCTATATTTTACTGAGTTACAATTCAGGAAATCAGTCAATTGAAATACATTCATTAGGCCCTAATTAATGGATTTGTTGGTCGCAGATACATCAGAAAACCAGTCAATAACTAGCGTGACCACTATTTGCCTCATGCAGCACAACACATCTCCTTTGCATAGAGTTGATTAGGCTGTTGATTGTGACCTGTAGAATGTTGTCCCACTCCTCTTCAATGGCTGTGTGAAGTTGCTGGATATTGTCGGGAACTGGAATGTGCTGTTATACACGTTAATCCAGAGCATCCCAAACATGCTCAATGGGTGACATGTCTGGTGAGTATGCAGGGCATGGAAGAACTGGGACATTTTCAGCTTCCAGGAATTGTGTACAGATCCTTGTGACATGGAGCTGTCCATTATCATGCTGAAACATGAGGCACGACAATGAGCCTCAGAATCTCGTCACGTGATCTCTGTGCATTCAAACTGCCATTGATAAAATGCAATTGTGTTTGTTGTCTGTAGCTTATGCCTGCCCCTACCATAACCCCACCACCACAATGGGGCACTCTGTTCACAACGTTGACATCAGCAAGCCGCTCGACCACATGACGCCATACACGTGGGTCTGCGGTTGTGAGGTCAGTTGGAAGTACTGCCAAATTGTCTAAAACGACATTGGAGGCAGCTTATGTTAGAGAAATGAACATTACATTATCTGGCAACAGCTCTGATGGACATTCCTGCAGTCAGCTTGCCAATTGCACACTCCCTTGGTGGCATTGTGTTGTGTGACAAAACTGCACATTTTAGAGTGGCCTTATATTATTCCCAGCACAAGGTGCACCTGTATAATGATCATGCTGTTTAATAAGCTTCTTGATATGCCACACCTGTCAGGTGGATGGATTCTCTTGGCTAAGGAGAAATTTTCACTAACAGGGATGTAAACAAATTTGTGCAAAGAATTTGAGAGAAATAAGTATTTGTGAGTATGGAACTTTTCTGGGATCTTTTATTTCAGCTCATGAAACATGGGACCAACACTTTACATGTTGTGTTTATATTTTTGAAAAAAACTTACGTACAGACACCCATAAATAGGCTCAGAGCCGGGTGACCACTGGGTCAGGTATGTGTGTGTGTTTGTACACTGTCAGTAGTACTCACGTTGACAGATTGGGCTTTCCCATACTTGGCTCTCATCTTGGGCTCCTTGATGGTAGCCAGGTTGGTGCCGGTGATGGTCAACATGGTGCCGCCACTGCATAAGAAGAAATCGTTAACAATAACACCCATACCAGCACATCCACCCTCAAACTTTACAATAACAAAGCCATAATCCTATTCACTGCTAGATCATGTAAAAACATTCAACAAGGGCACTTCACTGTGATTCCTGTCTTTTATAAGATTAGAGAAGGCACAGTGTGTATCCCAAATGGGCCCATAGGGATCTGGTCAAAAGTAACCTCTCCTTGGGGACCTCCAAACATTTCACTATTTTATTGTAGTTCTGAACTAGCTCACCTGATTCAACTAGGCAAGTGCTTGATGGTTAGTTGACAAATTGAATCAGTTGTGCCAGCTCTGGAAAATATAAAACACATGGAACGGCTGGGGGTCCCCGAGGAGAGGTTTGATTACCACTGATGTAGGGAATAGGGTGTCATTTTGGACGAATCCCATATCTTCCAGAGAACCAAGCGGTTGCTGAATACATTTAATTTTGGTCCAAGTGAAAAACACCCTCCAGGTATGACATTAATGTTAATGCCCACTCTTACAGTAGAGTATTTGATCGGTTTTACGCACTCTATCTCAGATAATGATGGTAACACTAAGGCTCTTACTTGCATATTAAAAGCTTGTTTAAACTCTAATAGAGCTTAGGGGAAGGGACCAAAATACTAGATTATTACCTCAATGAACACCTCCAATGTCTAAAACCCAAAATGATATTCTCCATCTCAGGTACTTGGAGATGGGCAGACTTTTGTTCCAGCACTAACACACCTGATTACATTTATCGTGGTCCATATGATTAGTTGGAGATTTGAAACAGGTGTGTTAATGCTGGGCTGGAACAAAAGCTTGCACATCCAAACTCTGGCATTGCTGCTTCTGACCTTTTCAAATGTTTAACTTTTAAAATTGCCTGATGATGACCAACAGGGACAGGGGTAACATGGGCAAGATTAACGTCCCCCCCAGACACCCCCTCACAGCCACGGGGGGCTGAACTTTCCAAACCACACTGACGTAATGCAATGTGGCAGACCTGAATTGGTTAGCATGCAGGCTAACTTGTCTTAAGGTTAGTACAAGCTTCACTCCGTTGATCTACGTGCGTGCACGTGGATCGAGTGGGATTTCTGGAGTAGCGAACACCTACTGGTAACATGATATCCTCGCCTCTCACACTTTCATTAACAAGTGGGCGATAGCTCTTTTTTTTTCTTTGTCTTTTCATTTTGTGAAAGCCAGGAAGAATCGCCTTCCCTTCCTAGTAGTAGCTAGCTGGCAGCCTGGCTAACTGGCTTTAGACTGGCTAAAAACATAGCACGCTAGCTAGCCTTTTCAGCTTCCCACATCTCCATGTGAAATAAACAAAATACCCTTTTGGGTGGATTCCTGTTGGTTGGTTTACTGTTTGAACAGTTGCAGAGATTATATTTGGTCGTCAATGCAAAATAGGCTACTTTGATGAATAGCCTATATAGCCCCCACTGTGTTTTCAGTTTGTAAAAAAGTATGTTGAATGACGGAGCACATTACAAGGAGCTGCCTCTTTTGTGTTGAAAAACGATTGCAACATTCCGAATCTTGCGTCTGCTTAGAGATTGTAGAGTGCTTTAGGCACAACTGCTTGTCTTTGTAGAGCAGGGATGGGCAACTTTGATGAGGGTGGGGGCCACAATCTGAACTCATGAGGGGCTACACAGCCTATTCAGCACCGGGATGAAGTTTCCCCTAGGTACAGATCTAGGATCAGATTCCCTCCGTCAAACCTAAACCATAACCGTAAGTGGGGAAAACACAAAACTGACCCAGGATTAGCATCTTGTGTCCTCACCTGGATCCACTCTCCATTGAACTTGCTTTTCAATCTACAATCTCTATGGGTAGTCAAAAAGATGAGTTTTCAGTTGAAAAGTGTTGAAGTGTCCTTTCAAGGCCATCAGACTGTTAAAAAGCCATCACTAGCACATTAGAGGCTGCTTCCTATAGGCATAGACTAGAAATCACTGGCCCCTTTAAGAAATGGAACACTAGTCACTTTAATAATGTTTACATATCTTGCATTACTCATCTTATACGTATATAGTGTATTCTATACTATTCTACTGTATCTTAGTCCATGTCATGACATCGCTCGTCCATATATGTACATCGTCTTAATTCATTCCTTAATTAGATTTGTGTGTTTTGGGTATATGTTGTGTAATTGTTAGATCTTACTTGTTAGATATTACTGCACTGCCGGAGCTAGAAGCACAAGCATTTCGCTACACCCGCAATAACATCTGCTAAACACGTGTATGTGACCAATAAAATGTATTGATTTGATTAGATTTGATACCTATTATGTATTTATAATGCATTAAAAGACCCATAGAACGTGTTCCAGAAAGATATCACTTCTGTAAAATACATTGTGTCTGTAAAATGGATATAGTGTGTATAAGCTGGAAGTAGAAGCCTAAGTGTTGTTGTCCATTATTTTACTTCAATTAGGAAAGGGGTGGTAAAATAAAATATATTTAAAAATAATATATGTATATACAGTACCGGTCAAATGTTTGGACACACCTCCTCACTCAAGGGTTTCTTTATTTTTAATATTTTCTATGAAATGACACATATGGAATCATGTAGTAACCCAAAAAGTGTTAAACAAATCAAAATATATTTATTTTGTTCAATAAAAATGTGCACTTCAGTCAATTAGACGGTGTGACTTGACAGAAGCCACATTACTGTCTCAGGGAGCATCAACGGTGTTATCTGTCTGCCTGGTAGCTACTGGTTTGCATTCAGATAGAATTGAGAAATTAACTCAACTCAGTTTTTCCTAGATCATTCCATCAAGCCCAGCTTGTGTTTGTTCATAAATATTCCTGCAGAAAACTCTCTCGCCACGTTGTCTCATTTGAATAAGTCAGAAAGTATTTATACAGTCTTTGCATCGACCGCAATACAAACTTCCGAGTCCCTTTTTTCAACAAAGATTTGCTGTTTCAACAAAGTTTTTAGGTTGGAAAAACGGTGATAAAAAATTCAAGTATACCTATGAATTTTGCTCTCTCTCTCTCCATACTTCATAATGAAGTGCACCAACAGCACACTTGGCTGACTACGAAGATTAATCGACCCCTACTCCCTATGCACTGAGATCTGAGATGACTGACTAGGCCTAAGCAATATTGCTGAAAGAGGGTGCTAGTACCACATAACCTATTCATTCCTTTCAGATCTCTACATACAATTAAAACACAAATTAAACTGTATTGTCCAACGAAAGATCTAAAGCAATCTGTTAAAACCATATAAGACCAGTTCAAGACAGTTTAAGACCAGTACCACTCAGTTAAAGACCCTCACCTAGCGATGCTCCAGTCAGGTTCGATCTTGAGGATGGTAGGGTCATCGGTGTAGCTGAATTTGACCTCTGGGTTCCTGAGCTCAGCTGAGTTGATGTCCACCATGACGGGGGTACCTCCAGGACTCTGACCCGCTGGGGTCACACACACCATCTCCCTGGCACTCCGCCTGGAAGAGGGAGTGTGTAACATGAAGGAAAAGCATGTCATGTCACACACACACACACACGTGCTCTGACTGAGATGAGGGCTAAACATTAAGCGCACATACACAGAGAGAAAATAATAACGTCACATGTAACCTCTCTGCTCTGTAAAGAACCTCAACAACGCTAAACATGACACACACACCCACCCACATAAGAACTCTAAGGGCGTTTTCACACAAAGTTCTGAGTTATGGTTTGGTTATTTGTTACATAGTTTTTTTTTCCCATTTTGGTTTTACATTGCCAAATGTTAAACGAACTAAAATGCCTAAACAAAACCACGTGTTCATTTGTTTATTGGAGAAAAATGGTCACGTTAAATACATCTTTGATTATCAAAAAGCATACCTTGTGTGTCCCAAACTTCATATTACTTTCACTTCCAACTTCCAACAACATGCAGGGGGAAACAGCGCAATAACCACTAACTGTGACGTGAATAGCCTTTATTCAGTAGACTATATCCCTGGTGCAGCTCCAGTCATCTCAAATCTGCATTGGATGTGCTCATAAATGCATTGATACTCAAATAATGTTTCAGAGATGAAGTTATGATACTGCGTGAATTTCATAAAATGCTCTCAGTCAAGCAACCACTAATGCTGCGCCCCTCTGGTTCTTTTCCTGTGTCTGGTCTGGGCTGCATTCTCAAAAGTATAAATTAAACCGGACCGAGACCACCCTTTTGAGTGAACCACGGTGCGTTGTTTAGTACGCTCCCAAGGGCTGATAGAGTTCACACCAGTCCAAATGAATCAAACTAAGTGGGAAAACGTGCCCAAGTTCAGAAAAAACGCTCCAAACCAATTTGGTGTGAAAGCCCTGTAAGAGGGTCAAGAGCTGCAGTGCTTGCAGTCCAACATGCGGTGGTTTCATCAGACAGACTATCACAAAGCTCTGGCTTCAAAGACCTGCTCTCTCTCTCTCCCTCCCTGACTGATCTGGAGTGGCAGCAGTCTCTTTCTGGAGACTGATCTGGAGTGGCAGCAGTCTCTTTCTGGAGACTGATCTGGAGTGGCAGCAGTCTCTTTCTCCCTGACTGATCTGGAGTGGCAGCAGTCTCTTTCTACCTGACTGATCTGGAGTGGCAGCAGTCTCTTTCTCTCTGTCTGATCTGGAGTGGCAGCAGTCTCTTTCTCTGTCTGATCTGGAGTGGCATCAGCAGTCTCTTTCTCTGTCTAATCTGGAGTGGCAGCAGTCTCTTTCTCCCTGACTGATCTAGAGTGGCAGCAGTCTCATTCTCTCTGACTGATCTGGAGTGGCAGCAGAGTCTCAGAGACCGCCGGTCATCAATGTGATGCAACCGCCTCAGACATGCAGCCAGCTGTGCTGAGTTATGAAAGTCTTTAGTGGTTTGGCTTTGTTCGCCAAACTTTGCACTCTGTGGAGTGGGTTACTTCCAACGCCTTTGACGAAATGTTAAGTGTTGGCAAAGCAGACATCCAAAAGCTGTAGTGTATGTTTTTTATTAAGGGGGGGGGGGTGACACTAGTAAGCATTATGGAATTGTTTTAAGAAGGTCATACCAAGGATCATTTTGCTATTAGATTTTTTAAATTATTTGTTTTATTTGGCTTTTCTGCTATTAGCCTATACAAACACATTTAATAACAGATTCACTACAAGGAAGAACAGATAGTCCCCCCCAAAAATCTAAAGGAAGTTTGTTCTGAAGTGTCTGTCCTATAACTTAGCGATATAAGAAAGATCACAATTTTAATTCTTCCCCTTATTTTTGGCACTAAACAGTCTCCCTATATACCTCCAATAATTTTTTCAACTGGTACCGGGGGACCTTCAGACAAGTATTTTTGGCCTTTGGGCATCCTAGAGCAAACCAACCAACATGTACGTGTTCGTGAGAGACATTAGTGTGTAACCCAAACAATGCAAAAAACAGATATAGCTTAAACTGACAGATTTTTATGGGGATTATTTCACTATGCCAATTAGATGTCCACGAGGGTGCAGAGATCAACCTTAGGGGGTTAAGGTTAGGAGTTAAAGTTTTGGGATTAGGGAAAATAGCATTTTGAATGGGAATACAAATTCACATGAAAAAAGCTGTGTGTGTGTACAGGCTGTGTGCATGTGAGTGTTTCTGTATATTTGTGTGATTCTGTATGAATGTATGTGAACGGATGCACATGTCTGGTGTGCATACATTTGTGTGTGTGCATGTGTGCAGTGATAATACAATTAAAAATATTACATGACATTACATTTCATAACACTTTTCACAACACATTAAGTGTGTTCCCTTAGGCCACTACTCTACTACCACATATCTACAATACAAAATATATGTGTATGTGTGTTTAGACTGGGCCTTATAATGTGTGTGTCTCTTCACAGTCCCTGCTGTTCTATAAGGTGTATTTCTATCCGTTTTTTTATCTGATTCTACTGCTTGCATCAGTTACCTGATGTGGAATATAGTTCCATGTAGGCATGGATCTATTTAGCACTGTGGGCCTCCCATAGTCTGTTCCAGGTAACTCTTAATCCACAATATAGCAGGGGGTGTAAAGCCATAATAAGCATTTTCATCTGCAGACTATGATCGATAATGTCAAAGGCCGCACTGAAGTCTAACAAAACAGCTAACAATATTTTTATCAACAATTTCTCTCAGCCAATCATCAGTCATTTGTGTAAGTGCCATGCTTGTTGAATGTCCTTCCCTATAAGTGTGCTGAAAGTCTGTAAAATAGCTTTGCATCTTGTCAAAAACAATAATTCACAAACGTTTACTAAGGGTTGGTAACATGATGATTGGTTGGATTTTTCAAATCAAATTTTATTGGTCACATACACGTGATTAGCAGATGTTATTGCAGATGTAGCGAAATGCTTTGAGCCAGTAAAGGGGGCTTTACTATTCTTGGGTAGCAGAATTAATTTTGCTTCCCTCCAGGCCTGAGGGCACACACGTTCTAGTAGACTTAGATTGAAGATATGGCAAATAGGAGTGGCAATTATCCTGCGCTATTATCCTCAGTAATTTTCCATCATGTTTTCAGACCCTGTGGCTTTTCATTGATGATAAACAATTTTTTCACCTCTTCCACACTCACTTTACAGAATTCAAAATTACAATTCTTGTCTTTCATAATTTGATCAGTTATATATGGATGTGTAGTGTCAGCGTTTGTTGCTGGCATGTCATGCCTAAGTTTTCTAATCTTTCCAATGAAGAAATCCTTAAAGTAATTGCCAATATCAATGGGTTTTGTGATGAATGATCTATCTGACTTAATGAGCTGAGTTAGCTTTTTTGTGATGTGATTTAAGGTGCTCCACAGCTTTTTAATATCATTCTTTATACCATGTATCTTTGTTTCTAATTATAGTTCTCTTTTTATTTAGTTTAGTCACATGATTTCTCAATTTGCAGTACACTTGCCAATCGGTTGTGCAGCCAGACGTATTTGCCATTCCTTTTGCCTCATCTCTCTAAATCATATATATTTTTTAATTCCTCATCAATCCACAGATATTTAACAGTTTTTACAGTAATTTTCTTAATGGGTGCATGCTTATTAGTAACTGGAATAAGCAAATATTTCAAGTGCAGTGTCTGGTTGCTCCTCATTACACACCACAGACCAACAAATATTCTTTACATCAACATAGGAAACACTACAACACTTTTTGGATGACCTTATACATTATATTAGGTCCAACCTTTGGAACTTTGGATTTCCTAGATATGGCTACCCTGGTAGGATGACTGATAACCTGAACAAGTTTGCAGGCCCTGGTTACAGTTTGAAGCTTTTTCTTCAGTGGGCAGCTTGATGAAAGCCAGTCAATACTTAAATCACCCAGAAAATATACCTCTGTTGACATCACATACAATATCAAGCCTTTCACAAATGTTATCCAGATACTGAGTGTAAGCACCTGGTGGTCTATAGTAGCTTCAGGTGAGGCACATGAACCTGTAGCAATATTACTTCAACAGTGTGTGATGAGTGCACAGACGTTCCTATGCTACACAAAAATTATTTTGTACATAAATCCCATCTACTGTGGACCAGAAACAGAGAGAAGAAGAGAAAGGAAAGAGGACAAAAACACATTAGTGAGACGCCAGCAGCTGAGGGGAAACTAAGTGGAAGGGAAAATAAGCTAAGATGCATTTCTGCAAGCACATCCCCGCTGTCTCGTAAGAAGCAATTTCAACGCCCTGTCTTCCAGGGCTCCGCTCAAAGGTGTACGGGGAAGAAGGGAAAGAAAAGAAGAAAAAGTAAAGCGCCTTTTCCACATTCCGCTCGCTCCGCCTCGTTGCCCGGGCAACCACATTCGTAACATTCGCTGGTGAAACCCCCAGTGCGCCGTACATATTTTGACAAGGTTGTTGTCAGCCGGCTCAAAAGAATGGGAGAAGAGATGGCCAGACAGTGAGAGACAGAGAGAGAGAGACAGAGACAGAGAGAAAAAGAGAGAGAAAGAGAGACAAAGAGAGAGAGAGAAAGAGATAGAGACAGAGAGACAGACAGAGACCGAGAGAAAGACAGAGAGAGAGAGAGAGAGAGAGAGAGAGAGACACAGAGGGAGAGAGAGACACAGAGACACAGATATACAGAGAGAGAGACAGAGAGAGAGAGAGAGACAGAGAGAGAGACAGAGACAGAGACAGAGACAGAGACAGAGAGAAAGGGGAAGAACGGGGTTGCAGAGGGAGTGGCTGAATGATGATTAGAATAAATACACTTTGATTAAAGCGGCCGCGTTGAACTCTGAGACAAAGAAATAAAACATTACTCCGACGTGAGAGACACAGGGAAAAGAGAGGTCACTCTTCAAAATCCATTATTTTAGGTACATAGAGCATCGCTATGCTAGAGCGGGTCTGAAAGGACAATGCTATGTATGTTCTGTGTATATAAGAGTCTAGTGCAGGGGTCACCAACCTTTTCTAGCAGGAGAGCTACTTGAAAAAATTAAACTTGTCTCAAGCTACAATCTTTTTTATAGCTTTCAAATCAGCACATTCTTCTCCTCTCCTTCAGCCTGCAACTCTTCCCCTGGTCCTTGGTGTACAAGAGAATAATTTTATGTTAATATACCTGGTAATAATAATAGTTAATAAACAACTAAGGGGGCCCCATACAATTATATTTCCCTGAATTTTTCCTGGTTTGGAATTTTTGTTTTGTTTTTGTACTTGCAATATACTGCTGCAACACATGTCATGGCTGCTGTTAAGGATACTGCTGCAACACATGTCATGGCTGCTGTTAGGGCTACTGCTGCAACACATGTCATGGCTGCTGTTAGGACTACTGCTGCAACACATGTCATGGCTGCTGTTGGGACTACTGCTGCAACACATGTCATGGCTGCTGTTAGGACTACTGCTGCAACACATGTCATGGCTGCTGTTAGGAGTACTGCTGCAACACATGTCATGGCTGCTGTTAGGACTACTGCTGCAACATGTCATGGCTGCTGTTAGGACTGCTACTGCAACACGTCAGGGCTGCTGTTAGGACTACTGCTGCAACATGTCATGGCTGCTGTTAGGACTACTGCTGCAACATGTCATGGCTGCTGTTAGGACTACTGCTGCAACATGTCATGGCTGCTGTTAGGTCTACTGCTGCAACACGTCATGGCAAAGTTTGCAAAACAATCGCCACCCAATTGATACAAATAATAATTATATAGTTCTGTCAGGTAAGCAGTTAACATTTAATTTAGAAGGTTTTAGGCTTAAGTCTTTCCATCTACCCACAAGACGGTTATCATTAGCATTGCTAACTGGCTACATACAGCGTGATAGACAAACACTTGCACCAAACAGACAGACTGGAGCAATATTCCTGTAAATTAATTGGAAGATATTGTGTTACTTTTGGCTTTTTAAGCCAATAGTGGTTAACCAGGGATGGCAATGTGGCTTTGATTGAACTAGACAAAGCGGCAGAAAACTTCTCAGTGTGCATCCACCTACTTGATTTTACCCATCCTGTGTTTTCAGGTTAGTGCAGATGAAGGCGATTATGGGAGGAAGCTTTGACTACTGAGATGAGCCCTCATGTGACTGTAGAAGAACAGCTCAAGATGACTAACCGTAACCATAACACTAACCCTATCATACACTATCATATTACAGCTCAATATGACTAACCCTAACCATAACACTAACCCTATCATACACTATCATATTATAATACAGCTCAATATGACTAACCCTAACCATAACACTAATCCTATCATATTATATTACAGCTCAATATGACTAACCATAACACTAACCCTATCATACACTATCATATTATAATACAGCTCAATATGACTAACCCTAACCATAACACTAACCCTATCATATTATATTACAGCTCAATATGACTAACCATAACACTAACCCTATCATATTATATTACAGCTTAATATGACTAACCCTAACCATAACACTAACCCTATCATACACTCTCATATTATATTACAGCTCAATATGACTAACCCTAACCATAACACTAACCCTATCATATTATATTACAGCTCAATATGACTAACCATAACACTAACCCTATCAAACCCTATCATATTATATTACAGCTTAATATGACTAACCCTAACCATAACACTAACCCTATCATACACTATCATATTATATTACAGTTCAATATGACTAACCCTAACCATACCACTAACCCTATCATACCCTATCATATTATATTACAGCTCAATATGACTAACCCTAACCATAACACTAACCCTATCATACACTATCATATTATATTACAGCTCAATATGACTAACCCTAACCATAACACTAACCCTATCATACCCTATCATATTACAGCTCAATATGACTAACCCTAACCATAACACTAACCCTATCATACACTATCATATTATATTACAGCTCAATATGACTAACCCTAACCATAACACTAACCCTATCGTATTCTATTACTATCATCCATTTTTATCGCTCATATTTGGAATTCAATACTATACCAAAGACAGCAGCTGTCTTTTCAGAGTCAGTCAAGGTTTTAGCTCAACATGTTTCCCCATATCAGATGTCATTGCAGCATGCATATATTCCCCTTGTATAAATCGTGTCACATATGGCTGTCTATATACCACCCACCAATCATTTTGATAGTGCTTGCATTAAATCTAAAGCTAATTGTTCCGAAAAACTACAGTCTGCGTAGCAAGATACATTTATGGGTATTTCACGGGTCTATAAAGGGGGGCTGAACTGGCTGATTCCTCCTCAGTTTTCCTCCTCCTCATTAAGAAATGCGACTGAGAAGATACAGTTTGTGTCTTGGGGGGGGGGGGTTGATGTGGGCTGTGAACGTTTTATTGTCTTCTCCAATGTTCTTCTCTCATTCAGTTCTCTTTCTTTTCATTGTTTCCCAACCCTCTTCTTAGAGGTGTTAACAAGGCACTCTCCTCTCGCCATCTGATAACATGTTAATTTGAGGCTTTAGATGAGTGCATGGTACCCTGCGAGTTCACTGTGTGTGTGTTTCACCATGACAGACTATGGAGACAGAGAGCGCTCGCAGCAGGAGAACAGACTCTCTCTGTATTTTGCTTACTGGCCATTCCAGCTTCTCCGAATCTCCCATCGAATATTGGAGAACTTACCAAGCTCGTAACATGTAGCGCAACAGGCAAACATGATTACTTTAGAGAGTATTTGAAACCCTAATTCTAGATCATTGCTTTTCAATGGAGGATAAATCATAGAAACAGAGGTTGGTCATTCCCGTAGAAAATAACAGTAGTCATTCTCAAAATAAATGCAAGTTAGTTTGATCACTTACAGCATCACTTGCTGTAACATATCAATACAGCACTAAACACAATAATGTTATCAATATAAACAATATCCCAAAGACAAGACAAACGAGTGGGCAGTGTGAGAGCTTACCTCTCGAAGCGGCAGGGATGGAGGCCGATCTTGACAGCCACAGCGCTGCCCGCGTTGAGGTGGCTCCCCTCAATGGTGATGCGAGTTCCCCCCGAAAGGGGGCCCTTGGAGGGCTGTACACGCGTGAAATAGGGAGACTGGGGGAGAGGAACACACCAAGAGAAGACGACAGATGTAGGAATTAATTTGCTCTGGAATCAACTGTTTTTTTGCTCTGGGATCAACTGTTTTTTTTTTTCAATTGATGAAAGAACACAACCTTACAGAAGGACATTTCAGCACAGGTATGATGAGAGCTTACCACAAAAGTGAAGGCCTTGGGTGAGATGACTTTGTAGTCAGTGTGTGTGCAGTCCCTCACACATACTTCCACGTAAGCCTCCTGCACCCGGTAACCTGTTGCATCAGCCAGCTTACACACGATCCTGAGAGAGAGAGCGAGAGAGAGAGAGCGAGAGAGAGTATGAGTGACACTGCACATATGATCATAGCCATTGACATGTCCATAGCATTAGTCCAAGGGTAACCAAGCCATAGAGCATAGCAATAGCCCTGTACATACCCATAGCCCTGCTACTGTATGATGGTGAGGACATCCATACGTACCTGGAGAGGTACGATAGGAAAGAGAGGCTCCATGTGTCTCTATGAGTGGATTAGAGGATATTATAACCCAATAAGCCTTGTGTTTGGCCTTGGGCGGCGGCTGGCCAAATGAGGCAGGGGATGAGAGTCTGAGGTGGTTGGGCACCGTGGGCGAGAACACACACAGACATGTGCTAGCATGTGTGTAATCAGCACGGACACACCACACACACACAGAGGATTTTGCACCTCCACGGATGCATGTATACACACACGCACAGCCCTCATGTTACACCCTCCTCAGACACTCTGGACTGTTAATTAGCCACAGAAAATATATGAGAGAGAGAGAGTTTAAGTGAGAGGGGGGTGATTAATTGAACAAGTTCGTATCCTTCCCATCTCGCTGCTGTCCCCCCCTCGCTCCCTCCCTCTCCCTTCTTCCCTCCCTCCCTTTATCCGCCTGCGATGAGTTATTAACTCTGCTGCTTTTGTCCTCGCTGTAGGTGGGCACGGCAACCGCTCTCCATCGCCGCAGCGATGACGTCCACGTTGCGAAGCAATTATTTGTTTGGTCTCACACAGAGAGAGACAATGATTCGAGTGAGGAGAATTTTTAGGAGATGATTGTGTAAATGGAACCATTTTCTCTGGCATCTTTACAGCGATTATACAAGGAATATTAGGTAGAAAAATTGGAACCAAATAACAGAGGGAGAGACATAATGATATACTGTATGTGAGTGTAAGAAAAATAAGATTCTATACAGGTTTATTGGTGTGTGTACTCTATTTGCATGTACTGTACAGTATGTACACAACTTACTATTGGAGTATGTGTGTGTTTGCATGTTTCTGTGTGTGTGTGCACCTACTCCTTTGTGAGATCGTGTGGGCTGAGTTTGACCAGACTTGAATCCGCGATGACCTTCTCCAATCTCCACACCACAGATGCCAGTTACCCCTAACCTTTGTGCTCATTGCCGTAACCCGCGTCCTCCGTTACGGCTCTGACAGGGTTACAGAGATGGCACGAGTAGTCACTTCAGAGTTGCTCCATATGGGGAACATCACTTTAAAAATCACCCTGATAGTGTGTGGACCACTGCTGCCACGTGTTTGCCGTCATAGCAACGCACCCTTATTGTAGGGTTGAAACAAACAAGTATCCTTGAAACAACTATCTTCATATACAGCAGCGTCCAAATATGTTTAAGTACAGATATAAAGTCAAGCAGAAATATCCATGCACTTTTATGATTGTAGTCTATTTGTCAGTACCGATGACAGTGTTTTTGTTTGTTGGCCGACCTTGTGGTGCTTGGGGAAACACAGCTTTCCTTTAGTCATTTATGCTTCTAAACACTCAGGTCCTTCATATCAGCATCATACACATATCAAATCATTCACCATGATTTGAAAACGGTTGAAAAGGTGGTTGTGCATGATCTGTATCTCTCCAGATGTCAGTGAGCCAGACAAGTCTCCTAGGATGGCAGGAAGTAAGATAATGTGACAATAGGTTAAAAGAGGAGGGGTAGCGATGGGAGGGACAGGAGAGGGAGAGATTAGGGCCTGTGTGGACTGAGACAAAGAAAGTGAGATGTGTAGATAGAAAATAGGGCTAACAGGTGGAGGGAGGGAGGGACGGAGGGAGGGAGGGAGGGAGGGAGGGAGGGAGGGACGGAGGGAGGGAGGGAGGGAGGGAGGGAGGGAGGGAGGGATGGATGGAGACATGCATACCGAGAGAGAGATAAAGAGATGTAGTAAGGCATCAAAACAGAGGTCAGAGGACAGAGGCAGGAGTACAAAGAGACTAATAGTCACTCACTGTTCAGCGCTGATGTACTCTGCCTCCACGGGGGTGCAGGCCACCTTCCCAATGCGGACCCCTGTCTGGATGTCCTTGAACTGCAGACCCAGGTTCTCCCCCATGATGGTCAACATGGTTCCCCCCTGTCTGGGACCCGTCTCTGGAGACAACTGGAGAGGAGAGACATGAGTTTCTAGTGTTAATGTCACCTGCACAAGTACAGTGAAATTAAAAAAAAAAAAATAAGAACAGGAGAAAGAAAGAAGCTATATACAGGGTCAGTTCCAGTACCATTTTAACAATGCGCAGGGATACTGGAGTGAAAGAGGGAGATATATGTATTGGGGTAAGGTTACTAGGCATCAGGATATACTGTATGATAAACAGTATAAACAATATGTATGTATGTATGTATGTATGTATGTATGTATGTATGTATGTACGTACGTACGTACGTACGTACGTACGTACAGTGGGGCAAAAAATAATTTAGTCAGCCACCAATTGTGCAAGTTCTCCCACTTAAAAAGATGAGAGAGCCCTGTAATTTTCATCATAGGTACACTTCAACTATGAGAGACAAAATGAGGGGAAAAAAATCCAGAAAATCACATTGTAGGATTTGTAATGAATTTATTTGCAAATTATGGTGGAAAATAAGTATTTGGTCACCTACAAACAAGCAATATTTCTGGCTCTCACAGACCTGTAACTTCTTCTTTAAGAAGCTCCTCTGTCCTCCACTCGTTACCTGTATTAATGGCACCTGTTTGAACTTGTTATAAGTATAAAAGACACCTGTCCACAACCTCAAACAGTCACACTCCAAACTCCACTATGGCCAAGACCAAAGAGCTGTCAAAGGACACCAGAAACAGCCCCGAAACATCACTGCAACAGTGTGTGAAAACCTTGTGAAGACTTACAGAAAACGTTTGACCTCTGTCATTGCCAACAAAGGGTATATAACAAAGTATTGAGATAAACTTTTGTTATTGACCAAATACTTATTTTCCACCATAATTTGCAAATAAATTCATTCAATATCCTATTGTGATTTTCTGGATTTTTTCTTCTAATTTTGTCTCTCATAGTTGAAGTGTACCTATGATGAAAATTACAGGCCTCTCTCATCTTTTTAAGTGGGAGAACTTGCACAATTGGTGGCTGACTAAATACTTTTTTGCCCCACTGTATGTATGTATGTATGTATGTATGTATGTATGTATGTATGTATGTATGTATGTATGTATGTATGTATGTATGTATGTATGTATGTATGTATGTATGTATGTATGTATGTATGTATGTATGTATGTATGTATGTATGTATGTATGTATGTATGTATGTATGAATGCCATGGCAAAAAAGCACCATTGGATTGAGATTTAACAGTGAGATCATGATAATGGCTTTATAATGTTCATTTCCAAAATGGTGATTGCACCCATCCAACATATTTCTACAGGTGCATGTTTATATTCGTCATGTTCACACACCGTTCGCAGCTCCCACAAGTGAACTTGAACTTACTTTTAGCAGTGATCTTCAACACGGCTTCGTTTATACATCCATCCACCCACACAGCCCCTTTGTCAAAACACCAGCTGACCAACCTTTCCAGTCTCTCTATTCATCTGCTAAATGCTATTAGAAGAAGTTCAGGTCATGACCCATTTTCTTTTGTGAATGATCCTGAGGGTGCTTTAGAGGAGCTCACGGTAATGGCTGCCCACAGCTGCCCTGTACTAATCAGTGGACTATTTATCTGGACCTGTACAGACAACGGCCCTGTCTCTATCATTCATCTAGCATGATTAAGACCTGCGTTAATTAGATTAGTGCTGAGGGTGACATCCATTTGTCAGACCCCCCTCCCTGGTTATTCACAGTTATTCACTCACCCCCTATACAGCTGCTGGTCGGTGTGGTGACATTTTGAACACCGGCTGGACATATTCGGGGGAGGTGTGTGCATGAGGTGTGCACTCTCACTCTCACATCCACATAGACATACACGGAGACAGACAGACCTTTACACAGGCACGTGTGCACTTGTACACACACACCTCCCCTTATCCCTCTCTCTCCCTCCGTCCCTCCGTCTCTCTCCGTCCCACCCCCTCACTCTCTCCGTCACTCCCAGTCTCTCTCAGTCTCTCTGTCCCTCCCACTCTCTCTCCTCTCTCTGCCCCCTCTCTCTCTCTCCCCGTCTCCCCCGTCTTTCCGTCTCCTTCCTCTCTCCCTCTCCGTCGCCCCCTCCGTCGCCCCCTCGCCCTCTCCTTCGCCCTCCTCTCCTTCCCGTCTCCCCCGTCTTTCCGTCTCCTTCCTCTCTCCCTCTCCGTCGCCCCCTCCATCACCCCCTCGCCCCCTTCGTCGCCCCCTCGCCCTCTCCTTCGCCCCCTCGCCCTCTCCGTCGCCGCTTCACTCTAAGTCGCCCCCTCGCTCTTAGTCTCCCTGTCTCTACCCCTCTTTAGATCAAACTACTGTGTAGTGAAGTCCATCTACATGTACTCTGTAGAACAGAATGCATGTCTGTATCTTTGTTAATGTTCAAGGGATGTCACTACCCCAGGGCTAGCATGCTAGAGGATAGCAATAACACACTATAAAATTATAGATTCAGGGAACCTATTTGCCTGTGGCACAGTGCTCTAAAAACACAGTTGTATAAAAACACAATGGTATAAAAACACAGTGGTATAAAAACACAGTGGTATAGTGGTATAAAAACACAGCGGTATAGTGGTATAAAAACACAGCGGTATAGTGGTAAATCAAATCAAATCAAATTGTATTGGTCACATACACGTAGTTAGCAGATGTTATTGCAGGTGAAGCGAAATGCTTATGCTTCTAGCTCCAGCAGTGCAGTAATATATAACAAGTAATATCTAACAGTTTCACAACATATACCCAAATACACATAAAACTAAGTAAGGAATGGATTGAGAATATATACATAAATGTCAGGGCGGCATTGGCCTAAGATACAGTGGCATAGTAAGCTTTATAGTATGCAGTATACACATAAGAGGTTGGTTGATGCAGTATGTAAACATGATTAAGTGACTAAGATACAGAAGAATGGTTTAGTGTACAGTTAAAACATATGAGATCAGTAGTGCAAGATACGGAAACATTATTAAAGTGGCGTAGTTATCGGTGGCGTAGTATAGAGTACAATACAGTATATACAGTCGTATGAAAAAGTTTGGGCACCCCTCTGAGGCTGCATAATAATTTCCTCTGTTGTCACAGAAAATGATCACAGTGGCATGCCATTCATTTTCTAATAAAAGCTGAGTACTGGGGTATTGTCCAGACAAAGATTTTTAGTGTAGCAATATTACGTTGCATGAAATTAAATCAGATGTGAAAAATAGGCTATGCAAACATTCTGTTGATTTGAATACCTGTAACTACTTAGCACTGATTAATTGGAACACACAATTGGTTTGGTGAGCTCATTAAGCCTTGAACTTCATAGACAAGTGCATCATGAGAAAAGGTATTTAAGGTGGCCAATTGCAAGTTGTTGTTCTCTTTGACTCTCCTCTGAAGAGTGGCAACATGGGGGCCTCAAAACAACTCTCAAATGATCTGAAAACAAAGATCGTTCAACATTATGGTTTAGGGGAAGGCTACAAAAAGCTATCGGAGAGATGTAAGCTGTCAGTGTCCACTGTGAGGAACATAGTGAGGAAATGGAAGACCACAGGCACAGTTCTTGTTAAGGCCAGAAGTGGCAGGCCAAGTCAAATATCGGAGAGGCAAATGCGAAGGATGGTGAGAACGGTCAAAAACAGCCCACAGACCACCTCCAACATCATCTTGCTGCAGATGGTGTCACTGTGCATCATTTAACAATTCAGCGCACTTTGCTCAAGGAGAAGCTGTACGGGAGAGTGATACGGAAGAAGCCTTTTCTGCACACACGCCACAAACAGAGTCGCTTGAGGTATGCAAATGCACATTTGGACAAGCCAGCTTCATTTTGGAATATGGTGCTGTGGACTGATGAAACAAAGATTGAGTAATTTGGTCATAACAAGGGGCGTTATGCATGGCGGCAAAAGAACACAGCGTTCCAAGAAAAACACTTGCTACCCACAGTAAAATTTGGTGGGGGTTCCATCATGCTGTGGGGCTGTGTGGCCAGTGCCGGTACTGGGAATCTTGTTAAAGTTGAGGGTCGCATGGATCCACTCAATATCAGCAGATTCTTGGGAATAATGTTGAAGAATCAGTCACAAATTTGAAGTTACGCCGGGGCTGGATATTTCAACAAGACAACGACCCAAAACACTGCTCAAAATCTACCCGGGCATTTATGCAGAGGAACAAGTACAATGTTCTGGAATGGCCATCCCAGTCCCCAGACCTGAATATCATTGAGAATCTGTGGGATGATTTGAAGCGGGCTGTCCATGCTCGGTAACCATCAAACCTAACTGAACTGGAGATGTTTTGCAAGGAAGAATGGTCCAAAATACCTTAATCCAGAATCCAGACACTCATTAGAGGCTATAGAAAGCGTCTAGAGGCTGTTATTTTAGCAAAAGGAGGCTCTACTAAATATTGATGTGATTTTTCTGTTGGGGTGCCCAAATTTATGCACCTGTCTAATTTAGTTTTGATGCATATTGCACATTTTCTGTTAATCCAATAAACCTCATTTCACTACTGAAATATTACTGTGTCCATCAGTTATTTGATAGATCAAAATGAAATTGCTGATCCAAACACCCAATTATTTATAAATGGAAATCATGGAAATTGTCAGGTGTGCCCAAACTTTTTCATACGACTGTACATATGAGATGGGTGATGCAATATGTACACACAAATTGAGTGACTAAGATACCGTAGAATAGTGTAGAGTGCAGTTTATACATAGAGATGAGTGATGCAGATACGGATACATTATTAAAGTGGCTAGTGTTCTATTCCTGTGGCCTGTGATTCCTAATCAGTGTCTATAGGCAGTAATCTCTGGTATGTTAGTGATGGCTGTTTAGCAGTCTGAAGGCCTTGAGATAGAAGCTGTTTTTCAGTCTCTCGGTCCAAGCTTTGATGCACCTGTACTGACCTCGCCTTCTGGATGATAGCGGGGTGAACAGGCAGTGGTTCGGGTGGTTGATGTCTTTGATGATGTTTTTGGCATTCCTGTGACAACGTGTGCTTTAGGTGTCCAGGAGGGCGGGAAGTTTGCCCCCAGTAATGCATTGGGCAGACCGCTCCACCCTCTGGAGAGCTTTGCGGTTATGGGAGGTGCAGTTGCCGCACCAGGCAGTGATGCAGCCCGACAGGATGCTCTCAATTGTGAATCTGTAGAAGTTAGTGAGGATTTTGAGTGATAAGCCAAATTTCTTTAGCCTCCTTCAGTTTGTCAGTGATGTGTACGCCGAGGAACTTGAAGCTTTCCACCTTCTCCACTGCGGTCCCATAGATATGGACTGGGGGTGCTCCCTCCTGAAGTCCACGATCATCTCCTTAGTTTTGCTGACATTGAGTGAGAGGTTATTTTCATGGCACCACACTCCCAGAGCCCTCCCCTCTTCCCTGTAGGCTGTCTCATCGTTGTTGGTTATCAAGTCTATTACTGTTGTGTCATATGCAAACTTGATGATTGAGTTGGAGGCGTGTTTGGCCACGCAGTCATGGGTGAACAGGGAGTACAGGAGGGGGCTGAGCACACACCCTTGTGGGGCCCCAGTGTTGAGGATCAGCGGGGAGGAGGTGTTGTTTCCTACCTTCACCACCTGGGGGCGACCCGTCAGGAAGTCCAGGATCCAGTTGCACAGGGCAGGGTTCAGACCCAGGGCCTCGAGCTTGATGATGAGCTTGAAGGGAACTATGGTGTTGAATGCTGAGCTATAGTCAATGAACAGCATTCTTACATAGGTATGCCTCTTATCCAGATGGGATAGGGCAGTGTGTAATGTGGTGGCGATTGTATAAGAAGACTGTGGTAAAAAAAGACTGTGGTATAAGAAAACAGTGGTATAGTGTTATAAAAACACAGCGGTATAAAAACAAAAAATATGACACAGATGTCAAACAAAATAGCCAAATGGAAGTTCTCTCAGGCTGAGAGAAACGTGTTCAGACTGTTGCATGCAGTGCATTATCAAATAACCTGGGTATGCGTCACGTGTATTAGTAACCGTACAAAGCAGAAAAAATACAAAGACAAAAAATGACCATGCAAAACACTACGCTTATTTGTCACACTGTATTTATCTATCCACAGAGAGTAAGAGCGAGAGCGAGAGAGAGAGAGCGAGAGCTAAAGTGACCATTCCAGAAATTGCCAATTTTGCAGCTTAACAATACATAGGGGAGGGCAGAGCAAGGAAACCAATCACCTTTACAACAAACAGTTCCAACAGAGAAAGAACACATGGGTGGGGTCCATTCCAATGTACATCCTGGAATTGACTCATGAAGTGGATCATTTAAATTGAATTCAATTAGAATTTCAACAACCATTAAGTTATGGAATTGGAATTAGACTGTTTGAATTGGAATTCAATATTTGCATATTTCTCAGTTAATGGCATGAATGCATTAAGTATAAAAAAATTGACTGCAGGACTTGTATTTCTACATTTGAACAGTGATATGATCAGCCTGAAAGCCTGAGGGAATTGAACTTGAATGTGGAAATGTTGGTGATAATAATGGGAATATAATGTGTGTGTGTCTGTCTCTCTGTGTGTGTGTGTGTGTGTGTGTGTGTGTGTGTGTGTTTCTGTGTGTTTCTCTGTGTGTTTCTCTGTGTGTGTGTGTGTGTGTTTCTCTGTGTGTGTGTTTCTCTCTGTGTGTGTGTGTGTGTTTCTCTCTGTGTGTGTGTGTGTGTGTGTGTGTGTGTGTGTGTGTGTGTGTGTGTGTATATGTCTCTGTGTGTGTGTGTGCGTCTCTGTGTGTGTGTCTCTCTCTCTCTCTCTGTGTGTGTGTGTGTGTGTGTGTGTGTATGTGTGTGTGTGTTTCTGTGTCTCTGTGTGTGTTTCTGTGTCTCTGTGTGTGTATGTCTCTGTGTGTGTGTGTGTGTGTGTGTGTGTGTGTGTGTGTGTCTGTGTGTCTCTGAGTGTGCGTGCGTGCGTCTCTGTGTCTCTGGGCGTGCGTGCGTCTCTGTGTCTCTGGGCGTGCGTGCGTCTCTGTGTCTCTGGGCGTGCGTGCGTCTCTGTGTCTCTGGGCGTGCGTGCGTCTCTGTGTCTCTGGGCGTGCGCACACACAGAGAGACAGACGCACGCACGCATGCCCAGAGACACAGACGCGCATGCCCAGAGACAAGGGAACAAGCCAGACAAATATTTTAATGGTAAGATTAGGTTTTCAATTTGTAATTTGTCCACTGTCCAATCTTTTCGTAATGTTTATGTCAGAGAAAAAGAATATGGCAATCTTGTAGCAATGTTGAGGCAACATTGTAATAGTATTAAGTGGATGCTAGTTAATTTTTTCCCTTGTGTCTCACTGTTAAGCCACTCCCATTCCTCAATCTCTTTTCACTTTGTTTCTTGCTTTCCAAACCCTCTTTACTCCCACCTCTCTTTTTTAAGCTCTATACTGTATGTCTGCTTTTTCACTGTGTTCTGTTTGTGCCACCAACATATTGCCCTCAGGCCAAGCTTTACCCCCACCCCTTAGATCCCTCCACACACACCAACACACTTCCCTCCTCCCCCCACACACACAACCCAACTGCCTTTGTGTGCTTGTTTCAAAGAGATAAGTGCAGCATGAGTGAGTGAGGGAGCATTAGCTAGCGGATTTATCTGTGTGCCAGAGCCCCAATTATTCCAATATCTCCATTAAGCATTCAGAAACTGAGAGGAGGTTTGTGTCAAACAGGAAATGCAGTGAAAGGCAAGGGAGACGTGATCCTTCACCCCCCGCAGTGAACTAGCTCACACATTTCAGTAAGGAGGTAGTAGAAAACTGAAATGAAAAAGCAGATATACATTTAAATTATGAAAAACAGTATATTCTCAATCTCAGATTGTGACAATTACAATGAGGGAGAAAATGAATAGAAAGGGAGGGAGAGAGAGAGTGAAAGAGAGAGAGATGAGAAAAATAAACCACCAGGTAACTGCCAAAATAAAGGAAACACTTGAGTACACTGAACAAAAATCTAATTGCAACATGTAAAGTGTTGGTCCCATGTATATTGAACTGATATAAAATATGTGTTCCATATGCACAAAAAACGTATTTCTCTCAAATTCTATATATATATATTTTTATTTATTCTCTTTTTCTCCCCAATTTTCAATCTTGTCTCATCGCTGCAACTCCCCAACGGGCTCAGGAGAGGCGAAGGTGGAGTCATGCATCCTCCGAAACATGACCCGCCTAACCGCGCTCCTTAACACCTGCCAGCTTAACCTGGAAGCCAGCAGCACCTGCCACAAGGAGTCGCTAGAGCGTGATGAGCCAAGTAAAGCCCCACCAGCCAAACCCTCCTCTAACACGGACGATGCTGGGCCAATTGTGCGCAGGCCGGTTGTGGCACAGCATGGGATATGAACCCAGGTCAATAGCAACGCCTTAGACCGCTGCGCCACTTGGGAGGCCCCCTTCTCTCTAATTTGGAAAGTATATTGAAAGCAGGTGTTTCCACACAGATGTGATTCCTGAGTTAATTAAGCAATTAACATCCCATCATGCTTAGGGCCATGTATAAAAATGCAGATTTGCCCATTATTTTGGTCTCAAAGGAGAATATGGGGTTTGAAGTGTGTGTTTGTGTGTGTCTCAGTCACCAGATCTCAACCCAATTGAACACTTATGGGAGATTCTGGAGCGGCACCTGCATCAGATAGCATTTTTCACCACCATCAACACCAAATTATGGAATTTCTTGTGGAAGAATGGTGTCGCATCCCTCCAAAAGAGTTCCAGACACTTGTAGAATCTGTAAAGGAGCATTGAAGCTGTTCGGGCGGCTCGTAGTGGCACAACGCCCTTATTAAGACACTTTATGTTGATGTTCCCTTTATTTTGTCAGTTACCTGTATGTCTCTACATTAAATGTATACAGAGAGAGGGGAAAATAATGAGTTGAGGTGATAGTTGACTACGAGTATCAATAGGAGTATAAAAAAGTTGTGTGTTTTCTTTTGCATTGTTGGGAAGTAAGAATTTCACTGTTAGTCGACACCTGTTGTTTAGGACCACGCTACGGTCATCCACAGATGGGAACATCACAGCACACACACAGTTTTGTATTGCTATCCTTGTGGGGACCAAAGAATTGATTACCATCCTAAATCCTATTTTCCCTCTTGCATAATAAGTCTTGCATAGTTCGTTTTGTTTCGGTATGTTGTATTGAAAATGGCTAAGATTGCGTTGATTAGATCAAATTTCCCTGAGTAAAAGTAAACGTTGATATTGTTAATGAACTAAAATGGGGAAAACTCTAGAAAGTTGAGTGAAGTTCAATCTCGTGCCTCTCTGCGCGGGCTGATATTTATTCTGTGCAGCAGACACGGGAACATTGCCCACAATGACAGTGAAACAAAAACACGAGTGTGCACACACACACACACACTGACACACACAGCTTCCCTTCATCAGTCATCTTGTCTCAGTACTCAGTGATGTCCCTCCCGTAGAATGCCTCCTCTGTCCTTCCCATCTGTGAGACTATACACTCTCTGTAGTGTCTAGCACCCTCTCCCTCCATGTCCTCTACCACCCTACTGTCCCAGTCACATCCCGTACCTTATCCACATGACTCTCACTTCACTTTGAAACATCACTTTACTCCAATAGAAAACTTTACTACCTCAACTGAGCTTACTACAGAAATTCCCCCTCTAGTATCACCCTTCCAATCCGTACCTTGGTGATCTTGGGGTGGGCACAGCGGCTGTTGCCGGTTGTGGCGTGCATCCAGCTACTCTCCAGCGGGGCACACTCTTGCCTTAGAGAACACTTCTTCTCCTGGACACACCAGCCACACTCAAACCTGGGGTCAGCCTTCAGACACATGCCACAGCTGTCCCTCAAAGCAGGGCACTTGTACAGGTGGGCTGGAGGGAAGAAGGAAGGGGAGAAAGAGGGAGGAGGGATGAGGGAGAGAGGAAGGTGGGGTTGGAGAGGGAGAATGGGAGAGAGAGTGTTTTGTTAACATGCTGAAAGCGTAAAATGACAAATCCAACCCTTTTCACACACAAGTCACAAGAGATAAACAAGTCTATTTAGACTTGAAAAGTATATGCACAGCGTAAAAACATTAGGAACACCTGCTCTTTTTACGACAGACTGACCAGATGAATCCAGGTGAAAGCTATGATTCCTTATTGATGTCACCTGTTAAATTCAATTCAACCAGTGTAGATGAAGGGGAGAAAACAGGTTAAAGAATGATTTTTAAGTCTTGAGACAAGTGAGACATGGATTGTGAATCTGTGCCATTGAGGGAGAATTGGCAAGACAAAATATTTAAGTGCCTTTGAACGGTGTATGGTAGTAGGGGGCCATGCACACCGGTTTGAGTCAAGAACTGCAACGCTGCTGGGTTTTTTACGCTTGTGTGTATAAAGAATGGTTTACCACCCAAAGGACATCCAACTATGGGAAGCATTGTAGTAAACATGGGCCAGCATCTCTGTGGAACGCTTTCGACACCTTGTAGAGTCCATGTCCCGACGAATTGAGTCCGTTATGACGGCCAAAGGGCGTGCAAATCGATGTTTTGCATTCATCCATGTCTTATGTATGCTTATATGATACCAACGGTCGAAGCCTGAACAAGTAAAAAAATTATTTATATATGTTTGTTTTTTTCTGGGGAGGTTCTAGACAATTCAGTGCTTCCAACTTTGAGGCAACAGTTTGGGGAAGGCCCTTTCCTGTTTCAGCATGACAATGCCAATGTACACAAAGCAAGGTCACTTTCGGTCATGAAGTGTATGTCTCACATTTCACCTCTAAAGGCGTCGCCAACAACACAATACACAATCAAGGTACGTCTAAATGTTTTTTTTTCACACAACCAACTATTGGTCTTGGAACCACAACTGGTCATGGAATCACAACGACCAACAGAAAGAACTAGAAAGGAGAAAAAGATGATGCAGACAAAACATTATTACTCACAACAGTTACACTCCTCACCAAACAAAACCTGCTGAATTTTCTAGATGCACTAAAGCGAGACGCTACTTCAAATGGCCGCAATAATTTGACAGAGGGAAGGTTTTCACCCCCTCATATCCCATTGGTCACGATTTAACTTGAAAGCAACCCTAGGCCAATTAAATGATACTAAATGAGTGATTTAATTACATTTACATATCAGGGGTAAAGCGAGGGAGCACCGATAGATGGTTATCTTAGGTAAAACGAGGATAAGAGAAGTGTGAGAGAGAGACCAAGGACTAGACCAGTCCTGTTGCTGCTTGGCTGGAGAAAAACCCTGCCCCCATACCAATCTCCCTCCCTCCCAGTCTAACACTGCCCAACTCACCCGCTCCTCACCACCCTCACCCATCCTCCATATTGAGATGCATTGTACTCACTACTCAGACAATTACTTGAGCTAAAAGTCTATTTCTCATTGTGGTACATATTGTCTGGATCTGCATTGTGATGGGTTTTGGCTGAGAGGCTTTAGCGAACATTTCCCTAAATGTGATGTTATCTTCTATCTGGAATCGCAGCAGGAGCCCCTGCTTTACAACCCCCCGCTGCCATGGCGACGACAACATCAAAACGCTGGCCGTTATTAAGAGTACACAATTTCACAAGTAATTATCTGTGGAAGACTTATCGTCGTTGCTTTTTTTAGTTTTGTTTTCTACTCCATAGATGATGTGTGTTTAATCACTATGATGTGTGTTTAAACACACACACACAGTGCATTCGGAAAGTATTCAGACCTCTAACCTTTTTCCACATTTTGTTACGTTACAGTCTTATTCAAAAATGGATTTAAAAAAAATAATCCTCATCAATCTACACACAACACCCCGTAATGACAAAGGGAAAACAGATTTTTAGAATGTTTTGCAAATGTATTAAAAACAAAAATACCTTATTTACATAGGTCTTCAGACCCTTTACTAAGAAACTCAGGTATATCCTGTTCCCATTGATCATCCTTGAGATATTGCTACAACTTGACTGGAGTCCAGCTGTTTGGACATGATTTGGAAAGGCACACACCTGTCTATATAAGGTCCCACAGTTGACAGTGCATGTCAGAGCAAAAATGAAAATCGACCATGAGAAACAAGATTCTCTGGTCTGATGAAACCAAGATTGAACTCTTTGGCCTGAATGCCAAGCGTCACGTCTGGAGGAAACCTGCCACCATCCAGCATCATGCTGTTGGGATGTATTTCAGCGGCAGGGACTGGGAGACTAGTCAGGATCGAGGGAAAGATGAAAGGAGCAAATTCCAGAGAGATCAATGATTAAAACCTGCTCCAGAGAGCTCAGGACCTCAGACTGGGGGCGAAGGTTCAACTTCGAACAGGACAACAACCCTAAGCACACAGCCAAGACAACGCAGGGGTGACTTCGGGACAAGTCTTTGAATGTCCTTGAGTGGCCCAGCCATAGCCCGGACTTGAACCCGATCAAACATCTCTGGAGAGACCTGAACAAATAGCTGTGCAGCAACGCTCCCAAAGGTTGAGAGGATCTGCAGAGAAGAATTGGAGAAATTGTTTTTGCTTTGTCATTATGGGGTATTGTGTGTAGACTGATGAGAGGAAAAAAAACAATTTAATCCATTTTAGAATAAGGCTGTAACATAACAAAATGTGGAAAAAGTCAAGTGGTCTGAATACTTTCCGAATCCACTGTAAAGGCGCGCGCACGCACGCACCCACGCACACACACACAAACTACTTGCTGCCCCTGTAATTGACTTTAAAAAAGTGAAGACGTCACAAGACTGTGAAGTGTCTGTGTGTGTCTGCGTAACATGTGTGCATTCTTTCTCAATCCCACACAAGGGCTGTATGGCATTGTAGTTTCACACATATTTTACACATGCAACATACCCTTGCCATCCACACAGTTGTATTTTAGCATGGCAGAAACTTAACAAGCTATTTGAGAAAGTATATTTGAACGATATAGCCTGTCAAAGCCAGAATATCACTTCCAGACTTGGCTTTCCCTAGCCCTTTTTGGTCACACTATAAATGATTTAACGTGCAGTGGTAGCTTACATAAAACCCAATCTCTATTCCACTGCCCTCTCTGTGGCCATTTACTCATGTGGCTTGGTTAAGTGAAGCTCCCACGACGCATCAGGCAAGTGGTGACAATAATTGATAGAGCATTTTTCTGGCATACCACAAGACTCTGTTAACCCTCTGAGCTAAAGCCCAGGCATTATCTTGGGGATTTCACGCAAGGCTACTCATCATATGAGTGTGGTTCACAAAACCGTTTGCTATATAACAAGACAGTGCTTACCTTGGATGTTGTAGGGGTTGTCGATGACAAAGTTTCCGTTCCACACCACCGACAGGTCCACGGGCAGGTCGCTGATGTCATTACCCTCGTAGTTATACTGTAACCATAGAAACACAGCAACAATAAGTTAAACTATAATGTTGTTATGTTATAATGTTATTAAAATGCCCCTGATGTTCAACTGAAGGACAACCCATTGTTGTTGTTGTTGTTAGTCACTACATATTCGTCGCCAAACCCACTGGCTCCAGGTCATCTATAAGTCTTTACTAGGTAAATCCCTGCCTTATCTCAGCTCGCTGGTCACCATAGCAACACCTACCTGTAGTATGCGCTCCAGCAGGTATATTTCACTGGCCACCCCCAAAGCCAACACCTCCTTTGGCCGCCATTCCTTCCAGTTCTCTTCAGCCAATGACTGGAACGAATTGCAAATCCTTGAAGCTAGAGGTTCCTATCTCCCTCACTAACTTTAAGCATCAGTTGTCAAAGCTGCTTATCGATCACTGCACCTGTATATAGCCCTTCTGTAAATACCCCACCCTACTACCTCATATTTTTAATTCCACTCATTTTGCACTCCAGTATCTCTATTTGCACATCATCATTTGCACATCTACCATTCCAGTGTTAATGCTAATCTGTAATTTATTTAGCCACTATGGCCTATTTATTGTCCTACCTTCCTAACCTTACTGAATTCTGCACTACATTTGCACACTGTATATAGATTTTCTATTGTGTTATTGACTGTACGTTTGTTTTATTCTCATGTGTAACTGTGTGTTGTTTTTGTCGCACTGCTTTGCTTTGCCTTGGCCAGGTCGCAGTTGTAAATGAGAACTTGTTCTCAACTTTCCTACCTGTTTAAATAAAGGTGAAATAAAATAAATAAATAAAAGTTTATGGGGTGTATTTTTATCATGTACCCTTGCCTGAAAACACATTTCCATTTGGGGACAATAAAGTTTGAACTTTACCGTGTTGCCTTCATTTCTGTTTGGATTATTAGTTTTTCTGTTGTCTGAAAAGTATATGAATAAAAACGTTTTATACAGTAAGTACACCTGCTCTAAGACACTTTGTGAATACAGGCCCTGGGCAACAGAAAAAGGCATGTAAGCATCTACAACCCCTGGAAAGTTCTATTTTTTAACATATTTGGACAGATGGATATGTAATCTTCACTTCAACACTATTGACAGATAAAGGTTAGCCAATTTAGAATAAATAAATATATAAAAAAACATTGAAAATGTTATGCAATTAAAATAAAATGTAACCCCTCCCAGACTGTAACCCCTCCCAGACTCATGGGCATCAATATTCTTTCTTCTGAGGGCCTCGGGTAGGTCTTTTGATCTTTGAATTATGTAATACCACACACCCATATGGTTAAGACCAAACCTGACCAATTGTCTTATCTTTATGGAAGGCTGGACCCTCCTAAGTTTCTCTCTAATGTTTTCTAATCATTTGCACTTGTTTTGGTACACCTAATTCTAATTTTAGCAATTTTATGTGATGTTAAAGGTAGGGGTGTACTAACTTGTGTGTGTGATTTGTTAAATTGGGTAAACTTTATCTGTCAATAGTGTTGAAGTGAAGATTTCATGTCTATCTGTCCAAATATGTAAAAAAAAAAAAAAAAAAAAAAAAAAAAAAGAACTTTCCAGGAGGTGTACTTACTTTTTCACATGACAGTAACTACGGCATATGACCACAATACAACATATTGGATCCATCTATATGCAACTATGGGCAGAATTATACAGTGGTGCTCGGTTTACTAATTTTGACACTGTGGTCCGGTCACTTCACATAATATGCCATTGGAATCCGTACAAAAGTAGAGAGACACAGCAATGTGCATACAGCAGATAAGGATGCAAGCACACAGTAATGTCACGGTACATGATTGGTTGGTTCATTCATTCGCCACATTGTGATTGGACGATTTTATTTCTGTCTACACACTAAGATGTAATTAATTTTCACAGACATACTTAAAAAAAAAAAAAAAAAAAAGTTATACTTTTGGACTGAACTTGAATGACTTCTTGAACATTTCCAGGCATATTTTTGTGAGAAATATTACTTATTTAGAAGGCATTATATATTTATTGGACAACTTTACTCAGGGTGAATGCAATGCTCACCATTGAAAATGAATGCAATTTTAATTCAACTTTTCAGTGGTAAAGTATGTTAGCTTCTATATGGACTCCAGTACTGTAGCAGAGTTTTGACACCCTGGTTAAGACAAGTAAAAGAAAAGGGTAGTATAATGGGAGGGTTTTTGTGTGTGAGTGAGTAGGAGAGAAAGAGGGGGAGAGAGAGAAAGGGGAGAGAGTGGGGAGAGAGCGAGAGAGAGAGACCGAGGACTATACTAGTTCTGTTGCTGCTTGGCTGGAAAAGCCTGCCCCCATACCAGTCGTCCCCTCCCTCACAGTCTAACACTGCCCAACTCACCCGAGAGAAAACATACGGATACAGTGAGAAAGGAGGAGTAAGAGAAGAGAAGAGAATGTCGGGAAACAACACCTAGCCATGCCAAGGCACTGTCAGCTTCACAGGATGGAGTTGGAGAAAGAGCTAAAAGGGTAAGGAGATGGAGTGAGTGTGTGAGAGATAAGAGGAATGTAGATGAGACAGTTCCCATCATCCTCCCAAACAACCAATCGGAATATGGCATGTCCCTGTGTGGGGACATGCCATATTGGCGCCGCCCTGAATTGGCGCCGCCCTGAGTGGTCGCCTGTTAAGCAGCTCCCGTTGTTCGTGCATTAATTGTTGTTTTAGTTCGTTTTCTTTCGTCTATTTTCGTCTATTTTCTTTAGTTTTATTTTTTATTTTGCTACAGTCGAACTATAACAGTTCAGGATTATGGATTTTATGGATTTTATCGCAGCTGAACGTCGACAGGAGTCGTCAACTGTTATTGTTTACAACCGAGCCCAGCTCCTGGATTTAGCCCACGCAGCGCTGCTGCTCCCCAGGGAAAAGTTTGATATTCCGGACGAGTTGAAAAGACGACGCCGTGGATGCAGGGCGGGATTGAAATGTAAGGCAAAGCGGAGGAGGTTCAAGTACAAGCCGGCTATACCATCTATTATTATGGGCAATGTTAGGTGTCTACATAACAAGATGGATGAGTTGGCGGGACTTGTTCGTGGACAAAGGATTTATCGTGAAACGAGCCTAATGTGTTTTACTGAGACTTGGCTGAATGATAACATCCCCATACAGAACGTCACTATCGACGGTTTCCAGACCATCACAGCGGACAGGGATCGCGTCTCTTCCGGTAAGAGTAAGGGTGGTGGGCTGGCTTTATTAGTTAACAACAGATGGTGTCATCCGAACCATATTACTCTTAAGGAAGAGTTTTGTAGCCCGGACATTGAACTGCTAGCCGTTAGCCTGAGACCCTACTATTTGCCGAGGGAATTCACGGCGGCCATTGCTGTTATTGTTTACATCCCGCCCTCCGCGGACGCAAACGCAGCGTGTGACGTCATCCACTCTGTTATCGCGAGGTTACAGACAGCGCATCCCAGTGCTTTCTTTGCCATTTCGGGGGATTTTAACCATGCATCTCTCTCTTTAACGCTGCCCACGTTCAAACAGTTCGTGAAGTGCCCAACCAGGAATAATAAAACTCTGGACTTGTTATATGCTAATGCGAAGGATGCATACAACTCCACTGCACTCCCTCCCCTCGGTAGATCGGATCACAACCTTGTCCACCTCACCCCACTCTACAGGCCTATGGTCCAACAGCAGCCTGCAACCACCAGGACTATTAGGAGATGGTCCCCGGAGGCGAATGAGGCCCTACAGGACTGCTTTGAAACAACAGACTGGGATGTGCTCTGTGAGGCTCATGGGGAGGACATCGATGGACTCACTGACTGCATAACAGACTATATTAATTTTTGTGTAGACAACACTGTACCCACCAGGAAGGTACGCTGTTTCCCAAACAATAAACCCTGGGTCACCAGCGACCTGAAGGCCCTGCTGAATGAGAAGAAGAGGGCCTTCAAGGAGAAGGACAAGGACAAATTGAAATGCGTCCAGAGGGAGCTGAAGTTGCGGATTGCTGAGGGGAAGAGAGTGTATAAGGAGAAGATGGAGGACAAGCTGAGGCAGAGCCAGGTGAGAGAGGTGTGGAAGGGTATGAGAAATATCACTGGCTTCAAAAAGTCAAACAGTGGGCAGACGGAGGGGACCCAGGACAGAGCCAATGAGCTGAACCTATTTTTTAACAGGTTCGATACTGGCCCTGTCCACCTCCCCTCCAGCTCCCCAGACCACACACCCTCACGGCTATCCCACCCCCACTTTGCTCACAGCACCTCTGCTGAGACAATCAGTGACCCCACCTCCGCCCCTGCCCCCCCTGGACTGATCCTCAACACCCCCCTTCCCCCCACCTCCCCACCTGGGCTGGCTTTCACCACCAACCAAGTGAAGAGAGAGCTGGAGAGACTACACCAGTGGAAAGCGGCGGGCCCTGATGGCATCAGCCCAAGGGTGCTGAGGGTCTGTGCTGACCAACTGTGTGGAATACTCCAGCGTCTTTTCAACCTTAGCCTGAGTCTAGAAAGGGTCCCTGTGCTGTGGAAAACATCCTGCCTCGTCCCAGTGCCCAAGAAGGCACACCCCACTGTCCTGAATGACTTCAGACCTGTAGCGCTAACATCCCACATCATGAAGACCCTGGAAAGGTTAGCCCTCGCTCACCTCAGACCCCTGGTGTGTTCATCAATGGACCCCCTGCAGTTTGCATACCAGCGCAACATCGGGGTGGATGATGCAATCATCTACCTTCTGCAGAGGGCCTACTCTCACCTGGACAACGCAGGTTGCACTGTGAGGGTCATGTTTTTTGACTTCTCCAGTGCCTTCAATACCATTCAGCCCCTGCTACTGGGTGAGAAGATGAGGAGGATGAAAGTGGAAGCACCCTTAGTCTCCTGGGTCACGGACTACCTGACCGGTAGGCCACAATTTGTGCGACTACAGAGCTGTGTGTCAGAACGGGCAGTTAGCAACACAGGGGCCCCCCAGGGTACGGTCCTGTCCCCCTTCCTGTTCACCCTCTACACCTCAGACTTTAGATATAACTCTGAGACATGCCACCTACAGAAGTTCTCGGGTGCATCAGGGGTGGGCAGGAGGAGGAGTACAGGAGCACAATCAGTGACTTTGTGTTGTGGTGTGAGCAGAACCACCTTCAGCTTAACATCAGCAAAACTAAGGAGATGGTGGTGGACTTCAGGAGAACCAAGGCACAACTGACTGCAGTCCCTATAAAGGGGATGGATGTGGATATGGTTGAGTCATACAAGTTCCTGGGTGTCCATATGGACAACAGACTGGAATGGGCTGGTAACACCGGGGCCCTGTACAAAAAGGGCCAGATCCGACTCTACTTTCTGAGGAGGCTCAGGTCCTTCAACGTGTGCAGTAAACTACTGCATACCTTCTACCAGTCTGTGGTGGCCAGTGCCATCTTTTTTGCAGTGGTGTGCTGGGGAGCAAACATCAAAGCCGGTGATGCTTCTCGGGTAAATAAGCTGATCAGGAAGGCTAGCTCTGTCCTGGGGATGAGCCTTGACACTCTAGAGGAGGTGGCGGAGAGACGGATCCTGGCCAAACTGCTGGCCCTCATGGACAACGTCACCCACCCTCTGCACGCTATGGTTATGACGCAGAGGAGCACTTTCAGTCACAGACTGATCCCACCACGGTGTGCCAGAGAGCGCTACAGGAGGTCCTTCCTGCCGGCGGCTATGAGACTATATAATGCCTCACCGGGGTGCCGTGCCGTCGGCAACATAGATCTGGAACTGTTGGGGTGCTAGGACCTAGTTTAACAATTATGCATCCATCCGTGAGTAACTCTGGTCCATCAGCACTCATCCACTCAGGACCTATTTATTCATACAGGTCTGTATATACATACTCATGTACAGTTGTTATATTATATCACATGCAATATTGTAAGTAATTATTGGACGTAGGCATTCACTCAGGAATGCATATTATTAGTATCCTGCCAGTTGCACCTTTTCTCATTGCTTTTAGTATATCGAATGTGCAATAAGTGCAGTTGTCTGTAATTAAACCCTGTGCACTAAGGACTGTATTTTAAGGGAATTATTACTATTATTACCCCAAATGATATCATACACACATTTAGCTATTAAAGTATCTCTTCCTGTCATTTACCTGTACAGTTTGTGTAAACATGCAAGTATTCACTTATCTGTAAATATAACTGTATACCTAACTGTACAGCTAATTTAACCATGCAAAATTTTCACTTACCTGTTCATTTACCCAGTCTGTCTATTAAGTAAACTATTATTACCCTCGCTCATATCATACGCATTTTTAGCTACTGAAGTATTTCTCTGCCATCGACCTGTATAGTATAGTTAACCATCCAACATCCACCAATGTATAGTGTACATATTCAGCCAACCACTCATACTATGCAATGTCCTTTTGTATCTATCTACATACACAGTTTTAGCTGCCAAATCACTAGGGTGATTCAGGTTTGTGTCCCCACACAGGGACCTACTGTGGAGATGGGATGTAGAGGTCTGTTGTAGTGAAGACACGCACAGAACATAGACCTCCCTGATATGAATATTTATTCACAGAGGGGTGGGGTGGTGTAGTGTGTGTGTGCTCCCAATTCAACCTGACAGAGCTTGAGAGGATCTGCAGAGAAGAATGGGAGAAACTCCCCAAATACAGGTGTACCAAGCTTGTAGTGTCATACCCAAGAAGACTCAAGGCTGTAATCGCTTGCAAAGGTGCTTCAACAAAGTACCGAGTAAAGGGTCTGCTTGTGTGTATGTGTGCAAAGGAGAAGAGAGGGGGGCCGAAAGGTTAGGTCTTATAGGCACAATTCCCTCACACCTATTGATTATAGTTTGATAGAGAGGTTGCCTAGTACAACAAAAAGTACAAGAGTGTACTGTATGACAGAGTCATTGACCGTTTCTTCAACATGAAAGAGGAGGATGGCATTGGTGTTTCTCTACAACTAGGGTGAGTCAACATGTTTTTTCTACTTGCGCGCGGACACACACACACACACACACACACACACACACACACACACACACACACACACACACACACACACACACACACACACACACACACACACACACACACACACACACACACACACACACACACACACACAAATCAGAACCATGGACAGAAAAAGATAGTGTGAGAGAGAGATAGAGGGAGGGAGCAGAGAGGGAGAGCTCCTCTTTCCACTCCTTTTGCTCTGACATTAGAGATAGAAGGAAGACGCAGGAAGAAAAGGGAAAGTAAGAGATACAGTAGTAGCCTAGAAACAGAGCAGTAGTAGCCTAGAAACAGAGCAGTAGTAGCCTAGAAACAGAAACACAACAGTAGTAGCCTAGAAACAGAACAGTAGTAGCCTAAAAACAGAAACACAACAGTAGTAGCCTAGAAACAAAACAGTAGTAGCCTAAAAACAGAAACACAACAGTAGTAGCCTAAAAACAGAAACACAACAGTAGTAGCCTAGAAACAAAACAGTAGTAGCCTAGATACAGAAACAGAACAGTAGTAGCCTAGATCCAGAAACAGAACAGTAGTAGCCTAGATCCAGAAACAGAACAGTAGTAGCCGAGATCCAGAAACAGAACAGTAGTAGCCGAGATCCAGAAACTGAAGAGTAGTAGCCTAGATCCAGAAACCGAAGAGTAGTAGCCTAGATCCAGAAACAGAACAGTAGTAGCCTAGATCCAGAAACAGAAGAGTAGCAGCCTAGATCCAGAAACAGAAGAGTAGCAGCCTAGATCCAGAAACAGAAGAGTAGCAGCCTAGATCCAGAAACAGTAGTAGCCTAGATACAGAAACAGAACAGTA
Organism: Thymallus thymallus; assembly: GCA_023634145.1. NCBI lineage: Eukaryota > Metazoa > Chordata > Actinopteri > Salmoniformes > Salmonidae > Thymallus > Thymallus thymallus. Next base: position 12,763,790 of record CM042410.1, on the reverse strand, counting down.
GTAGCCTAGAAACAAAACAGTAGTAGCCTAGAAACAGAAACTGAACATCTCCTACTGACAAAACACACCAGCTGGGGTTCTTGGAGAAAATAGTGGAAACCAGGAGTGAGGGGGGGGGGGGGGGGGGGGGGGTAAGAGAGAGATTGTTTTGCCTAGTTAAATAAAGGTTAAATACACAAATGTTAAAGACAGGAGGGAGGGAAGGAAGCAAGGAGGGTGGAGACAGCACAGCGAATGGGTCACATGCAGATCCAGATAATTAGTCATGTTGAAGGGGTACCAGAGCTAATGTCAGGGTTGGGGTCAATTCCATTTGAATTCCATTCAATTCAGAAAGTAAATCATATTCCAATTCCACATTTCCCTCATTGAAAAACATTGGAATTTCAGTGCACTTCCTGAATTGACTGGAATTTAAATGGAATTGATCCCAAACCTGGTGAAAGTCTTAAAATATCAACATACCAAGGGCTAGCCTATACCTGTGTGCAGTGCTCAGATATACTCTTCTCTACACCAACCAGGTGGCATTGACAGGTAAGTAGTCACCAGACTGTGTCAGAAGATGTTCGCACAATGCTTTTTTCCAGGGGAGGACTGAGACCAGAAATCGGCGCAGGCATTTCTAAAACACCAGCCCATTTTTTTGACCACCCGAATGAGACATGAGCTTCCCTAAATGCAACAAAAGTCAAACTTTTGAGGTTCTCGAATTGAACCATTCTCCTAATTGTTTAAAATGCAATTTTGTACTGATAGTGGTAAATACAAAAAATCGTATTTCACATGAAACGAACACCCCCAACTCTCTGTCTGTCTGCCTACTCCACCTGTCTGCCTCGCTCTCTGTCTGTCTTGAGCTTTCGCTAGCAAATGTGCAATATTGTATCGACTGGGTTCAGACCGCTAGCGAACTTGAACCATTGTTTTAACTGGGCCCTCACCGTTTCCCACGCAGATGAGCTCGGGACACACACAGCTGTATCTGCGTGTGTATCTTCTCTTTCCATTAATCCAATGGCTGGTGCACAGTTTGGATGGTGGGATTTATGTTGGAGTGGACGACTGTGCACAGGTAATTTCTTCGACATTCAGATGAAATAATCAATGACCGGTTGTGCGCAGGCTACATTAAGAAGGTAATACATGTTTACCGTTAAAATACATGTATTTACTATTAGGTCCATGAAGAAAAATACCCCCCGAATGCCACAGTATAATTCCTACTCCGCCCACAACATTTTATTCCCTGTGTTCACTGTTGAAATTAGACAACATGTATCCTTTAAACTTAGTTTAATAAACTCGTTGCTACCTTGTCAACTTTTTGAACCACAATGACTGGAAATCTAAAATAGCTGCATACTGACCACGTGTGATGGTCTGGGTTTGCATACCTCATTTAAAGAGTGTGTGTGTCAGTGTGTGCGCTAGAAAAATCCTTTAAAGCAGGGTATAAGGCAAGGCTACTCATCACGCGTGTATGGTTCACCAAAGCACCCAGTTGAGAAAGCAGATTAGACCAAACACATAGATGGATGAAAGATTGAGGTAATTGATAAACAACGTAATGAAAAAACAATGATAATGCCGTTGACAAAGTGATTAAACTTTTACACACAGATATAATAAATAATAATATAGGCTAACTGACATTCAGAGACTGTTGCATAGACCTTCATAAACACACAAAGAAAAACGTGTGCACGCACACACTACCAAACACACACACACATACATAGACCACAACCCCCCCTCCCCCACCCACACACACACCCACCCACAACCAGAGTACAGATATGAAGGCCTAATCAAGTGGTAATATGCCCTAGGATTAGTGTGGGGTCAGGCAGTATGGAATTAGTCCCGGCTCATAACATGACTGTCTGGGCTAATCTGGCTAGCGTAACAGGATTGGAACAGGGCCGGTTAGGAGCTTATCGTATCGCCACCACATGTATTATTGATAAAAATACACAGAGGAACGGAAAAACTGCTGGCTCGAGGACATTTAGGAAAACTGCTGCCATAAGTCCAACCCACGCACACACTTGTCTGTATAGGCCTAGGTTGGGAGGGAGGGCCAGAAGTAGGAAGAGAAGAGGAATAAAGAGAGAGGGGGACAGAGACAGATACAGAGGGAGAGAGACAGAGGGAGGGGGACAGAGGTGGAGAAGCTGCCATATGTTGATAGCCAGCCAGCAATTAATTCTGACTAAGAACGGTGCACCGCATTTGTTGTTCCAGGCAAGATGGCCTCCAGGTCCAGTTGCAATAGCTGATTGGTGGGATTCTCCACTGTCTGGAAGACCTGACTCCGCCCACTCGTCAGTAGCTGCAGCTGGCTCACCCTTATTTAAGCCTCAGTTGTTTGAGCTGTTCTCTTTCTGGCTGTTTTGCTGCTGTGCTGCTTGTGTGTGAGATCTTTGAGAATTAGTGTTTAGATATTTGGAGTGTTGTTTGAGCTGTTAAATGTGATTGAGTAGTGTATTAGAATTTGTTTGTTAAGAGAGAGAGCATTGGTTTTGTGTCATTTGTAACATAATTTGGACTAACTACCTTTTTCATTTGTGCTAGGCAAGAGGCCCATGGGCGTTCACCACCCGTAGAGTTTGCTTGTCTATATACACTAGGTAAGACCTGGGCGGACCACCCTCTGTATTTTGGTTAGAGCACCCGCATTATGGTGCTAGTTTAGGTAAGATGTGTTGACAGTTAAGGCAGGTTAAAGGTTTGGTTCTTTGCTTTGGTCCCGTCCAGCCCCATTTCCCTCACTTCCCGTTTTTGGATAAATAAAATCCATTGTTTTAACGGTATTGTGGCCTCTGTCACCCTTACTTGCACCCACGACCCCATACTTTCTCCCCATTCCACTGAGTTTACGTGTAGCAGGGTGTTCCCTCCTTAGGGAGGTGTGCGTAACAGTACTTATGTATTGTGTGTAGTTTTTATGTGGTGTGTACCACCACACATGCACACTGTTTTTTTGTATTGCCAAAAACAATGTATACAATACTGACGACAGATCAGATCCTAGAAAGATATAGCAACCTACTATATATGGCTGCAAATATTGAGGCATATTCTAATGCTTGCCCAATAATAATGCATTAGATCCCAAATATGTATTGCACACATGTGAAAAATAGAGGCAAAAATTACAGTAGTCTACAATTGGCAAAATAAAACTAAATTAATATAACATTAAATGTATTTCAATATGATATAGGACTATAGCCTTTACTGTAATTATATTTTAATACAGTCATCTCGGTTTTCATTTAAAGCATATTTTTACGCCTATCCTTCACTTTGTATCAATTGCAAAGACGTAGTCAACTTTGTTCTAAAGTTATCAGTGGTTTCTGTCATCTTGATTCTCTGTTTAGCGGAGAGTGATGCAGAACCCACCCTTCTCTTCCTCCCCTACGCTGACTTTACATCCCTTTCTCGTCTCCGGGGAATGTTCAGCAATATTGACCGTATTTACACAAATGCAAAAGGGCTGGAACACTGAACTGTGTCAATGTTTAGTGGCTTAACCATCCTCAAAGTATTGTTAAAAATTAAAGTCAGAACAATGACCAACAAACTTAACATATAAACACCAACAGCCAATACTATACGAGTCAACTATAGATATATCATCCTTTAGGGCTCCCAAGTGGCGCAGTGGTCTAAGACGGTGTAGGCCATCATTGTAAACAAGAATTTGTTCATAACTGACTTGCCTATTTATATAAAGGTTAAATAAAACATTCTAAAATCTATCAGTGTCATTATTTCTCTTCATTGACCACTTCTTGTGACTATGCAAAAGGATCAGTGTACAGGGGAACAGTATCCATCACTTCCCGTGACTATGCAAAAGGATTAGTGTACAGGGGAACAGTGTCCATCACTTCCTGTGACTATGTAAAATGATCAGTCTACAGGGGAACAGAATCCATCACTTCCTGTGACTATGCAAAAGGATCAGTGTACATGGGAACAGTATCCATCACTTCCTGTGACTATGCAAAAGGATCAGTGTACAGGGGAACAGTATCCATCACTTCCTGTGACTATGCAAAAGGATAAGTGTACATGGGAACAGTATCCATCACTTCCCGTGACTATGCAAAAGGATCAGTGTACAGGGGAACAGTATCCATCACTTCCTGTGACTATGCAAAAGGATCAGTGTACAGGGGAACAGTATCCATCACTTCCTGTGACTATGCAAAAGGATCAGTGTACAGGGGAACAGTATACATCACTCGGACCACAGATATGAACCATGCTGATAATATGACTCCTCGAGAAAGAAGAGAGGAGTAGTACCTTCTTTACTTTACTGATGCACACATACTTGAGTTCCTGGTCTTTCCTCACACACTGTTCACTTCTTTTCTCCTTCCCTCCACAAAACAATTCTTCAGTTCAGACTCATAGGTTAACTCTACAGGCTAAACTCATAGGTTAACTATGGGCTAAACTCATAGGTTAACTATGGGCTAAACTCATAGGTTAACTATGGGCTAAACTCATAGGTTAACTATGGGCTAAACTCGACATAACATCCACACGTTTACTCTACTGATCAGCAGGACATCACAAAATCCTCTCATTCCACACACACAGGCCAGCACAACATTGATTAACCCCTCTCGCCATGTAACTTTGCATCCACAGCATGGTGTAACCCCAGCATACCAGATAAGCGGAGCTCTCTATTTTTACTGCAGCATCATACATGATTCATATCCTGGAAACAGAAGCAGTAGCAGCACAGCCAAAGCAAGGATCAACTAGCTCACATAGAATTATGCAGATTGGAAGAACACTGCTAAGATTGAGAAATGGAGATCAATATTTGGGATGACTCCTTTCATTCAGCTTAAATAGCACTATGATCAGGACCTAAAAAAATATATCTACCTGCCAGTGGCTGGTGGACCAAAAAGTCAATTTTAGGCACTGACTATGATAAAAAAAAAAAAAAGATCCCTTTGCTTCATAAACACACTTCATAAACAATAATTTAACAGTAACATTCTGTGACTCTAGTGTTGTTTTTGTTTTTTTAACAACCAAGCAATGTCATGTCAATGGAGTTGGCGTAGGCTACAATGGACGCTGGTATTATCATACCAACACCAGTTATCATTCAAAACGAGTCTCTCCCTCCCCTACTCCCTCCACACACTCTTCTCTCCCTCCCCTACTCCCTCCACACACTCTTCTCTCCCTCCCCTACACCCTCCACACACTCTTCTCTCCCTCCCCTACACCCTCCACACACTCTTCTCTCCCTCCCCTACACCCTCCACACACTCTTCTCTCCCTCCCCTACACCCTCCACACACACTTCTCTTCCTCCCCTACTCCCTCCACACACTCTTCTCTCCCTCCCCTACACCCTCCACACACTCTTCTCTCCCTCCCCTACACCCTCCACACACTCTTCTCTCCCTCCCCTACACCCTCCACACACTCTTCTCTCCCTCCCCTACACCCTCCACACACTCTTCTCTCCCTCCCTCCCCTACACACACTCTTCTCTCCCTCCCTCCCCTACACCCTCCACACACCCTTCTCTCCCTCCCCTACTCCCTCCACCCACACTTCTCTCCCTCCTCTATTACCTCTACCCACCCTTCTTACCATATGCTTACTCCATCTCTTTCCCCTCTCCTTCTTCCCCCCCCCCACACCGTTTCTAAGGGCTAACCGCTGATTAGCCTACTAGCACATCTTCCCTTCAGTCGTCATGTGGAGAAATACCGCTTTAGCCTGGCCTGAGTCGGATGCTGCTGATTAGCGCTGGCTGCTACAGTAAACAAACAGTCAATAAAGAGCACTCCTTGGAGAGACAGCACTGTCGCTTGCTAATTAGCCTCCCTTCAGAAACACTAAGGGGTTCCTGCTACACATGGGCGCTAATGACTAGCTGTCGATTGAAACAGCCTAGCATTTGAGTGCTAACGCTAGACTAGGAGGAGCTACGCTAACTGTCAAATACACAAGCATTGCTAAATGCTAATCATATGGGCAACGTGGCTAAGCTCGGGGTCCTGTTGGACATGTTACATGCTATGTGTACACGTGTTTAGGATACAGAGTGAACATACAGCTACATATCTCTATCGTGTAGCTGTAGTGTGTATTGACATGCGCTTGTAGTTGTTCGAAGATAATACATTTGATTCTCTAAAGGTGTTCCGGGGTGTTTGTCGTGTTTTTCGTCTGCAACATGGCTGAAGTTTCAAGTATGGGGGCACACCATTTGACAGGATACACAGACAGGTGTGCTAATCCAAATATAAATCAATATGGCTGCCTTTCTTGTAGGTGTTGGTAGGATGAGTGTATTTGATAAAGGGAAAATGTGCCCACGCCCCAACCTCTCCCATTGAGACAGACAGACCAAAGAGGGAGAGAGGAGGTTAGAAGAGGATTGGGAGCCTATGGGTCTCCCAATGATGGCCGGATGTGATACAGCCTGGATTCGAACCAGGGACTGTAGTGATGCCTCTTGCGCTGCGATTCAGTGCAATAGACCACTACGCCACTCGGGAGCCAGAAAAGAGCTGTTAAATTCTACAACCACCTAAAAGGAAGCGATTCCCAAACCTTCCATAACAAAGCCATTACCTACAGAGAGATTAACCTGGAGAAGAGTCCCCTAAGCAAGCTGGCCCTGGGGCTCTGTTCACAAACAGAAGGGTTGACGTAGGCAGACCTGGATCTCAAGAGAAGACTGAGGTGGAAACTGAGCTGCACTTCCTAACCTCCTGCCAAATGAATTACCATATTAGAGACACATACAGCGGGTGAAATAAGTATTGAACACATCACCATTTTTCTCAGTAAATATATTTCCAAAAGGTGCTATTGAATTTTCACCAGATGTTGGTAGCAACCCAAGTAATCCATACATACAAAGAATGTAAAACAAATACGTTCAGAAATTAAGTTATGTGTAATAATGTGAAATGACACACGGAAAAAGTATTGAACACACTTACTGATATTTATTTAATACTTTGTACAAAAGCCTTGTTGGTAATGACAGCTTCAAGACGCCTCCTGTATGGAGAAACTAGTCGCATGCATTGCTCTGGTGTGATTTTGTCCCATTCTTCCACACAAACAGTCTTCAAATCTTGAAGGTTCCGTGGGCCTCTTCTATGAATCTTGATCTTCAGTTCTTTCCATAGATTTTCAATGGAATTTAAGTCAGGTGATTGGCTGGGCCATTCTAGCAGCTTTATTTTCTTTCTTTGAAACCAATTGAGAGTTTCCTTGGCTGTGTGTTCGGGATCATCGTCTTGCTGAAATGTCCACCCTCGTTTCATCTTCATCATCCTGGTAGATGGCAGCAGATTTTTGTTAAGAATGTCTCGGTAAATTTGCCCATTCATCCTTCCTTCAATTATGTGAAGTTTGCCAGTACCATTTGCTGAAAAGCAGCCCCACACCATTATGTTCCCACCTCCAAACTTCACTGTTGGTATGGTGTTTTTAGGGTGATGTGCAGTGTCATTTCTCCTCCAAACATGTTGTGTATTATGACATCCAAACAGTTCAATTTTGCTCTCATCTGACCACACTATATTCTCCCAGTATTTCACTGGCTTTTCCAAATGTTGTGCAGCAAACTTTAAACGAGCTTACAGCAATGGAGTCTTGCGTGGTGAGCGTGCATACAGGCCATGGCGGTGGAGTGCATTACTTACTGTTTTCTTTGAGATAACAGTACCTGCTAATTGCAGGTGTGTTTGAAGATCTCCACAAGTGGTCCTTGGCTCTTGGACAACTCTTCTGATTATTCTTTTCACTCCTCTGTCAGAAATCTTGCGGGGAGCACCTGGTCGAGGCAAATTTATGGTGAAATGATTGTCTTTCCACTTCCGTATTATGACCCCAACAGTGCTCACTGGAACATTCAGAAGCTTAGAAATGCGCCTATAACCAATGCCATCATTATGTTTTGCAACAATTAGGTTGCGAAGGTCTTGAGACAGCTCTTTGCTTTTACCCATCATGAGATGTGTCTTGTGTGACACCTTGGCAATGAGACCTTCAGTTGGGACTTGACCAGCTGATATTAATTTGCACTGACAGGGGGCTGGATTGCTTTTTAATTACTGATAGTTTTCAGCTGTTGTCTTGGCTTTCCATGCCTTTTTGCACCTCCCTTTCTTCATGTGTTAAATACATTTTCCCTGTGTCATTTCACATTATTACACATAACTTAATTTCTGAACTTATTTGTTTTGGTTTCTTCTTTTGTTTCCAACATCTGGTGAAAATTTCATGTCAATAGCACCTTTGGAAATATATTTACTGAGAAAAATTGTGACATGTTCAATACTTATTTCACCGGCTCTATTTCCCTCGGATTACACAGACCCACAAATAATTAGAAAACATACCGAATTTTGATAAACGCCCATAACTATTGGGTGAAATACCACAAGAACCTTTTGCCACAAGAAAAGGGCAAGCAGTGAACAATAAACACCATTGTAAATACACACATATTTATGTTTATATATTTTCTCTATTGTACTTTAACTATTTGCACATAATATTACATTTGAAATGTCTTTATTATTTCTGAACTTTTGTGAGTGTAATGTTTACTGTACATTTTTTTATTGTTTATTTCACTTTTGTTTATTATCTATTTCACTTGCTTTGGCAATATAAACATATGTTCCCCCTGCCAATAAAGCCCCTTAAATTGACATAGAGAGAGAGCGAGCGAGCGAAAGACAGAGCGAGAGAGAGAGAGAGAGAAACTTGGATTTTTTGGCAGGGACATTTACAGGATGCTACCCTCCACAACATAACCTTCACTCCAAATCAAAACTCCAAACCTACAACCTGATTTTGGAAGGAATTACGCGGAAGGCTTCATACCACCAAGGATTAATATTCCCAAGCCATACAGATGGGTGAAAACTCAGGATACTAGACAATGAGGACTCTGAGTCAGCTAATATAAATCTCTATAAGTCTGGAACAGTATTGGTACAGGGAAACCCCAAACAGTTTCAGCTGGACTTTCACCTAATTAAAGAAATAGCTCAGCAAAAGAAGCCCTACCTTGAGAAAGATACCCCCACCCTGAGCGGGTCAGACCAGACCTCTCCATTATATAACGCCACAGACGAGCATCATCAAGCGGAAAGCCAACCTCCCAGCACAGAGTACTACTCCCTCACTGAAATGAAGGATAAATTCACCCAGCTAGAGGTAAGGCAGGTGGAGCTGGAACAGCAGGTGATTACACTCTAGTCAGCACAGACCCAGACAAAAGTCAAGCACAACAACACAACAACACCCACTTAACTAGACCTGGAGAGCTGGAGGTGGAGAGAGACATCTGCACTCTGGACTGTAGTGAGACAACATCAACAGGAGAAAGTGCAAGAGCAGGAGAAGAACAGAGCACTAGAGGAGAGGATCCGAGTGCTGGAGGAGAATATGAGAACGATGACGGGTGACAGAGAACACCCGGTTAAAGAGCTGGCCACCCCCGCAGTGAAGCCAGCAGAACAGCCCACCTCAGATCCTGACCAAAGTCTCGACACCACAGCAGAACAGTACACCCTAGACCATTGGTCACCAACTGGTCGATCGCGATCGACTGATCGATCTCCAAGGCATTCCTAGTCGATCGCCAAACATTAAAAAACCCAATGATAAAGCCTTGTGTTCCTATTTCTTTTATTCGTCTCGGGCTGTTGGAGGTAGGTGCACCCGATTCAGCTGCCCTGCGTGCCGGGTAGGCAAACTGTTGCCATTTTGAACCATTTCATGTGTCTGAAGGTACAAACTCTGCCTTCCCGGTGGGCCCAGAGAGAAAAATCAAGTGCACTATAGGCCTTCCGCTGGCCAATAGGATGGCTCAGATTACCATGTCTGCAGTAACGTTACAGGCCTAAAAGAAAGCTACATAAAAGTTGATACAGTGAGATTTCAAAACATTTAAAACCATGACTAGAGAGAGACTGTCAAAGAATACAGCAAAGAGCTGTTGTTTGTATGAGTGAGTTCATGTTTATATTCTTACTCAGCATTGTCAACATTTTGTGTTCTTCCTATTTCCATTTAGCACTACAAGAAGCGCTGCAGCAGTAATGAATGATTAGGATAGAGTAGCGATTGGCTTGTGTTGTTATTAATTCAATTAAATTCAGCAGCTTTGCTCTTTGTTAATAGGAATATTTCACTTTCTCTGTTCATAGGAGTAACAACATGAATTTGTGCATGAGGCAGAAATAATGCGGTGCGAATCGAGTTTTGCCATCAGCAGGAAGACGGTGTCCCTTTTTGGTCAGTGTCAGTGGAGGAAAGGGAGCGTAGGGATGTTGAGAGTCGGACCCTCAGTCTTCTGCTCTCTCCCTCTGCTGAGACTACCATCAGATGCAGGCACCATCAGCCCAGTAAAATAAAAATAAATAGCAAATAATTGAAATGTATAGTCGCTAAGATGTGCCTTGCAAATAATACAACAATGGATCTATTACCGGAGATTTTGATTTTGAAATATATATTTTTTTAAATGGCCCAAACAACAATGCATTGGGAGGGCAATTCAAGCAAAGCCAGTAGGAGGTGATAATGTATTGTGTCTATAGCTTTACTGCACAAACCTCATTGCTACAGTACTGTTTAGTTGCATATGCTTACATTTTTTAAGTTGCATTTTGACTCAGAAAGTGATCTTGACTCAGAAAAGGTTGGTGACCACTGCCCTAGACCCTGGCCATAGCCTCGACATCATAACCCCCCCCCCACCGTCAGCTCCCCTGATAGCCCTCTTGACAACGCCCACACATCCACTGAGGAAACACAAAAGCCAGAGATTGTGCTCCTCATTGACTCAAATGGCAATGGGCATGCCTAGTGTTTGAGAAACTTTTCCCCAAACACTAGGCATGTTCTGGAGCTGTAGTCAGAGGACAGACTAGGGTACACCAGCCACATGAATGAACAGAGATGAACCAGGAGAAGAGTCCCCTAAGCAAGCTGGTCCTGGGGCTCTGTTTGTGTTTGTGAACAAAGCCCTAGGACCAGCTTGCTTAGGGGACTCTTCTCCAGGTTCATCTCTCTATAGGTGATGGCTTTGTTATGGAAGGTTCGGGAACCCCAGTACAACAACACATTTAGACCCAACCAAATCATGAGAAAACAAAAAGATAATTTCTTGACACATTTGAAAGAATTAACAAAAGAAACTGAGCATACTAGAATGCCATTTGGCCCTAAACAGAGAGTACACAGTGGCAGAATACTTGACCACTGTGACTGACACAAACTAAAGGAATGCTTTGACTATGTACAGACTCTGTGAGCATAGCCTTGCTATTGAGAAAGGCCGCCATAGGCAGACCTGGATCTCAAGAGAAGACAGGGTATGTGCACACAGCCCACAAAATGAGGTGGAAACTGAGATGCACTTCCTAACCTCCTGCCAAATGTATGACCATATTAGAGACACATATTTTCCTCAGATTATACAGATCCACAAAGAATTTGAAAACAAACCAAATTCTGATAAACTCCCATATCTACTGGGTGAAATACCACAGTGTTCCATCACAGCTGCAAGATTAGTGACCTGTTGCCACAAGAAAAGGGCAACCAATGAAGAACAAACATCATTGTAAATACAACCCATATTTATTTTCCCATTTGTACTTTAACTATTTGCACATTGTCACAACACTGTATTTATACATATTATGACATTTTAAATTTCTTTATTCTTTTAGAACTTCTGAGTGTAATGTTTACTGTTAATTTGTATTGTTTACTATCTACTTCACTTTGGCAATGTTAACATATGTTTCCCATGCCAATAAAGCCCCTCAATTGAAATTGAATTGAATTGAGAGAGGTTCGGAGACGACAGACTTCCTCTCCCCATTTTCAGCCTCAGTGAAGCGCAGCACCACCACTTAACACACACACACACACACGTTGCCTCATTTGCTACTCTAATCCTCTGACTGACAGATGGGCCCATGCATGTGCACACCAAACGACCCAAATATACTTCCAACACACCCTTCAGCAGGCCCTCTCCTTCCAACACACCCTTCAGCAGGCCCTCTCCTTCCAACACACCCTTCAGCAGGCCCTCTCCTTCCAACACACCCTTCAGCAGGCCCTCTCCTTCCAACACACCCTTCAGCAGGCCCTTTCCTTCCAACACACCCTTCAGCAGGCCCTCTCCTTCCAACACACCCTTCAGCAGGCCCTCTCCTTCCAACACACCCTTCAGCAGGCCCTCTCCTTCCAACACACCCTTCAGCAGGCCCTCTTCTTCCAACACACCCTTCAGCAGGCCCTCTTCTTCCAACACACCCTTCAGCAGGCCCTCTTCTTCCAACACACCCTTCAGCAGGCCCTCTACTTCCAACACACCCTTCAGCAGGCCCTCTCCTTCCAACACACCCTTCAGCAGGCCTTCTACTTCCAACACACCCTTCAGCAGGCCCTTTACTTCCAACACACCCTTCAGCAGGCCCTCTACTTCCAACACACCCTTCAGCAGGCCGTCTACTTCCAACACACCCTTCAGCAGGCCCTCTACTTCCAACACACCCTTCAGCAGGCCCTCTATTTGTGCTCATGCTTATTCTCTGTATGCCTACAAACTAAACACTGGCCAAACTCTCTAGACATGACCATTGGTCAAAATAATAAATCCGGTGTGTTACTGCTGGGCTGGAAAAAATATAAACACTGACCAAACTCCTTCTAGTCATGAGCACTGGTAATGAAACCAATCTGCAAGCATTTGGTTTATTATATCAGGTGTGTTAGTGATGGGCTGGAACCAAAACCTGCACCGGTCATATGTGTATGAGAGTGTTAACTCCAAGGTCTTCTGGAACTCAATCTAATTGCCTAGCCTTTGCTTTTTTGAATGTGTTGTTTTAGTGCTGGGCCGGAAAAAAAACATGATAGCGTTAACTCACCGAGGTCTTCTGGCACTGGATGCTGGTACTGTTGAAGCGCAGGGCCGTGACGCTGTGCACCACTCCCTGCACGTGGAACATACACTCGTAGTTCTTCTGGCCAGACTGGGGCTGGGGCAGGTTGCGTGCGGCCAGGGTGATTGGCTTAGTCACGCCCACAGGGATGTAAATCTGGGTAGAGGGAAGGATCTGGGGACAGTCCTGGAGGGGAGAGAGAGACAGGTATGGAGAGAATAATCAGACAAATACAGAGCTAAGAGAACGATCGTTTCTTCACGTATTGTTATGTCGTTGTAATGCTTTTATCTGATCCGGTGTCTTGATGGAGGGAGAGATGAAAGGATGAAAGAATGGAGGGATCAAGAGAGAGAGGTTTGGGTAACTGGTTGTTCATAGAGAAGTTCATATAGTCTTCGTGACAGTATAATAATCGGCTTATGACTGGATACTCACAAGATTTGCATAAAAAAGAACGAGATGGAAACAAAATGTATGCAATGGTACATAACACTCTTCTAACATGGCACAATTACTTTTATAACAGAGACAGCATGCCATATTATGAGCACCAACCCTAGAAAGCTCTGCACTTGTGATAACATAGTGTTTTTTCATCCCCAAAGACGGAACAAAGAGATTGAGTCATTACAGTGTTAATACCACACTTTGGCAGAAGTGCATACATCATCAACGCCAACTCAATAGAACTTGGGAACAGTTGCACAACGCGATTTTTAGCGGGTGGAACCACCCCTGCTCTTTAGACCAATACCATATAACCAGTTCACTCAGTCATGTAAATTAAACAAAGACAGATGATTACAAACATCTGTCAAAAACTGCAGATAAACATTTTACAAACAAACACTATGATAAAGGAGTAAAATAAAAGTTGCAACTTTAAATCAGTTGCAGCATCAATTATACTAGTCCCATACAACTTGACATAGTATTGCCCCTCACTCCCTTACAAAATCCTCTGAGAACTACACCCTAAACCAGTGCTACTTAAACCTCTCCTCTGGGACCCCCAGACATTACACACTTTTGTTGTAGCCCTGAACTAGCTCAACTGATTCAAGTATTCAAGGGCTTGATGATTAGTTGACAAGTTGAATCAAGTGAGCTAGCCCTGGTATAGTTCAAATACATGGAACGACTGGCAGTCCCTGAGAAGAGGTTTGATAAAGGCTGCCCTAAACATATGACAAACGTACCAACAACTTACACATACCAGTACAGTACATCTGCCTGACGTGCTAGTATGCCGTAAGCTGTTTTGTTGTGCATTAGTGCAACCGTGTTCCCCGGGTCCAACAGACAATAGTGTGTTTGTTAATTTGCTTATTAGCCTCCTCCAACATCTGAACCCGCTCCAACACTGAGCTCATAATGAACAGGGGATTACAACGGAGAGAACACCAGCCTGCTGACAACACACTGACAATAATGAACTAGCAGGGGGGAGGGAGGGGGTAGGTAGGGAGGGAGAGAGAGAGAGAGCAGGAGGGCTAGTGGGAGGGAGATGGTGGGGGTAGGATGAAGAGGCAGAGGGAGTGTGAGGAAAAAGATGGAGCCAGGGAGAAACAGGCAGCAATAGAAGGGGAGGGTAAAAAGGGAGAGAAAGCTAAAATATTGATACACAAAAAGAGAGGGAAGGCAGAAAAAGAGGAAAGCGAGAGCAAAAAGAGTGAGAAGGAGAAAAATACATCCTCCCTCTGCAGAGCTGCATACTGACTTGCCCCTCCCTGTATCAAAGTCAGAGAGAAAGACCTGTTCACACCAACAACCGGCCCCGTTTCACGTGTCTCCCAACCCTTGACAACATCACAGTTAATGAATTGCCTGCAGCCTCGGACGAGGATGGAAATTTGAGCAGGGAGCTAGATCAAGTTGTATAAGGACGTTTGAAGTCTTGACTTCTGAAAAGAAGAAAAGAGCGATGTTGAGAACTTTTGGGCTGCCGGCATTCTAGGCGAAAAGAGTGTGACAGTGTTCTGCCACTCTCCAATCACAAATGCAACGGCAATCAAAAATCAACGCGCCCTGCATTTTTATATTTTGAGTGTGTTTTGTTATTTTGGCGCTTTTTACAGCAAGATAATGTTACATTTACATTCAAAGTATTAGTCTTGTATTTCATCGTTAATCCATAAAAATGTGTGACATGCCACCAGCCAAAACCAGGGAAAGACAAAAAAAAGTTATTTGCTATAAAAAGGTAACATGATTACTATGTAAATAAGCTAAATACTAAAGGCCCTAAGACAGATCCCTGGGGAACCCCCATTGCAGTTTCCATACAATGATATTTTCTGATCATCACATATACACACATACGTTCCTTTACCCTAAATTTAGAGACTCATTACACTTTCCATGACTGTCCCTGCTGGCAAACCTACACAGCTGTCGGGAAAACGATTTGGATAATAAACAAACACCCACAGCTTGCTACAAAGTAAGCTTAAACACACCGCATGATTGGATTGGGCTAAACACAGACAAACGTATGTGTGTGTGTGTGTGTGGTGTTTCTGGTGGAGTACATCCAAGTTTCCTATCCCCGCTCTAAGGCAGGCTTAAGGGGACTTCCTCTAGCCCACTTGTTTGTTTTACTCAACTCCTGCCTTGGGGCTTTGCCGCATACGGCTAACCAGGCAGAAAGAAGAGGGGCATTGTGGGAGATGAAGTCCACATACAGTACATGGATTCACTTGCGTGCATATGACATAAATCTGAAAGACCCTAGTCAATCAAAGCCGGTTACCAGGATTTTCAAGGTTAAGGCAAAACACCATTGAGTTGTAGCCTTTAAAATGTACATGCAGTTGACTTCCTTTTGGTTTAAAACTACAAATGCTTAATTAATAAGACCATTCTAAACATTGCAAATCTTGCAGCATAAGACAACTGTCTAGTCTCACTCGTAGACTGCCTATAGTTTGAAGCGTGAAACCACGACAGACTGATGACAGAAAGCTGTTATTTATGGTCAAAGATATTCAGATACTGTATATTATCCTCTCCCATCAATTTGTATTCCCTCTGATACTTCAGTTGATAGTTTCCAACATCTCGCCATGTCGGTGACGGAGGACAAACAAGTGTTGGGTGGATAAGATAATCTGCACCTCACAGATGTGAGCAAAACACCTTTCAACACCAGCCAAGTGCATTTAATGAGATGACGATTAGAGAGTGTGAGTGTATGTGTGTGAGTCTGAGTATGTGTGTCTGTCTTTTATATAAATAAATAAAATACAGTTCTGAGGCAAGAATCTGATAGGATATTAATAAATAACACTCATATGTAATGAGGCGACTGTCTGGACGTGGTAGGTTTTTAAAACCAATCCAATCCATAATGAATTAGCTCTCTGATATGGAATACAGATAAGAAGGATAGGAGATTAAAATAACATGTTAAATTATGAAATAAGAGTAAAAAAGCGTTGGGGAGCAGATGGTGACACCTACGTCATCAAAGTTACGGGTTTAACACGGGGGAGCATGTGTTACGGCTATGCCACGGGGAAGTGTGCGTTACGAATTTGACAGAGGCTAAAGGAGAGTGACCCAGGGATGTTAGAATGTCACCGACTGCCTCCGCTAGACCTCCCATGAGTGCGGGCGACATTCTTGGCAGCTTGGATCCTAAAAAATATGTCCCGTGACATCATACAGTATCTTATGTCAGCCATTGAGAATTATTCAATTATAAGAGGCTTCTCATCAGAGTTGTGATGTAATCATTGCAACATTGTGCACACACAATCTTTGCATTATATGGTAATACCAAGGTTAGGTATTGAGAATTACCGTAATACATACATTATTCAACAATGGGACGAATTTCCAAGGAATCAAAGCGCTAGGAAAGGTGAAAATAGAAACAACATCGAGTCAACATTCCAAGGGGGGTATTTAAAGGACCATTAGCCCAGCAGGCAGCCTCATCTTTTACTCCAACTGATGCATCCAGCATGATATTCACAGGGCTCACATCTGATATGGGATAGATGCAAGAGCTTCCTGTCAGCCAGATCAACTACAGTGTGTATGTGTGTGTGTGTGTGTGTGTGTGTGTGTGTGTGTGTGTGTGTGTGTGTGTGTGTGTGTGTGTGTTTTTTCTCTCTCCCTCCCTCTCCCAGCTATTTTACTCAGATCTATTAGGTGGGACAGCTGAGGTATTCTCATTAAGCTGCAACAAGACGTGATTTAGACGGCAAGTGACTGATCGTGACGGGGGAGAAAAAAAAGAGGAGAGAGAAACAACTTAATAAGCGAGCAACGCGCAGGAGTAGAGCGTAACGAATGAGCACGGAAGAAAAGGGACTTTGAACCATGAAAGGGACTGAGGGTGGCCGCCCACTCCCCATTCCCGGTTCCCGGAAATAGTGAGAGAGGGGGAGGAGAGAGGGAGAGGGGGAGGAGAGGGAGATAGAGAGAGGAGAGAGAGGAGAGAGAGAGAGAGGAGCGATAGAGAGAGGGGGGAGAGAGCGATCACAAGAAAGGAAGGGAGATGAGAGGAAGCGTGACAAAAAGAGATACACTGAGTGTACAAAACATTAGGAATACCTGCTCTTTCCATGACATAGAATGCTATGATCCCTTATTGATGTCACTTGTTAAATCCACTTCAAATCAGTGTAGATTAAGAGGAGGAGACAGGTTAAAGAAGGAATTTTTATCCTTGAGAGGGTGAATCGGAAAGACAAGATTTAAGTGCCTTTGAACAGGGTATGATAGTAGGTGCCAGGCGCACTGGTTTGTGTCAAGAACTGCAACACTGCTGGCTTTTCCACACTCAACAGTTTCCTTTGTGTATCAAGAATGGTCAAATACCCAAAGGACATACAGGCAACATTACAACTGTGGACGTTAGCTGTGAGGTCCGAGATGCCCATGCATTAACTTTTGTTCACTATACATGTCGGCTTTTAGGGTGGACAAGCTGATCAACGTTAAAGATGGAGTATTCACAATGTCACTGTGGATAAAAACTAAGATGTGAATCGCGCTTAGACCCTGGTTTAAAAAGTTGGAGTCACAACATGTCCTTGCAAACATCTGCTGCCGTTACATTACATTTTTCCCCTATTTAAGATCATAAAACAAATGTTGACACTTGATTACAGAGTAAAGAAATGTTAGCATAGTGTTTGGCTGTCTAAGATTTGTCCTGGACCAGGGCCTGCTTTAAGGAACCTTGCTGCTACCACCTTCTGTTGGTGCCATTGAAGCTGCTTGCCAGGTACTGCAGCTACCGCCACTTTCGAGTAAAAGCATGAGTTAGCTCTTAAATGAGTGCTCTACTTGGAAGCCGATGGCTTGTATCGTGTCAACAAAACAAAATAGAGAGAGAGGAAAGGGACAAAGACGAGTACAGGCAACTATACATTCTGAGGAGAGGAGAGTTGTTCTCTTCATTCATTCAGGGACCAGATCCAAATCTCTCTCTTATTTTTCTCACTCCTCTCTTTCTCGGAAAGGAGAGATAAACACAAAATGAGTGTGTGGGAACGTTATTGAGGAACCGTGTGATAGTGAAGAGACTGTGAATTACATGATGTGTATAGCACTGCATGTACAAACTGCACCATCGGTGTCAGCCGTACTGATCTGCTTGTTACCGATTAAACACATTGGAATGGAAAAGAAAGGGAAGGGAAGAGAGGGAAGGGAAGGGAAGAGAGGGAAGGGAAGAGAAGAGAGAGAAGGGAAGAGAGGGAAGGGAAGAGAGGGAAGGAAAGAGAGGGAAGGAAAGAGAGGGAAGGGAAGGGAAGAGAGGGAAGGGAAGAGAGGGAAGGGAAGAGAAGAGAGAGAAGGGAAGAGAGGGAAGGGAAGAGAAGAGAGGGAAGGGAAGAGAGGGAAGGGAAGAGAGGGAAGGGAAGAGAGGGAAGGGAAGAGAGGGAAGGGAAGAGAGAGAAGGGAAGAGAGAGAAGGGAAGAGAGAGAAGGGAAGAGAAGAGAGGAGTGTAGGGTGACAAGATGAGCACCCGATACTTCAGCGATTGCTTTTAAAGTGTTGGAAATCGGATTACGGAGTGGAAACAAGTCTTCATTCATATATTTCTGGTAGGGACCGGAATGTTGTTAGATGCTAGTGTTAGCGGCGAATCATGTGGTTGTCGACAGTGGTGCTGAGCGGAGGGTTAAACAAGGAGGAGCTGGTCGATCACGGTCTGGCTCTGGACACCCAGTTATTTCACCCATCGCCTCTGTTTCCTTCCTCCCTTATCCCATCCCTCCTTCCCTCTCTAAATCCTGCGAGAACATTTGAAAAATGAATTGTCACTCTGAAAATGAAATCTGCGGCTTATTGCCAGTTTCTCTCTTCTTCCCTCTGTTTCTCCCCTCCTTCCTTTCTCCCTCCTCTATTAAGCAAATATGACCATTTCCCTCCTTTATTAAGGTGAATCTGAAAATGTCGCTCCATCACATGGGATGTTCCAGGAGCTGAATAGTGAATGTGTGTGTGTGTGTGTGTGTGTGTGTGCGTACATGCGTAGGGGGAGATACCAGAGAGAGGTACTGAAGTGGGTGGAGGAGAAGTGAGATGTTCTCTCTCTTTCTGTTCCATCTTCTCTCCCTCTCTGAAAGGTTTATATTTTATTAAACATGGCCCGTGCTCGTCTCCTTCTCCCACTGAAAGGCAAGGATATGTGGGGGAGGGAGGGAAAGACAGGAAAGAGAAGAGAAAGGGAGAGGTTGAAAAGGAGATGTACACTGAGTATACAAAACATCATCCTCTTTCCATGACATAGACTGACCAGGTGTATCCTGGTGAAAGCTATGATCCCTTATTGATGTGACTTGTTAAATCCACTTCAATCAGTGTAGATGAAGGGGAGGAGACAGGTAAGAAAAAGATAATTGAGACATGGTTTGCGTCGTTCAGAGGGTGAATTATTAAGCGCCTTTGAACAGGGTATGGTTGGTGTCAGGCGCACCGGACTGTATCACAACCGGCCGTGATTGGGAGTCACATAGGGCGGCACACAATTGGCCCAGCGTTGTCCGAGTTTGGCCGGTGTGGGCAGTCATTTTAAATAAGAATTTGTTCTTAACCGACTTGCCTAGTTAAATAAAGGAACATAAAAAAATTGTGTCAAGAACTGCAGCGCTGTTGGGTTTTTCGAGAGAGAGAGAGAGAGAGAGAGAGAGAGAGAGAGAGAGAGAGAGAAGATTGATGGAACAAAAGAATAAGAAGAGAGGAGAGGGACAGAGGTAGAATAAGATAAATTAGTGGGAAGAGAAAGGAATGGAATGAGAATTGGAGGAAAAGTGAAAAAGAAGGGAAAGAGAAAAAGGAGGAGATAGATGGTGGTTGAGGAAGTGAAATGGGGGTAGATATTCCTGAGCAATACACACTAAGGGGAGATAGACGGAGGATATTACTCCATCCACCTCTGGCTCTCCTGTCTTGGTTGTGCTTTGCTCAGATAAGACCCAGAGACGGCACACGCACGCACACGCGCTTTCATTCCATCTCACTCCCTCCCTCTCTCCTACTCCACAGACCTCTCCCTTCCTACACATCTCTCCCCCCTCCTCTCTCCTTCTCCACAGACCTCTCCCTTCCTACACATCTCTCCCTCCTCCTCTCTCCTTCTCCAGACCTCTTCCTTCCTACCTCTCCTCCCTCCTCCTCTCTCCTTCTCCAGACCTCTCCCTTACTCCACATCTCTCCCTCTCCCTCCCTCCCTTCCAGTACACAAACCTCTCCCTCCCCATCTCTCTCTCCCTCTCTCCATCCCCACAGGCCTTTTCTGTTTATCAGGGCTTTCCGCCTCAGTTCCTCTCAAACATAAACATAACATACTAGCATAGCCAGCACACCCCATGTCTTACAGATGGGAGTGCTAATCCGCATCATTTACTCTCCGAGCCGTGAAGGCAAGTCCATGTTGCTGCTTGGCCAGAGAGCCAGAGTCCGGGCTAGCACTGCTATGCTAACGCTAGCCTATCTCGCTAATGTTATACACCGCTACGGTTGGAGGAGAGATAAGACTGAGGGTTTGTGTGTAATTGGATTGAGGTTGACCAATTAGAGGTGTCTGCAAATAAGACGACTGTCCAACCTGCATAGACTGTAATCCTGTCTAGAGATTAGGTGGAACGGTCGAAAAGGGAAGCTCAGAGCTGGACTGTAAACACACAGACACGTGTATGTATGTGTGTGTGTGTGGTTGTGTCTATCTGTCTGTGTTTGTTTCAGCCTGATTCAGATGTATTATGCTTAATAGTAAAGCATAACTGTCAGTCAATTGGTCGGACAGTGGATATGCATTAATAAACATTTGATGATAAGACTACTGTACGTGTTTAGAGAGAGAGGGTGTGTGTGCGTACGTGTGTGTGTGTGTGTGTGAGAGATGACTGTATAGTGTATATAGGACTATGATGGGAGAGGGGAAGAAAAAGGAAGCCGCTGACTGTGTGTTGATACTGTAGGGGGAAGGAGTGGGCTCCGGTGTTCGAGCGTGTGTCTTTGCATGAGCTTGCGTCTATGTTTGTGTGTATGTGACAAACATTGACGGTTCCCACTTGGTATTCCACTGTACGAGTGGCCGTGAAGGCGGGAGATGCGTGATTGATATTAACTTTTATGCTAATGTAGCCACAACGCTACATTTACATATCCATTCATTCAGCCTTCCTATGGATAGGAAACACTCTGTATACAGGCAGCGTTGCCAATAGCTCCCAGACAGCCAATAAACAAATGGAGCACAGCAGCAAGGATGAGAATGCTTAAGAGTGTGTGTGTGTACATATGTTACTGTGGGCGAACACAAACCAGAATGTGTGTGTGTGTGTGTGTCCACAAGAACAGTAAACAAACAAAAATGTGACCAACTGGGGACATTTTGTTGGTCACCACAAGGTCAAATGCTATCTCTAGGGGGTTTAGGGTTAAGGTTAGAATTAAGTTAGGGGGCCTCCCGAGTAGCGCAGCAGTCTAAGGCATTGCATCACAGTGCTAGAGGCGTCACTACAGTTCCGGGTTCGATCCCGGGATGTGTCGCAGCCGGCCATGACCGGGGGACCCATGAGGCGTCGCACAATTGGCCCAGTGTTGTCCGGGTTAGGGGAGGGTTTGGCCGGCCGGGGTGTCCTTGTCCCATTGCGTTCTAGCGACTCCTGTGGCGGGCCGGGCGCATGCACTCTGACACGGATGCCAGTTGGACGGTATTTCATCCGACACATTGGCTTCTGGGTTAAGCAAGCAGTGTGTTTAGGAGGACGCATGGCTCTCGACCTTCGCCACTTCCGAGTCCGTACGGGAGTTGCAGTGATGGGACAAGACTAACTACCAATTGGATATCACGAAGTTGGGGAGAAAAAGGCATAAAAAAATAAAAAGATAATAAAAATAAATAAAAAGGGTTAGAAGCTAGGTTTAGGGTTAAGGTTAGGGTAAAGGTTAGGGAAAATTGGATTTGAATTGGAATGGGATTGAATTGTGTGTCTCCACAAGGTTAAGACTGTGTGTGTGTGTGCGCGCGCGAGTGCGTGCGTACTGGCGTGCTTGTGTAGCAGGTTTACATCAACCAAGTCTTAACGAATTTACAAGATTTTAGCTCAGTTGATTAACACTGTCTTCTTCAACAAATATGACCCCCTTTCAAGAAGCCAGACATATGTTGCACGTCACTACATCAAAGCTCAGGCGTTTTTTGTTTTTTTTATATCAAAATGTGTTTTTTGGCAGAAACGCCTTCTGGAACATGTGAACTTTCATGTGCCTTAATAACAAACTTGTATGCCATCTGTAAATATTAATACAATTGTTAAGTTATGAGCCTAGTCAGTTTAGCCACAGAAAAATACAAGAACCTTCCCGCTAGCCATGATTGGCTGAGATAATGAATGGGCTGAACATGCTGAGAGATGAGTTTGGATTAGTCTGCCATGTAGCATGCTTCTGTCTACAACATGAGCTGCTCAGTATGTGTAAAAATTCCCTTCTATTGCATCTTTTTTTTTTTTAAGATATCATGAAGAACTGAAACAGTTTTGCTACTGCTCTCGACATTGCAGCCCTGAAGTTCAGGCGCTATCGAAAACGATCAGTCAGAAAAGGTTGTGATGGACTACTTTCTGGAGGACGATCCTCCCATGCTGACTCTCTCAGACTCTGAAAATGAATCACACAATGAGGAAATCCTTGATTTAGGTTAAAAAAAATTAATTGAACCAGACATTGTAGTCTTCTGATGACAGTGATGGGGAAGAAACGCAGATCAACAGTGTTGTTGTCACGGAAGAAGTTGATAGAGTTTTGAAATCAGTGGAATGCTGGGTGGAAGCAGAGAGATGATTGCCAAATGCGGAGAGAGTCGAAAAGAGGACACATGAGGCTGTTGTATAAAACACCCATCTCTGGATTACATATTCAAACTAAGGGCAACCATTGCATCCATGACAGAGGGAGAAGAGTCTCTCCTATATTTTCAGATATTATACATTTAGCAGAAAGTCGTTTTCATTGCAAGTTAAAGCGTACTGTTAGCTAGCTAGCTAATGTTAGCTGGCTGGCACGGTAGCTATTGTTATGTGTATGATCTGTGTAGTAATATTATTTGTATCTCAGAAAGCCATTTGAATAGCTAGTTATAATCTAATGTTAGCTAGCTAGCTGGTTGGTGTCAAAGCTCCCCCTTTCACCACTCCAATCCACTCAACCCCCCTCCTTTGGGGGGGAGAGTAGCTTGGCAGAAATGTAACGCCTGTAACCTAAAGTCATGGTAGTATGAGTTGAGATCATGGTTCATTGTCTAGTTAGCTAGCTAGCTACATGTCTAAACAAAAGACTCCACTATGCAAGTAAACATACCACTGTACTGTTTACACCTTCTGTATCCTGTGCATGTGATAAATACACTTTTATTTGTGTAAGTGTGTGTTTACCAGAGAAGGTAATGTGAAGAACAACATGACTTGTACCAGTCAGATTAGGATATGGGCAAATACGTGTATTTTTACTACTTATTTTTTCTACTACTTTCACCACTTTTAGTCTTGAAATCTTTGGTTGTTTACTTCAGTACTTTATTCACCCTGTTTAGCATATGGCCTCACACGTGAATCCTTAAAGAGTGGATTAAGAGGGTGTGAACAATGCTGAATGGGTGTAGACTAAGAAGATCTCTCCAGAAGGCGGGCCATTTTATCAAAAGTGGGGTTACAAGTTTATCAACTTTCAACGCAGAATTACTTTCCCATTGTTCCTCAACTGTAGTGTGTGATATACAATTTTCTAGCTCTGTCTCTACTTTTATCTAATGTAAAAAACACAATTTTTTCAATCTTGTTACATAGGACCGAATCCCATGTAGTTGTTCACAAATGTGGGTTTAACATCCCCTAGTTCCACATCCCCTAGTCCTTAAGGCATGTAGGAAGAAAAACAACGTCAGACTTGGGGTATGTGTATGTAGAAGGGGGGACAGGAAATAGTGTGACACTCACCTCGGAAGTGTTGACGCGGCCCTCCTGGAAGGAGCAGTCTTTGGCGTTCTGGGTACAGATGTGACGGTACTTACACCAGTGGCACGGGAAGGAGCCGTTCACACACGACAGGCACCTGGGGGAGGATGAGGGGGACGGAGAGCGTTAGGGGACACAGAACACACTGGATGGGAAGTATCAACCCATATGGGCTGGGCACCTTCAGCGTCAGAATGAAACGAGCAAACAAATAAATAAAATACATCTCTTGCTACGACTCACTTAGTCTCTCTCTAGCCACACTCTACCTGTCCTCTTGTTCAGTCTACCTGTCCTCTTGTTCAGTCTACCTGTCCTCTTGTTCAGTCTACCTGTCCTCTTGTTCAGTCTACCTGTCCTCTTGTTCAGTCTACCTGTCCTCTTGTTCAGTCTACCTGTCCTCTTGTTCAGTCTACCTGTCATCTTGTTCAGTCTACCTGTCCTCTTGTTCAGTCTACCTGTCATCTTGTTCAGTCTACCTGTCCTCTTGTTCAGTCTACCTGTCCTCTTGTTCAGTCTACCTGTCCTCTTGTTCAGTCTACCTGTCCTCTTGTTCAGTCTACCCAGTCTACCTGTCATCTTGTTCAGTCTCTCACTTATTTCTATATTCACTTGTCTTTACTGTTCTCCCCTCTCTCTATACACATTTAGTATCCCTCTTTCCTCTTTCGAATACCCGAGCCGACAAGGTGAAAAACCTGCCGATGTGTCCTTGAGCAAGGCACTTAACCCTAATTTGCTCCAGGGGCTGACCCTGTAGGTAGGCTTTCATTGTAAATAAGAATTTGTTCTTAACTGACTTGCCTAGTTAAATAAATAAAAAATGATATCTCTTCCTCGTCTCCCCCTCTCTATACGGTTCTATAGCCTCTCCCTATCAAGTTACCCTCTCTCCCTAAATGTTTGATCTTTACCTCTGTCTGATTTCTCCCTATTTCTCTCCACTCATTGACAGTCTTCACCTTTCTCTATCCATCCCACAGTGGTTCATTCTCCCCATGCCTTTTAAACATTCCCTCACCTTTCTCTATCCATCCCACAGTGTTTCATTTTCCCCATGCCTTTTAAACCTTCCTTCACCTTTGGTCTAAAGCCCTTTCATCCTCCAGCTAAGAGCCTTCCCAGGGGAGGAGAGGGATGAACACCTGCTTTAGCCCCGGTACCCAGGCGAGGAGAGGGATGAACACCTGCTTTAGCCCCGGTACCCAGGCGAGGAGAGGGATGAACACCTGCTTTAGCCCCGGTACCCAGGGGAGGAGAGGGATGAACACATGCTTTAGCCCGGTACCCAAGGGAGGAGAGGGATGAACACCTGCTTTAGCCCCGGTACCCAGGGAGGAGAGGGATGAACACCTGCTTTAGCCCGGTACCCAGGGAGGAGAGGGATGAACACGTGCTTTAGCCCGGTACCCAGGGAGGAGAGGGATGAACACCTGCTTTAGCCCCGGTACCCAGGGGAGGAGAAGGATGAACAGAGGGAAATAAGAGAAAAAATAGATCAATAGCAGACAGAGAGGGGGGGGGGGGGGAAACGCCAGGGAGACGGAGAAAAGGGGGAGAGAAAGGGAGAGTTAAGAAAGAGAAATACTTAAGAAAGAGAAATGTTCTAGTCTGGCTACGCGTGAGTGTGTGTGTGTGTGTGCATGCAGTGGTGTGTGTAGGTGGGAATGGAGACATCTGACAGCTTCTTGTGTCTGGTTTATTGATGTGAGATACTGTGAGATACTGGTGCTTCATCGCTTTGCCACCAGAAATAGGAATTGAGTTCTCTGCTCTACAAAGCTAATGATTTCATCACAAAAAAATAAGAGTAAACATGTTAGTTACTTATTTATCTATTCTGTATTAAAAAGGCCAGACAATTGTTGTCAGTCAATAAACTGCATTAAGTCATCAACTGTCAACTCCAATGCTCTTCTTCAAACTACTAGTTTTCAGATTCATGTTTTAAAAATGACATGAAATGTATCTAAAACCAGACTGACATTCTCTCCAGGATCTAGCTCAATCAATATCATGCACCATTCTACGGTCGGCATGAGTAACAGGGTTTTAACTCTCAAAGCTCTTAAAGTCGGATGCGATCTGAATCCATCAAACAAGACACAGATTGATTTGGATCAATTAGGACGCTCGTTTATTAAGTGTGTTCTCAAAGCGGTTGTTTCCAGCAGCCCCCCTCTTTGTAAGGATCAGAGGCCCAGGCTTTAATTCAATCCCAAAGCGCCTTTAATTGACAAATTTAGCATTGTGCTGAGAGCCTGTCCATTTGGAATGAGCAATGGGTGGCTAAGGAAATCACAGGCCTCTTAATCTGACATCAGTGCAGCAGGGCGATTCATCAATGTAGAAACAAATGGGAAAAGGCTTTATTAGGCAAGGCAAGCCACTAGGCTGTAATGTAAGCTTAGTTAAGGGCACTGCGTTTTTAGCATTTGTGTAGCTTAGACAATGACCACTCTTTGTATTACAGGAACATGCTAATAACTACAAAAGGAGGACACCATTTTAGCACAATGGGATTTGCCATCAAGCGGGGACCGATGCAAGATCCCCACAAAGTACAGATTCTAGGTCAAATCCCCAAACTGGTTAAATGTAGGCTATACATTTACCAGAAATATATCATTTTATTTTGTCCTTTCTTTTATTAATTTAGGAAAATGTGTGTTCCGTTTGTGTCTTACATCTTTGGTATAACAAGTAGGAAAGCAGCATGCCAGGACCCCCTACCATCTACCCCTTCTTTGCCTCCCTCAGGAAGCACGAGCTCAATACCTCAATAACAGTTCCATAGCTTAATGGGGAAGGAGGGAGGTTACCTGGTATGTTTCTAGCCATCCAAGGCCATTCAGAGATCCCATTTGGGGGTCCACAACACTCCTCCTTTAGTCTGGAAGTAGGCCTATCCATAGATCCCCCCAGTAACTCGCTAGTTGATACCCCCTGCTGGTATTCATCCTAAGTCTTTGAACTTCGGGGATACCCACCCAAGGCCATTTGATACCTTCCAACCCCCAATCTTCTGACTGGTGGGCATCAATCCCTGGAACCCCTTGTGACCATCCAACCAGCAATGGAGGAGCCACACTACCCATGTTGCCACGGTTATGATGCTAATGCTAATTTAATCCTTTCATATTAAAATGCTAATCGAGCTACGCTAACCTTAGAGCCACAGTGGCACTAGCTGTGGTCTGGTTATTTTATAAAAGCTTCAAACCTCTATCGCTTTGAGGTGAACTGTATTTAACATTATAGACTTGATAAAATAACTTATTCTGAAGGTGTGTTTTATTTTAAATGAACAGAGCTTATTAAAGGTGTAAATAACAGGAAGATAAACACCTTAAATGTGGACGCTCTTCACTGCTCTCTTCAATGATTAACTGCTAGCTTTGGCCCAAAATGTTAATCAGGAGATGTAAGTGCAAGTGATTATTGTGGAGGCGTGCATATGCCCCAACGTCAAGATCAGGTCGGAAGTATTTAGGATCTTCTAGGAAATGTCAGGAGAGAGGATAGTCACAGTGACAAATGGAAAAATCTTGTTAGTAATATCACAAACTCAAAGTCTCTACCTCTTTTTGTCTCTGCGTACCTCCATCTCCATCCCACACCTTTTCTCTCCATGTATCTCTGGAGGAGAGAGTATGACACGGCGTCTTTACACCGAATTTGACTGTAAGGACCCTCAATCCCACAATAGATGACCCAGTCAGCGCCTGACCAAAATTAACTACAGGAAAAAGGTGCTTAGAGATCTTAATTCTTTCCTATAGAGACATAAACCCTACTTCATTTCCAGACTATCAACCCTAGTCCTAATAAATTGCAAATTGGAAAGGGAGAATTTTTTAAAATGGAAATATTTAATTAAGAAGTAATCATGGCCGTGGGTGATTTTCTATTTCAATCTCTCCACCTTTAACTGAAACAGTGGGATTTCTAATTAGATTAACATTGCTATGCAAATGTATGGACTTTTTTTTTTGTGCAGGCCCAAGATGTAATCAGTAGAATAATTAAGGAGGGAGGGTGTGTGTTTTTGGTGTGTATGGGGGATGGTGTGTTTATGGGGTAAGGGTGGGTAGTTGTGAATAAGGAATGGGTGGATGTTGTCTGTATAGGGGTGGGGTGGATGGGGTGTGGTGTGTGTGTATGGTGGGTAGGGGTGGGGGTAGATATTGTATCCATATGGGATAATGTATCAATATGTATCCATGTCTTTCAACATTGAGCAAGCATATCCCTTGGTGCGAGTGATTGTAATTCCAGTATGCATGTACACAACATCTACAGAGGAAGAGAGAGAAAGGATACAAGGGTTGAAATATGACGACTGCTTTTGAAGCTCTTTATTGACTGAGTGTGTTTGTATACGAATGTGTGTTCCGGACTGCTTAAATATGAATTATGTTTCTGCTTAAATATAAATATAAAAACCACTTTGAGTCTCTCCTCATGACAGTATAAGTCATATAAACAAAATTCAGGCACTGATGTCCACTCCTTTACCCAAGCCCTTTATCATATTTGTGGGGGTTTTGTGGGTAATATTACGACTATGAACCCCAGTACTGCAGTGTTATTAACAATTGAAGAGGTGTCTTAAGAGGCCTTATCTGGGGTCCAACCCACAAGCTTGACATTGTTACCACCACACCCGGCCTCAACCAACTGAGCAAATCAGTGGGGGGAATTGTGTGTGTATGTGTTAGGGGGGTACTGCTATGGGGCCCAATTCTCCAGGGAGGCTCATCTGACTGGCGCATGGGACACTCGACTTTGGGCTTTCAGTGACCTATGGAGCCCACTAGCCATCTGCTTCCCTGCGGCTAATACCCCAGCAGGCACAACCTATCTCCACTCTGGTTCATCCAGGGGGGAGGGGGTCTAATCTGCCCTAGTGCATATAGCCTGGGGAGAGCCAACCCCAGAGGTCCTGACTGGCTGGTTGTGGTTTAGATCTTTACTAAGATGTCCCTCCAGAGTCATGGCTGAAGACTGGGTTGTAGAAACAAAGGTTGTGTTTGAACTAAAGTGTCTCTCTCTTTGTCGAAATGTCTGGTTTCAACTTGCCTCAGAATGGAACTTGAATGAAAGCCTATGGGAGGAGCAGAACAAACAACCGCTAGTTTTTAATTGGCTGATCTGTCAGTCCCATAAACATCTAGCATAACCCTTACATCCTCCCTCCTACATTGTGGATTTTAGCACACGTGCATGGAAGTGAGGAAGTGAGTTTGGAAAATCTGAAAGTACACATCTTATATGCCCAAATTCAGAATAAATTGGGCTTCACAAAGATAATATGGTCAATATGATAGAACATTTATTTTGAAACAGCGATTTTCACCATCTAATACAACTGTAGCAGGTGAACACCTTCCAACTAACGAGATGACAAACCAGCACAGGTGTAACACATACTGAGTAATGACGTGACACCAATCGGTGTGGCCCATGTGTTAACGTCCAACCTGGAAATATACATGGAAAACCCAGCCTTTACATCTTCCCCCTTAAGACAACAAATATATCCTAGATTTTTGTTTGACAAAGTTTGCTCCTAACCAACAGAAAATAACTTCCATGATCAGCTTAATGCGTCACTACCTAAAATGGGTCACCTCCTCCACTATAAACTGCATGTCAACAATTAAATACAGCCACTTTTTTTGTAAATATATACACTTATCTTTCACAATTTTGTATGCTTTATTTTTTATATTTTCTTTCTATAGCTGCCTAAAACAGAAGTTTTGAGATGAGGTAAAAACAAACGAATCTCCAATACAGCACAACATGCAGTCAAAATATAATGTATGCCAGGAATATTGACTGAACAAAAAACGAATAGGACTGCCCACCTTTGAAAGACAATCAGCAACCAAGTTGTCCTTACCACGGACAAACTCCTGCAATAGCCTTAGTAACTTTTCTCTCATGATTTTCCTTAGTGAAATGGCCTTAGGAAAACGAGTGACAGCGCACATAATGGTTAAGAGAAATTGGACCAAGATCCAACTCTGTTGAGGCTGCATGATGGCCTGATTTGATTCGGAGTACAACCATATCTATTTCCCTTTGTTGTGCTTCCAGCGCCATCTCTTTTCATCTAAATGGCTTCTTGTTCTAGTCTGGCTGCACGTTCTTCCTGTTCTAGTCTGGCTGCATGTTCTTCCTGTTCTAGTCTGGCTGCACGTTCTTCCTGTTCTAGTCTGGCTGCACGTTCTTCCTGTTCTAGTCTGGCTGCACAATCTTCCTGTTCTAGTCTGGCTGCACGTTCTTCCTGTTCTAGTCTGGCTGCACGTTCTTCCTGTTCTAGTCTGGCTGCACGTTCTTCCTGTTCTAGTCTGGCTGCACGTTCTTCCTGTTCTAGTCTGGCTGCATAATCTTCCTGTTCTAGTCTGGCTGCACAATCTTCCTGTTCTAGTCTGGCTGCACGTTCTTCCTGTTCTAGTCTGGCTGCACGTTCTTCCTGTTCTAGTCTGGCTGCACATTCTTCTTGTTCTAGTCTGGCTGCACTTTTTTCTTGTTCTAGTCTGGCTGCACGTTCTTCTTGTTCTAGTCTGGCTGCACGTTCTTCTTGTTCTAGTCTGGCTGCACGTTCTTCTTGTTATAGTCTGCACGTTTGCTTTCCCTTTCCTGTGCTTGAGCACTCATTTCAGTTGTTCCCATTTGGCCTTTAGTTCTACCTCTCTCAGCTGTGGAGTGTACTCTACCACCCGTAGGAGACTTTTCATCATCCTCCCTCTCCGGAAGGATTTCCTACTCCACCAAAGCAGTATTGACTAACTCTTTGACTACTGCTTTCGAATCAGTCATAATGCTTTGCAATGATGAGCAGATTCGCCTTCATACATTTATCTAGCATCTCCCATGTAGGGTTTTCCACAAATGCTTCCAACTTAAAGTGCACAGCCTGTGTGATTATGTAACTTTTCAAATTTACAACCAATCTTCTAACCCCTCAGGGTGGATATCAGTGACAGAAACTCTACCACAAATGTATTTTGAACACTCAAATATCTGTGCACAGCAGAGCTTCAGAGTAGGTGATTAGAGCACTCATAGGAAACGAGATCCCGGATGAACCCCCATATGCAGAAGCAATGTTACATACAGTTGAAGTCGGAAGTTTACATACACCTTAGCCAAATACATTTAAACTCAGTCTTTCACAATTCCTGACATTTATTTCTAGCAAAAATTCCCTGTCTTAGATCAGTTAGGATCATCACTTTATTTTAAGAATGTGAAATGTCAGAATAATAGTAGAGAGAATGATTTATTTCAGCTTTTATTTCTTTCATCACATTCCCAGTGGGTCAGAAGTTTACATGCACAATTAGAAATTTGGTAGCATTGCCTTTAAATTGTTTAACTTGGGTCAAACGTTCCGGGTAGCCTTCCACAAGCTTCCCACAATAAGGGTGAATTTTGGCCCATTCCTCCTGACAGAACTGGTGTAACTGAGTCAGGTTTGTAGGCATCCTTGCTCGCACACGCTTTTTCAGTTCTGCCCACAAATGTTCTATAGGATTGAGGTCAGAGCTTTGTGATGGCCACTCCAGTAGCTTGACTTTGTTGTCCTTAAGCCATTTTGCCACAACTTTGGAAGTATGCTTGGGGTCATTGTCCATTTGGAAGACCCATTTGCGATCAAGCTTTAACTTCCTGACAAAAGTCTTAAATATATTTCCTTCCTCATGATGCCATCTATTTTGTGAAGTGCACCAGTCCCTCCTGCAGTAAAGCACGCCCACAACATGATGCTGCCACCCCCCTGCTTCACGGTTGGAATGGTGTTCTTCGGCTTGCAAGCCTCCCCCTTTTTCCTACAAATATAACAATGGTCATTATGGCCAAACAGTTCTATTTTTGTTTCATCAGACCAGAGGACATTTCTCCAAAAAGTACGATCTCTGTCCCCATGCGCAGTTGCAAACCGTAATCTGTCTTTTTTATGGCGGTTTTGGACCAGTGGCTTCTTCCTTGCTGAGGGACTGTGTCGATATAGTACTCGTTTTACTGTGGATATAGATACTTTTGTACCTGTTTCATCCTGCATTTTCACAAGGTCCTTTGCTGTTGTTCTGGGATTGATTTGTACTTTTCGCACCAAAGTACGTTCATCTCTAGGAGACAGAACGCGTCTCCTTCCTGAGCGGTATGACGGCTGCGTGGTCCCATGGGGTTTATACTTGCGTATTATTTTTTGTACAGATGAACGTGGTACCTTCAGGCGTTTGGAAATTGCTCCCAAGGATGAACTTGATTTGTGGAGGTCTACAATTTATTTTCGGAGGTCTTGGCTGATTTATTTACATTTTCTCATGAGTTTGAAGGTAGTCCTTGAAATACATCCACAGGTACACCTCCAATTGACTCAAATTATGTAAATTAGCCTATCAGAAGCTTCTAAAGCCATGACATCATTTTCTGGAATTTTCCAAGCTGTTTAAAGGCCCAGTCAACTTGTTGTATTTAAACTTCTGACCCACTGGAATTGGAATATAGTGAATTATAAGTGAAATAATCTGTCTGTAAACAATTGTTGGAAGAATTACTTGTGTCATGCACAAAGTAGATGTCCTAACCGACTTGCCAAAACCATAGTTTGTTAACATGAAATCTGTGGAGTGGTTGAAAAATGAGTTTTAATGACTTCAACCTAAGAGTATGTAAACTTCCGACTTCAAATGTAAACAGTAACCACGACACAAAGCTTATGTTGGGCAGATTTTGATACGTATTGACCTTTTGATATGTATAACCCGGGTAGTGAAGACTTTTTAGGGGTACGTTTGGGCACCAATACCAGAGACTGTCTATTGCGAATTCATTATAATGATATTATCAGTTACGGTAGGCTAGATTATGATCATACGGCTAGAATTACCATATTGAATATCGATATCTCGTCATATATGGAGGGTTCGATTTTTACTCAGTGGTGGTACCATGAGCCACCACAGAGGTTACAGGGGGGTGGGGATGTGTGTACAGGCTCACAGGTTTACTGTGTCCTCTCAGGGGCAGTGTAACAAGAGGACCGAGGGGAAACAGAACTGATGGAAGAGAAGGGAGAAAGCAGAGGAAGCCCAAAGAAAAAATGTATAAATACACGTTTTTAAAAACATTATAGAAAAACTAAACCTTATCGAAAACTTACGACGAGTGCACGCTGCAGTTGTAGAATACAAAGTCCACACCGGCGAACGTCTTTCCCGTCTCCTTGGACTTGAGGTAGAGCTTCACCATGCGCTTGTCCCCTACGGAGAAACGCACATCGCTATGCAACATGCCACTTATGTCATGCATTGGAGACTATGGAGAGAATAAGTTGGGTAAATAGCTCCTAGAGTCACAGGGACCATTAGAGCTGATAACAATACATAATGGCGGATAAGAAATTTGCTTTAGGAACTCAAGTTTAAACATGTCACTTCTGGGAGTCTAAATATATACGTCTCCATCTCCGAGCTTTGAAGAGACATCACAGGCAACAGTGATGTCATTGTGGTATGATTGCATTAGAACTGATAAAGATGCATAATGTATGGTAATGGACCTGCTTCTGAACTCTCTTAAACACGTCACATTGGAGAGGATACATATAGAATCTTGATGCTTTGGAGAGCAATTAGGGTGAAAAACATTGGTAGTGACAGAGAAACTCAAAGTATTATGGAGTTATGTAAATAAAGCTATGA
Source organism: Thymallus thymallus (assembly GCA_023634145.1). NCBI lineage: Eukaryota > Metazoa > Chordata > Actinopteri > Salmoniformes > Salmonidae > Thymallus > Thymallus thymallus. The sequence continues at coordinate 12,729,587 of CM042410.1, read as the reverse complement.
AATGTGCAATTCTGGTCAAGGCAAAGCTATTGCGAATATGAGTAGTGAGTGTAGGGCTGTAAGGAAAGGCTGGGATAGAATGATTGGAATTGTATTGTTTATTTAATTCCAACCACTACTCCAATTACCAGCCACCACTGACTGAGATGAGCCCACAGGTGTGTGATGTCATCATTGGCATAACAGCCTTTTTCTTTTCTATTTTCTAAGGGGGGAGGGGTGGGCTGTGACATGACACCATCAGTGTGCGCCAAAGGCGGCAGAGTCCGTGTGGCGTTCTCACCTTTGTTGCGGGTGATGGGGATGACGTCATGGGCTGAGGGGGACAGGCAGTAGATACGGCTCCCCTGGATGCGCCCCTCCGTCTCCACATAGCCCTCGAAGGAGCAGTTGACCCCCGCAGAGAGGTCAGGGATGTTACGCGCCTCCAGCACCAGCTGGGGACAAATCAATGGAATATAGGGAATATATTATTAAGACTGACAATATGGACACATGAAAGACATGTAATATACACTATATATACAAAGGTATATATACCGAGTTCTAAACTGCCTCTGGAAGCAACGTCAGCACAATAATTGTTTGTCGGGAGCTTCATGAAATGGGTTTCCATGGCCGAGCAGCCACACACAAGCCTATGGTCACCATGTGCAATGCCAAGCGTCGGCTGGAGTAGTGTAAAGCTTGCTCCAATTGGAGCAGTGAAGAAGCGTTCTCTGGAGTGATGAATCACGTTTCAACAAGTATGGGTTTGGCGGATGCCAGGAGAGCGCTACCTGCCCGAATGCAGTGTCAACTGTAAAGTTTGGTGGAGGAGGAATAATGGTATGTGGCTGTTTTCATGGTTCCGTCTAGGCCTCTTAGTTCCAGTGAAATCTTAATGCTACAACATACAATGACATTCTAGACGATTCTGTGCTTCCAACTTTGTGGCAACAGTTTGGGGAAGGCCCTTTCGTGTTTCAGCATGACTATGCCCTAGTGCACAAAGCGAGGTCCATACAGAAATGGTTTGTCGAGATTGGTGTAGTAGAAATTGACTGGCCCTGACCTCAACCCCATCGAACACCTTTCAGATGAATTGGAATTCCGACTGCGAGCCAGGCCTAATCGCCCAACATCAGTGCCAAACCGCACGCATTCCTGAGTGAATGCCTACGTAAGTTAGGTCCAAGAATTACTAGCAATATTGCACGTGATATGATATAACAACTGTACATGAGTATGTATATACAGACCTGCATGAATAAATAGGTCCTGAGTGAATGAGTGCTGACGGACCAGAGTTACTCACGGATGGATGCATAATTGTTAAACTAGGTCCTAGCACCCCAACAGTTCCAGATCTATGTTGCCGACGGCACGGCAACCCGGTGAGGCATTATATAGTCTAATAGCCGCCAGCAGGAAGGACCTCCTGTAGCGCTCTCTGGCACACTGTGGTGGGATCAGTCGTTGACTGAAAGTGCTCCTCTGCGTCATAACCATAGCGTGCAGAGGGTGGGTGACGTTGTCCATGATGGCCAGCAGTTTGGCCAGGATCCGTCTCTCCGCCACCTCCTCTGTCAGAGTGTCAAGGCTCATCCCCAGGACAGAGCTAGCCTTCCTGATCAGCTTATTTACCCGAGAAGCATCACCGGCCCCCGCAGCAATGTTCCAACATCTAGTGGAAAGCCTTCCCAGAAGAATGGAGGCTGTTATAGCAGCAAAGCGGGGACCAACTCCATATTAATGGCGATGATTTTGGAATGAGATGTTCAAAGAGCAAGTGTCCACATACTTTTGGCCATGTAGTGTAAGTCATATAACGCAGAGGATTAATGTTAAGACCTGCTGACCTAAATGGGCTAATTTCAAATATTCCACAGTAGCATAGCACTGAAGATATGCACTGGGTGCATTTTAAGTAAATGTACCGTCGCTAGTGAAAAAGGGGGGAATATAGATTGTGTATGTCTTCACACCCCAGAGGTAATACACCTTTGTCAGCAATTATAGCTGTGAATCATTTTGAGTAATATCCACTGTTTTGTCATTATTGCTCAAGATAAGTCAATTTGGTTGGGAATCATTGTTGGACAGCAGTATTCCACCACTCAGGAACACCCAACACCTTGTGGAAAGACATTCTGGTGTTTCTTAAGGAGTAACATTTGTGTAAATGTCCTACTGAAAAATACAACTGTCACAGGATTGGAGTTTTCAGAAAACTGAGGTGGGTTTTCCTACACCTTTTTACATGAGATTGGCTCCTTTCATATTTATTTTGATCCTGACAAACTCCACCGTCCCTGCCGGTGACAAGCATATCTATAACATGATGCTGCCGTCACAATACTTGAAAATACAAGTTGTAGGCTAGTGTGGATATTTGGAACGTAACAGTGGAATACATTGAGAGCTAATGTGAGGACTGGGGACTTTGGCAAGGTTAGTGTGAAGAACATGTTAAAGTCTTTAATGACATGCACACGTAGTTAGCTACTTATTGGCATGTCACACAGTCACTGGTGTGTATTTACATAAACACACATTTATATACAGGTACTGTATCAGTGTACACAGACAGAGTCAGACTCACAAAGACATACCTGGACTTGGGACATGGTGACAGAGATGTTCTTGGGCTGAACACTGATTTCCACACAATGACGTTGGTCTGAGGCAAACCGCTGGGGTTCATCTGCTCTCTCACAGCTGTCCTTACGGGAACACCTAGGGAAGAGGAGGTCACAAATAACGCACGCACGCACACACACACACACACACACACACACACACACACACACAGTTGAAGTCGGACGTTTACATACACCTTAGCCAAATAAATTTAAACTCAGTTTTTCACAATTCTTGACATTTAATCCTAGTACAAATTCCCCGTCTTAGGTCAGTTAGGATCACCACTTTATTTTTAAAATGTGAAATGTCAGAACAATAATAGTGAGAATGATTTATTTCAGCTTTTATTTCTTTCATCACATTCCCAGTGGGTCAGAAGTTTACATACACTCAATAAGTATTTGGTAGCATTGCCTTTAAATTGTTTAACTTGGGTCAAACATTTCAGATAGCCTTCCGCAAGCTTTCCACAATAAGTTGGGTGAATTTTGGCCCATTCCTCCTGACAGAACTGGTGTGTAACGGAGTCTGGTTTGTACTCGCACACGCTTTTTCAGTTCTGCCCACAAATCTTCTATAGGATTGAGGTCAGGGCTTTGTAATGGCCACTCCAATACCTTGCCACAATTTTGGAAGTATGCTTGGGGTCATTGTCCATTTGGAAGACACATTTGCAACCAAGCTTTAACTTCCTGACTGATGTCTTGAGATGTTGCTTCAATATCCACATAAATTTCCTTCCTCATGATGCCATCTATTTTGTGAAGTGCACCAGTCCCTCCTGCAGCAAAGCACCCCCACAACATGATGCTGCTACCCCCGTGCTACACGGTTGGGATGGTGTTCTTCGGCTTGCAAGCCTCCCCCTTTATCCTCCAAACATAACGATGGTCATTATGGCCAAACAGTTCTATTTTAGTTTCATCAGACCAGAGGACATTTCTCCAAAAAGTACGATCTTTGTCCCCATGTGCAGTTGCAAACCGTAGTCTGGCTTTTTGATGGCAGTTCTAGAGCAGTGGCTTCTTCCTTGCTGTGCGGCATTTCAGGTTATGTCGATATAGCACTCGTTTTACTGTGGATATAGATACTTTTGTACATGTTTCCTCAAGCATCTTCACAAGGTCCTTCGCTTTTGTTTTGGGATTGATTTGTACTTTTTGCACCAAAGTACGTTCATCTCTCGGAGACAGAACGCGTCTCCTTCCTGAGTGGTATGACAGCTGCGTGGTCCCATGGTGTTTATACTTGCGTACTATTGTATGTACAGATGAACGTGGTACCTTGATGTAATTTAGCCTATCAGTAGCTTCTAAAGCCATGACATCATTTTCTGGAATTTTCCAAGCTGTTTAAAGGCACAGTCAACTTAGTGTATGTAAACTTCGGACCCACTGGAATTGTGATATAGTGAATTCTAAGTGAAATAATCTGTCTGTAAACAATTGTTGGAAGAATTACTTGTGTCATGCACAAAACTATAGTTTGTTAACATGAATTCTGTGGAGTGGTTGAAAAATGAGTTTTGATGACTTCAACCAAAGTGTATGTAAACTTCCGACTTCAACTGTATATACAAACACACACACACACACACACACACACACACACACACACACACACACACACACACACACACACACACAAAACACACACAAAACACACACAAAACACACACCCCAAATGTATTTGGTGCATGAACATAGTGATAACAATGAGCAGCAGGTAGCCTAGTGGTTAAGAGCGTTGGGTCAGTAACTGATAGGTCGCTGGTTCGATTATCCAAACCAACTAGGTGAAAAACACTGCCGGTGTGCCCTTGAGCAAGTCACTTAACCCTAATTGCTCCTGTAAGTCACTCTGGATAAGAGTGTCTGCTAAACTACTACAATGTAAATGAGAAAAGGATATACCATAAGCCTAAAAAACACACAGGCACATCAATAAAGTCAGAAACATCCTCCATATGATCAGCCATCTGCACAACCAGAAGAAAAGCAATTTGCACTACTATCTCTTCATAACAAAACAAAGTCTCTGAACTGACACTTGGCGTGCCTCAGCTTCAGTGCTGCACATTAAAAGGAGAGAAAGATGTAAAGTGCCTCATCTTAGCCTTGGTATACCAACCTTCCCACTCAGCAGAATACTGACTCACACACACACACACAAAGAGAGAAGTCATGGTGATATTTCTTGTGGATGGCATTACTCCCTAAAGAGAGAATCCTGGAGAGTTGAACAGGCCTTCTCTCTCTATCCCATTATTGACCCTTGAACATCCCTTCTTGACCCCTGGAGAGTTGAACAGAGTGTGCGCGAGTGCATACAGATTTATGCATGTGCATATTATGAGCATGCGTGTGTGTGCTTAGTGTGTCTCAGTTAATATCACTCTAGCTTTGCTTCTTGGACCGCTCTCCTACAGTGTCGAGAACTGACGAAAAAGACAAATATGACTCTAATAAGCTACTGCAAGAGAAAATGCCACAGGGATTTGTCTTAAAAACCTGTCATTCTGAGTGGTGGGGGGTAGAAAAAGACTAAGGGACGCTATCCAACAGGAAATCCTTCTGAGTGGTGGGGGGTAGAAATAGACTGAAGGACGCTATCCAACAGGAAAACATTCTGAGTGGTGGGGGGTAGAAATAGACTGAAGGACGCTATCCAACAGGAAATCATTCTGAGTGGTGGGGGGTAGAAATAGACTGAGGGACGCTATCCAACAGGAAATCATTCTGAGTGGTGGGGGGTAGAAATAGACTGAAGGACGCTATCCAACAGGAAATCATTCTGAGTGGTGGGGGTAGAAATAGACTGAAGGACGCTATCCAACAGGAAATCATTCTGAGTGGTGGGGGGTAGAAAAAGACTTAGGGACGCTATCCAACAGGAAATCATTCTGAGTGGTGGGGGGTAGAAATAGACTGAAGGACGCTATCCAACAGGAAATCATTCTGAGTGGTGGGGGGTAGAAATAGACTGAGGGACGCTATCCAACGTGAAATTAGCAGAATAAGCAGAGCGCTCCGTTTTTCGACGGGGAAGGGGGAAGGTCAAACGTTCTGTGACTGGAGGTCAGAAACGTCTCGAGTCGATCTTGATTGCGTTTCCATCGCCTTACCTGCCTCGTCAGCGTCCTCAATTAAAATTAAAACCTCCCCCATGCACGTGAACACACACACACACACACACACACAGACGCCTGCCGGTCAGATGAAGTGGCGTTCTGACATTTTGTTGCACAGGTGGAAGTTTTAATTAACAGAGCGAACAGAGAGAACTGGCTTTATGCCAACACTGAAGACACACACACACACACCCTCTAACTGCCCATTCACACACACACACACACACACACACACACACACACACACACACACACACTCACTTCCCCATACACACACACACACCCTCTCACTTCCCCATACACACACACACACACCCTCTCACCTCCCCAAACACACACACACCCTCTCACCTCCCCAAACACACACACACCCTCTCACCTCCCCAAACACACACACATCCTCTCACCTCCCCAAACACACCCTCTCACCTCCCCAAACACACCCTCTCACCTCACCAAACACACCCTCTCACCTCCCCAAACACACACACACACACACACACACACACACACACACACACACTAACTGCCCATGCACACACCCTCTCACCTCCCCATGCACACACACACACACACACACACACAGCCTCTCACCTCCCAAAATATACACACACACACACCCTTTCACCTCCCCATACACACACCCTCTAACTGCCTATACACACACACACCCTCTCACCTCCCCAAACACACACACACCCTCTCACCTCCCCAAACACACACACACCCTCTCACCTCCCCAAACATACACACACCCTCTCACCTCCCCAAAAATACACACATCCTCTCACCTCCCCAAACACACACATACCCTCTCACCTCCCTAAACACACACACACCCTCTCACATTTCCAAACACACACACACACCCTTTCACCTCCCCATACACACACCCTCTAACTGCCCACACACACACCCTCTCACCTCCCCATACACACACACACCCTCTCACCTCCCCATACACACACACACCCTCTCACCTCCCCATACACACACACACCCTCTCACCTCCCTAAACACACACACACCCTCGGAGAGAGAAACATCACACTGTGTCACCAAGTGTATCTTATATAGCATTGTGTCTGATGAGAAGTCACACTGCACACACACACACACACACACACACACACACACACACACACACACACACACACACACACACACACACACACACACACACGTCTGGTGTGAAGTCACACTGCGCACACACACACCCCCTTTCACCTCCCCATACACACACCCTCTAACTGCCCACACACACACACACACACCCTCTCACCTCCCCATACACACACACACCCTCTCACCTCCCCAAACACACACACACCCTCTCACCTCCCTAAACACACACACACACCCTCTCACCTCCCTAAACACACACACACCCTCGGAGAGAGAAAACATCACACTGTGTCACCAAGTGTATCTTATATAGCATTGTGTCTGATCACACACACACACACACACACACGTCTGGTGAGAAGTCACACTGCACACACACACACACACACACACACACACACACGTCTGGTGAGAAGTCACACTGCACGCACACACACACGTCTGGTGTGAAGTCACACTGCGCACACACACACATCTGGTGAGAAGTCACACTGCACACACACGTCTGGTGAGAAGTCAGACGATGACTATGCCTATTGTACAGCACACTGACTAGCAAGCTAACACAGTCTCTACTGTAGCGCAACACACTGACAGGAACAGTAACACTCCAACATATGTGGTTTCAACAAGGACACCTGGCACGCTCTGCACTGCCATCTGCTACTAGCAGGTTTATTCATTCATCTTAAGATCTTATAAAAGATAGAATACTGTTTCAACATTGATTTTCATGTGCTGGCAAATAGCTAAGGCTTTCACTTCAGAGGACAGTATTCAAGGCTAGCTAACACAGAGCCTGAGTCCCAATGCTCACGCATAGCCTCCTTTCCTCATCAGTCTTGCCCACAAGACCTCTCATCTGTGAAAGTGTGACAGGTTAAAGTCAATGGAGACCTACCAAAAGATTTGTTTTGTCCTTTATCCAATTGACAACAGTGCAGATGACAGAAAGGTGACAGGGGCTCTGTTAGACTATCGGGACAGACTCATTTTTCCTGAGTATGGGCTTCCGAGTGGTGCAGCGGTCTAAGGCACTGCATCTCAGTGCAAGAGGTGTCACTACAGTCCCTGGTTCGAATCCAGGCTGCAGAGTCCCAAAGGGCGATGCACAATTGCCCCAGCGTCGTCCAGGCTATCGTTGTAAATAAGAATGTGTTCTTAACTGACTTGCCTAGTTAAATAAAGGTTAAATAAAAATAAGGGTACAGTGTGCATACTTACACGTTGTGGAGGACACACCAGCCACAGTGGGGGTCTTTGGAGCCCAGGCACTGGCCACAGGTGGTGTACTGTTCACAGCTCTCCACTGGCACCCTGCTCACCTACAGAGAGAGACAAGGGGAGACAGGGAGATGGAGGGAATGGAGATGGAGAAGAGGAGGGCAGAGAGATGAAGGGAATGGAGATGGAGAAGAGGAGGGACAGAGAGATGGAGGGAATGGAGATGGAGAAGATGAGGGACAGGGAGATGGAGGGAATGGAGAGAGAGAATGTTGTTAGCCTTTCAAAACATATTAAAGCAATGCGGTGCACACCACACAGATATGTATGCACAAAAATGGAGTGAAAAATAAATTACATTTCAAAGTGCCAGAGGCTGGAAGCGTGTGTGTTCTTTCTTTCTTTCTTTCTTTCTTTCTTTCTTTCTTTCTTTCTTTCTTTCTTTCTTTCTTTCTTTCTTTCTTTCTTTCTTTCTTTCTTTCTTTCTTTCTTTCTTTCTTTCTTTCTTTCTTTCTTTCTACTGTAGCTGTCTGTGTGTGTGTGTGTGTGTGTGTATCTGTCTGTGTGTGTGTGTGTGTGTGTGTGTGTGTATCTGTCTGTGTGTGTGTGTGTGTGTATCTGTGTGTGTGTGTGTGTGTATCTGTCTGTGTGTGTGTGTGTGTGTATCTGTCTGTGTGTGTGTGTGTGTGTATCTGTCTGTGTGTGTGTGTGTGTATCTGTCTGTCTGTGTTTGTGTGTGTGTGTGTGTGTGTGTATCTGTCTGTGTGTGTGTGTGTGTGTGTGTGTGTGTATCTGTCTGTGTGTGTGTGTGTGTATCTGTCTGTCTGTGTGTGTGTGTGTGTGTGTGTGTGTGTCTGTCTGTCTGTCTGTCTGTCTGTCTGTCTGTCTGTCTGTCTGTCTGTCTGTCTGTCTGTCAGGCGGGCAGGCATTATACTGTATTATATTTCTACTGCAAGCTACCTTTAAATCATGTGGTGGGAAAGAGATCCCTCTAAAACGGTAAGTAAGACCACTAAACTACTTCCCATGGGGGCCGTCATTATAGCTAGCAGAGTGAGAGAAACACACACAGGCATGGAGACCCACCTGGGCCCCCCCCCTCTCCTCCCCTCTCCCTGCCTCCCTCCCTCCCTCCCTCCCTCCCTCCATCACCATGGGTAATCCACATGGCAAGGGAGACAAGCTGGAGGCGAGCCATGTGGAGGCTTACTTTACAAGAAGAGAGGAGGAGGGGTGGAGGAAAGGGAGGAAGCTAGGAACGAGGAGAGGGAACATATGGTAGTGGGACTTCATAAGGCTGATGGGTAAAGAGATGGACCGGGTCAAGTTTGTGTGTTAGGAGACTGTCCTGGGGGTGTGTGAATAGTATATATATAGTGTGTGTGATAAATCCTACCATTTCCGCTACATCATGTTATATTGCCAAGCACTGGGAGGGAGCAGCGCTGTCAAACAAACTCACATCAACACGCACAAGTACACTAGCAGATACATAAGCACACACACATACCAAAACAAACTCTCCCTCTTAGGGCTGGGGTTATATTCTAGCCTGAAGGGTTAGGGTTATATTCTAGCCTGAAGGGTTAGGGTTATATTCTAGCCTGAAGGGTTAGGGTTATATTCTAGCCTGAAGGGTTAGGGTTATATTCTAGCCTGAAGGGTTAGGGTTATATTCTAGCCTGAAGGGTTAGGGTTATATTCAAGCCTGAAGAGTTAGGGCTAGGGTTATAGTCTAGCCTGAATGGTTAGGGTTATATTCTAGACTGAAGGGTTAGGGTTATATTCTAGCCTGAAGGGTTAGGGTTATATTCTAGCCTGAAGGGTTAGGGTTATATTCTAGCCTGAAGAGTTAGGGTTATCTTCAAGCCTGAAGAGTTAGGGTTATATTCAAGCCTGAAGAGTTAGGGTTATATTCAAGCCTGAAGAGTTAGGGCTAGGGTTATATTCTAGACTGAAGGGTTAGGGTTATATTCTAGCCTGAAGGATGGTTATTCTAGAAGCTCTTTTCATTAGCATCCAGTGAGGAATTGGCCGGCTGCCCGGTCGGGACACAGAGAGAAAGTAAGTGGTGCTGAAGAATGACACAAAGAGGAAGAGATGCTCAGAGAGGAAGAGCTGCTCAGAGAGGAAGAGCTGCTCAGAGAGGAAGAGATGCTCAGAGAGGAAGAGCTGCTCAGAGAGGAAGAGATGCTCAGAGAGGAAGAGATGCTCAGAGAGGAAGAGATGCTCAGAGTGGAAGAGCTGCTCAGAGAGGAAGAGATGCTCAGAGAGGAAGAGCTGCTCAGAGTGGAAGAGCTGCTCAGAGAGGAAAAGATGCTCAGAGTGGAAAAGATGCTCAGAGAGGAAGAGCTGCTCAGAGTGGAAGAGATGCTTAGAGCAGATAGGCTGCTATATGATAGAAGACATGTCAATGTCACTCTCTGTTTTAATGAAGTAAAGTATGATGGGGGAGAAAGGGGGAGAATGGGTGAGTTGATGAGCGAGGGGAAGAGAATGAGGCATAATTATATAATCAAGATCCCTGCTGTCTAAATTTGTTTTTTGTGTCAAAACAAATTCATTTGATATAGCGCCCTTTGTGTATAATGACTAACACCATATACCCCGGTATGAATGAAAATCTGGATTATCTAGGAGCTTGGGGCAGTGTTCTTCGATCCTGGATCTCGGGTAGGGACAGGGTGTGCAGGGTTTTGCTTTACCCCAGCATTATACCAATTTCCAATAAATGAAGGGCTTGATGATGAATAGTAGATGAGTTGAATCTAGGGGCAAGAGGATAGGGGTGGAGGTAGGATAGAGAGGGGGGTAGCACTGAATCGGCTCAGCTTGCCTGTCAGAACTGCACCATCATATAAACAGCTAATCACAGCAGGTTATGATTAGATTTAAAAGAAACTACAGTTGTTACCTGTCATCATCCGTCAACTGTCCACCTAGCATTAGCGCACCGCCCCGATTTCAATAAACGTCTATCATCCTCCATCAGCGGCACAGTTTAATCTGTGCTCGCATCGAACCGCACTACGTGGTTACAGACATCAATATGGCCCGGCAACAGTAATCAAAATGGATTGGGGGGGATTTATTAGAGGAGAGGGGGTAATGATAGTCATGAGCGTTAACGTAGCCTAGTTTTATAACATTAGCGTAGCAATTTAGCGTAGAAATAGCGCGCAGACTTCCTGGGGTCTATGGGGAGTCAGTGTTCTGGTGGTTTGTGTGGCTAAGGTAGCCCACTGGCTGCAGGGTTATCAAAACCAGGCTAGCGTTGCGTCTCTATTGACTGGATTGCAAGGGATTAGAGACATCGATCGCCGGTGGTCTGTTAGATATGTTGACTGATTGGAGATAAGCAGAGAGGCTAACAGTGCTGGGAGGGGAGGCGGGGTGAAGAGAGTGAGCAAGAGAGGCAATGTTAACATATGTTTGCAAATAAAACCCTTAAATTGAAAGAAAAGAAAAGGAGAGAGACCGAGACTGAGAGACAGAGAGAGAGAGAGAAAGAAAGAAAGAGAGAAAGAAAGAGAGAGAGATAGAAAGAGAGAGAGACAGAGCGAGAGAGAGAGAGCGAGAGAGAGACAGAGCGAGAGAGAGACAGACAGAGCGAGAGAGAGACAGACAGAGCGAGAGAGAGACAGACAGAGCGAGAGAGAGACAGACAGAGCGAGAGAGAGACAGACAGAGCGAGAGAGAGACAGACAGAGCGAGAGAGACAGACAGAGCGAGAGAGAGACAGACAGAGCGAGAGAGAGACAGACAGAGCGAGAGAGAGACAGACAGACAGACAGACAGACAGACAGACAGACAGACAGACAGACAGACAGACAGACAGACAGACAGACAGACAGACAGACAGACAGACAGACAGACAGAGAGAGAGAGAGAGACATAGAAAGACAGAGAGAGTCAGAAAAAGACAGAGAGAGAGAAAGACAGAGAGAGAGAAAGACAGAGAGAGAAAGAGAGACAGAGAGAAAGAGAGGACTTATTGCCACTAATTGTGAAAGGGGACAAAACTGTCTTCATTAAGGGGCGTAAGTCATGTAACAATGTTAGGCGGCTTTTTAATGTTATTCAAGCCTTTCAGCGAAGTGCTATGGATGGTCTTGTGCTCTCCCTAGATGCTGAGAAATAATTTGACCGTGTGGAGTGGTCCTACCTATTCTTTGTTCTGACTAAATTTGGTCTAGGGGACAACTTTATAAAACGGGTTAAAGTTTTACATGATGATCCTCAGGCGGCTGTCCTTACTAATGGGCTAAGGTCGAATAGCTTCTCCACGCACAGAGGTGCAAGACAGGGCTGTCCTTTGTCCCCTCTCCTATTTGCACTTGCTATGAAACCACTGGCTGAGGTCATCAGAGTAACGCCTGCTATACAGGGTCTGCTCATTGGTGATGTTCATCATAAAATAAGCCTGTATGCTGATGATGTTCTGATATTCATCTCTAGGTCTGAGACTTCAATTTCATCTCTTGTTAATATTATTGAATTATTCAGTGAATTCTCAGGCTACAAGATTAACTTAACTAAATAAGAGGCTATGCCACTTGGTAGCCTACACTCTGTGCCTACTACCTCTCCTCCCTTTACTTTTAAATGGTCTCCCTCAGGTTTTACATACCTGGGTATATTCGTAACTCCTATTCCAGCAAATGTACAAAGCCAATTTTGTTCCCTTGTTTGATACAATAAGACAGGATCTGGAGCGCCTGAAACTCTCTTCCGATTTCATGGTTGAGTAGGATATCCCTCTTGAAAATGAACATTTTACCTAGACTACTTTACCCAATCCAAATGATCCCAGTCTTACTTTCCAATAAGGTAATAAAATATTTAAATGGCTGGTTAAGTTCCTTCATATGGAGTAAATGCAAGCCAAGGCTTAAGATGGCAATATTGCAGCTGCCAGGTTCTAGGGGCGGCTTGGACCTGCACAATATTAGGTTCTATCAGTGGTGTGCCCACTTATGTTATATTTCTGAATGGATCACGAATGATGACTCCTCTATTCGGATAGACATTGAGACTTCTTTTTCAAAATTCCCCTTGCATGATCTTTTATTTTTCAGACATTTTAAGTCTTTTAAGTCTGTAAAGGATCACTGCAATAATAAATAGGTAGCCGAGTGGTTAGTGTTGGGCCCGTAACCGAAATGTTGGTGGATTGAATCCCCGAGCTGACAAGGTAAAAATCTGTTGTTCTGCCCCCGAACAAGGCAGTTAACCCACTGTTCCTAGGCAGTCATTGAAAATAAGAATTTGTTCTTAACTGACTTGCCTAGTAAAATAAAGGTAATAAAAAATAAATAAATAAATAATCCCACTACACAACAAAGCATGGAGGTCAGTTCAACATTTTTTGGGAAGGTCCAAACTAACCTCTGCGCTTACCCCGATTCTTAACAACCCAGAGTTTGGACCAGGATTGCTGGATGCTGGCTTTAACATTTGGCTTAATAAGGGCATAGGCAGAGTAAATGATTTATTTGCTGATAAGATTTTATTGCCATTTTAGCAGATGGTTGAGAAATATCCCAAAGCAGGACTTTTTCAGTATTCTACAAATAAGACATTATATTTTGAAGAGCACCACCTTGATTGGCAACCCTGATGTGTCTGTCATTGAAAGAATGCTTTTTCTCTCACAAGGGAAAATGTCTCTAAGTTTGTTTTATGATTCTTTAAGGTCATTTTCTACTGTTGACACACAGAGAGTGAAGCAAGTGTGGGAGAAAGAATTGTCTGTTACTATTGACGAGGAGATGTGGGAGGACATTTGGAGATACGCAAAAACAATATATATATGTAATCACACTAGAGCAATCCAGTTAAGAATAATACAAAGATTGCAGACATGATTTTAGCCCCTCCTCCTCTCTTCAGTGTCTTAAATGTAAAACTGATACAGGCACAATAACACAGTGCTTATGGTCATGTTCCAAATTACAAAACGTACTGGTCTAATGTTCTTCAAAAAATGTAAAAGATCCTAGGGGGTCAACCTAGATTTAGACCCAGTTACTTTGCTGTTAGGTCTCCCTAGTAGGCATGTTACTTCTGTGGGTAAGAGGAGGCTTTACAACATCCTCACTTTTGCAGCGAGGAAAAACATCCTCTTACAGTGGATTAGTGACAAAGTCCCTTCTATCAAAGATTGGCATAAGATACTATTTGAATGGGTGCCATTGGAATATCTGACATGTATATTACATTCTAAAACGGATCAGTTCTACAAAGTATGGGAACCTTATTTAAATTACCTAGAACCTGATTTATCTGCTATCATGCTGCAAGGATATTCTTAGAAATGGTGGTTGTTTACTTGTCTCTGGATAACACTGTACGTACAGTGGAGAGAACAAGTATTTGATACACTGCAGGTTTTCCTACTTACAAAGCATGTAGAGGTCTGTAATTTTTATCATAGGTACACTTCAACTGTGAGAGACGGAATCTAAAAATCCAGAAAATCACATTGTATGATTTTTAAATAATTAATTTGCATTTTATTGCATGACATAAGTATTTGATCACCTACCAACCAGTAAGAATTCCGGCTCTCACAGACCTGTTAGTTTTTCTTTAAGAAGCCCTCCTGTTCTCCACTCATTACAACAAAGGTTTCTGTACCAAATATTAAGTTCTGCTTTTCTGATGTATCAAATACTTATGTCATGCAATAAAATGCAAATTAATTACTTAAAAATCATACAATGTGATTTTCTGGATTTTTGTTTTAGATTCCGTCACTCATAGTTGAAGAGTACCTATGATAAACATTACAAGTGGGAAAACCTGCAAAATCGGCAGTGTATCAAATACTTGTTCTCCCCACTGTATGTGTTGGACCTAATTCCTTTATTTAAACTGAGCTTTAGTGTTTAATTTCTGTCTGTATGTTCGTTCAAAATGTATGTATTGAGAGATGCAATGACGGGGATGTGTGTGTGTGTGTGTTTGAGGTCATGTGTTAGTTATTTTTGTGTTAGACCTCAAACACACACACACACACACACACACACACACACACACACACACACACACACACACACACACAGTATATCGGCGTTTGTGTTTGCTGGTCTTTTCTTTCTTTATTATTCATGTTTTGTCTGTTGTATCTCTTAATATGAGAAAATTGTACAAACAAATGACCTCAAACACTTAACCTCAAACAAACAAACAAACACTTGACCTCAAACAAACAAACAAACACTTGACCTCAAACAAACAAACAAACACTTGACCTCAAACAAACAAACAAACACTTGACCTCAAACAAACAAACAAACACTTGACCTCAAACAAACAAACAAACACTTGACCTCTAAAACACTTGACCTCTAAAACACTTGACCTCTAACAAACACTTGACCTCTAACAAACACTTGACCTCTAACAAACACTTGACCTCTAACAAACACTTGACCTCTAACAAACACTTGACCTCTAACAAACACTTGACCTCTAACAAACACTTGACCTCTAACAAACACTTGACCTCTATATTCCTTCCTTCCATCCCTCCTCCCCAACACCATCACATTTCTCCACAGTTCATACGTCTGGAAAAAAACAACAAACTAAAAAGTGAGAAAGAAAGAGGGGAGTAGTAACTTCCATTAGGGCCATGATGGCGTCGGGCCCAAGCAGAGTTTCTGAGAGTAGTAACTTCCATTAGGGCCGTGATGGCGTCGGGCCCAAGCAGAGTTTATGAGAGTAGTAACTTCCATTAGGGCCATGATGGCGTCGGGCCCAAGCAGAGTTTCTGAGAGTAGTAACTTCCATTAGGGCCGTGATGGCGTCGGGCCCAAGCAGAGTTTCTGAGAGTAGTAACTTCCATTAGGGCCATGATGGCGTCGGGCCCAAGCAGAGTTTATGAGAGTAGTAACTTCCATTAGGGCCGTGATGGCGTCGGGCCCAAGCAGAGTTTCTGAGAGTAGTAACTTCCATTAGGGCCGTGATGGCGTCGGGCCCAAGCAGAGTTTCTGAGAGTAGTAACTTCCATTAGGGCCATGATGGCGTCGGGCCCAAGCAGAGTTTCTGAGAGTAGTAACTTCCATTAGGGCTGTGATGGCGTCGGGCCCAAGCAGAGTTTATGATCACCCCTTTCTTCCTCTATCTGTAAAGCGTTATCGCCGATATGGAGCAAGAGAGGGAAACAGAAAGAAAGAGATAGGGAGCATGATCTACCGAGATTAAGACACATCCAAACCTATTCCTCGCCGGCAAATAATCCCATCTGACTAGATCTCCTGCAGCAGCTGCCACTGTCAAAGGGGATTGCCATCATTCACACGCTCTTTCCTTCCGAGAGCGAGGGAAGGAGGGGAAGATAGGGGAAAAGGGAGAGGAAAAATCTATCCTCCTCCATTCCTGGATGGATGACCTGAGGATTATATCCCATTAAATCCTTCAGAGGTAGAGGGAGGGGTGGGAGAATACATCGTTTTAAAGCTGTATTTGTTCTGTTTATATGTATATCCCTCTGTTATCCTTTTTCAGATATCCAGACACACTCTCCCCTTGACCCTCTCTAGCATAGTGAGATAGTCAGAGAGACACACTGTGTGCTAGTGTTAAGGCATGGCTGCAGCAGTATGTGATGATAGGCCATGTACCTCCCTGAATCTCTTCCCACCCCAGCCCCTAACTGTCTAGCAAACAGCAGAGTGTGACATATCACACCAGGGTGTGGATTGTATGCGGCCCAATGCCCCTGTACACTGATCTAAGGTCAGTTTGGAGTATTGTTGATTAATGGTGAAGGTTAGGATTTGGGTAGTGGAAGCTGAGCCTAGATCTGTGCTTTGGAGGAGTAATGTACTTCGAAGAGGGGAGAGGAGGGAGGGGAGAGAGCTTGTGCGCGAGAGTGAGAGGAAGAAAGGGAGGGAGAGAGAGAGATGTGTATATCAGAGAGAGTAGTGTGTTGTAAGGGGGTAGATTATATGGTATATAACAGGGATTCATATGGGGTGGCATTAACATGCTCAACCTAAACCCTGAAACCAGCCCTCTACTTCCACCCCCCTCCCCTACTTCCACCCCCCCTCCTCTACTTCCACCCCCCCTCCTCTACTTCCATCCCCTCCTCCTCTACTTCCATCCCCTCCTCCTCTACTTCCACCCCTCCTCCTCTACTTCCACCCCCCCCTCCTCTACTTCCACCCCTCCTCCTCTACTTCCACCCCCCTCCTCTACTTCCACCCCCCTCCTCTACTTCCACCCCCCCTCCTCTACTTCCATCCCCTCCTCCTCTACTTCCACCCCTCCTCCTCTACTTCCACCCCCCCCTCCTCTACTTCCACCCCCCCCTCCTCTACTTCCACCCCTCCTCCTCTACTTCCACCCCCCTCCTCTACTTCCACCCCCCTCCTCTACTTCCACCCCCCTCCTCTACGTCCACCCCTCCTCCTCTACTTCCACCCCTCCTCCTCTACTTCCACCCCCCTCCTCTACTTCCACCCCCCTCCTCTACTTCCACCCCTCCTCCTCTACTTCCACCCCTCCTCCTCTACTTCCACCCCTCCTCCTCTACTTCCACCCCTCCTCCTCTACTTCCACCCCCCCTCCTCTACTTCCACCCCTCCTCCTCTACTTCCACCCTCCTCCTCTACTTCCACCCCTCCTCCTCTACTTCCACCCCTCCTCCTCTTTTACTTCCATTTTCCTCTTCTACTTCTACTTCCATCCCTCTTCTTCCACCCATAAATACTCCACAGCTCAGACAGGGCAGAAGAGGGGTATGAGAACGGAGAGAGAAAGAAATCAATAGAGAGAAAGAAAACAGAGAGAAAAAAAAGAGAGAGAGAGAGAGATGGGGAGGGACGGAGGTACGGAGAGGGAGGGGGAGGGAGGGACGGAGAGGGAGGGAGGGAGAGAGGGGGAGGGGGAGGGATGGAGAGAAGGAGGGGAAAGACGGAGGGATGGAGGGGGAGGCACAGAGGGATGGAGGGACGGAGGGAGGAAAAGATAATGAAGGAGGAAACGGGTGAGCGTGAATAAGAAGGGTTAAGAGAGAGAGGGAGAGAAAGATGGAAAAGGGGTTAAAAAGAAGGGTTAAATCATAAAATATGGGAATGGAATCAATGCAAGCCGGTTTAGAGGGCGGCCCTCAATTTGGGCTTAGAAGGAAGTGTGTCAGAGAGAGATGGAGGGGGGGAAAGAGGAGAGGTGCAAGCTGAGTAGCTGAGACATGGACTTAAAAACAGGGGGGGGTAAGGGACGATGGTGGGCTAGGGGAATAACCTCTAGTCATTAATACTGACTAGGGATTTTAACCAGGGGTCAACCCAACAGAGAGGTACCCTTGACCCTCTTCAGCCCCTCTCTGCTTAACCCACCTGGTCTCTGTTAATGAGGATCACAGTCAGGCATTGAGATAATTTTGGGGTGGGGAAGGGTGGTGTGGCGTGTGTGAGAGAGAGAGAGAGAGAGAATTCACACGGTCACCCCCTTTACACATGTCATACAGATGCATTATGGACTCCTCTTTCTCTTTCTCTCTTCTTTCTTCTTCCTTCTCCCTCTCCACCTCTCCCACTCCACCTCCCTCTCTCCTGCTTCTTCCCCCAAAATGAATGAGTGGTAAAGGGGGTGTCAGCTGCAACATTTGAGGTGACACAGGGGACCCACAGCCAGTAAATTCAAAGCTGTAGACAGCCGATCCAGCGACGGGGCAGTAAATGATCAGATCACCACATGGAATACACCTGACCTTTGCCCATTTCCCTGGAGTGTGTGTGTGTGTGTGTGTGTGTGTGTGTGTGTGTGTGTGTGTATGTGTGTGTGTGTGTGTGTGTGTGTGTGTGTGTGTGTGTGTGTGTGTGTGTGTGTGTGTGTGTGTGTGTGTGCATGTGCGACACGGGTGATCGTGGTTCGTGGGGACCCGGGCCAGATGTAATTAAAGGTGTATTTGGGGGGATGGGAAGGTTGTGTGTGTGCACTAATGAGGCATCGTTGACACCTGCCAGAGTCTTTATTTAGACACACTGTTTGAGGTGTATGTGTGTGCGCACGCACATCTCTGTGTTCATGTGCAATACATATTGGTTGGTGTGCTATAGCGAAAGCGTGTCTGCACAAATACTTTTGTGCATATGTGCCAACGTGCCTGACTGTGTGTACATGCATTTCTGCGTGTGCATGTCTGTGTGCATCCGTCTTACCTGTTTGTCAGAAAGTGTGTAGATGTGCTGGAGGTCAGGAGAGAAGAGCAGGTCTCGGAGGATGGGGCTGGAGCCATCACTCACAACCAGGTTCTCATAGAGCAGAGCTGGACGCGTAGGACTCACTGAGTTAACCAGGATCTAGACAGAGACACAGAAAAATAGTAGGTTACATAATTGTCCAGTGGTCCTGTGTAGCTCAGTTGGGTAGAGTGTGGCACTTGCAACCCCAAAGTTGTAATCCCGCTAGGGTCACATAAAACATATGCAGGACAGAGATATGGTTGGATTATTGTGAGAACAAAAGTAAAATCTATGCTCCTATAGGAAATCTATGGTCCTATGTGATTTGTTAATACAAGTCCCAAGTGTAGCATTTTTGTTAACTACAATATACCAGAGGTTATATCTGGATAGGAGTGATTCCTCACCAAACCCAGACATAGAAAGATCACATCTGGATTGCTTGCATTTTGGGGTTTTAGGCAGGGTTTCTGTATAGCACTTTGTGACATCAGCTGATGTAAAAAGGGCTTTATAAATAAAACTGATTGATCGATTGATAGATTATTTTTGGGAATTTAATTAAATGTAATTCATAGAATGGTCCTTCAGAGGAAGGATTGTTGACATATATTTGATATTTGTATCATACATTTTCACATTGTAAAAGGAGGCCTGGGTATGGCCAAAATGTCATAAATACAGTGCCTTCAGAAAGTATTCACACCCCTTGACTTCCACATTTTGTTGTTTTACAGCCTGAATTTAAAATTGCTAATATTTTTTGTCCCTGGCCTACACATAATACCCCATAATGTCAAAGTGGAATTATGCTTCTCATTCAGTTTTTTTTTACAAACTAATAACAAATCTAAAGTTGAAATGTATTGAGTCAATAAGTATTCAACCCCTTTGTAAGCCTAAATATGTTCAGGAATACATAAATAACCTCATCCCTGTACCCCACACATACAAGTACCTGTAAGGTCCCACAGTCGAGCAGTGAATTTCAAACACATGAGTTCGGATTGATCTACCATGTAGCATGCTTCTCTCTATAACATGAGCTGCTCAGTATGTGTAGATAATCCTTTCTACCGCAGCTTTTTTTAAAGATAAAATGTTAGCCATGGAGAACTGCAAAAGTGTTGCTACTGCTCTCAACAACATTGCTGCCCTGAATTTAGCACGCGCTATCGACAAAGATCAGTGGGAAAAAGTTGTGATGGACTACTTTCTGCACACGGTCAGTGTGAACCAGAGTGACTTGACGCAATGGGCCAAACAAGCTGTACAAACAAAACTGAAACTACACAGGACGTCTTAGTTAAAGGGGTTTCAGTCTGCCGTGAAGCGTTCATCCATGTATACGGGTAAGATAAATGTTCAGATATTATACAATTCTAATTTTGTCAGAAAGTAATTGTCATTGGAAGATCAAGTGTACTGTTTGCTAGCTAGCGAACATCTGCTTGCTGGCTTGCTAGCTAACGTTACGTGCATAATCTGTGTAGTAATATTATTCACATCTCAGAAACCCATTTGCATTTGCTAGTTATAGCCTAATGTTAGCTAGCTAGCTAACATTGAACATAGTTGGTTAGCTTTAGCTACCTGCAGATTCATACTACAGTATTTCATGCATGGTGGCTAGCTACGACAATCTGTTTGTATCGTTAGTATGGGTTGGGATTATGGTTCATTGATTAGCTAGCTAGCTACCTGCATGTCTAAACAAAAGACTTCAGCAGATGATTACATGACCCATCAAGTTAGCCCAGTGTTTCTGGGGGTGATTACAACCATCTATTGTATTTCATAAATGTGTACATGTCTAGACATTAGTGACCCATCCATTTAGCTAGATGTGGCTGGCCCATCAATTTAGACAAGTGTGTCTGGGTAATCATCATCTAACAATTCTAAAATATAAAATATTTGTATACTTGCAAATATGCAAGTAACCATTTCACTGTACCGTTTACACCTTCTGTATCCTGTGCATGTGACAAATAAACATAGCTTTAATTTGATATAGTGTGAAGAACAACATGACCTGCACCAAAGTCAGATTATGATATAGGCCAAGGACTAAGTTGCGTATTTTTACCTGGAGTACGTCTTTATTGTAGGCTGCTACTTTCACCACTTTTAGTCTTGAAATAGTTGGTTGTTTACTACACTACCTTACTCTGTTTAGCACATGGCCTCACATATGAATCCCTAAAGAGATGTGTGAGGCTTAAGAGGGTGTGAACGATGCTGAATAGGTGTAGACAAAGAGCTCTCCAGTAGGTGTACCAAAACATTCAAGGGCAAAATCCTGGAGCAAAACCTGGTTCAAATCTGCTTTCCACCAGACACTGGGAGATTAATTCACCTTTCAGCAGGACAATAAACTAAGCAGGCCAAATCTACACGAGTTGCTTACCAAGAAGACAGTAAAGATTCCTGAGTGATGGAGATACAGTTTTGACTGAAATCTACTTGAAAATATATGGCAAGACGTGAAAATGGTTGTATAGCAATGATCAACAACCAATTTGAGCTTGAAGAATTTTGTAAAAAATAAATGGGCTAATTTTTCACAATCCAGGTGTGGAAAGACTCATATGTAATCGCTGCCAAAAGGTGCTTCTACAAATGATTGACTCAGGTTTGTGAATACTTATGTAAATGAGATATTTCTGTATTTCATTTTCAAAAAACGTCTAAAAACATGTTATAACTGTCATTATGGGGTATTGTGTGTAGATGGGTGAGATTTTTTTATATATTTTTTTAATCCATTTTGAATTCAGGCTGTAACAAAATATGGAATAGGTCAAGGCACTGTATGCCAACTTTATACTTTTACATACAAATGTTAAATACAGTGCATTCTTAAAGTATTCAGACGCCTTGACTTTTCCCACATTTTGTTGTCACAGCCTTATTCTAAAATATATTGTTGTTTTTCCCCTCTCATCAATCTACACACAATACCCGATAATGAAAAAGCAAAAACAGGTTTTTAGAAATGTTTGCTAATTTATACAAAAATATATAAAACGGAAATATCACATTTCCATAAGTATTCAGACCCTTTACTCAGTACTTTGTTGAAGGACCTTTGGCAGCGATTACAGCCTCAGGTATTCTTGGGTATGACGCTACAAGCTTGGCACAGCTGTATTTAGGGAGTTTCTCCCATTCTTCTCTGCAGATCCTGTCAAGCTCTTTCAGATTGGATTGGGTGTGTCACTGCACAGCTATTTTCAGGTTTTGGCTAATTTGGCTAATTTAATAAAGCCAAGCTATTCTCCTGAGTAGACACAGAGCGAATCTAATAATCAAGGTTGTGGTGAGGAGAGACCTTTTTTAACATGGCTTATAGCAGGGATCATCAACAAGATTCAGCCGAGGGCTGATTTTGTTCTTGAGCAGATGGTCGGGGGGCCGGAACAATTACAAATAATTTGTAGACTGCAAATTGACCGCAATTAGCCCAAAAATATATGTTTGACTAAAACAGAATAATTTCAAACCTTGCTTACATTTTTATAAGATCACGTTGTGTCTCTCTATTATGCGTGGGAATACTTGGGCACAGATTTCTTGAATTAAAATCACTTGGAGCTGTTTTCCAGTTTTTTTTTTTTGCAGTCTTATGACCAACAATTTAAATGTTTTTTTATTTAAAAAATGTTTTGCTCTGTAAACTTGGGGGGCCAAATAAAACCACCAGTTGGGGAAGCCTGGCTTATAAGTTTCTACCAGGGCAGGGAGACCATCGATACAATAGCCTGCATGCAACCAGGAGACAGTTGATAATAATCGCTACGGTTTTTCCATTGTGTCTTTCTGACTTAGAGTGTCTGTTGGTTTCAGAGAATATGTAGGGGGGAGCAAAAGCTCAATGGTTTAAATAGAAAATTACTTGATCATTGTAGAGAAAGGAAGAGAAGGATAGTGAGAGGCTTAGGCACACAGCTGTCTGTCGATTAATCCCAAATACACAACTCCCATCTTCACCCTCATTGTTAACTCCCTTCAAAAACACCCGGTAGGACTAGATAAACATGAGACAGTGGCGTACTGATACTGATAAGCACTGAGGGAGTGATAAGGCACCTGCTGTCACAATTGAATGGAAGCTCCCACAGCGAATGCTTCAATATCAACTCACCCCTGTCATGACATGCATACTGTGGCGCTATTGGAGAAGACTTAGGGGTGCGTCTCAATAGTCTAAAGTGGTTCCTTCATCTGATTCAAGCTTCCCATTTTTAAAAACACATTTTTTTTTAGGAGAATGAAATGGACAGCAGGTATAATATTTTGCATTTGACATGCTGTTTTTACCCAATGAATGTGACTGAGTGTGTCCCAAATGGCACCCTATTCCCTACATATTGCACTACTTTTGACTAGAGCCATATGGGTGTAGGTCAAAAGAAGTGCACTATATAGGGTACCATTTGGGATACACACTGAAATTCTGCCTCTAGTCTAAGACTCATCCATTGAACTTCCATCCAGAGAAGTCCTCATGTAGTACACTACATTTGACTAGGGCTCAGTGTACTATTTAGAAAATAGCAGTGGTGTAAAGTACTACAGTACTTTCAAGTGCTACTTAAGTCGTTTTTTTGGGTACCTGTACTTTACCCAGACACACTTGTCTACTACTTTTACTTCACTACATTCCTATTGAAAATAATGTACTTTTTACTCCATACATTTTCCCTGACACCCAAAAGTGCTCATTACATTTTGAATGCTTAGCAGGACAGGAAAATGGTCCAATTCACCACTTAAAGAGAACATCCCTGGTCATCTACTGCCTCTGATCTGGCGGAATCACTAAACACAAATACTTTGTTTGTAAATGGTGTCTGAGTGTTGGAGTTTGCCCCTGGCTATCAGTCAATTTTTAAAAAATAAAGAAAATTGTGCCGTCTGGTTTACTTAATATAAGGAATTTTAAATGATTTATACTTTTACTTTTGATACTTAAGTACAATTTTATCGATTACATTTACTTTGATACTTAAGTATATTAAAAAACAAATACTTTTACTCAAGTAGTATTTTACTGGGTGACTTTCACTTGAGTAAGTTTTTATTAACGTAGCTTTACTTTTACTCAAGTATGACAATTGGGTACTTTTTCCACCACTGGGGAATAGGGTGTCATTTGGGACGGACCAGCTTTTCTGTTTTCTGTATATTTAAACACACCACCTACCTACAGTACAACACACTACTGAGACAACTGGTAGACTATGTATATGTATGTGTGTGTGTGTGTGTGTGTGTGTCCTCAGTCCTTGCCCTTGCTATGGGGCTGCTGACAGTCTGGTTCTCTATAGGTGTTAGTTTAGGGAGCTGCATGGCGTCTAAAACTTCTTTGATGTTACAAAAGGTGGTGGGGAAGGTAGCTAGTTCAGGAACCACACACAAACTTGTGGAAAAACACACACCCAACACACTTGTGCACACCCCTGCAATCCCCTCTCCTGCTCCCCTGACTGGAGCGCAGTCTTGACATAACTGGGTCTTTCCATGCATAATGGCAGCTCAGGCACATTCCACACTTTGATGTTACAAGGGGGGAGATGAAGTGGAGAAGTGGCACGGCCCACTCAGAGGAACAATGGAGACCGAAGGAGGAGGAGAAGAAAGGAGTGAATGGGAAAAGTGGTAATTCCCTTCCCCTGTACAAGAGGAGAAAGGTTGACTGATGGCTGGCGTGAGCCAACGAAGGGAGACAAGGAAATGAGACAAGGAAAGGGAGGTGATGGAAGGAGGCCTCGAAACATAGCCCATGTCAAAACAGCAAGGTGGACTTGAGAAATTAGTCGATAGTAGTTTTAGGAATGAAACTGAACAGGTGAGGGAAAGAGGGCAGGAAAGAGGTAGATAAAAACATTGTGTCTCTCTCTCTCCCTTTCACCATCTCTGATCTCTGTTTATCTCCCATCACTCAGTCTATTCTTCTCTCTAAGTGATGAACTCAAAGACAATTTAATTGCTAGCATCCAGTCTCGCTCCAAGCTTCGTAGAACTGCAGTAGACTCATCACTCACTGAGGACGCAGAACACTGTGTAGCCATTACAGCCCTTGCAAAAGTGTGTGTGTGGGGGACCCATTCGGGTTCTCAACTTACTGGTGAGTCAGAATAGTAGATTACACAAGGTGCAATTTTGAAATGTGTTTTTTTGCATCAGCAGTTTCTCTCTGATAATCACTCAATTACTCCATTATAGGCCAAAAATAGACTTGTAAGTTAGTCTAGAGGCCAAGTATCTAAACTTGTAGTAGGCCTAATCATGGTCGAATACCAACCGGGGGGCCCCCATTGACCCTTTCTTTCTAAAATTATCCGCCGCAATTGTTGCAACCCCTATTACTAGCCTGGTCAACCTCTCTTTCGTATCGTCTGAGATCCCTAGAGATTGGAAAGCTGCCACAGTCATCCCCCTCTTCAAAGGGGGAGACACTAGACCCAAACTGTTACAGACCTATATCCACCCTGCCCTGCTTTTCTAAAGTCTTCAAAAGCCAAGTTAACAAACAGATCACCAACCATTTCGAATCCCAAAGTTCCGAGCTGGTCATGGGTGCACCTCAGTCACGCTCAAGGTCCTAAACCATATCATAACCGCCATCGATAAAAAAGACAGTACTGTGCAGCAGTCTTCATCGACCAGGCCAAGACTTTCGACTCTGTCAATCACTGCATTCTTATTGGCAGACTTAACAGCCTTGGTTTCTCAAATGACTGCCTCTCCTGCCTCTCCAACTACTTCTCAGACAGAGTTCAGTGTGTCAAATCGTAGGGCCTGTTGTCCGGACCTCTGGCAGTCTCTATGAGGGTGCCACAGGGTTCAATTCTTGGGCCGACTCTATTCTCTGTATATATCAACAATGTCGCTCTCGCTGCTGGTGACTCTCTGATCCATCTCTACGCTGACGACACCATTCTGTATACATCTGGCCCTTTGGGCACTGTGTTACCTAACCTCTAAACAAGCTTCAATGCCATACAACACTCCTTCCGTGGCCTCCAACTGCTCTTAAACGTTAGTAAAACTAAATGCATGCTTTTCAATCGAACACTGCCTGCACCCGCCCGCCGGACCAGCATCACTACTCTCGACGGGTCTGACTTAGAATATGTGGACAACTACAAATACCTAGGCGTCTGGTTAGACTGTAAACTCAACTTCCAGACTCACATTAAGCATCTCCAATCCCAAATTAAATATAGAATTGGCTTCCTATTTTGCAACAAAGCCTCCTTCACTCATGCTGCCAAACATGCCCTCGTAAAACTGACAATCCTACCGATCCTTGACTTTGGCGATGTCATTTACAAAATAGCCTCCAACCCTCTACTCAGCAAATTGGATGTAGTCTATCACAGTGCCATCCGTTTTGTTACCAAAGCCCCATACACTACCCACCACTGCGACCTGTACGCTCTCGTTGGCTGGCCCTCACAACATATTCGTCGCCAAACCCTCTGGCTCCAGGTCATCTATAAGTCTTTGCTAGGTAAATCCCCGCCTTATCTCAGCTCTCTGGTCACCATAGCAACACCCACCCGTAGCATGCGCTCCAGCAGGTAAATTTCACTGGTCATCCCCAAAGCAAACACCTCCTTTGGCCGCCATTCCTTCCAGTTCTCTGCTTCCAATGACTGGAACGAATTGCAAAAATCATTGAAGCTGGAGAATACCATCTCCCTCAATAACTTTAAGCATCAGCTGTCAGAGCAGCTTACCGATCACTGCACCTGTACACAGCCCATCTGTAAATAGCCCACCCAACTACCTCATCCCCATATGTATTATTTTTGCTCATTTGCATCCCAGTATCTCTATTTGCACATCATCATCTGCACATCTATCACTCCAGTGTTAATGCTAAATTGTAATTATTTTGCCACTATGGCCTATTTAGTGCCTTACCTTCCTAATCTTACTACATTTGCACACACTGTATATAGATTTTATATTGTGTTATTGACTGTACGTTTGATATTCCATGTGTAACCCTGTGTTGTTGTTTTTGTCGCACTGCTTTGCTTTATCTTGACCAGGTCGCAGTTGTAAATGAGAACTTGTTCTCAACTGGACTACCTGGTTAAAAAAAGGTGAATTAAAAAAATTATAACAAATTGTTAGTCACTCTCACTCAGATATCAACTGCAAACATTTCTCTCCGCCCCATAGCAAAATGTGTAGAAAGCTTGCTTTAAAACCGCAACATTTTCTATACACCACATGGCGATATGTGTAGAATTGCACGAAACTACAAAACCATCGCTGGGTTAGAAAGTGCACTCTGAACAATTACACTGATTGAAGTGCCACACACATTCCGAGAAAGATTGCCACGTTGAAGCGGTTACTAAGAAATGTTGCTTGTGATGCAGCTTTTACTGGCAGAAATAAGTCTCTCTCTCTCTCTGGAATTGACTTGTGGATATGATCATGGGAGGAAGAAAATCAAGCGAGAGAATAACTGCGTGTTCCATTTGTGCGTTGGCTGCACATGGCTCAGTCAATAGCTGTGTACAGCGAGTCATAGCTGTGTACAGCGAGTCACAGCTGTGTACAGCGAGTCACAGCTGTGTACAGCGAGTCACAGCTGTGTACAGCGAGTCACAGCTGTTGTTTTATTTATTTAACCTTTAACTAGGCAAGTCAGTTAAGAACAAATTCTTATTTACAATGACGGCCTACACCGGCCAAACTCGGACAACGCTGGATCAATTGTGTGCCGTCCTATGCGACGCTGTATTTAGTGAGCTGTGTATAGCTTACACTAGGCGTCGGTCTATATGATGCTTAGTGAGTGAGTGAGTGAGTGAGTGAGTGAGTGAGTGAGTGAGTGAGTGTGAGCTTTATAGTATAGGGTTTAGAGAGAGAGCTTTACAGTATTGTGTTTATAGAGGGCTCAGTGTTCATCAAAAAGGTTACCCCTTATCACCGTGTGGAAAGGGTGATTGCACACACAGACATACATATGTTCACACACACATAGACACACACACACACACTCTTTATTCATATATATGGCCGTGGCCTTTCACATCCGGTGTGGGTTAAAAGGTCACTAGCTGTACAGTATTAATCCCAGATCCACAGTAACATGGCTAGGGCCCTTTAAAGCCACACACACACAAACATTAGACAACAGTTTAATTGGACATATTCATTTTCACATCTCTCAGGATTAGCCAGCTATTGTCTGTGTCTGTGTGTGTGTGTGTGTGTGTGTGTGCCTCAAGACAAGCACAGGGGCAAGCACAACCCGGTGGGTGCGGACAGACACACAGAGACACACACGCACACACAAGGCTCTCTCCACCGCCAAAGCTGCAGCACTAACCGTTTTGGCAGAAAATGAAGACTATCCTTCAACATGACTCCTTTTACTCTGCATTCTCCCTAAAAACACCTCTTCATCCCCCTCTCCATCTCGCCGTCCCCACTCCTTCGCACCCTCTGAAATTAAATGCCCCCGCCGATAAGTACTGTATGTGTAGTGAGTCATTCGACGCAGAGCATTTAATATTACAATGATAGCTAAATCACGCTAACTCTATCATCGACATGCATGCTGCACACACACACACATACACACACACACACACACACACACACAGGAGAGAGAGATAGGGAAAGAGAGACAGTTGAATTAAATTGAGAGAGCAAGAGAGATAGGGAGAGAGATGGGTAAAGAGAAAGATAGAGAAAGAGAGAGAGAGAGAGAGAGAGAGAGAGAGAGAGAGCGTGAAAGAGAGAGAGTGTGAAAGAGAGAGCGAGATGTGATTTTAAAGAGGCGCTTTACCATGCATAATTTCAGAGCGCAGCCAAAAGGAATTCCAGCACACACAGAATATAGGCTCCAAATTGGTGCACGTTCAATATTACTGAAAAAGAGTAACGCACACGTACTGTATGCACACCTACCATGGAACACCAGTGGGTGCTGTGCTAGCACCTATGCTAACTGGGCTGCCTTAGAAACAAGTGGGTGCTATGCTATCAGCTAGCTGGGGTTCCATAGAGAATTAGTGGATGCTATGCTAGCAGCTAGGCTAGCAAGGCTACCATAGAGAATCAGTCAAGGCTATGCTAGCAGCTAGGCTGGCTGGGCTACCATAGAGAAACAGTGGGGGCTATGCTAGCAGCTATGCTGGCTGGGCTACCATAGAGAACCAGTGGGGGCTATGATAGCAGCTAGCCTGGATGATAGGCTCCCATAGAGAACCAGTGGGGGCTATGCTAGGCTAAACGCCAGCTAGGCTATG